>CM042477.1:16300000-17500000 GCA_023621385.1 Quercus gilva
TTATTAGATTTTCCCTCCTCTCCTCACTATATAAAGAATACTTTAAACATTTTTCTTTGTCTCTCTTGTGTGTGTGTTTGTTTTTCAAAAAATAAAAAAAATAAAATAAATAAATAAAGAACACTTTAATCCTCGCTTGAGTAGACTTTAAACCCCATTTGGTTGGAGTGATTATTGGAGGGATGAAATATAAAGGAGAAACAAGAGGAGAGAAAAATGAGGTTTGTGGTTATTTGGTTGACAGTGAAAAATGGAAAGGATGTGGTGGGATATAAGAGTTTTCTCCTTGGGCTCACCAAAACATAATATTCCCAAATTGGAGAGAAAATTATTGAAAAATATTTGGACAAAATGCCTAGGTCAGGTTTCTTCAAACTCCACTATGTTAGGTGCTACCTTTGATTTTGTTTTATTTATTTATTTTCTGGGTTTTCTGTTCTTTTTTTTTTTTTATTAGCCGAGCATGATTGGTTTTTTTTTTTTTTTTTTTTTTTTTTTTTTTGGCTAATTGGGATTTTTTTTTAATAAGGACATATGAGTCAATTTATATAAATTGCATTTTTTATCATCCCACTTTTCTCCTCAACAAAATGAAAAAGTTATTCATCTCTCTACTTTGCCATCTTCCCACTAAATACTATGTGAGAAAACTAAAATCTATTTTATCCTCCTATTTTTTTAGCCCCACCCTATTTTCTATTTTCTCACTTTTCGATTTCCCCCACCAAACAAAGTGGGAGTATTTAAAGGTGTGGTGTTATAAAAATAGGATTGGAATTGGCAAATTAGGGTTGGAGATGCCACACAAAAAGGCATAGGGATTAGTCAACAAATGAATCATTGCAATTAGATAGAGTATGAGGATTTGTGATATTGGAAAGAGCGTAAGGAATTGACCAATTATAAACAAATGAGATTAATTAGCAAAAGAATCATTGCAATCAAAAATTTAAAGGAGTCTTAGCTTTTGATTACTTTGAAAAATTAGATATTTCTTAGATAATTTAATAAGGGTTATGTTAATGGGTGCTTTAGGGCAATTGTTAATAAGCTATTTTAGAAAAATTTAAACATCACTTTCATGGAAAATATATAAGCCGTAAAAAATTAATTACTTTTTTCATAAAAAATTTCTAAAAATATTTCTTAAATTAATGCTCTTAGGACATCTGTTAACCTTTTCAATTTAATAATATTCATATAAGTGGTTCGTGGAGTTATTTATTTGTAGATCTGTTTAATGGGTGCCCTTAGAACATTTATTACTAAAAAGTTTTAGGAAAATTTTGATAAGAAATATAAAAAAACATTTAAAAAAATCCAATTTTTTTTTCTTTTTTCATAATTTTTTTTTTATTTAAGAATACCAAGTATTTTTAACACACACGGGGATACTGGAGAAGGTTTTGAAAGTAATCCTTTATTTATTATTATTATTTTTTTAATCTTACTTTATATAGACTATTAAATCTTTTGATAGCATTTTCGTAAAGGGTTTGGCTTACCTCAAGTTCTTTTTTAACTGGAATCTTCTTTTATTTTAATGAGAAACTATCACATCACCTACTAACTAAAATGAAATGTGGAGATTAAAACTCACTATCACTTGCCATTGTATATTTAAAATAACAGGAAATGTCCAGTTAAAAAAATATTAGAGGTAAGTCAAATCCTTTAGCAAAAATAAATTTTTTTTTTGATAGCATTAATTGGATAGTCATTAGTAAAAGGACAACATAAATATGTAAGTGTTATCCATTATGGTTCAAGATATAGTTGTCATAACCAACATTTGGATGGCTTAGTTGGTAAGATACTAGGCCATCAAGTCTTAGGACTTGAGTTCGAGACTCAAACAACTAGCTGTGTGTTGATGCTCCTTATATCCCCCTCTATCTAAAACAGTCTAAACAATAAAAAATAATGAGTAAGTTTCTCACGGACCGGGAGTATAGGATCTTGCCTGAGAGCGGATATATTACTATTATGATCATGCTCAGGTAGGAAAGCTACACGGGTTGTCCCCCTCTACCCATTTTTCGGTTACCAAAAAAAAAAAAAAAAAAAAAAAGAATATAATTGTCCTCATCTCTCGCTTTCAAGGTGTTTCCTTCAGTTGGGTCTCTAGAGCTGAGAACGGTGCAGCTCATTGTTTTGCAAAATGGTCTTTCGAATTATAATTTCGTGGGGTCCTTTGGTGTTGGTTGCTGCCCTCCCTGTTTAGAGGCTGCTTTGGTGAAGGAGTCTATTATGTAATCTGGTTTGTCGTTAATAAAGTCTTTTTTCTTATAAAAAAAATTAACTGACAAGTCACAATTGATAAATTAAATGAAAAACATGGTATTGAATCTTGTTTATAATTTTTTTAAATATATAGTCGGGAAAGAGAGAACTCTAGATATTTTCACTAAAAATATTATAAAATATTTTAAGGTTCAAGCAAGAGGATAAATTTTGCTCTTCAAGTATTGAATTTAAGTTAAGACTTAGGTATAAATTTTTTAGGTGCAATACGTTAGATTCTCCGATTAAATTCAAAGACAGTTGTATTGGATTCAATTGTTTTACAAACGATAATCTTGTTTATGCTTTATTAGTCAATGCAACAATGTGTTGAATTTATTCCCTAATATAGTCAGAAGGAACTTTGTTGTCTTTGAAATAATTTCCCAAAGATGTGGTTGTGTTAAAGAAGAAACCTTCAATCCTTTCACAGTTCTAATTGTTTGTTTAATGATTTCCCTTTCTACCCAAAAAAGCTTGAAGTATTAAATAACTTTTCATAAACGTTTTTTGTTCAATAAGAAGGCTTAAAGTACCTTAGACAGTTCCAATTATTTGGTTAATGATTTCTCTCTCTACCCAAACAGAAAAAGAAAACGAAGAGTTGGAGATTTATATGGACCTATATATATATTTTTAAATTTATTTATTGAAGTTATAGACGTATTGAACTGGTCATGAATTACCTCATCCTCCACGTTTTATTAGAATGATTAATGAAAGGAAATGACACACAATCAGACAAAGAAATAAATGTGCCAAACATGAAAAAAAAAATGATGACAAGGGAGTGACTGGTTGAGCTTTGATGATTCTGACAGCATTAATTAGATGGGAATATGCTACGAGGAAGCTACGTGGGGGCACTTCTTATTCTTGACTTCAATACTTCATACATAAAAAGTAGGCTGGTGCGCTACTAGAGGTGCCAAGTGAACCATAGAAGTTTTTCCAGCAATGATTTCCTTGGGGAGCTCACTTGGTACATGCAATCTTCCTTCTCTGTGTGAATGTTTTTTTGTTTCCTTTCCCCTTACTAACCATTAAGTAAGCATGTGTTGCAGTGATTGGGTTATAGAAGTTTTTTTTTCTTTATAAGAGATGGAAAAGTTGGGTTATAGATTTTATTCTTCTACAATTAAGTAAAAAATTTATGTTGTTCGCTGTAAGACATTTCAGATTGACGCCAACTGCTAGTAGCTCCTAAGGTCTCATGATATCTATGAGATCTTGGGTCCGAACTGTCATACTAACATCTTAAGGCCACCCTTATGGGATTCTAACCTGGTGCATGTGAGATGAGGGGACTACACACACCTAAGGGAATAATTGGAAAGATGAAGAGGTTTGGACATGCCTGTCTGTAAAAAAAAAAAAAAAAAAATGGTTGCCTATTATGGCATGTACAATAATTTTTCAAGCAATAAATGAATTACCATTTTGAATATTCTTTTAAATTTTTTTCTTCAGTTGTTTGTTCTATTGCTTTAATTTTTTTTTTCTTCAATTATTTGTTCTCTCTTGCTTTGTTATCAATGAATTGCAGTTAATGTGTTCTTGGCAAACTCATTAGCTTTTACTTTTGCATCACTATTTTATTTGTTTTGATTTTTCCAACTTTCCTGTGTTTCTAGCATGAATCTTTGCTGTTCTTACGTTTTCTCTTTTGATGTATATGCAGGGGGCATCTCATGGATTTGTGAAGAACTTTATTTGGGTTCTTACTGCCTTCAAAGAACAATTGTAGATGGTGTAAACCTATTCTTTTTATGTGCTTTCTACCTATTTTTGATCATAGCTATCATAGGAAAATGTTCTACAAGAAGTAGCAGAAAAGATTGGGTCTTGGTGGTAGTCTCACTGTGTTGTGTTCTTTGTAGCATTGGTTATTTTAGTGTGGGTTTATGGAATCTAATGGCCAAAAATGACGAATTCAATCGTATGAGCTGGTTGGTTTACTTTGCTAGAGGAATAGTTTGGATCTCTTTTACTGTTTCCCTGCTTTCTCAATGGTCCAAATGGATCAGTCTTCTAAACTCTTTTTGGTGGGCCTTCTCTTTTGTATTGATTTCAATTCTGAATGTCCAAATTCTACTAATTACACATAGCATTGAAATTTTGGACATAGTACCTTGGTCTATTAACTTTCTACTTTTCCTCTGTGCCCTTAGGAACCTAATTCACTTTGTTTCTCAACAAAATCTAGAAAACAATCTATCTGAACCTCTATTAACCAAAAAGGCTGAAAAAAGGCAAATAGAATTAGACCAGGCTAGTTTTCTTGGAAAATTGACATTTTCTTGGATTAATAGTTTACTTAGCTTGGGCTACTCAAAACGATTGGCTCTTGAAGACATCCCCCCCGTACTTCCTGAAGATGAAGCCAAATTTGCCTACAAAAAGTTTGCTCATGCATGGGATTCTCTTTTAAGGGAAACAAACTCGAACAATACCGGGAACTTGGTTCTTCAGGTCATTTCAAAAGTTTACCTGAAAGAGAATATATTCATAGGCATTTGTGCATTTCTTAGGACAATTGCTGTAGTAATTTCTCCTCTAATACTCTATGCTTTTGTAAATTATGCAAATGGCAATGAGAGGAACCTGGATGAAGGTCTCTCTATTGTGGGGTGTCTAGTTGTTACCAAGTTAGTTGAGTCTTTGTCTCAAAGGCACTGGTTCTTTGATTCAAGGAGGTCAGGAATGAGAATGAGATCAACCTTAATGGTGGCAGTCTACCAAAAGCAGTTAAAGCTTTCTAGTTTAGGAAGGAGAAGGCACTCAACTGGGGAGATAGTGAATTATATTGCAGTTGATGCCTATAGAATGGGTGAATTTCCTTGGTGGTTCCATTCTTCATGGAGCTTTGTACTTCAACTTTTCCTAGCCATTGGCGTTCTTTTCTGGGTTGTGGGTCTAGGTGCACTTACAGGCCTAGTTCCTCTTCTCATATGTGGAATCCTTAATGTGCCTTTCGCAAATATGCTACAGAAGTGTCAAACTCAGTTTATGATTGCCCAAGATGAAAGATTGAGATCCACTTCTGAGATCCTAAACAGTATGAAGATCATAAAGTTGCAATCATGGGAAGACAAATTTAAGAATTTGATTGAATCCCTCCGCGAAAATGAGTTCAAATGGTTGGCTGAAACTCAATTTGCAAAGGCTTTTGGCACATTGTTGTTTTGGATTTCTCCAACCATCATTTCTTCAGTGGTCTTCTTGGGATGTATTATTTTTGGAAGTGCCCCTCTAAATGCTAGCACCATCTTCACAGTTATTGCATCATTGAGGACTATGGGAGATCCTGTGAGAATGATACCAGAAGCTCTTTCTTCTTTGGTCCAAATGAAGGTGTCTTTCAATCGTCTCAATGCTTTTCTGCTTGATGATGAGTTGAAAAATGATGAATTATTTAGAATCCCCTTTCAGAAGTCGGATAAGAGTGTAAAGATACAATCAGGCAATTTCAGTTGGGATCCTGAAATAATGATTCCAACTCTAAAGGATGTGAACTTGGAAATAAGATGTGGGCAGAAAGTTGCTATTTGTGGTCCAGTTGGGGCTGGGAAATCATCACTTCTCTATGCTGTACTAGGGGAGATACCAAAAATTTCGGGAACAGTGAGTAAAAAACTGATTGGTTGCTTATAATTTTGCAACTGAATTTTTTGTCACTGATTTTGGTCTTTATTGCTCACTTACAGGTTAATGCATTTGGATCCATTGCCTATGTTTCTCAAACTTCTTGGATCCAAGGTGGGACTATTCGCGATAACATATTGTATGGAAAGCCTATGGACAATACTAAATATGAGAAGGCCATAAAAGCATGTGCTTTGGACAAGGACATCAATAATTTCAACCATGGTGATCTCACAGAAATAGGTCAGAGAGGGCTTAACATGAGTGGAGGACAGAAACAAAGGATTCAACTAGCTCGAGCTGTATATAACGATGCCAATATCTATCTCCTTGATGATCCATTTAGTGCAGTAGATGCTCATACAGCTGCAATTTTATTTAATGTAAAATAAACTTGCTTTAAGTTTCTTCATGCGTGTGCAATCTAGGATCAAGCAAGAATTCTCAGCTTTGATGTAGTTCACTTAACCAAGTAAAAATTTGAATTTGCAGGATTGTGTCACGGCTGCTCTTGAAAAGAAAACTGTCATTCTAGTGACTCATCAAGTGGAGTTTCTCTCAGAAGTTGATAAAATTCTGGTAAGCATTTACCAAAAACTAAGTTCTAATAAGTCAGCTTAATTTTAAATTTTGTATGCATAAATTTTTTGCCCATATCTATGTACTTTTTATTGTAAGTCAAAATATTTTGTTTCTTAACTTTATAGGTTATGAAGGACGGACAAATTACTCAATCAGGAAGCTATGAGGAGCTTTTGACAGCTGGGACAGCATTTGAACAGCTTGTGAATGCTCATAGAGATGTAATAACAGGATTGGGTCCTTCAAATGATGAAACTCAAGAAGAAACTCAGAAGTTAGATACGGTTCAGCCAGAGATGTCTCAAGGGTCTAGCTTCACTAAGGAAAACAGTGAGGGGGAGATTGCTGTGAATGGTCTACCAGGAGTACAACTAACAAAAGAAGAAGAAACAGAGATTAATGATGTTGGATGGAAGCCATTTTGGGATTATATAATTGTCTCAAAAGGATTGCCTCTTCTTTTCTTAGGCATAGTAACTCAGTCTGGTTTTGTTGCTCTTCAGGCTGCTGCAACTTACTGGCTAGCTCTGGGGATTCAAATTCCTAATATCACTAGTGGCATTTTGATTGGAGTCTACGCTGTAATTTCAACACTCAGCGTTGTCTTTGTATACCTAAGGGCTCTCTTTGCAGCCTATCTTGGATTAAAAGCTTCCAAAGCTTTTTTTACCAGATTTACCAATGCCGTCTTTAAAGCTCCCATGTTATTCTTCGATTCAATCCCTGTTGGGCGTATTTTGACCCGAGTAAGATTATTTATTTCACGACCATAATAAAAAAAAAAAAAAAAACTAAAAAAAAAACTATACCGTATTTTGTATCCTTTAAAGGGTATTTATATTAAGAGCCAGTTCTCATTTTGCACTTTCATCTTATTGTTTCTCGTGCAGGCTTCATCAGATTTGAGTATTTTGGATTTTGACATACCTTTCTCCACTATATTTGTTGTGGCAGCTGCTATTGAAATTCTCACAACAATAGGAATTATGGCTTCTGTCACATGGCAAGTTCTTATTGTCGCCATTCTTGCTTTGGTAGCTGCAAAATATGTTCAGGTAGGTAGATATAAGTATTCATTTTTAGTCTTTGATTTGTTAAACCTCTTTCATCAACAACATAATGACAAAGCTTTCTCTTTTGATTTTGCTCAAAGGGGTATTATCAACCCTCTGCGAGGGAACTAACAAAGATAAATGGAACTACAAAAGCACCAGTTATGAATTATGCAGTTGAGACATCACTTGGAGTGGTCACTATTAGAGCTTTTAACATGGCGGACAAGTTTTTTGAGAACTATCTTAAGCTCATTGATACTGATGCTCGGCTTTTCTTCTATTCAAATGCAGCCATGGAGTGGTTAGTTTTAAGGATAGAAGTACTTCATAATTTGAACCTCTTCACTGCAGCTTTTCTTCTTGTGTTGCTTCCCAAGAGTTTTATATCTCCAGGTTCATAAATTCATTAGAACTGTCCATTTCTGTAGCTAGGAATTTTCAGACCTTTAAAAAATATTACTCAATAGTTCCTCCTTTCTTGGGTGGTTTGCAGGACTTGTGGGACTCTCTCTTTCTTATGCTCTATCACTAACAAACATCCAATTTTATTTCACTCGATGGTATTGCTGCTTATCAAACTACCTCATCTCAGTTGAACGGATCAAACAATTCATGCACATACCATCAGAGCCTCCTGCTATTGTGGAGGACAACAGGCCACCATCTTCTTGGCCTTCAATGGGTAGGATAGAGTTGCAAGCTTTGAAGGTAAGGAAGCATGTCAGACATAAGTTTCTTAATGTTCTTCACACGGCTACCTTAATCATTTTGACTTGTAAGTGATGAAATTGACTCCATCTATTCATTCTTTTGGTCGGTTTTCAGATAAGATATCGTCCAAATGCTCCATTAGTTCTCAAGGAAATCACTTGCACTTTCAATGAAGGGACTAAAGTAGGAGTTGTGGGAAGAACAGGAAGTGGAAAAACTACACTAATTAGTGCTTTATTTCGTTTGGTAGAGCCTGCAAGTGGTAAAATTCTTGTAGATGGGCTTGACATATGCTCCATTGGTTTGAAGGATTTAAGGATGAAACTCAGCATCATCCCTCAAGAGCCAACTCTTTTCAAGGGTAGTGTGCGAACAAACTTGGATCCTCTAGGTCTTTACTCTGATGATGAAATATGGAAGGTAAGCCTACTGATTCTCATCTTGAACAAATTCTTCTGTATTGTTTTGTCTTCTTTTCTTTGCAAGTTTGGAGCAACCCAACTAACATTTTCATTTATAGGCTCTTGAGAAGTGTCAGCTTAAGGCAACAATCAGTAGCCTACCCAATTTGCTAGACTCTTCAGGTCAGTTTAAGATTCTTTTTATAACTAACTATAAGAATTATACATGCCAATTTCTCTAAAGTGATTTTAAAGCAATATGGATAGTAATATTCATTAACTTTGGTATATTCAACAGTAAGTGATGAAGGAGAAAATTGGAGTGCCGGGCAACGCCAACTCTTTTGCCTTGGTAGAGTCCTTCTTAAAAGGAATAAAATTCTAGTTCTTGATGAAGCTACTGCTTCCATTGATTCTGCAACAGATGCCATTCTACAAAGAATTATCAGGCAGGAATTCTCAGAATGCACGGTGATAACAGTAGCTCATAGAGTTCCTACTGTTATTGATAGTGATATGGTCATGGTCCTCTCTTATGGTATGTTTTTTTACTTTCCAACTTTCTTTTTATACATACAGATGAATCCAATTCAATTTTTTCCCCTTTCCTTTTTCTTTTAGCCATGTAGATAAATATGTATGTAAACAAGATTCTTGAGAAATAGTTAAAAAAATGGTTAAATAAATGGAAGGGAAAGTATAATTTTGGATTATGCATAAACATGATGGCAATTGTTTTTGAGAACTATCTTATAAAATGCTAAAAGAATTTCTTAGCTTAACGGCTTCCTTTGCAATTTATGGGTTTGTGTGATTCAGTAACGGTTCAATGCTAATAATGTGCTTGGATGTGCAAATTTTCAATGGTTTGTTTTACTTAAAAAATATGATAGGTAAATTAAGTTGTATCTAGAAAGAGTGAGGTTTTAAAGATCTGTAGATAAGTCAATATTTTGAAAAATAGGCTTATCATAAGTGGAAATATAATGAATGAAAAAGAAATTACAATAAGATCAATTGTAAGTACCTAGAGATATATGTGAAAGCTAGTTTTGAGTCCAAAATGCCCAAGAATCTCCATCCAAGTTGGTTCACAAAATTTTATTGAACTTGAGGCAGTTTATGCTACTCTGAATTGGTTTGGTCTTGCAGGGAAACTTATAGAATATGATAAGCCTTCGAAGCTTCTTGAGACTAACTCCTCATTTGCCAAGCTTGTAGCTGAATACTGGTCCAGCTGCAGGAGGAACTCCTACCAGGATTTCAACAAGTATCAATAATAATGTAGATAATGATAAATAAAGCACACATTTAGCATGAAAATGAGAGATTCTTATGTGACTTTATAACACACTGAGGTGATTACATGTAATACATGTTATCCTAAGGTGCCATCACAAAAAAGGACTCTGTGAAAGTATTGGAATATTTGATTAGCATGTAGAATTCTGGGCTATCTTGTATTTTCTAAGCGGATTTTCCTATGGGCTATGAGAAAAGATGCAATGCCATATTTTACCATTTTGGTACCATCATTATTGTTTACAGGTGTGAGAGTACTGAAGTGTGTTTCACCTTATTACCGACATACTCTTTTACATAAATATTTTTCTTCTTGTCGGTTGTAGGCTCATTATGCCTGTAAACTATACAATGGAAGGTAAAATAATTTTACACTTTTGATCAACATTGAAAAACACATTTAAAAAAAAAAAAGAAAAAAAAAAGAAAGAAGGAAAAATAGCTTCACTAATCTACACAATGGAAATGGTAATGGTTATAATTCTGCTATGAATAGTTTCAAAGAAATTAGAACTCTGGTATTGAACCTGCACTCTTTCCAATTGGGGAGAGGGGGAGAGAGATAGAGGTACCACTCAATCACCATGGCTCGACTGCAGGTAATAGTCAATTAGTTAACACTTAATATAAAGATATATATTAACATCATGATAAGTACAGCACTAGCATGAAGTGGCTTGTTCTAGTATATTATTGTCATCATACAATAAGTTCTACTTGTTCCTCCCATTCCCTAACACCAGTGAGCTTAATTTAGAATAAAGAAATAGAAATTCATGTTCCAATATGTATCAAGGAAGTGCTGTTGAAGTGTGTGCTATTAGAGCCATTACAGTAGAGCTTGGTAGCTGTAGAGCCAAGCTAAAAATATGAGAGAGGAAGAGGCAAGGTGTGGCTTTGTGAGTAAGCAGTCCAGCCATTGTTTTTGGGCAAGCAAATTTAAGATTTGAATGATAGAGCTTCATTAGTATCCCCATGACATAGTCAAGAAGATCATTAAAAAACTCATGCCAAGTGCTTGATAAAAAATACCCATTTTTATTATCACTTTAATTTCAATACCACATACTGTATTTGAGAGATTAAAACTAGGTAACATTTTTTCCAATCATGGAGGATCTTTGGATCTTCTAGAAGTTCTGGCTTTTGCGAGCATGGAATTCACAGAGTAAATCACTATTGAAAGATTGCAGAGATTCTGGACACACAAAATCCATTCAATTCTAAAAAATTACAATAGTCAATGACTCACAAAACTTCTAGCCCTCCAAGGACAATTTGTAACTTTGTTTTAAAAACGAGTTCTTCTTATGGGTTCATGGGCTTAATTTCTTGCTTGAGCAAGATTCTTGCTTGAATATTGAAAAACATATGAGAGTGAAATTAGTGTCATGTATCTCTTGCGCATGTGGAACCCCACGTGCCACATGGATCTCATAACGTTGCATACAAAATTTTTCCCTTGCAAAGGTGTTGAAAAAATAAATCAATGTCTCATGTTTGTGGTTCTAACCTTGAACTCCACTTTGTTGTTTTATGGTTATAATAAATAGAAATACTGTATCCATAATATTCCCACAACGTTTTCACAACAAATTTTAAGTTTTAGGTGCAGAAAGTAATTTCAGTAATAGGTTTAAATTAGAATCAATAATAACTTACTACCTATGATTTGTTAATGTCTCACATTTTTACAAGAGTTGAGGTGCTAGCTTATTATAGGTCAAATAAAATAAAATAAAATATTATACTAAAACCCTTCACAACTAAAACATTTTGTTGTATTACTAGATTTTCCCTCCTCTCCTCACTATCTAAAGAACACTTTAAACCTCTCTCTCTCTCTCTCTCTCTCTCTCTCTCTCTCTCTCTCTCTCTCTTGTGTGTGTGTGTGTTTGTTTTTCAAATAAATAAAGAACACTTTAATCCTCGCTTGAGTAGACTTTAAACCCCATTTGGTTGGAGTGATTACTGGAGGGATGAAAAATAAAGGAGAAAAAAGAGGAGAGAAAAAAATGAGGTTTGTGGTTGTTTGGTTAATAGAGGAAAATGGAAAGGATTTGGTGGGGCCTAAGAGTTTTCTCCTTGGGCCCACCAAAAAAAAAAATCCTGAAATTGGAGAGAAAATTATTGAAAAATATTTGGACAAAATTGCCTAAGTCAGGTTTCTTCAAACCCCACTATGTTAGGTGCTACCTTTGATTTTGTTTTATTTATTTATTTTTTTTTTTGGGTTTTTTGTTCTTTTTTTATTTTTATTTTATTAACCGAGCATGATTGTTTTATTTATTTATTTTTAATTTTTTAACTGGGCATGATTGAATCAGATTGATTGGGTCTTTGCTTCCCCCCCCCCCCCCTCTAATTGGGATAATTTTTTTAATAAGGACATATGAGTCAATTTATATAAATTGCATTTTCTATCCTCCCAGTTTTCTCATCAACCAAATGAAAGAGTTTCTCATCTCTCTACCTTGCCATTCTCCCACTAAATACGATGAGAGAAAACTAAAATCTCTTCTATCCCCCTATTTTTTCAGTCCCTTCCTATTTTCTATTTTCTCACTTTTCGATTCACCCCACCAAACAAAGTGGGAGTATTTAAAGGTGTGGTCTTATAAAAATAGGATTGGAATTGGCAAATTAGGTTTGGAGATGCCATACAAAAAGGCATAGGGATTAGTCAACAAATGAATCAATGCAATTAGATAGAGTATAAGGATTTGTGATATTGGAAAGAGCATAAGGAATTGACCAATTATAAACAAACTAGTATGTAACCCATGCTATCGCATGGGAATGGATATATTATTAATCATGCGTTTATTTATGTATAAAAGGCTCAATTAAGTCTAAATTCATATTATTAACCATAAAATTTTATTAACAAAACTTAGCAGTATATATATATATATATATATAGACATTGGATATTCTTCCCATGTGCTAAATATTGTTTTCAATAAGGTCACACCAAATAGGTTGAAAGCCATCTTTGTGCAAGATTGATATCTGCAAGAGAAGTCAATCATCAAGCAAGGACCAAAGGATTTCAAAAAATGTTAATATTGGCTCAATGTATGCGCATACACACAAATCCATCACTATATCAATTAAGAGAATCAAAACTAAATGGAAATATTACACAGAAAGATGAACCTTGGTGACGATGTTTATCCAAAAGATCCATTCATGCTTTTGAATCTTCAATCTCTATTGGTGATTGAAATTTTCGTAGCTTAAAAAATTTTAAATTAAAAAAAAAAAAAAAAAACCCCTCAAAGTTGTACTCATTTTGTAGTTTGACGATGGGTCATTTTGTAACATGATGGGCATTTGTGTGAAGAAAAAACCATTGAAGTTGCATGGCTGATAAAAGAAATTCTCTCCAATATCTTTTTATAGAGAGATGGATTTGTGTGTGTTTTTATACATCCTTCATAGTTGTATTATCATGAAGCAAGTCCAATGGATTTAGATTGGTACTACCGATTCCCAAAGCATGAGTGTTTAATGTGTTATTAATTTCATCTCGTCTCATTTCCAAGTCCAATGAATTTTAATTGGAATTCAATTTTTCCAAGTGGTGCATCTCTTGCAATATTCTTTCATTTTTTTATTTTTAATTAATTTTTTGAAATTTATTTTCAATTCCCATGGCCACTTTCCATATTCGGCTCCCTGTTATAGTTCTCTAGGCACTTTGAAGTTTAAACCAAGAGAACAATGAACCTACGTAAAAATAAATAAAAACAATGAATCAAAGTAATGGTTCTCTCGAAAACAACTCCAAATCATATTATATTCTTCTAATTATTTTCTTTGTACACGTGTATAGTAAAATTGGACTCCAATTTCAGATTCTAATTGAACAATTAGAATGACACGTGGCACACAATTAGAGTTCTAATTTGAAATTCAATTTCATACTCTCTCTACTTCACCTATTATTATATATATAGATGATATTAATTAGCAAAAGAATCATTGCAATCAGAAATTTGAAGGAGTCTTATTACTTTGAAAAATTAGATATTTCTTAGATAATTTAATAAGGGTTATGTTAATGGGTGCTTTAGGGAAATTGTCAATAAGCTATTTTAGAAAAATTAAAACACCACTTTCTTGGAAAATATAAAAAGTCAAAAAAATTAATTAATTTTTTCATAAAAAAAATTTCAAAAAAAAATTTCTTAAACCAATGCTCTTAGGGCATCTGTTAACATTTTCAATTTAATAATATTCATATAAGTGGTTCGTTGCGTTATTTATTTATAGGTATAGTTAATGGGTGCCCTTATAACATTTATTACTAAACAATTTTAGGAAAGTTTTGATAAGAAATATAAAAAATATTTTAAAAAATTCAATTTTCTTTTTCTTTTTTTGTAAAAAGTTTTTTTTTTTTTTTTGGATAATACTAAGGGCACGTTTGATTGATTGTAATGGTAATTACATAAGAATAGGAATAGATATCATAAGGAATACAAAATGATATAATGTAATGCTTATTGCTATTCATTTGTGTGATGACAACACAATAATAGAACCCTATAGACAATAGAATGAAAGCATTTTAAATCAATCTTAAGATATATTTTAGGAAATATCTTACTTATATAATTATATTTCCTAAAAAATAATATTTTTTAAATTTGAAAGAGAGATTAGTTATTTTTTATGATTTTTTATTTTCATAATTGTTATGTGCATATGGAAAGTTTGTTTATTTAGAAAAAAACATATTAATTGTAGAAACTAATATACCTACTAAGTAATAGCTATTACATCCCTTTTAGAGATGAATAATTATTCCTCATTTAAAAAAATAACTATTCATAAGGAATGACTATTCCCTATAATAATAATAACATAACCAAATTATTGAATGGCTAAATCATATGAATAATTATTATATTACAGTGCCTCTTACAGCCTAACAAACATGCCCTAAGTATTTTTAACACACACACACACAGAGGGAAGAAGGTTTTGAAAGTAATCCTTTATTTATTACTATTACTTTTTTAATCTTACCTTATATAGACTATTGAATCTTTTGATAGCATTTTAGCAAAAACCTTCTTTTTTTTTTTTTTTTTTTGATAGCATTAATTGGATAGTCATTAGTAAGAGGACAACATAAATATGTGAGTGGTATCCATTATGGTTCAGGATATAATTGTCATAACCAACATTCAGGTGGCCTAGTTGGTAAGATACTAGGCCGTCAAGTCTCAGGACTTGAGTTTGAGCCTCAAATAACTTTGTGTGTTAGTGCTCTTTATATCCCATTTCTATCCCAAACAGTTTAAAGAATAATAAGTGAGTTTCTCACGGATCGGGAGTATGGGTCCTTGCCCGAGAGCGAGCAGGGTACTACTATGGTCTCGCTTAGGTAGGGAAGCCACATGGGTCATTCCCCTCTACCCATTTTTCAGTTACCAAAAAAAGAAAAGAAAAAAAGAATATAGTTGTCATCATCTCTCGCTTTCAAGGTGTTTCCTTCAATTGGGTCCCTAGAGCTGAGAACGGTGCAGCTCATTGTTTTGCAAAACGGTCTTTTGAATTATAATTTTGTGGGGTCCTTTGGTGTCGGTTGTTGTCCTCCTTGTTTAGAGGCTACTTTGGTTAAGGAGTCTATTTTGTGTAATTTGGTTTGTTGTTAATAAAGTCTTTTTTCTCATAAAAAAATTAACTCACAAGTCACAATTGATAAATTAAATGAAAAACATAGTATTGAGTCTTGTTCATAATTTAAAAAAATATATAGTGGGGAAAGAGAGAACTCTAGATATTTTCATTGAAAATATTATAAGGTTCAAGCAAGAGGATAAAGCATTGCTCTTCAAGTATTGAATTTAAGTTAAGAATTAGGTATAAATTTTTTAGATGCAATATGTTAGATTCTCTGATTAAATTCAAAGACAGTTGTATTGAATTCAATTGTTTTATAAACGATAACCTTGTTTATGCTTTTTAAGTCAATGCAATAATGTGTTGAATTTATTCCCTAATATAGTCAAAAGGAACTTTGTTGTCTTTGAAATAATTTCCCAAAGATGTGGTTGTGTTCAACAAGAAGACTTCAATCCTTTCACGTTTCTAATTGTTTGTTTAATGATTTCCCTTTCTACCCAAAAAAGCTTGAAGTATTAAATAACTTTTCATAAACGTTTTTGTTCAATAATGAAAGCTTAATTAGTGTGAAAACATTAAAGCTTGTTTGGACCCCAAATTTAAAATTACGGCTAAATGACTTTTACTTTAACTTATCAAAGTGCGAAATAAGAGTAAATGAGCGCAATAAACCGGTAACACTACTCTAAGCCATATTTAACCATAATGAATAATAAAAGAAAAGCTTAAAGAGTAGGGAAAAAAGATGCAAACACAAGATAACACCAAGACGTGTTATCGAAGAGGAAACCGAAGAACTCAGTAAAAAATCTCTCCGCGATCCTTCAAGTTGAAAATCTACTAGTGAATAATTTGGAGTATATGAATAACAAAAGACCATCTAAGCCTAGTTTACCCAATGTACTTGAGCCCTTCAAGCTCCTACTACCAACGGACTTCTCGGAGTCTTGTTTTCACTAACTTTCTAGATCCCGTAATTTAGCCCAATTGCATCTATCACTCAATAGCTTATTCCAATGCTTCCCAAAGGTACCAAAACTTGACTCAACACTTAGATTGAGTGAGGTAAGTGTTTGGGCTAAAAACCTCTCAAAGATGTAGAGATGGAGAGGTAAGAGTAGAGGAAAACCAAGAGAAAATGTTTAGATGATTGTGAGTATAATAATTTCCAACTCTCAAGTGTTTTTGCTAGGGTTTTCTCTCTGAAAAGCACTGCTTACATTTTGTGGGTAATGAGAGTATGAAATTATATATAGTGCGGGTAAAGAATAAGTTAAAAACATTTTTTCGTTTTGCCAAACAAAGAGTTTTCTGGGTACCTCGCGAGTTGGCCTTTCTTGTGAAGTACTTGCGAATTTGACAGCCTGGCATGACTTTTCAGCTTCTAGTCATGTTCTTTCACACATGGCCTTTTGCAGGTTGCTCTACTTATGAGCTTCTCACAAGCTAGTCACGAATTGCACTGATTATTCTTTTGATGCTTGATTCTTTACCAATCTCTCACACTCATTTTTTACAAATAAATCTACATAAATACAGGGAAATAATTGAAAAAATTACAATCAAATTTGATACGGAATTAAAGCCAACAAAGGCTAGTTGGAAATCACAACTTTACAAATAAGAAGGCTTAAAGTACCTTAGACAGTTCCAATTATTTGGTTAATGATTTCTCTTCCTAACCAAATAGAAAAAGAAAACGAAGAGTTGGAGATTTATATGGACTTATATATATTTTTAAATTTATTTATTGAAGTTATAGACGTATTGAACTGCCTCCACGTTTTATTAGAATGATTAATGAAAGGAAATGACACACAATCAGACAAAGAAATAAATATGCCGACATGAAAAAAAAAAAAAAAAAAATTTGATGACAAGGGAGTGACTGGTTGAGCTTTGATGATTTTGACAGCATCTATTTGATGGGAATATGCTACGAGGAAGCAACGTGGGGGCACTTCATACAGGCTGGTGCGCTACTAGAGGTGCCAAGTGAATCATAGAAGTACTTCCAGCAATGATTTCCTTGGGGAGCTCACTTGGTACATGCAATCTTCCTTCTCTGTGTGAATGTTTTTTTTGTTTCCTTTCCCCTCCATAACCATTAAGTAAGCATGTGTTGCAGTGAGTTGGGTTAAAGAAGCTTTTTTTTTTTTTTTTTTTTTTTTTTTTTTTTTTTTTTTTTTTTTTTTTTTAAGATTGAAAAGTTGGGTTATGGATTTTATTCTTCTACAATTAAGTAAAGAATTTATGTTGTTTGCTGTAAGACATTTCAGATTGATGCCAACCGCTAATAGTTTTTAAGGTTTCTTAATATTTATGAGATCTTGGATTCGAAACGTCATACTAGCATCTTGGGGCCACCCCCATTGGATTTTTCCTTGTAATAACCTGGTGCATGTGGGATGAGGGGAATATATACATCCGATGGAATAGTTAGAAAGATGAAGAGGTCTGGACATGCTCGTTTCTTAAAAAAAAAAAAAAAGCCGTTGCCTATTATGGCATGTACAATAATTTTTCAAGCAATAACTGAGTTACCATTTTGAATATTCTTTAAAAAAATTTCTTCAGTTGTTTGTTCTTTTGCGTGAAATTTTTTTTTCTTCAATTGTTTGTGTAGGGTTTAGACCCCTTTAAACCACAAATAGATTGCGTAGCCTAGATTAATTAGCCAAGTTTTTACTTAGTCAAATTAAACAATTCTAGGTTAAAACAATCAAATAATCATATCATGCATATAAAACAGATAAAGCAGCGGAATAATAAATAACACAGTGATATGATCACCCAGGAAACCACACGGAAAAACCTGGGGAGGATTTTACCCACCGATCCTCAAGGCAAAACGGAATCCACTAAGAAAGAATTGAAGTTCTTACAAAAGGACTTACAAGCTCCCCGCTTGACTTCCTAATGCTACCCACCAGTAAAACTTCCTGACACGACCACGCGCAGGCTCCGACTCCACGGACTACTTCTTTCTTTGTATTCCTTCAATCAGGTACAAGCTCCCCACTTGTTTATCTTTAAGCTTCAGTGGCAGCAACCAAGTTGATCATCAAGATGATGAAGAATCTCAATCTTGAAAACCCTAAGTTTATGTGAAGAAAAACTCCTCAAAGATCTCACAAGAGATTCACATAAACAGCAATGTATGAGCAACAATACAACTTGTGCAACTCTAAAAACGTGGCTAGGGTTTTGCCTTATATACCTAGGGCAAAAACAAAAAACCCTAAACGTTTAAAAGAGTTTGGGCTCAGCTGGAATTTTCTGCAGAATCGCATCTGGGCCGATTTTCGATCGATCAAGAATTACCTTCGATCGATCGAGCCAGGCCGAGAAGCCCCAATGCTTCTGCAGTCTCTCGATTCCAACTTTACAATATTAAACCAACTTTGAGCAAGCCTAAACAAGACTAAATACATTGTTTTGATCATGGTTTGCCAACATTACAAATTAGAATTCTAAATACACAAAATCCTAAGACCTTAGAACCTAACAAACTCCCCCTTTGGCAATCCGTGACAAAACACAAATTAAAAGCTCAAAGTTTACAATTGAAAAGCCCATTACATAAATAATGCTCATAAACTCAAATTCAACTCTAACTACTATTCATCGGTTGCAAGTGTAGACAGCAGCTCAATTGAAACAACCTGTATATTCCTGAAATACTCAACAAACACATAAACGCATGTGTGACAGGAAATAGTATATAAACAGGTATAATATCCTTGTAAGATTCACACAACACAAAATAAAGATATATATCAATGAACATTCATAAATATAAATCAATAAGCAGTGAATCATGAGACAACAAGAATCAAAGAAAAACATGTATATCAATATATCAATGTTACTCCCCCTAATATGAATATCCCCAAAAATGATATACAAAGTGAAGCACCTAGATACAATTTAATAAACTCCACAAAAACAAAATCTCATGCTAAAAAAAATATCTCCCACTAACTACAAAATTTCCTCAAAAAGTCAAAACTCCTCTACAGTAACCACTCCCCCTTTTTGTGACAGAATGCCAAAGGGCAGTCAAGAGTCGCCATCAAAAGGTGGTGGTGAAGGTGAATGAAGTCGTGCCAAATCTGCCCGCAAAGCTCGAATCTCATCGAACAAATCCATCAAAATCTGACCATGAGCCGCCTGAACGGTCATGACAATCTCCAAAGTACGACGAACATCGAAGTCGGCCGAAGGAGGTGGAGGAACAGCAGCAGCATCAGCATCAGCATCAGCATCATCACCAACTGGATCAGGAATATCCTCACCAGCAGGATCTGTAGAAGATGAAGGAGGAGGAGGAGCGCTAGAAGATGGCTTAGACCTAGGGTGTTTAGAACCAGCTCGAAGATGAGCGGCCTTCTGTCTAAGAAAAGACGCACCTATAGGACCTATAACATGAACAGGCTCAGATGAGGGGAAGTCACTAAGAGCAAGATACAGCAAAATCCTATTAATGAAAATAGGATGAACAAGGGCATGAGAAGTAGATGAACTCCTATAAACTTCGTTCAAAGAACGAAGAAAAAGATGGGGAAAACTAATAGGAGCATTTGTGACAAGAGCATACAAAAATACACACCTCTCGAGAGGAATGGTGTGAACATGAGAGATGGGCCAGAGGGAATGACAAGCTATCCTAAAGAAAAGATAGTGCAACCCGGAGAGCTCAGCAGAAGTGATCCTAGGATCAGAACCCCACTGGACAGTAGTCCCAGTGATGTAAGACAAAACATCGCTCAGCTCGGGAGACTCAGAATAAGGATAGACAGGCTCACGAACCAATGGTACCCCTAGAGCATCAGCCACTACCTGAGGAGTAATGGAGTACTCTACGCCTCGTATCCAACTCCTAACAAGAGTGTTGGAATCATAGACGCGGATAGAGATGTTCGAGTAGAACTCTCTAATCAAGGTAGCCGGAGGAGGAGGGTCAGACACATCTAACAGAGGCAACCATCCTCGACGCTCAAAATTTGCCCTAATAGCAGGATCTAGCTCATCTAGAATGATAGATCGCTCAGCCCAAATCTTTCTCTGAAGATTGAGCTTCTCATAGGTCTCTTGGTTTTTCTCGCTCGGAAACCTCTCACGGTCAAAGGAAGGGGGGGAAGGAGAACGAGAGGGAATGGTCCTACGAGCTCTAGGTTTCCTAGGCATGGTGCTAAGGAAAGGACAAGGACACAAGGACAAAACCAAAAGAACAAAAACAACAAAACCACGGGCAGACTGCAAGTTAGCACAAAAACAATAGGATGAAAAATCTATATGATGCATGAACAATATCAATGCCATGATGCATGTACTAATGCAGTAACCAAGATCAAATTGAGTTTAAATTCACAAAATTGGCTTAAACATAGAGTTTCTTGACAAAAACCTTAAAAATTTGAGAACCACTTGAAAATTTTTGTACCAAATTGATGAATCAATCATTACACACCATTGAAAACAGTTTATAATAACCAATTGCATCAATTACACAAGCCAATTTCATCAATTAACCTCAATTTCACAAAAAGCCCCAATTCGGATCAATTATAAACCCTAGAAATTTCAATTGTTCACAGACCACAAAATTGATCAAATTAAACTACTAAGAACATGTCTATAGGGTGTCCCCATCAAAACCCATTGATCAATTGCAAACAATTTGGTCCGAAACAATACAAATCCCAAAAAGAAAAGTTCCGAAAATCTCCTCTAAAATGCATGAAAAATGCATGAAATTATGAAAATAAATTGAAAAGGAAGGGTAAAAAGGACATACTGGCTTGAGGAGAGAGAGATTGTGCAGAAATTTCGGAAGAAAACGACAAAAAATTGAAGATTTGGTCTTGCCTCATCGGAGAGAGAAAAGAGATTTGAAAAAGTTTGAAAAAGTGGGTTGAAAAAGTCAGAGTTCCTCTTTTTAAAAAAGCCTCTCCACGATATTCGATTGATCGAAAAATACATTCGATCGATCGAATGTTCCAGTCGTTTTAGAACAATCTAAGCCACTTTTTCGATTGATTGAAAAATACATTCGATTGATCGAAATGGGCAGAAACTCTCAAAAATTTTGGGAAAAACACAGTTTTGAAAAATGCAAGTCCAATTTTAAAAAAACACCTCCTCAAAGCATTTGATCAATGAAAACAAAATGCATGAGTATGAAGTGAAATGCTTTTTCAAAAACCCTAATTTTCAAGCCCAGTTTTATCAAAAACAAGTTCCAATTATCCTCCATTCAATTTTCTCAAGCAACAAAATATGTTGTGCACAAATCTCAAGATATTTTCAGACTTGGTTGGTCAGACCAAAAACACACACACTAGCATGTACAATGTTTAACAAAGAGTAACTTGTGAAGTGTGTGAAACTAGCAGAAAACTTGAGATACATGTGAGGTGATATGTGAATAGCCATCAAACACAGAGTCTACACAATTCATCACATAGAATTTAAAAGAGACTATCACCTAAAGAGTTACATCCTATAACTCCCACATCTCCTAGAACAAAAGCTTGCAATCATGTAAGTTTCTTGCATTATTGCCTTTTATTTATATATGAATTGGCATTCAGCCTAATAGTACACACCGGTTTGAATTAAGTGAATTGGCATCAAGCCTAATAGTACACACCAGTTTTAATTTTAAATAAGGCTACACCTTATGTTCTTTTTGTGCATGTGCTACACTTTCTCGAGCACAAAATCTTATGATATGCACTAAGGTGTTCATGATTGGCTAGTGAACAGTGGTGAGATGGTTATTTATGCCTTTCTCAAAAGGATCAAGTCCGACAGTCAAAGAACATATGACTTCATGTTTAAGGCAAAGTGACTAAAAACCACACACATCTTTCCCACACAACATGCACTACAAAGTTTCAACTAGTAAAGTGTAATAAATAAGCTCATCCAAGTTAAACAAGGTACACAAGACATGACATGTGTAAAAAGATTGACCAACCTTGTTTTCCAAAATCAAGAAAAATAGTGTCAAACATAATTTTTGCTTTCTCCTTTTTTTTTTTTTTTTCTTTTTTTTTTTTTTTTATTGAAAGAGAAAACAAATAAATCCTAAAATGAAATGCATGAATGTAATGCAATGCAAGTCCTAGAACAAAGAGACACAAAAAAAACAAAGGTCACAAAGGATAGGGCAATGAAGCACAAGGACCATGTCAGAAAGCCTCAGTTATTTCGAGTCTTTTGCATCCAAAATTTTTTAGATGCACCACGAGCATTAGAGTTCTTATTCACTTTAGAGTGATTCCCAACTCCAGGATTGGAATAAAGGTTTAATGCCTTTACCAATTCACCAATTAGTGCCATAGGATCTTGTGCTTGAGGCACAGGCACTTTTGGTTTCTTTGCTCGTTTATCAGCTTGAAGCTTGTAACAGTTAGGACGGATATGTCCAGACTTACCACAATAATGGCACACCCAAGCAGGTTTACCATGCATCTTGTCCTTGGATTTGGTAGGCTCCTTAGGTTTGGATTCCCTTAAGTCTACCCTAATTTTCTTAGGTGGTGAAACTTTTACCGGTTTAACAACCTCACTCACAGGGGGTTTAGCAGTTTCACTCACAACCTCACTCACAGAAGGTACAGAAGAAGAAGCAGGAACAAAGACAGTGGAATGGGGTGTAGAATCAAAGATGCTTTCAACATATCCTATCCCACATTTATCAGAAGAACACTTTTGAACATTCAACATGTGATCAAGTTTAGAACTAGCAGATCTAGCAACAGATAAATCATGTTCCAAAGTTCTAACTTTATCAAGCAACAGCATGTTTTCAGTTTTAACATTATTCAAAAGCTCATTAGCATCAAACAATTTGACAATCAAGTTCTTCTTTTCAAGCTCAAGAGCATCAATTTTCTTCAGGCCTAGATCAACTTTCATAGCATCCTTTGCAGCAATTTTGCAAAGTTTGTTGTAGGCCTCTTGAAGATCTGCATCTTCAGAGAGTTCCCCATCAGCAGGGTTCTCCTCAGCAGATATGCTTTCATCGACTACAGCAGTAGCAGTGAAAGCAATGAAGTTTCCATCTTCGTCACAACCGGACTCATCATCAGAAACCTCATTATCACTAAGGGTTACAGCCATAGCTTTACCCTTATTTCTCAAGAAAGTAGGACATTCAGATTTGACATGACCATACCCTTGACAACCAAAACACTGAGGACCTAAAGAGTTATTAGAAGATTGACCTACTTGTTCTCTAGGTTTTTCAAAATTATTAACCTTAGTGGGATCATTCTTCCTAAAGTTTCTAGGTTCAGCAGTGTTGGTATTCCTTGCCTTCCTATTAGTGTTTCTAAGAAAGTTTCTAAAATTCTTGGCAAGGTAAGCTATCTCAGTAGGAGAGAGCTCATCATCAAATCGACCAGCCTCAACATCATCAACAGACTTTAGAGCCATTGATTTGGATTTGGTAGTCTTGGGTAGGTCAAACTCATAGGACTGAAAAGATCCTACAAGCTCATCCACAAGGATGGAGTCAACATCCTTACTTTCAGTAATGACTGTCACTTTGGATCTAAAGTCTTCAGTTAAGGATCTAAGTATCTTCCTAACAATTTTAGGTTGATCATAGACTTCACCCAAATTATAAGCAGAATTAACAATATCATTAAGTTTAGCATAAAACTCATCAAAGGTTTCATCATTAGACATTCTAATGCTTTCAAACCTAGAAGTTAATTGCTGCAATTTGTTTATTTTAACAGCCTTTGTGCCTTCATGCACAGTTTGGAGGATTTTCCAAGCAGTATGAGCAACCTCAACATTAGAGATCCTCTTAAATTCCTCCATTGAAACAGCATTGAAGATGGCATTCATAGTTTTGCTATTGAAGCCTGCTGCTTCTTTTTCAGAAGTTTGCCACTCACTCACAGGAGTAGTGGGCTTCTCCCATCCGTATTCAACGGAATTCCACACCCTCTCATCAATGGATTTCAGGAATGCTTTCATCCTTACTTTCCAGTAAGCATAATTGTTCCCATCAAAGTGAGGAGGAACAAACAGAGAGTGTCCATGCTCCATGACAACTGGGGTCAAGGATCAGCTCAAAGATAAAAATCTCAAACACAAGAGCAACCCGCTCTGATACCACTTGTAGGGTTTAGACCCCTTTAAACCACAAATAGATTGCGTAGCCTAGATTAATTAGCCAAGTTTTTACTTAGTCAAATTAAACAATTCTAGGTTAAAACAATCAAATAATCATATCATGCATATAAAACAGATAAAGCAGCGGAATAATAAATAACATAGTGATATGATCACCCAGGAAACCACACGGAAAAACCTGGGGAGGATTTTACCCACCGATCCTCAAGGCAAAACGGAATCCACTAAGAAAGAATTGAAGTTCTTACAAAAGGACTTACAAGCTCCCCGCTTGACTTCCTAATGCTACCCACCAGTAAAACTTCCTGACACGACCACGCGCAGGCTCCGACTCCACGGACTACTTCTTTCTTTGTATTCCTTCAATCAGGTACAAGCTCCCCGCTTGTTTATCTTTAAGCTTCAATGGCAGCAACCAAGTTGATCATCAAGATGATGAAGAATCTCAATCTTGAAAACCCTAAGTTTATGTGAAGAAAAACTCCTCAAAGATCTCACAAGAGATTCACATAAACAGCAATGTATGAGCAACAATACAACTTGTGCAACTCTAAAAACGTGGCTAGGGTTTTGCCTTATATACCTAGGGCAAAAACAGAAAACCCTAAACGTTTAAAAGAGTTTGGGCTGAGCTGGAATTTTCTGCAGAATCGCATCTGGGCTGATTTTCGATCGATCGAGAATTACCTTCGATCGATCGAGCCAGGCCGAGAAGCCCCAATGCTTCTGCAGTCTCTCGATTCCAACTTTACAATATTAAACCAACTTTGAGCAAGCCTAAACAAGACTAAATACATTGTTTTGATCATGGTTTGCCAACATTACAAATTAGAGTTCTAAATACACAAAATCCTAAGACCTTAGAACCTAACAGTTTGTTCTCTCTTGCTTTGTTATCAATGAATTGCAGTTAATGTGTTCTTGGCAAACTCATTAGCTTTTACTTTTGCATCACTATTTTATTAGTTTTGACTTTTCCAACTTTCCTGTGTTTCTAGCATGAATCTTTGCTGTTCTTACGGTTTCACAATCCTTGCATCATTGAGGTATGGGAGATCCTGTGAGAATGATACCAGAAGCATTTTCTTCTTTGGTCCAAGTGAAGGTATCTTTTGATCGTCTCAATGCTTTTCTGCTTGATGATGAGCTGAAAAATGATGAGTTAAGGAGAATCCCCTTTTAGAAGTCGGATAAGAGTGTAAAGATACAATCAGGCAATTTCAATTGGGATCCTGAAATAATGATTCCAACTCTAAGAGATGTGAACTTGGAAATAAGATGTGGGCAGAAAGTTGCTGTTTGTGGTCCAGTTGAGGCCGGGAAATCATCACTTCTCTATGCTGTACTAGGGGAGATACCAAAAATTTCTGGAACAGTGAGTAATAAATTGATTGATTGCTTATAATTTTGTAACTGAATTTTTTGTCACTGATTTTGGTCTTTATTGCTCACTAACAGGTTAATGTATTTGGATCCATTGCCTATGTTTCTCAAACTTCTTGGATACAAAGTGGGACTATTCGAGATAACATACTATATGGAAAGCCTATGGACAAGACTAGATATGAGAAGACCATAAAAGCATGTGCATTGGACAAGGACATCAATAATTACAAATATGTTGATCTCACAGAAATTGATCAGAGAGGGCTTAACATGAGTGGAGGACAGAAACGAAGGATTCAACTAGCTCGAGTTGTATATAATGATGCTGATATCTATCTCCTTGATGATCCATTTAGCGCAGTAGATGCTCATATGGCTGCAATTTTATTTATTGTAAAATAAACTTGCTTTAAGTTTCTTCATGTGTGTGAAATCTATAGGATCAAGCAAGAATTCTCAACTTTGATGTAGTTCACTTAACCAAGTAAAAATTTGAATTTGCAGGATTGTGTCATGGCTGCTCTTGAAAAGAAAACTGTCATTCTAGTGACTCAACAAGTGGAGTTTCTCTCAGAAGTTGATAAAATTCTGGTTAAGTGTTTACCATAAACTAAGTTCTAATAAATCAGCTTAATTTTATATTTTGTATGCATAAATTTGTTACCCATATCTATGTACTTTTCTTGTAAGTCATATAATTATGTTTCTTAACTTTATAGGTTATGAAGGATGGACAAATTACTCAATCAGGAAGCCATGAGGAGCTCTTGACAGCTGGGACAGCATTTGAACAGCTTGTGAATGCTCATAGAGATGTAATAATAGGACTGGGTCCTTCAAATGATGAAACTCAAGAAGAAACTCAGATGTTAGATACGATTCAGCCAGAGATGTCTCAAGGGTCTAGCTTCACTAAGGAAAACAGTGAGGGGGAGATTGCTGTGAATGGTCTACCAGGAGTGCAACTAACTGAAGAAGAAGAAACAGAGATTAATGATGTTGGATGGAAGCCATTCTGGGATTATATCATTGTCTCAAAAGGATTGCCTCTTCTTTTCTTAGGCATAGTAACTCAGTCCAGTTTTGTTGCTCTTCAGGCTGCTGCAACTTATTGGCTAGCTCTGGGGATTCAAATTCCTAAAATCACTAGTGGCATTTTGATTGGAGTCTACAATGCAATTTCAACACTCAGTGCTGTCTTTGTATACCTAAGGTCTTTCTTTGCAACCCACCTTGGATTAAAAGCTTCCAAAGCTGTTTTTACCGGATTTACCAATGTTGTCTTTCAAGCTCCCATGTTACTTTTCGACTCAACCCCTGTTGGGCGGATTTTGACCAGAGTAAGATTATTTATTTCTCGACCATAAATTAAAAAAAAAAAAAAAAAAAAACTATATTGTATTTTGTATCCTTGAAAGGGTATTTTACATTCAAAGCCAGTTCTCATTTTGCACTTTTATCTTTTTGTTTCTCGTGCAGGCTTCATCAGATTTGAGTATTTTGGATTTCGACATACCTTTCTCCACTATATTTGTAATGGCAGCAACTATTGAAATTCTGACTACAATAGGGATTATGGCTTCTGTCACATGAGAAGTTCTTGTTGTAGTTGTTCTTGCTATGGTAGCTGCAAAATATGTTCAGGTAGATCTAATGATTCATATTTAGTCTTGGTTGCTTTAACCTCTTTCATCAATAACGTAATGACAAGGCTCTCTCTTTTGCTTTTGCTCAAAGGGGTATTATCAACCATTTGCGAGGGAACTAATAAGGATAAATGGAACTGCAAAAGCACCGGTTATGAATTATGCAGCTGAGACTTCACTAGGAGTTGTCACAATTAGAGCTTTTAACATGGTGGACAAGTTTTTTGAGAACTATCTTAAGCTCATTGTTACTGATGCTTGGCTTTTCTTCTATTCAAATGCAGCCATGGAGTGGTTAGTTTTAAGGATAGAAGTACTTCAGAATTTGACCCCCTTCATTGTAGCTTTCCTTCTTGTGTTGCTTCCCAAGGGTTTTATATCTCCAGGTAACATAACTTCATTAGAACTTTCCATTTCTTGTAGCAAGGAGTTTTCAGACCGTAAAAAAAAGGTACTCAATAGTTCCTCCTTTCTTGGGTGGTTTGCAGGACTTGTAGGACACTCTCTTTCTTATGCTCTAGCACTAACAGGCACCCAAATTTTTTTCACTCGATGGTATTGCTACTTATCAAACTACCTCATCTCAGTTGAATGGATCAAACAATTCATGCACATACCATCAGAGCCTCCTGCTATTGTGGAGGACAACAGGCCACCATTTTCATGGCCTTCAATGGGTAGGATAGAGTTGCAAGCTTTAAAGGTAAGGAAGCATGTCAGACATAAGTTTCTTAATGTTCTTCACACGGCTACCTCCATCATTTTGACATGTAACTGATGAAATTGACTACAACTATTCATTCTTTTGGTCAGTTTTCAGATAAGATATCGTCCAAATGCTCCATTAGTTCTCAAGGAAATCACTTGCACTTTCAATGAAGGGACTAAAGTAGGAGTTGTGGGAAGAACAGGAAGTGGAAAAACTACACTAATTAGTGCTTTATTTCGTTTGGTAGAGCCTGCAAGTGGTAAAATTCTTGTAGATAGGCTTGACATATGCTCCATTGGTTTGAAGGATTTAAGGATGAAACTCAGCATCATCCCTCAAGAGCCAACTCTTTTCAAGGGTAGTGTGCGAACAAACTTGGATCCTCTAGGTCTTTATTCTGATGATGAAATATGGAAGGTAAGCCTACTGATTCTCATCTTGAACAAATTCTTCTATATTGTTTTGTCTTCTTTTCTTTGCAAGTTTGGAGCAACCCAACTAACATTTTCATTTATAGGCTCTTTAGAAGTGTCAGCTTAAGGCAACAATTAGTAGCCTACCCAATCTGCTAGGCTCTTCAGGTCAGTTTATGATTCTTTTTATAATTAACTATAAGAATTAAACATACCAATTTCTCTAAAGTGATTTTAAAGCAATATGGATAGTAATATTCATTGACTCAGGTATATTCAACAGTGAGTGATGAAGGAGAAAATTGGAGTGCCGGGCAACACCAGCTCTTTTGCCTTGGTAGAGTCCTTCTTAAAAGGAATAAAATTCTAGTTCTTGATGAAGCTACTGCTTCCATTGATTCTGCAACACATGCCATTCTACAAAGAATTATCAGGCAGGAATTCTCAGAATGCACGGTGATAACAGTAGCTCATAAAGTTCCTACTGTTATTGATAGTGATGTGGTCGTGGTCCCCTCTTATGCTATGTTTTTTACTTTCCAACTTTCTTTTTACACATACACATGGAATCCAATTCAATTTTTTCCCCTTTCCTTTTTCTTTTAGCCATGTAGATAAATATGTATATAAACAAGATTCTTGAGAAACAGTTAAAAAAATGGTTAAATAAATGCAAGGGGAAGTATAATTTTAAATTATGTTTAAACATGATGGCAATTGTATTTGAGAACTATCTTATAAAATGCTAAAAGAATTGCTGAGCTTAAGGGCTTCCTTGGCAATTTATGGGTTTTTGTGTGATTCAATAACGGATCAAAGCTAATAATGTGGTTGGATGAGCAAATTTTCAATGGTTTGTTTTACTTAAAGAATAAGATAGGTAAATTAAGTTGTATCCAGAAAGAGTGAGGTTTTAAAGAACTATAGATAAGTCAATAAATTGAAAAATAAGCTTATTATAAGTGGAGATATACTGAATGAAAAAGAAATTACAATAAGATCAATTGTAAGTACCTAGGGATATATGTGAAAGCTAGTTTTTAGTCCAAAATGCCCAAGAGTCTGCATCCAAACTGGTTCACAAAGTTGTATTGATCTTGAGGCAGCTTATGCTAATCTGAGTTGGTTTGGTGTTGTAGGGAAACTTATAGAATATGATAACTTCGAAGCTTCTTGAGACTAACTCCTTCTTTGCTAAGCTTGTAGCTGAATACTGGTCCAGTTGCAGGAGGAACTCCTACTAGGATTTCAACAAATATCAATAATAATGTAGATAATGATAAATAAAGAACACATTTAGCATGAAAATGAGAGATTTTTATGTGACTTTATAACACACTAAGGTGATTACATGTAATACATGTTATCCTAAGGTGCCGTCACAAAATAGGACTCTGTGAAAGTATTGGAATATTTGATTAGCATGTAGAATCCTGGACTGTCTTGTATTTTCTAAGCGGATTTACCTATGGGCTATGGGAAAAGATGCAATGCCATATTTTACCATTTGGGTACCATCATTATTGTTTACGGTGTGCGAGTACTGAAGTGTGTTTCACCTCATTACCAACATACTCTTTTACATAAATATTTTTCTTCTTGTCCATTGAAGGTTCATTATGCCTATGAACTATACAAAGGAAGGTAAAATGATTTGACAGTTCTGATCAACATTGAAAAACACATTAGAAGAGGAAAAAAAAAAAAAAAAAAAAAAAAACAGAGAGGAGGAAAAGCAGCTCCACTATTCTACACAATGGAAAGGGTGTTACTCATATCTGAACTCGGGTATTGAAACAGCACTCTATCTGTATGGCTCGATGGTGGCTAATGGTCAATCAATTAACACTTAAAGATATTCATTAGCATCATGACACGTACAACACTAGCATGAAGTGGCTTGTTCTAGTGTAATAATGTCATCATGCTATAAGTTGTACATGCTCCTCCCATTCCCTAACACCGGTGAGCTTAATTCATGATTCAAGCAAGATGAGTTTAACTTTAATCACATAATTAGTCAATTTTCTTCCAATATGCCAATTCCTAATTTGGTCCATTATATATATACACATACTTTGATCACAAACTATCCTTTAGAGTGCTAGAAGTTTTGTAAGTTGATAATTATTGTAATTGTTTCAGATTTAGTGGATTTTCTATGGGATTATCTGTGTCCCATCGTGGTTTTTTCATTTGAGAATTCGCTTTGGTTTTCCACTTTTCACTTTCTGTCACTATCTTTAATGCTTTGATTGAGGAATTTTCAAATGCATAGATGTGAAAGAGTAAGTCAATTAAGGAAGTAATAGAGAGTATGACCTCAAATAGAATAAAATGACACTGCTTGCCTTCCTACCACATTAGTCCATAACCTCTACAATCTTTCAATAGTGATTTCTTTCGCAAATTCCCTCCTTGAAAAAGCTAGAACTTCTTGAATCTCATTGGAAAAATGCTATGTGCAGTGCAATAATAAAAGGGGCATTTTATCGAGCACTTAGCATGAGTTTTTTTTTAATGATCTTGGCAATGACATGGGGGTACTAATGAAACTCTATCATTCAATCTCAATCTGCTTGCCTAAAAATAATGGCTGAAATGCTTCTCACAAAGCCACACCTTGCTTCTCCGGTCTCCAAAAGAACTCAAGCTCTACAAAGCAATAAAAGCTCCTCTCTGATATTTTCTACTTGGCTCTACAGCAATGAAGCTCTATTGTAAACTGCACTATTCTCTAAACTTTTTGCCTTTCTAGCTGTGTTTTCTCAACACTCTTTCAATTCAACGAAAGAAATCTGATGGGCTAGTGCAAGCTGGCTTGCTCGAGCAAGATTAAAAAAAGAAAAAAAAAAAAAAAAGCGATTTAAAACACTACATATTAAATATGTCATTCTTGCCGCTCGAACCCACATCCTCCCCGTAGCTAGTATTTGGGGAGGTAGCAACTCACTATGTTGTTCCATAAATAGAGATAAAGAATGTCTCATATTTATGGTTCGAATCTTACCCCCTCCCCCTCTCCCTATTATCTAAAACAAACTTTAACCCTAAATTGAGTAAGCTTTAAAGTTTTGTGGGTGGTGTATTTAAAGGTGTGGTCTTATAAAATAGGATTGGGATTTAGGACATTAGGGTTGGAGAAGCCACACATAAAGGGATAGGATTAGTCAACAAAAGAATTATTGCAATTAGATGGAATGTAAGGATTTGTGATATGGGAAAAAGTGTAAAGAATAATGAACTTTATAAGATTATCATGAAATTTATTATTTGAATTTCTCATTCTCTTAAAAAGATTATCATGAAATTTATAATGGATATTACTCAAATGATTCATAGAAATATTCAAATACATAATTATCTCACTTCTAAAATATCTAAAAAATTAATTCAAACCAAAACTATAAGAGGGATAGAGAGTACATGTGATAAATAACTCAAAAAACACACCATCAAAGTGTATCATCCAGAAGTAGAGTCACGAAAAAAAAAATCATCAATCTAAATTGTTGCAAGAAAAAAATTAATAATAGAGAGAGAGAGAGAGAGAGAGAGAGAGAACAATCACCTTTTTTTGGAAGAGAATGTGAGACAAATAACAAAATTATATAAAAGAAGATGAGTAGAAGATTCAAAAGAAAATATATAGTTGTAAACACCAAATTATCTAAGTCATGCTATGTAATAGAATAACATTAAATCATTTTGTAATTTCATAGGATAATATGCAACAAATAAAGAAAATAAATTTAAAAAGATAAAAAATTAAAAAAAATCAAATCATATCAACATAAAGTAGAGTTAAACATAAAAATTCACCAATCTAAAGAATTAAACATCCACCAAAAGAAAGAATATATATATATATATATATAAAGAGAGAGAGAGAGAGAGAGAGAGAGAGAGTATTCACCTTTTTGTGTGAGCAAAACATGGATTGAATGGAAGAGAAAATAACAATTTTTATAGTAAAAAAAATGAAGAGAAGAAGAGTCAAAATAAAAAGAAGATGAATAGATAGAGAAATTGTAAGGTTAAGAAAATATTACGGTAAATGAACAACCAATGAAGATATAATTATGCTTGATGTTGAATATTTGGTGTAAATGTCTTCTTTTTTTTTTTTTTTCTTTTTTTCTTTTTTGGGAAGGAAGGGCAGTTGGTTTTAATGGGTAGTTGCATATACATAATTGAATTCAGCCTGTAAAAGTGTTTTTTATTTATAAAAAAAAAAGGTATTTTTGTTTTTGTTTGTGGTTTTGTTGAGTAATGGATGGTTACGGATGCAGAATCATCCATGAAAATATGCTTATGCTTGGTGTTCAATGTTATCCTATTAAATTCTAGGAATGTTAATTGTGAATTCAAATAGTTAGCCAATTGGGTTTTAATGGAGTAAATGGGGAAGTTGAATGGGTTGTGGTTAGCTTAGTCATTATGGAGAGGATTCTACATAATTTATCCCAAAAAAAATGTGGAAGGTGAAAAATAAGAAAACATTCAATGGATAGTTGAGAGCAATTGAAAATTTTTAGTGTTAAAAATAACATAGTTAATTGTAAGGGTGGCAATTGAAGAGTTTGAACTTGAAAAGAGCTAACTGGGTTCAAAGGGGAAAATGAAGAGTTGAGAGTTGGAAGATGGCTGAATCAATGATGAGTTGGATTTAATGAGTTAGAGAATGTGTAAATTTACACTTTTTATTTATTTATATATATTAATATTGTTTAAAAAAATAAAAAAGAAAAGAATGTGACATGACTGATGATGTGACTCAACTGGAGTGTATCTACAATAAATGTTACGCTTCAGCTTTTAGATATATATAGATATAGATAATAGGTCACACTTTTCAAAGACACAAAACTCATTGTTTAATGTACATTCTTCTTATTTATTTACTATTGTAACTCTATTTTATATGAATATTTCCCATAGAACTGATTATTCAATTGAATATCTTTTTGATATATAATATTTATGTTATAGTTTTTATACTTCCTCTGGTAAAAAATTTCATAAAAGAATTTTGAATATATTTTAATCTATTGAATATTCCATAATAAATACTCTAAATAGTTTTAGTAAGAATTATTCTATTGAATATTTTTTTGATATAATCATATGATTATTTAAAATTAAAATCTAAGAATATTTCCTATTTAATACAAACATTACTGTATTTACTTTCAAAATAGTATATAATGTTAATTTATATTTGATTGCGAAGTTTTTAATAAACAAATGTCATATACCATTTTTTTCTTGTTTCTGTATTTTTGTGCCGAATTTCTTAAACAAACTTTTCTTAAAGATACCGAATATCATACTCTACATGTACCATATTTTACTAATTATCTAGGTCATGGTTTCTTTTTTTTTTTTTTTTTTTTTTTAACTCTGTATAGACAATTGAATTTTTTATAGCATTAGTTAGATAGCCAAAAGATAACATAAAGATGTAATTTCCTCTTCATTATGAATGTCAATTAACTCACAATTGATAAAGTAAATAAAAAACATAATATAGTCTTGTTCATACTTTTTATATATATATATATATATAATTCAATAGTTGGGAAGGAGATAATTTTAAATGAATTCATTGAAAATACTAGAAAATATACAAGGTTATTGATGAATCTAGTTTATAATTTGGTCTTTAGATAAGGAGAGAGAGTTACCAATGCATACAATTAATCTTGTCATTGACCTCTAATGGACAACAACAAAAAATGAAAGAAAAAGATTATGTTATGTGTCGGGGGTGAAAAAGTTTTCCTTCCGACAAATGAGATTTATATTGGGTTGGGAGTCTAAACTGAAACTCGACGATGGGCTTGATGCACGGCCCAAAGGCTATCGGTGAAGATCCAAAGAATTCACTGTATATTATGCCTTGGGCCTAGATTGAGACTGACAATAATGGCCCATAAACAATCCCTACAGTAGACACGTCAGCATGGTGAAAAACTCATACTATAAGAAATAGTCCAGTAATAAAATGTTTCTGCAGAAAATAGCCCAGTGGTAAAATGTTTCTGTAGAAGATAGCCCAACGGTAAAGTAAGATAAAACAGGATAAACCATTAACTGTTAGCTATTTCACAGATTAAGGGAAATATCTACATTTTTAGACTCATCATCCGTTAGCTCTGGAGAAGAGTCTTCTAATACAACAATATGAGGGAAAATTCTATAGTAACAATTACATCATAACCATCAATAGTAAATGAATAAGTAAATATCATGGGAACAAATAATGAGGAAAACTTAGTGTGAGATAAAGCGCACTACAACAAAATGTATTTTTAGTGACGAAAAAATTCGTCACTAAAAGTCTAGTTTTTCGTCACTAAGAATCTTTAGTGACGAAATTGGACTTTTAGTGACGAAATTTGTTTCGTCGCTGTAGCCCCGTCGCTAAAAGTCCTGGCGACTTTTAGTGACGAAAAATTTCGTCACTAAAAGTCCAATTTGGTAAAAAAAAAAAAAAAACTTTTAGCGACGAAAACGTTTCGTCGCTAAATGTTTTCCTCGCTAAAAACAATATTTAGTGACGAAAATATTTCGTCACTAAAACCATTTCAGTTTATTAAATCATATTTAGTGACGAAAAATTTCGTCACTAAAACTATTTTCGGGTACATATAGTGACGAAAATATTCATCACTAAAACTATTTCTAAGAAAATCTATACACATATAGTGACGAAAATTTTCGTCACTAAAACCATTTCTTACAAAATTCCACTGCATTTAGTGACGAAATATTTCATCACTAAAACAATTTTTTGTTGCCATATTTGTGACGAAAAAATTCGTCACTAAAACTTATTTTTGGTTTTTATTATTTTCATGACGTTGATATTAACATATAACCTGTCATTACATTATTAAAACCTCACATTTGATTAACACATTTATTTCAACAACACATTTATAAAAAATCGATCCATACATTCCACAAGTTAAAATTCAAACAAGTATCAAATTCAAACTCCTTCCATACAATAATTGTTTGCAACACATACAATAACTTAAGATGTTTTATAACAATACAAAAAATGTAGCATAATATAATTAGAACCTCCTAAAGCCAAAAAATGTCTTCATATGTCTTCAAATAATACCAAAAGTATATCCCCTAAAGCCACCAATAAGAAATCTGCACAAATATAAAAACATTACTACATTAAAATTGTAAAGTAAAAACATTAACTATGTTATAAAAAAAATTTCTAACAATTAGTTTCAAATGATACATAAAAAATAAAGTGTTTTAACTTAAAGATAAAGTACTAACCAATGGAGACAATGTAAGAATTTCAATAAAAAGATGACTCTCAATCTAGAATACCATAGATTTACATAATAAATAATAAGTAGATAATTGACATAAAGTCATTAGAATTAGGTAAATCACAACTAGCATTGAAAAAAAGAAGAAAACACAATGTTATAGTACCTAAAGGTGTTAAACTACCCTATCAAGAAGTTCTACAAATATAAACACACAAGGAAATCAATCTAAACTTTTCCTTTTAGAGCATGTAATCATGTTTAACTATTAGATATCTCCCTAAAAAAATTTGCTAAAGACATGACAACTACTCCCCCATTCTTTACACCACATCTCCATCCTAATAAGTACGCTCATACATCAATGAAAACAACCCTAAAAACAAAAAGTTCCATAGAATCCATCATTTCTATAACTTTACAAATGAATCACGGCTTTCCACACAAAAAAAAATATATATATATATATATCCATCTTTGGAACAAAACAAACCCATCTGCCCTGCGACTCAAACATCCACGATAATAAGCTTCAAATGTATATTTCATCAAATGGTTAACCACAAATACCCAAAAGAACAATCACTTTCACTTCTCACTAAAAAATAAATCAAACAAAACAAAAGATAAAAATTTGTACACCATTCCACAACCATTTGAGACCACAATTACCATTCACAACAATCACCATTCCACAACCACAATCACCATTCCTGTTCACAAACAATAACAGCACAGCCCTCATCCAAAACAATATGTACAAAATGAGAACGGTCTCCATTCAAACTTAGACAAATTATCCTACCACAAAGAACAAATTTCAAACAAAATAAAAAAAAAAAAAAAAAAAAAAAACAAAAAGGAAAAAAAAAAATTAACATCAAGCAGAAAAATTAACATCAAGCATTTAGAAACAAAAATTAACAAAAATTTGCTTGGATAAAACAGTTTCACAACAAGAGCATATTGAAGAAATTCGAAACAACCTGAAGTGAAATCCAAGTCTTTATAGCTCCAATATAATTTCCAAGGTGAATAGATCCAGTTGGTCTCTTCCTGAAAAACAAAAGGGTTCAAAATAGAATTTCATAAATAAATTTAAAAAAAAAAAAAAAACCTAAATTCCAATAAGATTTGCAGCCAAACCATCACTTCACAAAACTGGGAATTATAATCCTCCTCGAAAATGAAACCTAGGAAATTCAGTCACAAACCCAAGTATTAGAAAGAATTAAAACAACAAAATGTATTTTTTAAAATTATGCTTGAAGGAAAGGAAAAAAAGGGAAGAAAAACAGAGCTTATTGCTAAATCATACTCAGCTGCTCAAGCTGTGAAGCACCAAAAAACAAAAATCTCGCTTCCTGCATACAAACAATGTGACAACCCAAACTAGAAATAGAACTACTAACACAATATAACCAGGTTCCACAAGAAGCATGAAAATATCAATAGAACCAAGACAGATGTACAGGTACTACAAGAAAGTTCAAACCCTTCGTGGATCTTGCATTGACCTCCTACATGAGCAAATTGAAAAACACAATTCCAGCTACTAAGTTTAGGACATCTTTAAATGATAAGATTTTTTTTTCAAGAAACGAACAAAAAATAAAAATAATAATAAAGAGCAAGACTACTCAAAAGCATGTTTCATTGAGAAGCAACAAAACAAAATCAACCCTAGCAAAACTAACGCAAATGCAACACCACTTAAATTAAATAAAACCTGACCCAGCAGACTGGGAAGACATCCAATCTCCAGTAATAAAAATGAGGATTAAAACAATAAACGCATTATTATTATTATTATTGCTATTATTATTATTATTATTATTTTAAAAAATGATTACAAAGAAAGAAAATAAAATATATAAACAGAAAACCAAAAACCTCTTAAGGGTCAAGCAAGTAGTTAAGCAAGTAGTAGGAACAAAAGCAAAAACTAAAACACAGCAGCAATAGAAGCCTGTTCTCAGCCCAATGTAAATACAACAAATTTATTTTCTCACTCACACATCATGTCTTACACCAATACTTTAAACTTCAAATTTTAGGAAAAGAAAATAATGAAATCAAGACACAAAGAGAGTATATTGCCTGAGGTCCCCCATCAAACTGTCACCCAAATTGATATACAAAATGAAAATTTTTAAACACAAGATTTGGGGTAATAGAGCCATAAGCCCCAAAATATCTCCCCACATAGTCCACCTGTACAAACCACATCCATGGAAGTTTTGATGGCAATTGCTCACTCATTTTCTCTGACTTGGAAATTAATCAGCAACATATACAAATTCTATAAATAATGATGCAAATTAAAATCATTTAATTCACAGAACACCCAACTAATGCCAATTACAGGACAAACCAATAACCTTAATAATTCTTCCTTGGAAACAACAGTATTGGTGTAAATCTACCTGCCCCACACAAATAAGAGGAATAAACACATTCAAACAAGATAGGAGCCTGCAAAAACGAAACAAAGAATTGTGGAAACCAGAAATGTACTTGTCAAAAACTACAAAACAAACATCACCAGCTCTTAAAGAAGTCGTTCTTGGAGATGGATGGCATCTGCTCAATCACATCCTATGACTAGTAAATAAATCAATAACATTCTAATTTTAAATTATGATGCAAATCCAGAGACACAAGTTAAAATCATTAAATTCCTAGAAAGCCCAATAGTGCAAAGCATAATTGATATTATTCTACCCCAGCAGCCATACTGCATTTGAACAAGACATGACTAAAAAAAAAAAAAAAAAAAGGAGAAAGAAAAAAAAGACCTGAATCGGTGAAGGGAAGGCGAAGGGTCACCGAAGCGTCGCTAGGTGGGAGCCGGAGCGTCGCTGGGTGCGTCGCTGGAGCTTCGCCGGTGCGTCGCTTCAAGCGACGCTAGGATCGTCGCGGCTGGGATCGTCGCGATCCAGCAACGATCCCAGCGTCGCTGAAGCGACGCTCCGGCTGCGATGATCCTAGCGTCGCTGTCGCGGCCGGTGCGTCGCTTCAGCGATGCTGGGATCGTCGCGATCCAGCGACGATCCCAGCGTCGCTGCGCTCCGACCGCGACGATCCCAACGTCGTTGTCGCGACCGGTGCGTCACTTCAGCGACGCTGAAATCGTCGCGGCCGGAAGCGACGCTGGGATCGTCGCGATCCAGCGACGCTCCGGCAGCGACGCACCGGTCACGATAGCGACGCTGGGATCGTCGCGGCCGTAGCGTCGCTCCCAGCCGCGACGATCCCAGCGTCGCTGAAGCGACCGGTGCGTCGCTTCAGTGACGCTGGGAACGTCGCCGGTGGGTGTTGCTGAAGCGACGCTGACGGCGACGCTGGGATCGTCGCTGAAGTGACACTGAGGGAGAAATGCGTTGCTGAAGCTAAAGGTGTGTGTTTTTGTGGGTATGTGTTTTTGTGGGATGAGCTGTGAGGGAAAGGGAGAAAAACCAGAAAAGAGAAAAGTGAAAAGAAAAAAAAAAAGGGCTGACCATAATAAGTACAAAGCCTTTAGTGACGAATTCTGATTCGTCACTATTAGATACCTTTAGTGACGAACTAGAATTCGTCACTGTTACTTTGGCGCTACAATTTTTGCTTGGCGCCTGAGTTCTACAAAGCTTTTAGTGACGAACTCGGATTCGTCACTGTTGGATACCTTTAGCGACGAATTTGAGTTCGTCGCTGAAAATGTACTCATATGTTTTGCACTTATATGTTTTTAGCGACGAAATCACATTTCGTCACTAAAAGTATGCTTTAGTGACGAAATACAATTTCGTCGCTAAAAACATATAAGGGTAAATCTATTATTGTTTTTAGTGACGAAATTCATATTTCGTCACTAAAGTATACTTTTAGTGACGAAATGTGATTTCGTCGCTAAAAACATATAAGTGCAAAACTTTTATTTTTTTAGTGACGACTATTTTTCGTCACTAATACTTACTTATAGTGACGAAAATATTTTCGTCACTAAAACTATCCACAGCAATACCTACAGTGACGAAATATTTCGTCACTAAAAATTTCTACTTTTAGTGACGAAATATTTCGTCACTATAGATGAATTAAGTTGGTGCCAAAGTTTCCCTCCTTGGAGCTTATTTTTCAGATCACAATAGCGACGAAATTTATTTTTCGTCGCTAAATGTAATAATTTTTTTTCATTATTAGTGACGAAATTCATATTTCGTCACTAAAGCTATATTTTTAGTGACGAAATATATTTCCTCACTAATTTTCGTCACTAAAAATACATTTTGTTGTAGTGAAGGGAGAGAGAGAAATCCCAGCTAGCGCAGCAAGATCATTATGGTGCCAAGGCATGCTCGTGAATATAGTACATGTAGTGAGTAGAGAGAGTCATTTATGAGTTGTATGAGTAATAAGTGAGAGTGTACAGTAAGGCTGTTGGGGCTTTCTGCTGGGAGTAGATAAATGTTTATGAGTAAAGCTATGAGGAGTGTTTGTGAGCTAGAAGTTGGAGATCTTAGTTTCTAAACTTGAAACTAAGAACTCAGTGACTTTTTCAGAGCTTAGAGAAGGCTTTTTACAGAGAGGTTAAGGAAGAGTTCCTCTTTCTTGGTGTATATCTTAGTGTGTTCTCCCCCTGAAGCATTAATGGAGAATTCCATTTATAGTTGGGTTTTAGGGAGGTAATTAGCAAATAATTTCTGCTAAATCTCCCTTAATCTTTAGAAAATCCTTAGAGAATCGTTCCTAGGATTTTAGCTAAGAGTGGTAAGCTAAACTTTTAGAAGGTTCTTGCCGTTTTGGGTAATAACAGTTGGGATTCTGACTTAGCATTGAGTGCTAATTGGCCTTGGTTGATGGGATTAGAGCATGCATTAGGCTAATGATCTAGGTTATGCTGCTTCTAGAATCAGAGCTCCCTAGGGTAGATTGTGTCACCCCAAGCCAGGTGTCAATCTTGAAGCCCTTGCTGGGAACTCTACTAGGATTCCTTTGGTGCCCTCTAAACCACATTTCCCTAAATTTCCCCATTTGGGATTCATGTGCTTGGTCCATGAACTAGAGAGTACACATTTTTAGTATGAAAATGAATTGATTTCAAGTTGTTTCAGGGGCTTTAATGGCTTGGTCATGGCTACTCATGGTTCTTGACTGAACGGGCTGGAGAAGAAAGAAAGAACAACTGGTTGAAGCTTACTAGCTTTCTATCACGTTAGTTTCAGCTTTATGTCATATGAGAAATGATGAAATTTCAGCTTGTGAAGGAAGGGTTTGACCCCTAATGGACACATGTCCTCTTCTGATCTGACTGGACAATTTAGGACTTGATGGGAATGGGCTCCAGTTGTTTGGTTGTGCTAAAATTTGGCTGGTCAGTTCACGTGATCTTCAGTTGTTGGGATTTGTGTGTGGGCTGGGCCAACTCAGCTGAGCTTTGTAGTTGAGCTCCTTTGAGCTTAGTTGTCACTACAAAATGAAGAGTTTTGCCATGGGTGATATTCATGGGCTTTTGTAGTTAGTTGATTATGGAAAAATAAACATAATTCTCAGAAATTTTGTGAAATAAATATTTTTTGAGAGATGAGTAATTTATATTTCCCCATGAGTTAGGGACTTTAGTATATATTTTGCCAAGAAATAGTTTTGGGCTTTGAGCATAAAGTAATTGTTTTTGCCAAAATAGCATTTTGGGCTTTTATAAAATAAGTGTCAAATTAGTATTTGAGCTTTGTAAGATAAGTGCCAAATTAGTATTTGGGCATTGTAAGATTTTGCAAAAATATTGCCGTATCGTAACTGGCTTTAGAGGTGCCGCATTGTAGTGGGCTTTTGAGATGTCGTATCATAACGGGCTTTAGAGGTGCCGCTTTGTAGCGGGTTTAAAGATGTCGCATCATAGCGGGCTTTAGAGATGCCGTATCGTAGCGGGCTTTTTAGAGATGCCGCATCGTAGTGGGTTTTAGGGATGCTGCATTGTAGCGGGCTTTAGAGATGTCGTATCATAACGGGCTTTGTAAGAAGGTTTTGTTGGGCTTTTGGGCTTTGCCCACAAGTTAAATAATTTTGGGCTTTTTGTGGAGATAGTGTAATTTTGTGGCCCAATTTTGGTAATAATGTGATAAGTATTATTTGTGAAAAATCTCAGTTGGATAATATGTGAGATATAATGGGTAATATTTGTGAGAGGACCCAAGGTAATTTATGGGGCTTTATATAGGAAATATTTGTGGGAGCCCAATAACATGGAGAATATTTGAGTAATATGTGGGAAATATTTATGTGGGCTTGAGTGGGCTAATGAAATTAAGGCCCAAAAATTTGTACCTCACCATTATGTTAAAGCTATGTTTGATATTTGGGTGGAAAGAATAAGGAATATAATACTTTTTATACAAATTTACTTTTATATTCTTGCAAGTTTTCAATTATGATCAAATATTTTAATGCGATTTCTAAAGTTATTTGGTACAACTTATTCAATTTTATTTTATTTTTGAAAATAAGGTTATTTGAAAATTTTTATTTATAAAAATGTATTTTGAAAAATTAATTAATAAATACATGTATTTGTATCGGAGATATCTAAGATTTAAATTCTCTCAGTCTCGACTATCAAATTATAAAAAAGAAAAAAAAAATATTGGTCATTTGCAAGGAATCTGCTCAAACTCAAAAGAGCACTTAAGAAAATGTGGCTTTTATAAACGAGAAATGTTATGTCTACAATATTTTCATAGCAAATCATAAGTGGTAAGTTGTTATGGGTGGGCAAAAAAGTAATTTAAGTTGTGAATTCAATTTTGAACCAATAACAACTTACCACATGTGATTTGTTGTAAAAATGTTATGAAATTGTTGTGGACGTAAGAAAGATGAGCCAAAAAAAAAAAAAAAAACACTAATGAGAAGTACAAGAAAAGATAGGAAAAAAAAAAGTAAAAAAAAAAAAGGGAAATGCAACTAGACGAGAAAAAAAAAAAAAAAAAAAAAAAAAAAAAAAAAAAAAAAAAAAGAAGAAGAAGAAGAAGAAGAAGAAGAAGAAGCAACCGAACGAAACCCATGTGCAAGAGAAAAAATTTTGGTGGGCCTGGGGAGAAAACACCCAAGCCCTACCACATTTTTCCTCCCTCCTTCTAACCAAACACCCACTAAAAAAGTTCTCTCCACTTTTCTTTTCTCAATTTTCTATCCGTCCTAAAATCCCTGCAAACAAACATACTGTTAGTGTTAATTTTTTTAGCTGGGCTTTAAAGAAAGATTTGGGCTAAATTGCATGTGAGCCTTAGTCCTGGGTGGTGTTTGTGGGTTTCTAAATGAACTAAGCTTTGGACTTGATGGTTGAGCTTCACTTGTTTGCTGATGCGTTGTTTTGTTTCAAAAATCTAAGGAGCAATTGGGTTTGAACAAATAAAGAATTTCTAATGGAGACATTGTATTTTCCGACATTATAATATTAATGACTCTTTAACTAATGGCACTTCACCTTGTAATTTAGATGATCCTAGATTCAAATGGTAAAAGGAACTAGTAATGCTTTGCTTGTTTGGAGGTTAGAGTTTTCTAAAAGTGAGTCATTTTTTAAGTAGTATTTTTTAGAAAACTATTTCATTTTTCTATGTTTGATAGCGGACTTGAAAATAAATGGAAATTTTTTTTCTAGTGTTTGATATGCACAAAAAAATTATTAACAATTTTTGAATAATTCAAAATATGAATCCGTGGTTTACTCTTCAAGGGTGGGTACAAAGTGCCCTACCTCAATAAGGTTACATGTCAGGAAAAAAAAAAATGTATATTTTATAAATCAACTAATATAATCAAAATAAATTTAAAAATCATATATAAATTTTGTTGGGATTAAAGCTTTGTTGGGTTTGCTTTAAATTTTTCACATTAAGCATTTATTTGACATATCAAAACTTTTATTAGGATTTAGGCACCATAATTACGTTCTTTTTTTTCTTTTTCTTTTTTTAAAGACACTATAATTACGTTTTCCAAGGCTAAATCATATTAATTTTCTTATGTTACTACAAATCTAATGTAAACTGCTAGCTTGAATATTTGGATCACATCTTCATACGTTTTTCTTTAAAAAAAAAAAATCACATCTTCATTTGGCACAAAATAAAATAAACTTTTAATGGTAAATATTATAATATGTTATTGTCTTATAGTGTTATACAATTTTTTTTTTTTTTATATAATAATATATGAAGTAAGAAAATCAAGTTTTAAAGTATTCAACAATATTGTGAGTAAACATAAATATTATATGCAGTTCTTAATATATATATATATATATATTTATGTGGCAGGCAAAAAAAAGTAGCTAGCGAAGTTTATGGGTTTTGTCGTGTTACTTTTTGCTCACACAATTAATTTTTAGAGATGGGATGTGAGGTCAACCTTTAAATACATATAAGTTAAAAGGTAGCTGAATAGTATAATAGGGGGGAAAATAGCCAAATACTACGTTTTGGCGTGGAAAACTAGCACTGTTTTGGAAATATTTAGCAATCTACCACTTTTTTAGTACTCGAGTTCCACAAAATTGAGTTCTAAATAGTACTCGAGATCAGTGAGCTCCAGTTCCTAGTGAGTTGCCAGCGTGGCACTGTTGACCTAGAATTTGCGTAATTAAAAAAATAATGCGGTACTCGATATTACTAAAATCGAGTACTTCTTTGTAGTACCCGTGCTTCATACAGTCGAGTACCTTTTTTTTTTTTTTTTTCAATCGAGTTCTTTTCTATCTCTCCGTCTCACGTAGAGGCACTCTTTCTTCTTTTCCTTTTATTTATTTATTTATTTTTTATTTTTTATCTCCTGTAGGAACTCACTCTTGCAAGTCAAAGTCAAAGAAAATGGCAAGCATTTATGGCCAAAGAAAAGAAGCATGAATTTGGTTTGCATGTCAGGTGTTGTTCCTGGCCATCTTCTTTGACAATTCATGAAGAACATTTAATGCAATCTCTTGCATTTCTTCACGCATGAAACTTCTTGAATATCATGCATTTTCCTGACATGGGCATGCAAGCCATGTAATGGTTTGTTGGCTAATGTCAAGCCATTAAGCCTGACTGTTCAGAGCATCTCCAGCAGTTTATCTAAATTTTTGTATTGCTTAGACAATAAACAGTGACATTTAGCTTTTACTTACTTACTTTTTCAAATATATTTTCCAACAGATTATCTATCCTTTTCTCCATCTCATTTAAATATTATTTCTTCAGTTATTCTTTATTCTTTTTTTTTTTATCATAATTTATTCTTCCTATATTCATTCCCAACAATTATATTTTTTAATGAAAAATGTTATATCCACAACATTTTTCATAATACTTTCACAAGAATCACATCAAAATCTTATGTGGAAAGTTGTTACTAGTTCTAATTTAAACCCACCGCCGAAATTATTTTTTTACTTACCAATATTAGTTAATAACAATCTATTACTTAAGATTTATTGTGAAAATATTGTGGTAGCATTTCTTAATTGCTATTTCTTATTTTTTATTTTATTTTTCCTTTCTTAATTTCATCCATACGTTTTTTTTTTCTTTTTTTTCTTTTTTTCTTTTTTTCTCTTGGTTTTTTCTCCACCACCCATGTATCCCACTCCTATCTCTATCTACCCTTCTTTTTCTTTTTCTAGTTCATTCCGGATCACTTTCTCCAGCTATCTCTCTCTCTCTCTCTCTCTCTTTTTACTTTTTCTATTTCTACTTGATTCTAGAACACTCTCTAGGATGATCTTTTGACTTCTATTTTCTTTCCTCTTTGGCTCATTTCACACACATAACCGACCATGATCTTTTGATTTCTCCTCTATGTTTGCTTTTTTGTTTTTTATTTTCTTTCTTCTTCATCTCACTTCACTCACACACACAGCTGGTAGAGAGTTAGCCTCCGTCTATCTTTGTTTTCTGATGAGAAGAGAGAGAGTTTTTTCTAATGAGAAGTGAAAGAGAGAGCAAGGAAGAAAGAGAAACAGAGGAAAGAGAAAAAATTATTTTTTATTCAACCAGGTGATTATTTTAATAGATAAAATTTTTGAAAGTGCTACAATAAACATTACTGTGTTCTCTATTTTAAGAGAACAACTGTAGTAACTCCATTCCAAAATATAGAGATAGAGAAGCTGTTGGAGTGAATTTCTAGTGTGTTTGCTCTCTAAAATTGGCTTTAGAGAGCCTATTGGAGATGCTCTCAAGCCATTCCAACCGAAACAAAAAGTATAAAAAGGAAAAAAAAGAAAAAAAAAAAGGTACTCGACTGCACTAAGTCGAGTGCTATAACGCGTGGTATTAGTGCAATTGAGTAAATTTTTTTTTTTCCCCTTTTTCCTGTTGGAATGGCTTGAATAGTCAAACTTAGTGGCTTGACATTAGCCAACGAACCATTAAATGGCTTGCATGCCCATGTCAGGAAGATGCATGATATTCAAGAAGTTTCATGCGTGAAGAAATGCAAGAGCTTACATTAAATGTTCTTCATGAATTGTCAAAGAAGATGGTCAGGAACAACACTTGACATGCAAACCAAATTCATGCTTCTTTTCTTTGGCCATAAATGCTTGCCATTTAGTTTCTTTGACTTGCAAGAGTGAGTTCCTACGGGAGAAAAAAAAAAAGGAAAAAAAAAAAGGGAAGGTGCGTCTACGTGAGACAGAGAGATAGAAAAGAACTTGATTGTATGAAAAGTATAAAAAGGGGAAAAAAAGAAAAAGAAAAAGAAAAACAAGGTACTCGAGTACTATAAAGAAGTACTCGATTTTAGTAATATCGAGTACTGCATTATTTTTTTAATTACACAAATTTCAAGTCAACAGTGCTATGCTGGCAACTTATTAGGAACTCGAGTACTAAAAAAATGGTAGATTGCTAAATATTTGCGAAACAGTACTAGTTTACCATAAATTTTGGCAAAATGTGATATTTGACTATTTTTACTGTATAATAAGACTCATAAATAATACCAACAATACAATGAAACCCTTAAATAATACAAAAAAAAAAGCTACAAAATTAAATAAATATCTTCCCAAACGGACTCTACTCTACATCTCATCACCCTTAGTGGTTAGCGTTGGTCATTGTGGGTCTTGGCTTAAAATAATATAAAAGCACTAACAAGTCCAGGTCTTGATTAAAATAATTTAATAATAAGAAAATTGAGAAAGGGTTTGAAGAATCACTATATATAATGACGAGTTAATTACAATATACTCACACTTCAGATTTTCTTCCTTCACACTTCTCTTCCTTCGTTACAATGGCTGCCTCTTTTGCAACTCATCATGTGCTTTTCTTAGTATGGTTCCTTTCCGTTACCTTCAGTTTAAGCTTCTTCTTCTTCAAAGCAGAGTCAATCTCAAGTGTCTCTTGCAATGAAAAAGACAAGCAAGCCCTTCTAACGCTCAAACGTGGTCTTACTGATCATGGACGCGTCCTCTCATTCAATACCTTGAACTAAGTGATGCTGACCTTCACAAAGAAGTTGATTGGCTTCAAATAATGAGTAAGTCCCCATCTCTTTCGGAGCTATACTTGGAAAATTGTCAGCTTGATAGCCTGAATCCATCTCTTGGATTTGTCAATTTCACGTCTCTTCGACTCCTTCATCTTTCTTAATATCATTTCAATCATGAGATACCTAATTGGTTCTCTAATCTCAGTACAAGCCTCTTAAGGCTTAAACTGTACAACAGTTCTTTGAAAGGCAATATACCACCTAGCATTTTCAATTTAGAGAAATTAGAATATCTATCCTTGTGTTTCAATAAGCTAACTGAACAAATTCCAGAGCCGTTAGGCCAACTTAAGCATCTAACATATCTTGATCTCGGACTTAATTCTTTAAATGGTCCTATACCTTCTTCCTTTGGGAATTTATCTCGTATGAGAATGTTATGCCTCAACCAAAATCAGTTGAATGGCACCATTCCAAACAGTCTTTGGCTTCTCTCTGAGTTAGAGACTTTGTATGTCGGAAAAAATTCTTTAACAGGTACCGTAGATGAAGGGCATTTCCAAAAACTCTCAAAATTAAAGCATCTCTATATGTCTAAAACACGTTTGTTCTTTAATGTCAATTCCAATTGGGATCCCCCCTTCCAACTTGACTATGCCTCCATGAGCTCAATCAAGATAGGTCCTAAATTTCCTTCATGGCTACAATCACAAAGATCCCTCACTTTTTTAGATTTGTCCATGTCAGGAATTTCAGGAAAAGCTCCGAGTTGGTTCTGGAATTGGACTTCAAACATTACAGTTATCAATCTCTCTAACAACCACATAGAATGTGATGTATCAGACATTTTTTTGAGTTCTACTGTCAAAGTGCTCAATATAGCTAACAACTCATTTTATGGACCCATTTCTACTTTCTTATGCCAAAAGAAAATTAGAAAGAATAGATTAGAGGTTTTAGACGCATCAAACAATCTCTTTTCAGGAGAACTTTCTCACTGCTGGAAGTATTGGCAGTCTTTGATTCATTTAAACTTAGGGAGCAATAATCTAGTAGGTAGAATTCCCTACTCCATGGGGGCTTTAGTTGACCTCCAATCATTGCGTTTACAAAACAATAGCATCTATGGAGATATTCCTTCATCATTGAAAAAGTGCTCAAATCTGAGTCTCATTGATATGGGTGATAATCATTTGTCCATCATACCACTATGGATTGGAGAAATGACAAATCTTATAGTTCTCCGTCTAAGATCAAGTGAATTCAAGGGTTATATACCTCAACAAATATGCCAACTTTCTTCTCTTAGAGTATTGGATCTTGCCAATAATAGCCTACCAGGATCCATACCAAACTGCTTGAACAATATTAGCGCCTTGGCATTACCAGATTCCAATGTTATTTCATTTTATTCTATGCCTTATCTATGTCCATATATACATGTATCCTATGTTGAGAATGTTCAGTTGGTTCCCAAAGGGATAGAAATGGAATACAAAAAGATTCTTCAATTAGTTAGGCTCATAGACCTTTTAAGTAACAACTTGTCTGGATCAATCCCTACTGAAATTTCTGATCTTTCCAAATTACGTTTTTTGAATTTGTCTCAAAATCATTTGATAGGAAAGATACCAGAAAAAATTGGGAGTATGAAAGAGTTAGAGTCAATTGATCTCTCACGAAATCATTTATCTAGTGAAATTCCTCCAAGCATGTCTAATATGACATTTCTTAGTCTCTTGGATTTGTCATGCAACAACCTCTCGGGTAGAATTCCTTCAAGCACTCAACTTCAATCATTTGATGCCCATAGTTACATTGGAAATCCTCAGTTATGTGGTGATCCTCTTCCAAAAAGCTGCACAATTGAGGAACAATCTTTGAATAGTGGCAGTGTTGAAGATGATTCTAAAAACTCCAGCTTCTACATTGGTATGGGAGTTGGATTTGCAACTGGCTTTTGGGCAATTTGTGGAGCTCTCTTCTTTAATAGGACTTGGAGGCATGCTTATTTTAGATTTGCTGATGAAATAAAAGATTGGATTTATGTGACTGCAATGAGAAAGATGAATTTATTCGAAAAGCTATGAGTCTGCCTTAGTAAGTGAGGCATCGTTATCTAGCCAAAAGGTATTGCTTCAAGTTATATGTCCTTAATATTGTTTCTTTCATGTTGATATTGTAGTCAACTACTTTGAATATACAATTTAATTCATAGCTAAATGTGATAGTCATTTGGATTTTATTTCACTAATATGACATAACTTTAGCCTTGGTTTATAATTCGTTGAAAGACATTTTTCTTTTAATAGGTAGATAGTAGGGGAGGGGGAGGTGTGGCTTGAGCCGTAGACATAGAGTACCACAATAGATACCATTACTGTTGGGCTACCACTAAACTTTGTTTAGAGACATTTGAAGTGGATAAAGAGGGAACTCATTGAAATGCCCTAAATAGAAACAAAGTGGTACTATGACAAAAGAAATTGTTTCTCATATACATAATACATCAAATATGTAGTGTAGAATTTTATTTATTTATTTATAATTATTATTATAAATAGGATGCATAGCATGAGTTATAACCTCATATGCTGTAAGCTTCAATTCAATTGGAGGATTTACTAGTAGAATATCAAAGAGGTGGACTTCACATGAATTCTTAGAATTTCAACATGACGTATTTTGAATTGAGGTTAAAGAAGAATTATTATACTCACATCACTATTATTGAAAATTGCAATTCATTTAAAGAAGAATTATTTCTCCATCAGCATAAATTCAGAGTTCTGGTCACTAAACAAAAAATAGTGCTTCCTGGACTCATTGATTTATTTCGCAATGACTTTTCAATTCCACAAACTCCAAGAGGCCCTCTTTCGCTTTTGTTTTACAGTTTTACTAAAAATACTGTTCCCTATTTCAAAAGTGGGTTTCTCATTTTGGAACCAACAAACTCTACTCAATTGAGCCAAATCTATGACTGTTACTGAATTGAATTGGGTTTTTGATAACAATATTAATCATAAAGATTAAAACTTCCTTTCTGTAAAGTTGTAATTTACAACTATGTTTTGTTGGCTTTTATTCCGTGCCAAATTTGATTGTAATTATGTTCAATCGTTTAAAACCCTGTATTTGTTGTGGGATTTGTTGTAAGGGTTGTGTGATAGAGAGAGTGTTTGAAGACTCCAGCATTTGAAGAACTGAAGGATTCTCGCGGGTATCTCGCGACCTAGCATCCTGCGAAGTGAGCCATGTGCCAGGCACATGCTGGAATGCGAAGAGTCAGGCCAGGTGGAGAAGGTTGTGTCTCGCGAGTATCTCGCGGGTAAGGCCTTCCCGCGAGACACCCGCGAGACTAGCTGTTCTGCCAGCCTGTACTTTTTGAGTCACACCTTTTGCACCTCTCCTATATATACCATCATTACCCACAATTGTTGAGGAATGCTTCAGAGAGAAAACCCTAGCCAAACACATTGGTAATTAGAGATTGTCTTCCCCACCTTTCTCTATACATTTGCTTGTGGTATTTCCTCAACCCTTCCCTCTCCATTATCCATATCTTTGAGAGGTTGATAGCCCAAACACTTACCACACCTTGTGAGTGTTGTGTGACGTTTTGGTGCTGCTGGAAAGCATTGGAAGAAGCCTTGAATGGCAGATGCAACATGGAGCTTGTTGCGGGATCCGAATAACTAGGACAAGACACGGTTCCGAGAAGCCTTGTTGGAGTAGGAGCTTGGAGGGCTTAGGTACAGCGGGTAGACTAGGCTTGGAGGGTCTTTTGCTAACCCATGTATCCCAACTGATTGTCTAGTGGATCGATTTCCGCTTGGAGGGCGGCGGAGAGGTTTTTCGCCGAGTTCTTCGGTTTCCTCTTCGAGAACACGTCTCGGTGTTTTCTGTGTTTGCATCCTTCTTCCCTACTCTTGTTTAATTCCATTATACTGCTGTGTTGCTTAGTTTATGGATTAGAGTAGCTTACTTGTTCATCCGCTCGCTTTTACACTATTCCGCACTTTGTATTAAAGTTGTGTAAAACCTATCGAGCCGTAATTTTTATTTGGGGGTCTAAACAGCTCTTGTGTTTTTCAACACATTTTCGAGCTTTCAATTGGTATCAGAGCGGGTACACTTGCTGAGGTTTAATTACCTAAGTGTGATCCTTGACCCTTGTTGAGATGGACCGGTCTCAATCGCTCAATGTTCCACCATTTTTTGATGGAAATAATTATGCATTCTGGAAAGTTAGAATGAGAGCATTTTTATGCTCTATTGATGATACCGTTTAGGATGCGGTTGAGATAGGTTGGACTAAGCCGGAGGCTCCTAAGTCCACTTGGGATAAGGCTGCTCTAGCAGCGGCCAATGCTAATAGTAAGGCCTTAAATGCTATTTTTTGTGGTGTGTCCCCTGATGAATTCCACAGGATTTCTCATATGACAGTAGCCAAGGAAGCATGGGAGATTTTGGAGACTACCTATGAGGGTACAAAGAAAGTTAAGGACACGAAGCTTCAGATGCTTACCACCAAATTTGAAGAACTCAAGATGGGTGATGATGAACCATTTGATTCATTCTATGGGAAGCTAAATGAAATTGTCATTGCTAAACTCAATCTTGGGGAGAAGATTGAAGACACCAAGGTGGTGAGAAAAATTTTGAGGTCCCTACCCGAAAGTTTTAGAGCAAAGGTTACAGCCATAGAAGAAAGCAAAGACTTGGATGAGATTAAGATTCAAGAGCTGATTGGGTCTCTTCAAACGTATGAGCTGGGACTGCCTTCCCATAAGACAAGCAAATCGCTTGCTCTTAAAACCATCACCGAAAGAATAAATGATTCCTCCGAAGAAGATGGTGTGGAGAAGGAAGTAGCATATCTTGCAAAGAACTTCCGCAAGTTTTTGAAAATGAAGAACAGTGGAAAACCTTTCAATAGAGGAAAGTTCTCTCCGTCAAGAAGTGACAAGAAAGAGTTTAAGGGAAAAGAAGGGAAGGATTATCAACCTTCTTCAGACATTGTGTGCTATGAGTGCAATGGACATGGACATTTAAAGAAGGAGTGTCCGAATTTTTTGAGGGGAAAAGGGAAAGCTTATGCTACAACGCTCAGTGATTCTGACTCTTCTGACACTGACTCGGAAGAGAGCTGTGACGGTGAGGGAAACTACTCCGCATTCATGACCATTGATCATGTAGACTCCTCGGATGACTTGGGTACACTTGTGAAGGAACTTGGTGAGCATTCTGATTCAGAGTCCATTGGAATTGTAGAAGAATCAGATGAGGAAAAGGATGAGAATACCTCTAACCTTCAAGAAAGCTACACATTACTCCTTGAGAAGTCTGGAGAATATGCAAGGGTAGCCAAGGCAGCTGTCAGGAAAATGAAAAAGGCTGAGGAAGATTACCGGAGCCTCATGATCAGACATAGGGAGGCAAAATGCGAGATAGAAAAGATAAACGGTGAGCTGTCAGAAGCTTACTTAAAGATCAGATTTCTTGAACAAGAGGTGGTTCAAGCGCAAGCCAAGATAGATAGGGTCTCCTCCAGAAAGTTGAATGATGTTATCTCATCCCAAAAACAATTCTCAGACAAGTCCGGATTGGGATATACCGGAGTGAGTAGCTCATCAGTCAAAGCTACTAAAGAAGTAAAATTTGTAAAGGCCGTAGAGCAAATTGTAGAGGAGGCCGTTCCTGAGAATGTTAAAGTTGAAAAGAAGAATGTAATTGAGCAACGGATGGTGAACAAGCCCCGAAATCAATCTGTAGGAAGACATGAAAACAGAGCAAGATCTCGTTCAAGACCTCAACGGGGTCCTAGAACAGATTATGTGTGTCACTATTGCGGACTGCGAGGACATACCAGACCAAACTGCCAAAAGCTGAGAGCAGACAACAATGCAAGTGCACCGCGGTCACGAGGAAGAAGGAATGACAATAGAGCTTGGGGTGTTGAGAACTCAAGAAGTCAAAATCGTGATCCCGAAGTGACAGACGTGATGAAGATGATTGGTGCCTTCACCACTTGCCTGGAGAGTTTTTCAAGGAGGTTTGAAAGTCCCAACTCTCGTACCCAATCCGTCAAGGATATCACCCCAAACGCACGTGACGTGTGGGTGAAAAGGGGTACTCATGCATAAACATGATAATATGTCCATGCATCAATTCTTTCCATGTGTAGGGACATTTGTTGTTGCATCCTTTCATGCATTGTTTTATTTTGAATTTTCCTGTTTTGGTTTAAACCTGTTTTTGTTGATCTTACTTCTCGTGTTTTGTTTTGGGTGTGTTTCAAAAAATTCAAAAACCCATAAAAATTGAAAAATCTCAAAAAGTTTGATCACTTGTTGTGTGCATATCTCATGTCAGTTTGGCCTAGTACCTTCGTACTTATGGCATAGTGCATTTACGATCTTCGCTTGTTCGTATGCACTCTTTTCTGTGTGGAAGAAACCCTGAAAACTATGTGTGACTGTTGTAAATAGATCTTCACACCTGTCATGAATGATTGGTCAATAGTCTTGTTGGTCTTGATACTTGCATAGACTTGTGTATATATCTCTTCCCACTTTATTTTTATGTTTTTGCAAAAAGAGCTCACCAATTGTAAATCTCCAAATGAAAAGAGATATTGAGCTGCAAAAGCCTGTCGCACACACTAGTATTTGACTAGGAAAAAGGGAAAGCGACTCCTTTTAAAGTAAATGTTATGGTGCTCAAAAAGCCAAAGGCTTCTCATCAATGTTGAAATATCATAAATTTCAAGCACCTTCCTCAAAAATGAGATGTTTTGTCCAATCAAAATGAAAATGGACCAATTGTTATGAGTTATAAGAAGCCAAATGAAAAGCTTCTTTGTTATGTTTTCAATGTGTGGGAGGTCATATATACTCATTTCTATAATGGAGATAGTCCACATGATTTCGTATCAGTTGTGTATGACTCGCGTGAATTGATCATTGAAGCTTCGCTCTGGTCTAAGGACTATTTCACATTTGATACTCACACACAACACACAAGTTGTTGATTCAATTAATGCCTATCTCATTTGTGTGATTGTATATGTCCAAATGTGATGTGATTGCCCATGAACTTGTTGATCAAATCCAAAAAGATTTTTGTGAGTTTTATTAGTTTTTGAAAGTGATTTTATACTCTCTTGTGTTTCTTTTTGGTCAAAATGCTTTTTGTGTGTTTTTCTTCAAAAATCTGGTTCAGAGGTTATTTCGCGAGAAGCTCGCGACTAAGCTGCTTCCCGCGAAAAAGTTTTGAGGGAAATAATTTTTCATCCTATCATACAGAGACTTTCGCGACTGTCTCGCGACTGTCTCGCGACCAACAGCTTCTCGCAAAATGCTGTTTGGCAAAAAACTGGAATTTTCTCAAATTCAGACAGAGAATATCGCGACTGTCTCGCGACTGTTTCGCGACTTAGCGCTTCTCGCGAAAATTTTGTGCTTCAGTGGCACCTTTCGCGATTGTCTCGCGACTGTCTCGCGGCTCCCTATCCCGCGAAAAACGCGTGTTTTCAGTTTTATAGGGCTGATGTGACAGTTTTTCAAAACATATCAAACTTCCCTCCTTACACTTCTTCGAAACTCTCTCAACCCAAAAACACTATTCCATCAAATCCCTCTCCAAATCAAGATTTTTTCTGCATTTTCTTCATCAAGGTATGTTGATTAATCACTTCTTTTTAAGTTTTTACTTAGATTTTGCAGTTTTTGTGGTTAGGGTTGTCATAATTGGGGATTTTCGAAATGTTGGGTTGCTTTTCAAAATTGGGGGTTGTTCTTGCCAAATTTTTGATTGGGTTCTGTTGCATTTAATCTTGTTGCATCTATGTTGGCCCCTTGTGGCATTTTATCATGTATTTAGGCAAGATTTTACCATGTTCATGCATTGTTCATACTCAAAGTGTTGTCACGCACATTAGGTGTTTGATTAAATGTCTAAATGACATTGTTGTGCCTAATTGGTCTCAAGTGAGTCCCAATTTCAAGTTTTTCATATAACTTATCATGTTTTGGTCTAGAATTGATCTTTGATCATGTATGCATTACACTTTGCACTTGGTGCACTCACTTGGCAAACACCTAGGCACTCTCTAGGCACACACTTATGCATTTCATGTTACACACACATATGCGTACACACAAACACACACTTGCACAATAATTTAATTTCATGCAAAATGTCTTTTTGTTCATGCATTTGTGTTTTAGTTTAACGATGTATGGTGTGTAGCATGCGTATATGAATTGGTCATGCCCTGTTTTGAATGTTACTCTGTTTTTGGAAGTATCACTTTTTGATTTAAACTAACTTGAATCTAATCAAGTTTTGTTCTTGTGTTGTGTGCACTTGTGCTTTATGTGTTGTTTCCACTTGTGTAGATGTCTCCCACCAAGCATGCCGGTATCAAGAAGAAGGGTCCCAAGCGTGCTCGTACTGAATCCGATCACTTCAAATCCGCAGAGGCAGATATGAAGTACAATGATTGCTACAAGAGAGCAACCATTGTCATGGAAAGGGTGGTTCAATTGGAGGAGCTTGAGAATACATGCATTCCAGATGTGTTCAAAGAAAGAACCTGGACAAAGTTGCTAAATCCAGTTGGGAATGTGTACTCGGAAATTATCAGGGAATTCTTTTCTAATGCTGCTGTGGAGGATGACAAGATAGTCTGCTGGGTGAGGCACAAAGAATTTGAGATCACAAAGGATAGCATTCAAGACTTCTTGGAGATTCGTCCTCCCTCACAATCGATGACAGTTCAGTATGATGAGAGATTGGGGCATATCACGGAGATGATATCAGCTCTTGGTGGAGTTCCAAAGAAATCATCAATGGATACTCTCAAGTTCTCTCCAGAAATGAGAACTCTCAGCTATGTCATGATCCATAACCTGTATCCGGTCACCAACCTCACCACTCTCTCGGCTCCAAGGACGAGGTTTCTCTACGACCTTTTTACTCACAAGGAAATTGATATCTGCAGCCACATCTTCCACATTCTGAAGAAGAGCATCACGAAGCAAAATTCCAGAACCATAATGCCCTTTCCCTCATTGATCATGGGGCTCATTGCCAAGACAAAGTTGAAATTCCCTAGTGGCCTCACTGTTGTTCAGAGGGATTACCCCATTGGTGCAAACACTCTAACTCGGAGCACAGCACACATTAAAGGCCCCAAGACTGGTGCTCATCTCATTCCACCACCTCGGGTCGTGCCTCAGGATGCACCAGATGAGGGTGGGGATACAGAGGAGGAGATTGACAGGTTTACTTCTGCTCCAGAGACTGCACATCCAGAGACTGCACAGCCATCATCTTCAACACACACACCAGGTCTCAGCAAGCTTGATCAGATCCTAGCTAAGATGGATCACATGTCCACAGTGCTTGACACTCATGTACAGCACACAGCGGATCAGTTTGCATACCTCCAGGAGCAGATCACCACATTGTCAGCCCAGATTCAGAGCCTATCTCCTTCACATGTATCAGACTCCGACTCCGATCAGATCTAGTCCTTTGGCCATTCCGGTCAAAAAGGGGGAGAAAATTTTGAGGGGGAGCTGCTGAACAAGAGCTTGCACAGCCTTAGGGGGAGCATAGCCTAGACACATAGCTATAGTTGATATTGGTTATTGGTTTTACAGACGGGTTTTATATAGCTCTTTTTAGTTTTTTTCTGGTTTATGGTTTATAGTTAATGTCTTACTGTTATCTGGTTTATAGTTCTGACACTTATGCTTTAACTTCAGTATTAATTTCAGTATATTCAGTATATTTTCAGAACTGTGTGTTTACGTTCTATGCTTTGTGGCATATATGCTATGTGGCACTTTTATGTTTGTACCCATGTTGCTTATGTAAGCTTTAAGGGTTTGTTTCATGCATTGTTTTGTAGGTCTTTGTGGTTTGTGCCATGCATTTGCAATACCTTGCCTATGCAACCTTCATGCATGTTTGCTTGTCGTTCAATGTCATGCATTTTACTTCAAGTACATCACTCTTGTGCCCATGTAGGATTGTTCCTAGATGCATACACGTACTATGCATTGGTTGAGTGATGAACACTCTTGTGCCCATGTAGGATTGTTCCTTGATGCATATACGTTCTATGCATTGGTTGAGTGATGAACACTCGTGTGCCCTAGTAGGATTGTTCCTAGATGCAAATACTTCGTGTATTTCGCATTGGTTGAGTGTTGGAGTTGCAAGTGACTCTCTTCAATTGAGCGTATCTTCTTGCAAATCCGGATGTTCGTTCCATGTGTGAATGAGCATAGTAATTGCTTCTGTATAGTGATTACTTGTTTGATCTTGCCATGATCTAGTGTTTCTATTTCGTTTTGCTCGATCATGCTATTATTGCTCCATATGTTTTTCAAGTTTTCTGCATACAATGATGTTATTGTGTTGTTGTGTTTCAGGAGTTACTTGTTCATATGTTTCAAGAGCTTATCAGAATCTAGAATTAGGTGTGAGTGAGTTTTGCCTTTGTTCCCAAACTCACGGTTAAGTCTAGAGTCTGTTTTAGGGTTTTGTCACGGAATAGCCAAAGGGGGAGATTGTAAAGTTGTAATTTACAACTATGTTTTGTTGGCTTTTATTCCGTGCCAAATTTGATTGTAATTATGTTCAATCGTTTAAAACCCTGTATTTGTTGTGGGATTTGTTGTAAGGGTTGTGTGATAGAGAGAGTGTTTGAAGACTCCAGCATTTGAAGAACTGAAGGATTCTCGCGGGTATCTCGCGACCTAGCATCCCGCGAAGTGAGCCATGTGCCAGGCACATGCTGGAATGCGAAGAGTCAGGCCAGGTGGAGACAGTTGTGTCTCGCGAGTATCTCGCGGGTAAGGCCTTCCCGCGAGACACCCGCGAGACTAGCTGTTCTGCCAGCCTGTACTTTTTGAGTCACACCTTTTGCACCTCTCCTATATATACCATCATTACCCACAATTGTTGAGGAATGCTTCAGAGAGAAAACCCTAGCCAAACACATTGGTAATTAGAGATTGTCTTCCCCACCTTTCTCTATACATTTGCTTGTGGTATTTCCTCAACCCTTCCCTCTCCATTATCCATATCTTTGAGAGGTTGATAGCCCAAACACTTACCACACCTTGTGAGTGCTGTGTGACGTTTTGGTGCTGCTGGGAAGCATTGGAAGAAGCCTTGAATGGCAGATGCAACATGGAGCTTGTTGCGGGATCCGGATAACTAGGACAAGACACGGTTCCGAGAAGCCTTGTTGGAGTAGGAGCTTGGAGGGCTTAGGTACAGCGGGTAGACTAGGCTTGGAGGGTCTTTTGCTAACCCATGTATCCCAACTGATTGTCTAGTGGATCGATTTCCGCTTGGAGGGCGGCGGAGAGGTTTTTCGCCGAGTTCTTCGGTTTCCTCTTCGAGAACACGTCTCGGTGTTTTCTGTGTTTGCATCCTTCTTCCCTACTCTTGTTTAATTCCATTATACTGCTGTGTTGCTTAGTTTATGGATTAGAGTAGCTTACTTGTTCATCCGCTCGCTTTTACACTATTCCGCACTTTGTATTAAAGTTGTGTAAAACCTATCGAGCCGTAATTTTTATTTGGGGGTCTAAACAGCTCTTGTGTTTTTCAACACATTTTCGAGCTTTCACTTTCATTTATGCAATGTTTTCTTATCTTCTTCTTCATTTTTTCTTTCGTGCTTTTGTATGACCCTTTTGCTCTTTTGCAAATGATATTCAAAGGCTGTGAAAACTATTGCAATCCAAGACATTTACAAGTTGAAGCAGACATAAATAAATTGTTTCTATATGACAGGTCAGTGTAACTATGACTTTGTCCTCTGAATTATCTCATTTGTTACCTCTTCAAATGAACTATATGTGGCTATTGCCTATTGGTACTGGCCAGTTTCACTAAGGATGTTGTTTGTATTAATGTGCAAAGATAGGGACCATATCAGTAATGTAGACCATTTGATTGGTTTTTATTTGCCTCTTGAATGAATTTTTTACCCAATTATGTTGATATACATGCTTATGTTTGAAGTAGTAACTATATGGAGTTTGATGTTATGGTCAAATTAATTAAAGCAAATTAATGAAAGGAAATGACACACAATCAGACAAAGAAATAATGTGCCAAACATGAAAAAAAAAATGATGACAAGGGAGTGACTGGTTGAGCTTTGATGATTCTGACAGCATTTATTTGATGGGAATATGCTACGAGGAAGCTACGTGGGGGCACTTCTTATTCTTGACTTCATACATAATAAGTAGGCTGGTCACTGGTGCGCTACTAGAGGTGCCAAGTGAACCATAGAAGTTCTTCCAGCAATGATTTCCTTGGGGAGCTCACTTGGTACATGCAATCTTCCTTCCTGTGTGAATGGTTTTTTTGTTTCCTTTCCCCTTAATAACCATTAAGTAAGCATGTGTTGCAGTGAGTTGGGTTATAGAAGTTTTTTCTTCTTCTTTATAAAAGATGGAAAAGTTGGGTTATAGATTTTGTTCTTCTACAATTAAGTAAAGAATTTATGTTGTACATTTCAGATTGATGCCAACCGCTAGTAGTTCCTAAGATCTCATGATATCCATGAGACCTTGGGTTCGAAATCTCATACTTGCATCTTGGGGCCACCTTTATAGCATTCCTCCTTGTAATAATCTGATGCATGTGGGGTGAGGGGATTGAATACACTTGAGGGAATAGTTAAAATACAAAGAGGTCTGGACATGCTCATTTGTTTAAAAAAAAAACGGTTGCCTATTATGGCATGTACAATAATTTTTCAAGCAATAAATGAATTACCTTTTTGAATATTCTCTAAATTTTTTTTTTCATTTGTTTGTTCTCTTGCTTTAAAATTTTTTTTCTTCAATTGTTTGTTCTCTTGCTTTGTTATCAATGAATTGCAGTTAATGTGTTCTTGGCAAACTCATTGGCTTTTACTTTTGCATCACTATTTTATTTGTTTTGACTTTTCCAACTTTTTTTGTGTTTCTAACGTGAGTCTTTGCTGTTCTTACGGTTTCTCTTTTGATGTATATGCAGTGGGCATCTCATGGATTTGTGAAGAACTTTATTTGGGTTCTTACTGCCTTCAAAGAACAATTGTAGATGGTGTAAACCTATTCTTCCTATGTTCTTTCTACCTATTTTTGATCATAGCTATCATAGGAAAATGTTCTACAAGAAGTAGTAGAAAAGATTGCGTCTTGGTGGTAGTTTCACTGTGTTGTGCTCTTTGTAGCATTGGTTATTTTAGTGTGGGTTTATGGAATCTAATGGCCAAAAATGATGAATTCAATCATATGAGCTGGTTGGTTTACTTTGTTAGAGGACTGGTTTGGATCTCTTTTACAGTTTCCTTGCTTTCTCAATGGTCCAAATGGATCAGTCTTCTAAACTCTTTTTGGTGGGCATTCTCTTTTGTATTGATTTCAATTCTGAATGTCCAAATTCTACTAAGAACACATAGCATTGAAATTTTGGACATACTACCTTGGTCTATTAACTTTCTACTTTTCCTCTGTGCCCTTAGGAACCTAATTCACTTTGTTTCTCAACATAATCTAGAAGACAATCTATCTGAACCTCTATTAGCCAAAAAGGCTGAAAAATGGAAAATAGAATTAGACCAGGCTAGTGTTCTTGGAAAATTGACATTTTCTTGGATTAATAGTTTACTTAGCTTGTGCTACTCAAAACGATTGGCCCTTGAAGACATACCCCCCGTAGTTTCTGAAGATGAAGCCAAATTTGCCTACAAAAAGTTTGCTCATGCAGGGGATTCTCTTTTAAGGGAAACAAACTCGAACAATAACGGGAACTTGGTTCTTCGGGCCATTGCAAAAGTTTACCTGAAAGAGAATATATTCATAGGCATTTGTGCATTTCTTAGGACAATTGCTGTTAGTAGTTTCTCCTCTAATACTCTATGCTTTTGTAAATTATGCAAATGGCAATGAGAGGAACCTGGATGAAGGTCTCTCTATTGTGGGCTGTCTAGTTGTTACCAAGTTAGTTGAGTCTTTGTCTCAAAGGCACTGGTTCTTTGATTCAAGGAGGTCAGGAATGAGAATGAGATCAGCCTTAATGGTGGCAGTCTACCAAAAGCAGTTAAAGCTTTCTAGTTTAGGAAGCAGAAGGCACTCAATTGGGGAGATAGTGAACTATATTGCAGTTGATGCTTATAGAATGGGTGAATTTTCATGGTGGTTCCATTCATCATGGAGCTTTGTACTGCAACTTTTCCTAGCCATTGGCATTCTTTTATGGGTTGTGGGTCTTAGTGCACTTATAGGTCTAGTTCCTCTTCTCATATGTGGACTCCTTAATGTGCCTTTTGCAAATATGCTACAGAAGTGTCAAACTCAGTTTATGATAGCCCAGGATGAATGATTGAGATCCACTTCCGAGGTCCTAAACAGTATGAAGATCATTTGCAATCATGGGAAGACAAATTGAAGAATTTGATTGAATCCCACCGTGAAAATGAGTTCAAATGGTTGGCTGAAACTCAGTTTGCAAAGGCTTATGGCACATTGTTGTATTGGATGTCTCCAACCATCATTTCTTCAGTGGTCTTCTTGGGATGTATTATTTTTGGAAGTGCCCCTCTAAATGCTAGCACCATCTTCACAGTTTTTGCATCATTGAGGAGTATGGGAGATCCTGTTAGAATGATACCAGAAGCTCTTTCTTCTTTGGTCCAAGTGAAGGTATCTTTCGATCGTCTCAATGCTTTTCTGCTTGATGATGAGCTGAAAAATGATGAATTAAGGAGAATCCCCTTTCAGATGTCAGATAAGAGTGTAAAGATACAATCAGGCAATTTCAGTTGGGATCTTGAAATAATGATTCCAACTCTAACAGATGTGAACTTGGAAATAAGATTTGGGCAGAAAGTTGCTGTTTGTGGTCCAGTTGGGGCTGGGAAATCATCACTTCTCTATGCTCTACTAGGGGAGATATCAAAAATTTCTGGAACAGTGAGTAAAAAACTGACTGATTGCTTATAATTTTGCAACTGAATTTTTTGTCACTGATTTTGGTCTTTATTGCTCACTAACAGGTTAATGCATTTGGATCCATTGCCTATGTTTCTCAAACTTCTTGGATCCAAGGTGGGACTATTTACGATAACATATTATATGGAAAGCCTATGGACAAGACTAAATATGAGAAGGCCATAAACGCATGTGCTTTGGACAAGGACATCAATAATTTCAACCATGGTGATCTCACAGAAATAGGTCAAAGAGGGCTTAACATGAGTGGAGGACAAAAACAAAGGATTCAACTAGCTCGAGCTGTCTATAACGATGCTGATATCTATCTCCTTGAGGATCCATTTTGTGCAGTAGATGCTCATACAGCTGCAATTTTATTTAATGTAAGAGAAACTTGCTTCAAGTTTTTTCATGAATGTGAAATCTAGGATCAAGAAAGAATCCTCATCTTTGATGTAGTTTTTTAACCAAGTAAAAAAAAATGAAATTGTAGGATTGTGTCGTGGCTGCTCTTGAAAACAAAATGGTCATTCCAGCGACTCACCAAGTGGAGTTCCTCTCAAAAGTTGATAAAATTTTGGCAAATTTTTACCAAGTTCTAAAAGTTAAGCTTAATTTTAAATTTTGTATGCATAAATTTTTGTTACCCATATCTAATAGTATACTGTTTCTTAACTTTCCAAGTTATGAATGGTGGTCAAATTACTCAATCTGGAAGCTGAGGAGCTCTTGACAGCTGGGATAGCATTTGAACAGCTTGTGAATGCTCATAGAGATGCAATAACAGGACTGGGTTCTTCAAATAACGAAACTAAAGAAGAATCTCAGAAGTAAGATACGGTTCAGCCAGAGGTGTCTCAAGGGTCTAACCTCACTAAGGAAAACAGTGAGGGTGAGATTGCTGTGAAGGATCTACCAGTAGTACAACTAACAGAAGAAGAAGAAACAGAGATTAATGATGTTGGATGGAAGCTATTCTGGGATTATATCATTGACTCAAAGGGATTGCTTCCTTTTTTCTTAGGCATAGTAACTCGGGTTGGTTTTGTTGGTCTTTAGGCTGCTGTGACATATTGGCTAGCTCTGGGCATTTGAATTCCGAAAATCACTAGTGTCATTTTGATTGGAATCTACACTGCAATTTCAACACTCAGTGCTCTCTTTGTATATGTAAGGTCTTTCCTTGCAGCCTATCTTGGATTAAAAGCTTCCAGAGCCTTTTTCTCCGGGTTTACCAATGCTGTCTTTAAAGCTCCCATGTTATTCTTTGACTCAACCTCCGTTGGCCGGATTTTGACTAGAGTAAGATTATTTATTTCTCGACCACGAATAAAAAATAAAAAAATCTAGACTGTCTTATTTATCTTGAAAGGGTATTTTATAATCAGAGCCTGTACTCAATTTGTACATTCATCTTATTGTTTCTCTTGCAGGCTTCATCAGATTTGAGTATTTTGGATTACGATGTACCTTTCTCCACAATATTTGTAGTGGCAGCAAGTATTGAACTTTTGACTACAATAGGAATTATGGCTTCTGTCACATGGAAAGTTCTTATTGTAGCCATTCTTGCTATGGTAGCTGCAAAATATGTTCAGGTAGACCTAGTGATTCATATTTAGTCTTGATTTTTTTAACCTCTTTCATCAATAACGGACTGACAAAGCTCTCTCTTTTGCTTTTGCTCAAAGGGGTATTATCAACCCTCTACGAGGGAACTAATAAGGATAAATGGAACTACAAAAGCACTGGTTATGAATTATGCAGCTAAGACTTCACTTGGAGTGGTCACAATTAGAGCTTTTAACATGGCAGACAAGTTTTTTGAGAACTATCTAAAGCTCATTGATTCTGATGTTCGCCTTTTCTTCTATTCAAATGCAGCCATGGAGTGGTTAGTTTTAAGAATATAAGTACTTCAGAATTTGACCCTCTTTACTGCAGCTTTTCTTCTTGTGTTGCTTCCTAAGAGTTTTATAGCTCCAGGTAACATAACTTCATTAGAACTGTCCATTTCTTGTAGCTAGGAATTTTTAGACCTTCAAAAAATATTACTCAATAGTTCCACCTTTCTTGGGTGGTCTGCAGGACTTGTAGGACTCTCTCTTTCTTATGCTCTATCATTAACAGACACCCAAATTTTTTTGACTTGATGGTATTGCTACTTATCAAACTACCTCATCTCAGTTGAACGGATCAAACAATTCTTGCACATACCATCAGAGCCTCCTGTTATTGTGGAGGACATGAGGCCACTGTCTTCATGGCCTTCAATGGGTAGGATAGAGTTGCAAGCTTTGAAGGTAAGGAAGCATGGCAGACATAAGTGTCTTAATGTTCTTCACATGGCTACCTCCATCATTTTGATTTGTAACTGATGAAATTGACTGCAACTATTCTTTCTTTTGGTCGGCTTTCAGATAAGATATCGTCCAAATGCTCCATTAGTTCTCAAGGAAATCACTTGCACTTTCAAAGAAGGGACTAAAGTAGGAGTTGTGGGAAGAACAGGAAGTGGAAAAACTACACTAATTAGTGTTTTATTTCGTTTGGTAGAGCCTGCAAGTGGTAAAATTCTTGTAGATGGGCTTGACATATGCTTCATTGGTTTGAAGGATTTAAGGATGAAACTCAGCATCATCCCTCAAGAGCCAACTCTTTTCAAGGGTAGTGGGCGAACAAACTTGGATCCTTTAGGTCTTTACTCTGATGATGAAATATGGAAGGTAAGCCTACTGATTCTCATCTTGAACAAATTCTTTTGTATTGTTTTGTCTTCTTTTCTTTGCAAGTTTGGAGCAACCCAACTAACATTTTCATTTATAGGCTCTTGAGAAGTGTCAGCTTAAGGCAACAATTAGTAGCCTACCCAATTTGCTAGACTCTTCAGGTCAGTTTATGATTCTTTTTATAACTAACTATAAGAATTAAACATGCCAATTTCTCTAAAGTGATTTTAAAGCAATATGGATAATATTCATTTACTCTGGTATATTCAACAGTGAGTGATGAAGGAGAAAATTGGAGTGCCGGGCAGCGCCAACTCTTTTGCCTCAGTAGAGTCCTCCTTAAAATAAATAAAGTTCAAGTTCTTGATGAAGCTACTGCTTCTATTGATTCTGCAACAGATGCCATTCTACAAAGAATTATCAGGTAGGAATTCTCAGAATGCATGGTGATAACAGTTGCTCATAGAGTTCCTACTGTTATTGATAGTGATATGGTTATGGTCCTCTCTTATAGTATGTTTTTTTTACTTTCCAACTTTGTTTTTATACATAAAGATGGAATCCAATTCAATTTTTTCCCCTTTCCTTTTTCTTTTTAGCCATATAGATAAATATGTATATAAACAAGATTCTTGAGATACAGTTAAAATGGTTAAATAAATGCAAGGGAAAGTATAATTTTGGATTATGCACAAACATGATGGCAATTGTATCTGAGAACTATCTTATAAAATGCTAAAAGAATTGCTTAGCTTAACGGCTTCCTTGGCAATTTATGGGTTTGTGTGATTTAGTAACGGATCAAAGCTAATAATGTGCTTGGATGTGCAAATTTTCAATGGTTTGTTTTACTTAAAAAATAAGATAGGTAAATTAAGTTGTATCTAGAAAGAGTAAGGTTGTAAAGAACTGTAGATAAGTCAATAAATTGAAAAATAAGCTTATCATAAGTGGAAATATATTAAATGAAAAAGCAATTACAATAAGATCAATTGTAAGTACCTAGGGATATATGTGAAAGCTAGTTTTGAGTCCAAAATGCCCAAGAGTCTCCATCCAAACTGGTTCACAAAGTTGTATCAATCTTGAGGCAGCTTATACTAATCTGAGTTGGTTTGGTCTTGCAGGGAAACTTGTAGAATATGATAAGCCTTCGAAGCTTCTTGAGACTGACTCCTCCTTTGCCAAGCTTGTAGCTGAATACTAGTCCAGCTGCAGGAGGAACTCCTACCAGGATTTCAACAAGTATCAATAATAATGTAGATAATGATAAATAAAGCACACATTTAGCATGAAAATGAGAGATTTTTATGTGACTTTATAACACACTAAGGTGATTACATGTAATACATGTTATCCTAAGGTGCCATCACAAAAAAGGACTCTGTGAAAGTATTGGAATATTTGATTAGCATGTAGAATCCTGGGCTATCTCATATTTTCTAAGCGGATTTGCCTATGGGCTATGAGAAAAGATGCAATGCCATATTTTACCATTTGGGTACCATCATTATTGTTTACAAGTGTGCGAGTACTGAAGTGTGTTTCACCTTATTACCAACATACTCTTTTACATAAATATTTTTCTTTTTGTCCATTGTAGGCTCATTATGCCTATAAACTATACAAAGGAAGGTAAAATAATTTGATACTTTTGATCAATATTGAAAAACACATTTAAAAAAAAAAAAGGAAAAATAGCTTCACTAATCTACACAATGGAAAGGGTAATGGTTATAGTTCTGCTATAAATAGTTTGAAGGAAATTAGAACTCTGGTATTGAACGTGCACTCTCTCCAACTGGAGAGAGGGGGAGAGAGACAGAGGTACCACTCTATCTGTATGGCTCGACGATAGGTAATAGTCAATTAGTTAATACTTAATATAAAAAGATATATATTAACATCATGATAAGTACAACACTAGCATGAAGTGGCTTGTTCTAGTATATTATTGTCATCATACAATAAGTTCCACTTGTTCCTCCCATTCCCTAACACCAGTGAGCTTAATTTAGAATAAAGAAACAGAAATTCATGTTCCAATATGCCAATTCCTAATTTGGTCCAATATTATACACATATATACAAAGTTACAAATTGTCCTTGGAGGGCTAGAAGTATTGTGAGTCATTGACTATTGTAATTGTTTCTGATTTAATGGATTTTGTGTGTCCAGAATCTCTGCAATCTTTCAATAGTGATTTACTCCGCGAATTCCCTACTCGCAAAAGCCAGAACTTCTAGAAGATCCAAAGATCCTCCATGATTGGAAAAAATGTTACCTGGTTTTATTCTCTCAAATACAGTACGTGGTATTGAAATTAAAGTAATAATAAAAATGGTTATTTTTTATCAAGCACTTGGCATGAGTTTTTTAATGATCTTCTTGACTATGTCATGGGGATACTAATGAAGCTCTATCATTCAAATCTCAAATCTGCTTGCCCAAAAACAATGGCTGGACTGCTTACTCACAAAGCCACACCTTGCCTCTTCCTCTCTCATATTTTCTGCTTGGCTCTACAGCTACCAAGCTCTACTGTAATGGCTCTAATAGCACACAATTCAACAGCACTTCCTTGATACTCTTTGTTTTATAAACCGAGTTCTTCTTATGGGTTTGTGGGCTTAATTTCTTGTTTGAGCAAGATTCTTGTTTGAATATTGAAAAACATACGAAAGTGAAATCAGTGTCAAGTATCTCCTGTGCATGTGGAACCCCACGTGCTATATGGATCTCCTAACGTTGCGCACACGATTTTTCCCTCGCAAAGGTATTTAAAAAATAAATCAATGTCTCATGTCTGTGGTTCTAACCTTGAACTTCACTTTGTTGTTTTATGGTTATAATAAAGAGAAATACTGTGTCCATAACATTCCCACAATGCTTTCACAACAAATTTTAAGTTTTAGGAGCAAAAAAAGTAATTTCAGTAATAGATTTAAATTAGAATCAATAATAACTTATTACTTATGATTTGTTAATGTCTCACATTTTTACAAGAGTTGAGGTGTTAGCTTATTATAGGTCAAATAAAATAAAATAAAATATTATACTAAAACCCTTCACAACTAAAACATTTTGTTGTATTACTAGATTTTCCCATCTAAAGAACACTTTCAACATCTTTCTCTCTCTCTTGTGTGTGTGTGTGTTTGTTTTTCAAATAAATAAATAAAGAACACTTTAATCCTCGCTTGAGTAGACTTTAAATCCCATTTGGTTGGAGTTTTTATTGGAGGGATAAAAAATAAAGGAGAAAAAAGAGGAGAGAAAAAAAAAAAGAGGTTTGTGGTTGTTTGGTTGATAGTGGAAAATGGAAAGGATTTGGTGGGGCCTAAGAGTTTTCTCCTTGGACCCACCAAAACACAATATCCCCAAATTGGAGAGAAAATTATTGGAAAATATTTGGACAAAAATGCCTAAGTTAGGTTTCTTCAAACCCGAATATGTTAGGTGCTACCTTTGATTTTGTTTTATTTATTTATTTTTTGGGTTTTCTGTTCTTTTATTTTATTTTTTTTTTTTTTTTATTAACCGAGCATCATTGAATCAGATTGATTGGGTCTTCGCTTTGTTTTTTTTTTTTTTTTTTTTTCTCTAATTGTGATAATTTATTTTAATAAGGATATATGAGTCAATTTATATAAATTGCATTTTCCATCCTCCCACTTTTCTCATCAACCAAATGAAAGAGTTTTTTTTATCTCTCTACTTTGCCATGCTCCCACTAAATACCATGAGAGAAAACTAAAATCTCTTTTGTCCCCCTATTTTTTCAGCCCCTTCCTATTTTCTATTTTCTCACTTTTCGATTCCCCTCACCAAACAAAGTGGGAGTATTTAAAGGTGTGGTCTTATAAAAATAGGATTGGAATTGGCAAATTAGGGTTGGAGATGCCACACAAAAAGGCATAGGGATTAGTCAACAAATGAATCATTGCAATAACAAATGAATCAATGCAATTAGATAGAGTATAAGGATTTGTGATATTGGAAAGAGCGTAAGGAATTGACCAATTATAAACAAATGAGATTAATTAGAAAAGAATCATTGCAATCAGAAATTTGAAAGAGTCTTATTACTTTGAAAAATTAGATATTTCTTAGATAATTTAATAAGGGTTATGTTAATGGGTGCTTTAGGGCAATTGTTAATAAACTATTTTAGAACAATTCAAACACCACTTTCATGGAAAATATAAAAATTCAAAAAAATTAATTACCTTTTTCATAAAAAATTTCAAAAAATATTTCTTAAACCAATGCTCTTAAGGCATCCGTTAACATTTTCAATTTAATAATATTCATATAAGTGGTTTGTGGTGTTATTTATTTATAGGTATGGTTAACGAGTGCTCTTAGAACATTTATTACTAAACAATTTTAGGAAAATTTTGATAAGAAATATAAAAAATATTTTAAAAAAATTCAATTTTCTTTTTCTATTTTCATAAAAAGAGTTTTTTTTTTTTTTTTGAAAAATACTAAGGGCACGTTTGATAGATTGTAACGGTAATTACAAAGGAATAAGAATAGATATTATAAGGAATACAAAATGATGTAATGTAATACTTATTACTATTCATTTGTGTGATGACAACACAATAATAGAACCCTATAGACAATAGAATGAAAGCATTTTAAATCAATCTTAAGACATATTTTAGGAAATATCTTACTCATATAATTATATTTCCTAAAAAATAATATATATATTTTTTTTAAAATTTGAAAGAGAGATTAGTTATTTTTTATGATTTTTTATTTTCATAATTGTTATGTGCATATGGAAAGTTTGTTTATTTAGAAAAATATATTAATTGTAGAAATTAATTCACTTACTAAGGAATAGCTATTATATCCCTTTTAAAGATGAATAATTATTCCTCATTTTAAAAAATAACTATTCATAAGGAATTACTATTCTCTATAATAATAACATAACCAAATTATTGAATAGCTAAATCATATGAATAACTATTATATTACAGTGCCTCTTACAGCCTACCAAATATGCCCTAAGTATTTTTAATACACACACAGGGAGAGGGGAGAAGGTTTTGAAAGTAATCCTTTATTTACTACTTTAACTTTTTTAATCTTACCTTATATAGACTATTGAATCTTTTGATAGCATTTTAGCAAAAATGATTTTTTTTTTTTAATAGCATTAATTGGATAGTCATTAGTAAGAGGACAACATAAATATGTAAGTGGTATCCATTATGGTTCAGGATATAATTGTCATAATCAACATTCGAGTGGCCTAGTTGGTAAGATATTGGGCCATCAAGTCTCAAGACTTAAGTTCGAGCCTTAAACAACTCTGTGTGTTAGTGCTCTTTATATCCCATTTCCATCCCAAACGGTCTAAAGAATAATAAGTGAGTTTCTCATGGACCGGGAGTATGGGGTCCTTCTCGGGAGTGGGTAAGGTACTACTATAGTCTCGCTCAGGTAGGGAACGGTGCAGCTCATTGTTTTGCAAAATGGTCTTTTGAATTATAATTTTGTGGGGTCCTTCGATGTTGGTTGCTGTCCTCCTTGTTTAGAGGCTGCTTTGGTTAAGGAGTCTGTTTTGTGTAATTTGGTTTGTTGTTAATAAAGTCTTTTTTATCATAAAAAAAATTAACTCACAAGTCACAATTGATAGATCAATTGTGATTTATCAATTTGGTTTGTGGGGTCATTCACAATTTTCTTTTTTTTGGTGAAGATTTCATTCACAATTTTCATCATTTCAACTTATGGGATTTTGTGTTCATGTTCTTTCTGTAACTATGAGCATATCCTGGTAAGATTTCAAGCTGATCTCTTTATCCATTTTTATGTTTAAATCAAAATTTATGTCATTCTTTTTTTATGGCAATCTCATTTACTCACGGACAAGTCTAACTGGAAAATGCCTAGACCATATCCAAGAAAATCATGAATATTAGTTGTGGCTTGGTTGAAATTGGTATTATGATCATTATTAGAAAGGAAATTGAGTGCAAATATACCAACATAAAGATAAAACAAAAAGGGGAAATAGAAAATAGTTTTCAATTTAGCTTGGTTGAAGTTGGTACTATCTGAAGTTAACTTTTGAGTGATGAAAAAATAGCACCTCTCTGTAGAATAAGTCTTTTTTTCCCCACCTGAAAAGATGAATACTATACAAAGAAAAGTGTACTTCCAGATGAATAAACATTTTCATCTGGAAGGATTCCATTGGATCCGCTTCTAATCATTTGCATGCATGCCACCCACTTTTCCTACCAAAACTGGAGCTTCCTTATTCCAATGAAATAGAAAATGGGATAAAGAGATAAAAGTGGTTTAAGACCCTAGCTAATTAAGCGTATACTTGTAATAGCGTTGTCCTTTTTTTAAAAAAATAAACACAAATATTCAATTCATATTATCATCTATATTTGCACCTAAACACATAAGGCAATATTGATTTGTATGAAAACAAGGTTAAAAATTCTTTTATATATATATATATATATGACAAACTCATGAAATGTAGAGTCTGTTTGGTTAGGTGTTTTGGAGCTTAAAAGTGCATTTTTAAAACTCAAAACTCTATTTTACAATTGCAATTCCTTGTAACATTTTTTACAAATGTTCATTTTAAACTCTAAACACAACCATAATCTAAGAAAACATGATACAGATCATAGTTTCCTAATATTTTTTTGTTACTCTACTGGATTAAAAAAGAAAGAAAGTGAATACAATAAATCATTTAATACAGAATGGCTGATAAGGAACAATTGTTGAGTGAACTAAGAACACTGAAACCATTCATAGGTCACTTTCCTACCATGAGAACCATGTCATACAAGCCCAGTACATGTTATCTCTTAATGATGACATTGTGGGCCTAATCTTTGTTGCACATGTGATTGTAAGTCTTCAATTACTATTACTCAATCAGTAGCACACTTTTTATCATTCTTCCATCGTTTTTTTCTTTTCCTTTTTTAGTGCTTACGGTATTGACAACCAAAGACAAATGAATGAAGACACAATTATACAGACCCAGCAAAAGGTATTCTAAATTATGGGATATTTGTAATGTACTCCATAGATTTCAAGATTTTGTAATTTAATACCCTATTTTAATGTTAATATGCAATGTCTGACCCAACATCTAATTAATTAGTGTCAAAATTAATGATTGAGTGGGTTACTAACTTACTAACCATCCTAAACTATGAAAGCATTTGTAATGTGGCTCACTAATTTGGATACTAATGTAGATGGATATAGTTGATTATTAATAGATTTGGTGTTGATTGCATTCATTTATTTATTTATTTTTTGTGTGGCAACCCTTAGGGAACAGCAAGCAATGCAACATTGATTTTTTTTTTTTTTGGCTGTTCTGATTTTTGAGGTTATGTTTCTATGTCTACTAGAGATAAAATCCTTTCATGTTTGAAACTACCCCTTTTTTTTTTTTTTTTTTTTTTTTTTTTTTTTTTTTTTTTTTTTTTTTTTTTTTTTTTTTTTTCTGGGTAAGTAACTGAAGATTTTGTTAAGAAGGGCCGAAAGAGAACAAAGGCTGGTAGAAAAACCAGCCCATCATCATCATCCTCTGAGAGGACCCAAGAGGGGATGGATGGGTTGGGTTCTTATTCCAAACAAAGAAAAGCCCAAAGGGCAGCATTATCGGCGGAAGAGTTACACAAATAGGGACATTGATTTGTACAACTGTACAAGTAGATCATCATAATCTACAGAACATTATAAAATGAACACTTTTTATTTTTAATTGACTTTTTTTTAAAAACAAAATTTTGTCACGAGTTTTTAACACCTCATGTCATCATTCTAATACTAGTAGTTTGAACTTTCGATGAACTTAGTAGTTAAAAAATATATGTTACAGAAAGAAAATACTTTACAAATATGATTGAAACTATCTTTATAATTAATAATTAATGAGTCACTTAAAAATTTAATAGAGTTTTATATAAAGTAAATTAACTATTGTAATACATACATATATTGAGCTACTTGGTAAATATACAGTATGCAGTGTGTTAGTTTTAATATATTAAAATACAAAAATATTTAGATGATCAAAATATATCCATGATATATTGAACCTTAGTGGGTCCAATAGTTCAAGGCTGGAACCAAAATTTGGACAACAGTCCAATCCACTCCATTTAAGTTTAAATGAACTGTGCCCAATTGAATCTAAAACAAAAATAAAAAAAACATGTGACCCAATTTGCATTATTTGATTTCAATGGATCTGTGAGGACTAACATTGGTCATAGGCTCATAGCAACAAAACCAAATTCGTGTAATTAGCCCAATCTTTTATTTTGGGCCAGGGTCTCTGGGCCTAATTGAATCCAACACATCCTCATAAATGCCTTAAAATAAACGAGGATGTTTCTTAAATTAATATGATTGCTGCACATCCTCACAACAATTTTTTTTTTTTTTTTTTTCATTTTCCTGTTAGTATTTTTTTTCCCCTGAAAGAATTAGAAGTGAAAATGTAATTGAGAAAAAAAAAAAAAAAAGGCAACTACCTTGACAAAAGGAAAAGAGACATAAAATCTTTGCAATTGTCTCTTGAAATAGGAGAGAATAATGTTTGGTAGACCCAATGAGAAAACACATCAACCTCACCAAAACTACAATAGAAATTCAAATATTCACTAGAGTGAAAAGAGTTTGTAAAATATTCTACGATTCTATCACCATCCTGGTACCATGCCTGATGCCTCCAAAGATTAGCCAAGTGAGACAAAGTGAGTGGAACCAAATTAATAGAAATAAACAAAGCGAGTGCACCTTCTTGTATTCATTCTTCTCACTTGATTTGTGCTTGAACTATAATGTCAACAAAGTACAGCAATTACTATCACCATCAGTGATGCATCTCATTAACATCTCCTATATATATATATATATATATATATATCTCCATTTTTACACACTTCATCATTCATCACCACGCATTAATGCCTCACCTTATCAACTTATCCCCATCTTTCACCAGTTCACAATCTTCAATACCGACGGAAACCATTATCCAATTTTAATTCAGCCAAACAATTATATGGTCTATGAAATTTATGACAAAGTTCAGTTCAATTCATATTCTCTATTTGTAGTCAAAATTAATTATATTGAAGTCATAAATATCGAGCCTTCTTCATAATTGTTGAAGTTATAACACAAATTCTATAAATGTTCTTTTTATTTTTTTTATATAAGATAGAATTTCTACTTTAGAGTAATTTAAGTGTATGTGTGTGAGAAGCTCCCTTCTGGAAATTTGAATCCCGGCCCACACCTCACAAGTATTTATACTTGTGGAGTGACCACCGTACATACCAAGGATGCGCGGTGGTTATAAATATTCTTCATACAACCACATATATTTATTTACTCCATTAGAATTTTTTCATAACATATTTTCTTTAGCTAGTAGAGTATATAATACAATATACAGCACAATCATATATCCTTATTAATAACTACCATAATTATCAAAATCTTTATTTAGAAAAAAAAAAAGTAAAAAATAAAGAGGAGATCATATTTTGTTGAACTTTCCTTTTTTTTTTTGGTTGAACTTTCCTTTGTTAAATAAGACAATATTCTGTATCAAAAAAAAAAAAAAAAAAAAAAAAAAAGGAAGACAATATTCTATTTCATGATTAAGATTAAAAAAGTATGGTGCATAAAAGAAAGTGTGTCTGGTAAAATTCTTCCTCATTTGTAAAGTAATTTCTTAAAAATTTATTTTTAAAAGGCAATTGGGGGTAAGGGTTACATTGAATTAATTTCAAAATTTCCAAAACTAAATAAATATATACATGCAAATTCAAGTGATAATCCAATGGTAATGTCATATTTTGTGGTGCTCTATACATATTGTTCGAATCCCACCACTTTCCCAAATTATTGACCTATCTCAAAATTAAACGTATTTCCTGATAGTTCAGAGCCAGAATTAAACCTATAAACCAAAATCATAGTTCATCTTTTCATTTTTTAATAATAGTAGTAGCCTGTCTGGTTGCCACCAAGATTAATGCTATTTAAATTATGGCCTGCATCAACTCAACACACCTTGGAATTTTTATTTTATTTTTTGTTTTTCTATGCACTCATGTTGGAGGTTGATTCCCAACTAACCTTACCTTGGGCAAGCTACAAATAAATTGTTAAAGAAAAAAAGAAAAAGAAAACAACATATGAGATTATATATATATATATATATATATGTAGGGTCCAAATTTCGTGGTCCAGGCCCAAAAGATCAGGATGATGAGCCCAACGAACCCAGAACAATGAATTTGTAGAGAGTGGGTGAAAAAGCTAGGCTGGTTGTGAATCTAGCAACAGTCAAATGACATAAAAACACGCTTAAAAATTAAATGAACTCAAGTCCGAAGAGGCTTGTTATTGATTGAATGGTGAATACAATTTTTAGAGTTCTCTCCCAGATTTTTTCTCCTCCTCTCCTCTTTAGAGGCCTATTACATTTATATATCCTTCTTCTCCTTCATCTTCACCGTCCACCTGTTCTTCATCTAAGCCTTCACTTGAGTACATGTCATATCAGATATCTGCTTTAGTTCTCCATGAGTGGTGGTAGCTGAGATTGCACTGTTTAGGGGTCTTCTCCATATAAATGCGGCCAGGAAAATTACTGCAGTGCATTAAATACGGTGGTAGCAGCTTTTCCTTTTAGATATTTTTCCGTTCTTATCATCTCCAGGCATGCCCAAAACTTGTCCTTGTCATTGAAGTTGTTGGAAAGATCAATCAAACTTTCCGTATACTTGCTTGATCGAGTTCCCTTGGTGTCCGAGGAGAATGACCTCTTCGGATCACTAGGGTTCTCATCGGACTATCTTCCTTGTTCGTTTCTAGATATATTTCTTCTTTCTGGACTCCTTCCTAACCATTTTCTTCTCTTCGGACATAGTGATATTCGAATTGGGCCTTAGGCCCAACATGTGATGTTGGGCTTTTACCCCCACAATAGCCCCTCAAAATTTTGATTTTTCCCTCGCATCCGAGGAGAACAAAGAGGATTTTGATTTACTGTGAAATAAAAAATTTAAAAACCAGAAATATCTGAGTTTACACATGTATGAGCATCGGTCTGGGCGCTTCATCATTGCTACTGCCGTTTTCATATTTCCAAGGCACCATTAATTACTCTAGGCAGCGCCTTGTCTTTGGCATCCAACGGTGGGCTATTGATCCAATGATCGTGATTTTTCCTCCAAATTTGGGCGGGATAACTTCTACCCTTTCATCTGTCCCTATATAAAGTCTCAGAGGCAGTTATTTCTCCTTTACAGATTTTTAGATTTCCAGCGAACTCAAGCACTCACACCCATTAAGCTTTTCCAGTCATCAACTTTCACTCTCTTCAGAATCTGCAAGAATCTCTCCACAAGTTCGAAGATCATCTCTGATTTAGTTTGCGTAAGTTCTCCTTTACTCAAGCCTTTCATCCTCTCGTCGGCTAATCTCTTCGGCCACCGAGTAGTCACTCCCCTTCTTTGTTTTAATTGAGATGGGTAGATTCCGGTATTTGGTGGATGGCCCCGCCCAGATGGAGGAATTTAGGGCAACATATCGCATTCCTCAGGATGTAGGTTTGAGATATTGTTCGCCGAAAAAGCTTCTAACAGATCGTGAGGTGAGTGAGGTTATCATCCCCATTATCGCCTTCCTAGAAAAGGGAATGACTATCCTTATGGGCACCGTTACTAGAGATTATCTCCGAAACCATAGGCTTAGCCCTAACCAGTGTGCGCCTAACATGTTTAGGATTTTAGGAGCAGTTGATAATTTAAACTGTCATCTGGGATTGGGACTCACCTGGCTCGATGTGGTACATATGTACGAATGTCGTAGCCAGAAAGGAGCAGGATACTATCTCAGATCTCGATCCGAAGTCGTTAGGCTGGTCTTCTGTCTTCCCAAATCTAACAAAGGGATGAAAGACGACTATCTGATCATCTCGGGCGCGTAGCATGACGGACTTCATTGCCCAACCCAACTAGGAGAGCCAGGTGGGACATCCTAGATTTAGGTTTCCTAACAGTAGATTCAGGATCTCTATTTTTTAATAATTCGATCTCCTTTTTGTGTCATTATTTTCAAGTTTTTGACTATGTTTTATTGTCTGCAGATAAAGTGCACGTTTTTCATTCTGTTGTGCAGATTACTCAGCAAGTGTACGTGGCTGAGGAGTGGAATAAGAAGACTCATACTGAAGCCCAAGCGATGGCCTACTCGCGGTCTGAGGCAGAAAAATCACTGGGCAATCTGAAGGAAGAGTACACCCGCCTGTCCGAGCAAATTAAAGAGGTGACCAAAGAGAAGAACAGTCTGGATGCAGGCCTAAAAAATGTCGAGAGGTAGGCCGAAGACCAACGCCAGCAGTTGTACACAACTGAGATTAACTTGGCAACAAAGAGAAAGCTGGTGAAGGGTCTTCGGGCTGAGCTTCAGAAAGCTAGAGAGTTTGCCAAGTTGGCTGAAAACGATGCTCAACTGGCCAAGGAGGCGCTTGAGGCTGAAAAACGGGCAGCCTACACACTGGGGGTGACAGAGACTCAAGCTAGGCTTACTGAGGAGTTTGCATAGGTCTGCAGAGAGTACTGCAGTATGACATGGGATAAAGGCCTCGACGCCGCTGGGGTCCCTCCCGAATCTACCTTGAGGCAACCTGGGAGTGTTTACTACCATCCAGACATTTGTGAACTCCTAGTAGTGTCGGAACAGCCCCCAGTCAGTCAGGCTCCTCTTGCCCCTACTGATGCAACTCAAGAGCTCAGTCAGGCTGGTGTCACAGGCAAGCCATTCAAGAATGTTCAAAGCTCAGACGCTGTAGCCACTCAACCTGGCCAAATAGTTGACTCCTCGGCTGCCCAGAAGGAAGACCAGATATTTAGGGGTTTCCATTTTTTTTTACTTGTATTAGTTAGTTTTTTTTTTTTTTTTTTAAAGGACTGTAAGCTCTTCTTTGATCAATGAAATTGTTTCTCTTTTATCTTTAATGCCCTCGTGGTACACGTTGTGATTCATCATCACTACAAACATCAATAACTTGTAGACTTAATCACCATATCGTGCTGATGATGCGAATAGCCTAAATTAATACTGCAAAAAGCAGTTTATGTAAGAATTACCAATAAACAATGAGAGCAATTACTCTATCATGCATAGAGAATGCTGCTTCCCATTGATTCTGACTTACACAAGACTAGGTAGGCCTATCATAAGTTAGGTTTTACTTAAACGCATCAGAGAATTTCAAGCGTGATTCATTTTAAACCTAAGCATTAATAACAACCAGGTAGAGGTGTTAACTAACCCAAATCATCTAGTCTGAGGACTACAGGCATGATTGGATTTAAGTTTAAACACTTAGGAAAATAGTAAACGAGTGTCAACTAACCCAAATCATCTGGTCCGAGGACTACAAGCATGATTGGATTTAAGTTTAAACACTTAAGGGGAATAGTAAACGAGTGTCAACTAACCCAAATCATCTGGTCTGAGGACTACAGACATGATTGGATTTAAGTTTAAACACTTAAGGGGATAGTAAACGAGTGTTAACTAACCCAAATCATCTGGTTCGAGGATTACAGGCATGATTGGATTTAAGTTTAAACACTTAAGAGAATAGTAAACGAGTGTTAACTAACCCAAATCATCTGGTCCGAGGACTACAGGCATGATTGGATTTAAGTTTAAACACTTAAGAGAATAGTAAACGAGTGTTAACTAACCCAAATCATCTAGTCTAAGGACTACAGGCATGATTGGATTTAAGTTAAGTTTAAACACTTAAGAGAATAGTAAACGAGTGTTAACTAACCCAAATCATCTGGTCCAAGGACTACAGGCATGATTGGATTTAAGTTTAAACACTTAAGAGAATAGTAAACGAGTGTTAACTAACCTAAATCATCTGGTCCGAGGACTACAGGCATGATTGGATTTAAGTTTAAACACTTAGGAGAATTCTTAATATAACGAAATGGTATATTTGATTGAAGCGAAGACTCGTTTAATAATAATACCTTTTAAGATTATTTACATTCCAAGACCATGGTATTACATGACTATCTAGGTCTTCTAAGAAATACGCCCCAATACCAGCCCTTGAGGTAATACGGTATGGTCCTTCCTAGTTCGGTCCTAGTTTTCCCCAAGCTGGGTTCTTTGCATTGCCCACCACTTTCTTTAACACCAAATCACCAGGCTCTAGAGGCCTCAGCTTTACATGGGTGTTATAGCCCTGCTTAAGCTTTTGCTGGTAATGCGCCAATTGGACCATTACGTTTTCTCTTCTTTCCTCAATTAAGTCCAGACTCTTCTTTAGTTGCTCATTGTTGCCGGTCGGACAAAACGAACTAGTTCTCAATGTTGGGAGCCCAGTCTCCAATGGTATGACAGCTTCAGCCCCATAGGTCATTGAAAATGGGGTTTCTCCGGTAGACCGACGAGGTGTAGTTCTGTACGCCCAAAGTACGTGTGGTAATTCTTCCACTTATCTACCCTTCACGTCGTCTAGCCTTTTCTTTAATCCATTAACTATGACTTTTTTAATAGCTTCTGCTTGCCCATTTCCCTGGGGATAAGCTGGGGTGGAGTACCTGTTTGTGATTCCCAGCTTGCTACAATAGTTCCTGAATGCTTTGCTATCAAACTGAAGGCCATTATCCAAGATGAGGGTGTGAGGGATCCCAAACCGAGTGACGATACTTTTCCAAACAAATTTCTTTACATCCACATCCTTGATGTTAGCTAGAGGTTCAGCTTCAACCCATTTGGTGAAATAGTCTGTGCCGACTAGAAGATACTTTCTATTTCTTGCAGCCTTAGGGAAGGGGCCCACGATATCCAATCCTCACTGAGCGAAAGGCCATGGACTGGATAGTGGATTAAGGATTCCACCTGGTTGGTGTATGTTTGGCGCAAATCATTGGCATTGGTCACACTTTCTAACATATTCGTAGGCTTCTTTCTGCATGTTCGGCCACCAATAATCTTGTGTAAGGGCTCTGTGAGCTAAAGATCTACCTCCAGTATGGCTCCCACAGATTCCTTTATGTAACTCTTCTAGTAGTAACTCAGTTGTTTCAGGGTGCAAGCATAATAAGTATGGCCCTAAATAGGAGTGTTTATACAGTTTCTGGTCCTCAGACAGCCAGAATCTATTTGCCTTCCTCCGAACTTTATCAGCTTCTACCTTTCCTTTGGGTAAGATATCGTCCTTCAAGAATTTAATTATGGGATCCATCCAACTGAGTTCGGCCCTGATTTGATGAACTTGGACTACTTCTCTTCTTGCCTCCGCAGGCCTATGTAGGTCCTCGATGAGGATAACTCTTGGTAAATCTTGTGCCGAGGAGGTAGCGAGCGTGGCCAAAGAATCAGCACGTGTATTACTACTTCTGGGGGCGTGCAGCAAATTAAAAGACTCAAACTCTGACTGCAAAGTCTTAATTTGACTCAAGTACCCCTACATTCTTTCATCTTTCGCCTTATACTTACCTTGCACTTGACCCACGACTAATCTTGAGTCCAAGAACACTTCTACTGCCTTTCCTCCCATTCTTCGAACCATAGTCATTCCCATCAGTAGAGCTTCATACTCCGCCTCATTGTTTGTTGCCGAAAATTCCAGCCTTAATGATTTTTCAATGATGATTTTCTCAGGAGATATCAGTAATAGCCCCCACTTCGGAACCTTTCCAGTTCGATGCGCCATCCACGTACACTTCCCAGTGTAAGGGGCCTTGTTGGGAAATCATGCCAACCGATTTCTCATCCATATTGGATGTTGGCGTTACTTCTTCTAACTGGGGCTCCGTGAACTCGGCCACCAAATCTGCAAGGATCTGGCCTTTAACTGATGTGCGAGGCATGTATTTGATATCAAAGGCCCCTAAGATCGTCCCCCACTTAGCAATCCTTCCAGTGTAGTCAACGCTTTAGAGTATAGCTTTGAGTGGGAGCTGGGTGAGAACAATAACTGTATGGGCTTGGAAATAGTGAGGCAGCTTCCGTGTACCAAGCACCACAGCCAGAATAGCCTTCTCCAATGGCAAATAACGGACCTCAACTTCATGTAGCGACTTACTTACATAATAAACTGGCCTTTGCACGCCACAATCTACTCATATTAACACCAAGCTTACAGCATTAAGAACTACAGCAATGTAAGTAAACAAGACTTCATCTGGCTCAGGACTGGACATGATTAGAGGCCGAGCTAGGTAGTCCTTAAGTTGCTGAAAAGCCACAGCGCATTCCTCAGTCCACTCAAATCCCTTCCACTTGTTGATCAATGAGAAGAAAGGTCTACACCTATCTGCTGATCGGGAAATGAACCCGTTCAGGGCAGTAGTCATTCTAGTCAGTTTCTGAACCTCCTTGGGGTTCTGAGGAGCTCGTAAGTTGCTGATAGCTTTTATTTGATTGGGGTTAACTTCAATTCCCCTGTGAGTCACCATGTACCCCAAAAACTTGCTTGAGCTCACATCAAATGAACACTTGGATGCGTTTAAATGCAATTTGTGTTTCCTGAGGATTTTGAAAACTTCCCTGAGATCCCCAATGTGCCCAGTTATGATCTTACTTTTCACCACCATGTCGTCGATATAAACTTTCATACTTTTACCCAACTGTAGTTCAAACATTCTAGTCATCATCCTTTGATAGGTGGCTCCTGTACAGTTCAAACATTCTAGTCATCATCCTTTGATAGGTGGCTCCTGTATTCTTCAGGCCGAACGGCATGACCTTGTAGTGGTAATTCCCAGTGGGGGTGACGAAAGCTGTTTTTTCCTGATCATCCAAAGCCAATGGTATCTGATGATACCCTTGAAAAGCGTCAAGGAAACTCATCCGAGGATGGCCAACAGTAGCATCAACCAGTTGATCAATCTTTGGCATGGGAAACGGATCCTTTGGACAAGCTCGATTCAGGTCTGTGAAATCCACACATACTCGCCATTTTTCGCTTTTCTTCTTCACCACTACTGTGTTAGCCAACCATTTAGGATAAAATATTTCCTTAATCGCTCCAGCCCGTTTGAGTTTTATCACCTCTTCCCTAACAGCATCTGCGTGTTCTCTTGATGGACGTCGGAGCGGTTGTTTTTTAGGGATGATGGCTGGGTTAACGTTTAGATGATGGCAAATGAACTCTGGGTTTACTCCTGGAGCCTCTGCGGGGTCCAATGCAAATACGTCGATGTTGGTTCTGAGAAACCCTATCAGCTCATCCTTCTTTTGAGGAGGGAGCATAGATCCGACTTGAAAGAACTTCCCTGGATCATCATCGATGACTACCTTCATCAAGCTTTCACACTCCGCCCCCTCAGCTGAGACTTTGGTGTCCAGCACCGGGGATTTTAACTGCTATAAGTCCCCCTCGTTATGGGCCGAGAACTCAGCTTCAGGCTTATGCTGGATCGCTGCCACCAGACATTGTCTGGCTATAGATTGATCTCCTAAGATCTCCCTAACTTGTCCCTCGAACGGCTATTTGAACTTCTGATGAAGAGTGGAGGATACAGCCCCCAGTGTATGGAGCTAAGGCCTGGCTACGATCGCAGTGTAGGGTGAGTAATCGTCTACCACTATAAAATCTACTTCCACAGTTTCAGAACCAGTCTGCACGGGTAGCTTGATTTAGCCTCTTAGTATAACCACTTTCCCATTAAAACTCACCAAGGGGGAAGTATAGGGCATCAGGTCTTCAGGCGTCAAGTTCAGCCCCTTGTAAAGGTCAGGGTACATTATTTCTGCGTCGCTGCCTTGATCCACCATCACCCTCTTGACGTCATACCCCCCTATCCTGAGAGTGATCACCAAAGCATCATCATGAGGTTGGATAGTTTCGATTTTGTCTACATTTGAGAATCCCAACACCGGCTGAAACTCCATCTTGGTCCTCTTCGGTTCTCTGTTAACATTTTTCGAGGGCAGCCGAGCAACTGATAGCACTCTGGATGGACAAGACTCTGTTTTTCCTAGTGCAGCAAAGATAACATTTATTGTGCCAAGGGGGGGTTTTGAGGAGTCATCGCTTTGAGATCCTGCATTTGCCTAGTTGCCCTAACCAGAGGTATGATGCAAGAGCTGTTTTAACTTGCCTTCGCTGACGAGTTGGTCCAAGTGGTCCCACAGACTCCTACAATCCTCCGTAGTATGTCCATGATCCTGGTGATATTGGCAGTAGAGGTTATGGTTGCGCCTTTCAGGGTTTCCAACTATCTTATTCGGTCTCTTGAAGAAAGGATCGTTCTTGATCCTTTCTAGGACTTGATGTACAGGCTCTCGGAACACAGCATTAACTATCTGAAGGCTCGCCGAACCTTGTTGTCCGACCTAGTCCCTCCGCGACCTGTTGTGTCCTTGACTATCCGACCTGTAATCCCTCCTCTCTTGAGGGATAACATTATCTTTTCCTTTGCCCTGCTGTTGGTCTTCTTCGACTCTTTTATACTTATCAATTCTGTCCATCAGTTGGCGTACACAGGTAACAAGCTTGCCTGTCAGAGACTTCCTTAAGTCGTGTTTAGTGGGAAGGCTGATCTTAAAAGAGCTGATGGCCACCAAGTCGTAATCATCCTCCATTTCGTTGTACATTTCCCAGAATCTGTTCGAGTACGACTTCAAAGTCACGCCCTCTCGCATGCTTACAGACATTAAGGAGGCCAAAGATTGCGGAACCCTGCGACATGTGACAAAACGGGATCCAAATGCCTGAGTGAGCTCCAGGAAAGAATTTATAGAATCCGTTTTCAGGCTATCAAACCACCTCATAGCGATCGGTCCCAAACTAGACGGGAAAACCTTGCACATTAAGGCTTCATTTTTGGAATGAACGGCCATCCTCTAGTTGAAGTGACTCACGTGTTCCACGGGGTCTGTCTGGCCTTTATAAGTGGTAAACGTCGGCTGGTGAAAACGTCGAGGAAGCCTTGCATTCTCGATGTTACTTGTAAAAGGGGACCTGAAAATTTGATTCAATGCCTTGCTCATAGCATCGTTCCTCACGCCTCCATGTAACGGGCTTCGAGGCTGCCTCTCACGACGGTGCGTTTCTTCATAGGAAAAAGACTCACTGATCGGTGTTCGAGATTTCTGCTTGTAAGTGACGTCTGGTTCGTCATCAGAATCTTCATCAGAATACGAAGAAACCCTTTTCCTCTTTGCATGGCGCAGCTCTTTCTTCAGCTTTTCAATTTCCAGTTGCATGCTCTAGTTTTTCTCTGCATGAGTCATACGACTTCCTCCATGTGACTGACCTTGATCATCACGTGCGGTGTGTACACTACCCTCACGATCCTGTCTCCATTCCAAATTGAGGAAAGGATCAATATGCTGAGATGCCCTGGACTCTGCTGGTCGTTGCCCTGGTTCAGCCATTATGGGGCGTTGCCTCCACTTTAGCTCAAGCTTTCCCCACAGACGGCGCCAATTGTAGGGTCCAAATTTTGTGGTCCAGGACCAAAAGATCAGGATGATGAGCCCAATGAACCCAGAACAATGAATTTGTAGAGAGTGGGTGAAAAAGTTAGGCTGGTTGTGAATCTAGCAATGGTCAAATGACATAAAAACACGCTTAAAAATTAAATAAACTCAAGTCCGAAGAAGCTTGTTATTGATTGAAAGGTGAATACAATTCTTAGAGTTCTCTCCCAGATTTTTTCTCCTCCTCTCCTCTTTAGAGGCTTATTACATTTATATATCTTTCTTCTCCTTCATCTTCACCGTTCACCTGTTCTTTATCTAAGCCTTCACTTGAGTACATGTCATATCAAATATTTGCTTTGGTTCTCCATGAGTGGTGGTAGCTGAGATTGCACTGTTCAGGGGTCTTCTTCACATAAATGCGGCCAGGAAAGTTGCTACAGTGCATTAAATACGGTGGTAGCAGCTTTTCCTTTTAGATATTTTTCCGTTCTTATCATCTTTAGGCATGCCCAAAGCTTGTCCTTGTCATTGAAGTTGTTGGAAAGATCAATCAAACTTTCCGTATACTTGCTTGATCGAGTTCCCTTGGTATCCGAGGAGAATGACCTATTTGGATCACTAGGGTTCTCCTCGGACTATCTTCCTTGTTCGTTTTCAGGTATATTTCTTCATTCTGGACTCCTTCCTATCCATTTTCTTCTCTTCGGACATAGTGATATTCGAATTGGGCCTTAGGCCCAATACGTGATGTTGGGCTTTTACCCCACAATATATATATATATATATATATTATGAGAAGGCTAATTATAATATTTTACATATCCAGTAATGAATATGATGATTTTATGTGTTTGTATAAGCCTAGCATTGCGGGTAGCATTCAATAGGCCATGTATCTAGGGGAGGAATAAGATTTATGGCTAACATATAAAAAATTCCTTTTTTTTGAAACAACATATAAAAATTCTTATTCTTCAGTCAAGGCGGGACATTTTATTTTTTTATTTTTAATTCTACAACTGCACTTTTATTCAATTTATATTCTTAAAAAAGCTGATACATTATTCACAAAAACTTAAATTATTAAAAAATAATGAATTTAATTATTTAATTTAATAGTAATCAATTGCCCCAAAACTTAAGCAATGAAGAAAGGATAGAATCATTAAATTTAACAAAAACAGACGAGAAAATTCCATACAAAGTTACAAACACTGTTAATTTCCATGTTTTTATAAGTAGCAGCCCGACCAATTGTAATAGCTTTTCAACCTCTACATTTTCTTCGATCAATAAATTTTTTTTTGGTCAATAATTGATTCCCTTTGATGAATTTCTGTCTCCTTAGGTGAGTCCATGTCATCATTCTCTCTCTATTTAATTTTTTTTTTCAATGGATTCTTTTCATTTTTAATTAATATCTGTGCCACATTTTTTTGCAGCCAGTATCTTCCATGTAGTTAGTATCTATATCATTATTACCGTTTTTATTTTTATTTTTATTTATATATATAAATTATTTACTTTCATAATTTCATTTCACATGCCCACATGTCAGGCCAAATATTTCTTTATTTTACATTGTAGTTTTTTCCCCCTAGCATTATATTTTTCATTCATAAAGACTAAATAAATTATAGTTTTTTTTTTCAAAAGGCAAAGTGGGGGTAAGGATTACATTGACTTAATTTCAAAATTTGCAAAACTAAATAAATTTATTCATGGAATTCAAGTGATAGTCCATTGGTAATATAAGGGTTACATTGAATTAATTTCAAAATTCCCAAAACTAAATAAATATATTCATGGAATTCAAGTGATGGTCCATTGGTAATAGCATCTTTTGTGGTGCTCCATATCTATTGTTCAAACCCTTCTTTTCCCATTATTGACCTATCTAAAAAAAATAAACATATTTATTGATAGTTTAGAACTAAAATTAAACCCATAAACCAAAATCATGGTTTATCCTTTCATTTTTAAATAGTAGCAGTTTGGTAGGCTATCACTAAGATTAATGCTACTTAAGTTATGGCATGCATCAACTCAACACACCTTGGATTTATTTATTTTTTGTTTTTCTATAAACTCATGTTGGAGGTTGATTCCCATTTTACCTTGAGCAAGCTACAATCAGGGATGGACTTAGGATTTTAAATTAGGAGAATAGGAATATAAGCGAATTTTTTTTTTTTTTTTGGTTACTATTTAAGATATATTTGTTGTAAAAAGATTATGAAAATATAGTTAACATCACATTTTTCTCCAATCTAACCAAAACAAACCGGAGAAAATTCCATACAAAGTTACAAACAGTCAAGCTCTAGTGTCCATTTCCATGTTTTTTATAAGTAGCAGCCAGACCGATGCAAATCATGCAATAATAGCTCCTCTGTCTCTTTTGAGAGTTCATGTATGTCATCGTTCTGTCTCTCTCTCTTAGTTTTTGTTTTTGTTTTTCAAAAAATTCTTTTCATTTTTAATTAATATCCGTGTCAAATTTTTTGCAGCCAGTAATCTTCCACGTAGTTACAGTTTTTTTTTTTTTTTAATAAATTATTTATTTTCATTTCACTTGCTCGGATAGTCACATGTCAGACCAAATAATCCTTTATCTTACATAATTGTAGTCTTCCCCCCCAGCACACGGACGGCTCCACTTGGAGCGCAGGGGGTTCAAATGAACCTCCTGCTGGCCACACACAAAAAAAAAAAAATAATAATAATAATATATATATATATATATTGACATCCCTAAAATAAAATTTTGAACACCTTCATCATGGATTTTTTTATACCCAACTAAGATAAGTTTGAATATAATCCTCTTAACAATATCCTAGTATTAAAAAAAAAAAAAAAAAAAAAAAAAATCCAATTTGATTTAAAATCTAGAAAAAAAAAAAAAAAGTAATAAGTCCAATGGATCAATGTGAGATCAATGGATGAATAATTGTTTGACTGTGTAAATTAAAAAATATGTAGCTCATAGGATTGATAATGAAGATATTATTTAACAATTTCAATATATGAAACATCATAGAAAGTAATTGTAAAACTTTATGTATTTTGTTTTTGTTTTTGTTTTTTTGTTTTTTGTGATATCTTTTTTTTTTTGACTAAATATTTTTTGTGATGTCGATATATTTGAGTTCTCTTTTATTTTAAATTTTATATAATTTTTGTTTTTTATTGACCCCTAAAAAATAATCATGATGCTGCCACTGCCGTAGCACTATACTTTTCATTCATATAAGACACAAAAGAAAACATGTAAAGTTGTAATTTACAACTGTGTTTTTGTTGGCTTTTATTCCGTGCCAAATTTGATTGTAATTATTCTCAATCGTTTAAACCCTGTATTTGTTGTGGGATTTGTTGTAAGGGTTGTGTGATAGAGAGTGTGTGTGAAGACTCAAGCATGTGGAGGCTGAAGGATTTTCGCGGGTATGTCGTGGCCTAGCTTCCTGCGAAGTGAAGTATGTGCCCTGCATGTGCTGGAATGCGAAGGGTCAGGCCAGGTGGAGAATAGCTGTCTCTCGCGAGTATCTCGCGGGTAAGGCCTTCCCTCGAGACACCCGCGAGACATGCTGTTCTGCCAGCCTGTACTGACTGACTCACACATTTTGCACCTATCCTATATATACCATCATTACCCACAAATGTTGAGGAATGCTTCAGAGAGAAAACCCTAGCCAAACACATTGTGAATTAGAGATTGTCATCCCTACCTTTCTCTATACAATTGCTTGTGGTATCTCCTCAACGCTTCCCTCTCCATTATCCATATCTTTGAGAGGTTGATTGCCCAAACACTTACCACACCTTGAGAGTGTTGTGTGACGTTTTGGTGCTACTGGGAAGCATTGGAAGAAGCCTGAAATGGCAGATGCAACATGGAACTTGTTGCGGGATCCGGATAACTAGGACAAGACACGGTTCCAAGAAGCCTTATTGGAGTAGGAGCTTGGAGGGCTTAAGCACAGCGGGTAAACTAGGCTTGGAGGGTCTTTTGCTAACCCATGTATCCCAACTGATTGTCTAGTGGATCGATTTTCGCTTGGAGGGCGGCGGAGAGGTTTTTCGCCGAGTTCTTCAGTTTCCTCTTCGATAACACGTCTCAGTGTTATCTGTGTTTGCATCCTTCTTCCCTACTCTTGTTCATTTCATTTTTACTGCTGTGTTGCTTTAAATATGGATTAGAGTAGTTGTTCTGTTTATACGCTTGTGTTTACACTATTCCGCGCTTATCATTAAGTTAGTGTAAAATCAACCAAGCCGTAATTTTAATTTGGGGGTCTAAACCGCTCGAGTGTTTTCGACATTTTTTTTTCGAGCTTTCAAAACAGAACAAAATGATTCCGAACTATTAGGAGTACGACACCTAATGGTGGTCCAGCCCACTTTTAGACTTCTGTTTCCAGTGAAAATAAGTGAAGTAGGCTTGCATGAGTAAAACTCTTAGGATTCACATAAGGTGCAATACCTAGGGTATTGCACCTGGTGCAATTCACCCCTTCTCCTCACAATTTTTTTTTTACTTTTTTCCTTTTTAACTTTAATTTTTTTACTCTTTTTTAATATATTTTATTTAATGGTTGAGATTGAAAGTTGCTTTTTCAACTTTCAATCTCAGCCATCTATTATGAATTGCACTAGGTGCAATACCCTAGGTATTGCACCTGATGTGAATCCAAACTGCTATTCCTAATTATACTAGGAGTGTCAGGCGGTGGCAGATGCAATATATATAAAGCAATATATTGTGTGCATGCGGTTTTTTATTTTTATTTTTTTATGTGAGAGAGACTGAAAAGTGAAACACAATTTTGAAGCCGCATATTGAAGAATAGAGAAAAAATATTGTTTTATTTGAGAAAGATAATTTGTGTGTGAGAGAGCATAGAAAAATAAGATATTTTTTTTTCTTTAACCGTAAGGCATACATAAAAATTATCATAATTGATTTGATAATAGTGCAATTATTTGGAGTTTGTCCCGTAATTTTTCTCTTTAAAGAGAAAAGGTTTTTCATGTAAATATTTATATTTTTGTGTGTAATTGCTATTTTGAATTGATAACTTTTTTTTTTGATAATATTATTTGGGACCCAACATTGAACAACAAATAATATTAGACATTAACATTTATTGTCATTTACTCATGTACATATACTACAAAGATTCTGACCATTACTTCCCATAAAAAATCAAGAGTAACATAGGTTCGGAAATCCAAGAAAAAAAAAAACCTTCCTATTTTATTTATTTATTTATGAACATGCTCTTTATCTTTAAGACAATATTTATCTATTTTATTGATTTTGTATCTTTTTCATTCTACTTCATTTATTTTTAATTAATTAAACTAGTTCTCTAGGATTCAACAAAACCTGAATTCTACATTCAATAATTTGGAAGAATTCTAGAATTTTAAGGTGTTGGGCTATGTGAAATCTAATTGTGTTTGATATGGATTATGACCTAACTCAATATAAAAGTGTTATGAGTTTAATGAGAGATTTTTCGAGACTTAGTTCATGTAGCGAAAGCTTAGACCAGAAATTTTTTAGCCCATATTTTAACCCATTGTGAATCCTCTATGTAGGATATAAGTACTGTTATTTCAGATTAGGGTTTGTTGCATTGATGAGAGAGAATAAAATTGTACTGCCGTATCTTGTATTTTTTCATCTGTGAATAGTAAAATCATTGCAATTCTATAAACGTAGGCAAATTGCCGATATACATAAATATTGTCCTGTGTGACTGTTTTTTTTTTAAATGTATATTTTTTATTTTTACATATCACGGATCAGAGAATTCGCGTATATTCCCAACACTATGCATGCGTGTATGAAAAAAAAGAAAAAAAAAAAAAGAATATGGAGCATGTTAATAAAACAATGAAGCTAGAGACACGATCAAAAGGTTATTATTGAAGAGTCAACCTTCAAAATGTTGGTAACAGTGGTGGTGGAGCCAAAATTTTAGTACGAGGACAAGTTAAAAAAGCAAGATTGAGCAAAATCAATTCTAAAAAATAAATTTTGATATAAAAAACAAAAAACAAAAAAATATATAGTTGTTCTACGGTATAAGGTAAAAAAAATTAAAAATAAACACATCCTCCTGTTAGCTAGGTGGGATGGTGTACTCTCAAGCCATAAGGTTTTGGGATGAGGGGGCTCTCGAGTGGTAGCCACTAGCCAGGCCAGTGGGGTAGATTAAGTAAATTTCTAACCACAGATAAAATATATATATATATATATATATATTAAAGTCTGCATTTTGCACTATCTTTTATAATACTATATTCCAATCAACATGTTCCAATCTTCACCTATAACAGTGCATGTTGTTGTTACAAGAAGACACTTCCCACATGAGAATGAACCTGTTCATCAATAAAGTTTGGCTTGTTATAGTCAGTTGCGTGTCTTATTTGAGTGGTTCGCTAACGCAGTCGTGTACTATTTTAGTTGGAATTCCCAGTGTGTCTTGGGGTCTTTTTGGCTTGTTATGTTAGTTAATTTGTATCTATACTTTGCGTTTAATTTTATTAAAGTCCACAATTAGAGCTAATAAATCCAGTCTTCTAGCAGCTAATACATTAGATGGTTTGGAAAGCCATTTGTTCTTTTTTTTTTTTTTTAATTAACAAATTTTATTAACAAAGGAACCAAACACTACATACAAGAAGCCAAAAACTTAACTTGATCAAGAGCTAATACATCACAAAAAACTCAAGGGGTAGAGCTAAAAACAAAACAACGTGAATACTTATTTTTAAAAGATTAGGAATGCTGTATGTTCTACACATGCGGTTGCCTGAGATTTCATATGGCAATAGGCATGGGCTATTTTTGTATTAGACTTTTTGTGACAAAAAAAAAAAAAAAAAGAATCATTGAATGTGACAAAAGTGTAGTCAGTGGTAATGTTGGTACTGCCTAATTTGATGATGGAATTGTCAAATGTGAAAAAAAATAAGGAAACTGTCAAATGTGATAAAAGTTCGGTTATATGTGATATTGGTACTATTTAATAAAATAATGAAATTGTTAAATGTGAGGAAAAAAAAAAAAAAGAATTACCAAATGTGACAAGTACGATTATATGTGATGTTGGTACCACCTAATGTGATCATAGAACTGTCAAATGTGAATAAAAAATAATGGAACCACAGAATATGACAAAAGTTCGATCATATGTGACGTTGGTACTGCACAATGTGACCACATAATTGTCAAATGTGAGCAAAAAAATTAGGGTATCATTGAATGTGACAATGGAACCATTAAATGTGAGTAAAAAAAAAACAAAAAAGGAACCGCTGAATATGACAAAAGTACGGTCAGAAGTGATGTTGGTACTGCCTAATGTGACAATGGAACTGTTAAATGTGAGGAAAAAAAATAGGGTACACTGAATGTGACAAAAGTACAGTTAGAAGTGATGTTGGTATTATTCAATGTGACAATAGAACTGTCTAATGTGAGAAAAAAAATAGAATACCATTGAATGTGACAAAAGTATAGTTAGAAGTGATGTTGGTACTTCCTAATGTGACAATAAAACCATTAAATGTGAGAAAAAAAATAAAGGAACCACAGAATATAACAAGATTACAGTCACATCCAATGTTGATACTACACAATGTGATGATAAAATTGTTAAATGTGAGGAAAAAAAAAAAGGGAACCACCAAATGTGACAAAAGTATTATCAAATGTTATGTTGGTATTGCCGAATGTGATGGTGGAACCATCAAATGTGGGGGAAAAAAAAAGGGAACCACCAAATGTGACAAAAGAATAGTCACATGTGATGCTGGAACTGCACAATGTGAGGATGAAATTATCAAATGTGAGAAAATAATAAATTAACCAATGAATGTGATAAAAGTACTGTCAAATATGATGTTGGTATTACTGAATGTGACAATAGAACCATCAAATGTGAGGAAAAAAAATAAGGGAACTACTAAATGTGACAAAAATGCTATAAAATGTGATGTTAGAATTGTACAATGTGAGGATAGAATCGTCAAATGCGAGAAAAAAAAAACATAAGAGAACTACCAAATGTGATAAAAGAACAGTCACATGTGATGTTGGTACTATACAATGTAAGAATGGAACTGTTAAATGTGAGAAAAAAAAGGAAATCACCAAATGTGACAAAAAAACTGTCAAATGTGATGTTAGAATAGCATAATGTGAGAATGGAACCGTCAAATGTGAGAAAAAAAAAAAAAGAGAACCACAAAATGTGACAAAAAAAAAAAAAATCACATGTGATGGTACTGCATAATGTGAGAATGAAATTGTCAAATGTGAAAAATAAAGTGAATCACCAAATGTGACAAAAAACTGTTAAATGTGATGTTAGAATTATACAATATGAAGATGGAACCGTAGAACTGTTTGTGAAAAAATATGATTAATTAGTTGACACGTTCCTTTTATAGGTAAAATCTTCAAGTTTGCTCTATGTCAATCACAAGAAGATTCACAAAATCTATCTTAATAGGGGTTCATCTAAAATTTAATTTTGAGTTGTTATTATGCTGAAGCTTCATAATCACAGTTAATTATAACTATCCAACAAAAACACTATAATTTGAATAATCTTTTCTGTTTTTTGGGTTAAAGATTAACTTAAAATGTCCCTTTATATTTATATTATCTAACTTATATATGGTGTTTCATAGCATCATTTTTTTAAAATTTGTTTTTATTTTATTAATACTATACTTTTATTTAAAGAGAACAAAGAAATGGAAATGAGTTTCATACCAACGCTACTAGTTTTCACTCAACAAACAATAACCCAACCAATAATGTCATGTCTTTTCAATCCATGTCTTTTTGTTTGTCAATAATTTGTTCCCTTTAAAGGTTGTGTTTCATTGCCAAGAATTTGATGTGAGAATTAAAAATTTTTGGGAGTTATTAAAATTAAGAATGTTTGGTTGATTAATATTGTGAGAGTTTAAAATGTTAGAACATATGTCAGTATTTTATGTAATTGGCTAATCCTTTGACAAAGTGTACTTTACTTGTAATTGGGTAGATCTAGGATGTGTTTAATACTTTAAGAATCAAGGGTTCAAGTTCAAGTGTTAAAGCCATGCAAGTTTGTCCAAGAAACAAGTAAAGATGTGCTGGATTTTAAAACTTAACAGTTAGCTCGATAGCTAGTATCTATCGAGATTTAAAAAGCTGTTGATAGATACACTATCCATCGAGATTTATAAAAAACAGATTTTCAGTTCTGTTTTTGCATCCAATCCGTGAGTACATGTTTAGGCTTTCTTTTCTCATGACCCTAAACATATATAAAGATTGTTTTGAGGGCTGTCAAAGGTTGCGCAAGTGTGAAGCAAAGTTTTGTTCATGCAAATTGTGACCGGAGACAGAATTTGCCTTAGTTCATCTTTCTCTTGAAGAAGCTGCTGTGTTTGTACACCTTAGGGTTTTGTGACCAAGGAGTTTCTTGATCTTCATCGTGTGATGAACTGAAAAATCTTGCAGCCAACATCTTTTTCAAGTTGGTGATTAAGTTGCGTGCTGGGATCTGTACATATATTGGTTAGTCACGTACTGGGAGCCGTGCATTGAAAATGAGAGATTGTCACTACAGAACAAGCCCAATTGGGTATTAGGGTAAGGGTTCAACTGTAGGGTGGTATGAGATATTGGGATTCCTTTACTTGTAACCGCTTGTTTTGATAATAGTGGATTCTCGAGAGTGGTGACCTTTAAATCACCATATGGAGTTTTTGCCATGTAGGTTTTTCTCATTTGTAAACAAATCACTGTGTCAATTTAATTTTCACTGCATTTAGTTAATTGGTGATTTGTTTGTGTTACTATGTGTTTTACATGTTAATTGAATTAATTAATTAATTTGGCTAAATCAATTGGTTAATTTATCACAAGGGGTCAATACATTCCTGATCTATCATAAAAAATTTGAGATATCTAAATTCCTAAAATTTATGCGTTTCTAAAGTCTCACCTAAAAGTTTAGAATTTGAATCTCTCCCGATTTGCACTTAATCTAATTGATTAGAACTGTAGCAAATCCTGCCTAAAACCATAATTAAATTTTCTTATCAAGTTTGTTTCGACAATAATGTTTTCTTGAAAATAAATCTTTTCCAAAAAGTATTTTCTATATAACTATCTCATTTTCCTATGATTGGTAGTAACCTTAAATGAGTTGAAAAATAATCTTACAACTTCCCTTCTTTAGCTTGTTGTAAGATAGAGTTGTTTTCCAAAAAAAATTAGTGGAAATCAATCTTTAAAAATAAGTCATACATTTTATGTTGATCAAAGATAGTTTTTCTTTAACTTATTTTTTTCTAATGCTATCAAATACTTGAATACACAGAAAACTATCTTTACACAATATTTTCCACTGAATCGAACGGAGCGTCTCACCTATTATCTCTACAAAAATTAAAGGGAAAAAAAAAAGCTCTCGGTCTCTCCTATTATAATGGTCAAGTGAGTTGTTTAGAATCTAATAAAAAAAAAAAGGAATTTAAATGGTTCATTTTTAAAAAAGGAGTTTAAATTGAAAATAATCTTAAATTCTTAAAAATAAATTTTTTTTTTTTTTTGAGATAAAGATAGAAATTGTATTGATATGTCAAGAAAATACTACAAAAAAGAGGGTCTATAGCCGCGTTTCAAAAACACAGCTATAGACCCAACAAATGCAGCTATAGGTTCTAGCCACGGTTCCTATAGCTGCGTTTACAAACCCGGCTTCTATTGCGCAGCAATAGGCCCCTGCGGGTCTATAGCCATGTTTTTGTAACCACGGCTAAAGGTCAGACCTATACATGGGACGTAGAGACTAAGGGAGTGTATATATATACACTAGCTACATCATTTTCTCTTGGTATATAAATGTTTGTATGATTGATTCTTCATCTTATTTAAGTAATAGCCTAATAGTAATAACACCTTTTATGGTATCTCATGTTTATGGTTCAAACACTATCAATTTTTCCTTCCTCTACTATCTACTTATCTAAAAAAAAAAAAAATCGTCGGAAAGAAGTAAAAAGTCTCCTATAAATGCAAACTTGGAAAGAACAAGATGAAGCTCACACATAGATGTACTGTACGTGAAAATTTTTATTTTGATTCCATTTGGACTTTGTAACGTGATGTATTGCATGATATCATTTTTCCCTTAGGAGAAAAAAAAATCTCAAGAGTGGAAAAAAGACAATACTGTCAATTTCAACTTTTTCTGTTAATCCCTTTACGGTTCATGTACATGTTCCAACTGGGAAGGCCATGTTTATTATACACTTTCTCTGTTAACAGTTAAAGCACGGCACTTGTTCTTCTTTATCTTTTTTTAAAGAAAAAAAAGGTACACACTGCTCCTCACACATTATTTGGATAGAGAATTCATGAGCATCAGTTTGAAGATATGATTTTGTTTTTCAATTAATAGAAGACAAAAGAAGGGTACAGATTTCCAGCTAGCTGTTGTGCATGGCTGCTGCATGCGTAGGTTTAAATTTGTTGGATAAAAATGAGGCAAATTACTTCAACTTTTTTTCCTGTAGTTTAAAAGGAGTTCTAAATTAAATCTTAGATTTTAAAAAATTTCAATCAAAACCTAAAAGTTTTATAAATTTGATAGGCCACAAACTGAATGACCCCTTGTGATTTAAACTAATTAATTAATTAAGTCAAGTTATTAATTAATCAATTTAACATGCAAATACATGGCAGCACAAACAAATCACCGAATAACTAAATATGCAGCGGAAAATAAATGACACGGTGATTTGTTCACGAATGGGGAAAAACCCTAACGGCAAAAACCCCACCGGGTGATTTTCAGGTCACCACTCCCGAAACTCCACTATTATCAAATCAAGCAGTTACAAATAAGGAATCCCAAGTACCTTATCAACCTACAGTTGAACTCTTACCCCAATACCCAATCGGACTTGATCTGTAGTGACAGTTCCCCCTTTTGATGCACGGCTCCCAAGTACGTGACTAACCAGATGCGCGGATCCCAGTACGCGTCTTCAAACACCAACTTTAGAAAGAGAGGTTGGCTGCAAAGTTCTTCAGATCATCCTATGCAATGAAGATCAAGAAGATGCTTGGTCACAAAATCCTACGGTGCAAAGTACACAGCAACTTCTTGAAGAAGATGAACTAGGTCAAGAACTTCGTCTTAGATCACAATTTGCTTGAACAAGGATTGCTCAATACTTATGCAACTTGTGTCTATGTTGACGGCTCTTAAAACACTCCTTAAATATGTTTAGGGTTAGAAGAAAAGAAGGCCCAAAAACACATTCACGGATCCCAAGAAAATTAGAATAGAATTCTGACTTTTGTAAATCTCGACAGCTAGCAGGTGTCGAGGTAGGAGTCGAGCAGGTGTCGAGCTTTAAAAATTCTGCACTTCAACTTGCTTTTTCTTGGACAGACTTGATGACTTCAACACTTGATCTTGAAACATAGTTTCTTGAAGTATTAAATACACCTAGAACTACCCAATTACAAGTAGAGTGCGTTTTGTCAAAGGATTAGCCAATTTACATAAAATGTGACATATGTTCCTAACATGTAAACACATATGTCCTAACAAAATTGTTTCAATTTGTGTACTTAAAGAGTCCTTGTTGACTAAAAGAAACAAATTAAAAATAAAGTAAATTGCACATGAAACTTGTATCAAACAAGATAATTAATATTCACATGCTTATTAAATTGTATTTATCAGTTAGAATTCTTTAGTGCCAAAATGCTATATGTAATTCAAAGAAAAATAGACAATGCTGGAGTACAATAAATAATGTTTCTTACTATTAATTAATAGAACTTACTCATCAAAGACAAGGCATTAATTAAAACAACAAAATTTTTTTTGTCACTTACTCATGATGTACTAATCAACAATTCTGACCATTTATTCATAATTTTTATTCTGACCATTTATTCATAATTTTTATCTTGTTCCACAAATCAAAAATAAAAATCAAAACGCAAAAAAGTTGCTAAGTTTGGTGATCTGAGGAAAAATCCAACTTATTGATGTGAAATGCTTGTCTCATAGTGACCAACCTTATTCAGATGCTTGTGACTAAAGGAATAATAATAATGGCATAGAAAGTGATATTTTCATATTGAGTATTAACCATTATGTGATTATAAAAAAAATAGCATAGTGGACAATACTCTATATATCAATCAAACATTACTCTCTGAACTTAAAAGTTAAAACACTTTTGGGATTACTATATTAATTGCAGCAGCAGAAATTGACTTCATTCTCTATCACCCACCAATGATAATGTTTGTTGACTACTACACTTTGTTTTAGAACTTTAATTGAGCCACAACAATGAACACAAAATCACAGTAAATCATGTAAATCACCCTTTAGTTTAGTCATAGTGTGATCTCAAACTAAACTTTATGCTTTATTCTTTATTTTTAAATTTAAATAATGAACCTTCTAAACCCAAAAAAAAAAAAAAAAAATCCCTTCCACGTGAATCTCGAGTAATTATATTAATATTGAGAATATGATAGTTTCATATTTCATCATCTTACATAATAATAAGTTCTATTAATTAAATTTAACCTAAAAAGAAAGTTCTATTAATTAAATTAATAGTAAGAAACATTATTTATTGTACTCCAGCATTGTCTTTTTTTCTTTGAATTACATATAGCATTTTGGCACTAAAGAATTTTAACTGATAAATACAATTTAATAAGCATGTGAATATTAATTATTTTGTTTGATACAAGTTTCATGTGCAATTTACTTTTTTTTTAATTTGCTTCTTTTAGTCAACAAGGACTCTTTAAGGACACAAATTGAAACAATTTATAAAACTTTTAGGTTTTAATTGAAACTTTTTAAAATCTAAGATTTAATTTAGAACTCCTTTTAAACTACAGGACAAAAATTGAAGTAATTTGCCTCATTTTTATCCAACAAATTTAAACCTACGCATGCAGCAGCCATGAACAACAGCTAGCTGGAAATCTGTACCCTTCTTTTGTCTTCTATTGAAAAACAAAATCATATCTTCAAACAGGTGCTCATGAATTCTCTATCCAAATAATGTGTGAGGAGCCGTGTGTACCTTTTTTTTCTTAAAAAAAAAATAAAGAAGAACAAGTGCCGTGCTTTAACTGTTAACAGAGAAAGTGTATAATAAACATGGCCTTACCAGTTGGAACATGTATATGAACTGTAAAGGGATTAACACAAGAAGTTGAAATTGACAGTGTTGTCTTTTTTCCACTCTTGAGATTTTTTTTTCTCCTGAGGGAAAAATGATATCATGCAATACATCACGTTACAAAGTCCAAATGGAATCAAAATAAAAATTTTCACGTACAGTACAACTATGTGTGAGCTTCATCTTGTTCTTTCCAAGTTTGCATTTATAGGAGACTTTTTACTTCTTTCCAACAATTCTTTTTTTTAGATAGGTAGATAGTAGAGGGAGGAAAAATCGATAGTGTTTTGAACTATAAACATGAGACACCATAAAATGTGTTATTACTATTAGGCTATTACTTAAATAAGATGAAGAATCAATCATACAAACATTTATATATTGAGAGAAAATGATGTAGTATATATATATATATATATATATGCACTCCCTTGGTCTCTACGTCCCATGTGGTCCATAAACGCAATGAGATTTTGAACCACTAGAAAATGGAAGAAAAAAAAAAAATAGTGAATTTTAAGGACAGAAGGGTACCGCTGTGATTGAGATGTGCATGAACGTATGCATGGGTTCAAACTTCAAAAACAGTCAAATGACTTAAATGGTCCAAGAGCCTTGCTGCGGTTGGGGGATTAAGATTTTTTAATTAGGGTCTGTTTGAGATTTGTTTATTTTATTAAAATTAAAATTTTTTTACTGAAAATATTGTAGATAAAGGTAAAAGTAAACTAAAATAGTATAGTGAGATTCATGAATAGTATCAAAAAATGATAGTGAGACTCATAAATAGTAGCAAAAATAAGTTAAATAGTAAAATAAATTGGTAAAATTAATCATGCCAAACAGATACTTAACATCTCGAAAGAAATGGACCATATATGTTCATTTCCATTGGGTTGGTTCCAACTATTTAAAGTCTATTTGTCATAAACATTGTTGTTTATTTTGTTTATGTACAATTTTTTAAAATCTTATTATTTCAAATACATTATAATTCACTTTCAACGAAAAGTAATCAATAAAGAGCTAACTAAAGAAGTTAATGTGAAACGAATTTCAAATACTCAGCATAAGGTTGAATTCAGAATGATAAAAGAAAATGGTTTGGTGGCTTTTTTAGAGCCCCATCAGGATGGAAATGGACATTTTTGATGAACAAACGTGATCCACATTTTTTTTTTTGATGAACAAACATGATCCACATATATTGCTATATGAGCCTAACATTGCATGTGTCCGAGAAAAGGAGAAAAAAAAGGACTCCCACTATTATGAAACAGAACACCATAAAAAAAGAATGGAAAAAGTTTTTCTCAATTTTTTGTGTATGCATGGTTATTTATTCGTAATTTTGATCTTGCCCCACCCATTCTTATATTCAGTACTTTTCTTTCTCATTTTATTTTTTCCCCTTTTCTCATGGTAATTATAATGTTATGAAAATAACTTTTATTTTTTTTATTTTTTTTAATAATAAATTTCACAGATTGCGAAAATAGTTAATTATGAATGATTGACGCAACCAACATTCATGGTCCCGTCATTTTGTTTTTCATAAATCAAGTCAACTATTTCAACAAAGTTTAATTAACAGTTTTAGATTGATTTATTTTAAGAAATTAAATTAGATGTCCAAATTTATGTATTTAGAACACTAATCGCTTTTTGGTGTAAGTGGAGATTGAACTCTAAGGGTCCGTTTGGATACAGCTGAAAACTGAAAACTGAAAATATTGTAGCAAATAATTTTTAAATGTGTAAATAGTACTGTAAAACTCATTTTTAATATTTTTTTTCCTGAATAAAGTGATTGTGAGTCCCATGAATAGTGCGTAAACAATGCAAAATAGTGCATGAACAATAAGTGTTGTCTCCTAAAAGCATGAACAGTGCACTTTCTGGGAAGAGTTGTGCGTTTATTTTTACGCACAGTAGCGTGGGTCCCTGTGGTTTATAAATGTAAATGCTGAAACGTAATGGAGAAAACGTCATCCAAATACGTACTAAATTTCTTATTCAATCATCAGAGACTTTATTAGTTGAGCTAATTAGAACTCACATTAATTTCTTACTTTGATTGTTAGTAACTATGATTATTTTTGTTTTGTTTTGTTTTAATAACATGACATTTATATTTGTAGTTACATTTGTTTACAATTGCCTTTTTATTTTGTTAATAATCATTATTGATTAATATCTTTAGATAATTTTGCATCTAGTTTTCTATTTTAATCTTATTCTCCCTGTATTGAAATCCTAACTCCGTAATGTAACACACAATTTTATCTGTTGCATAAGATAATTAATTTTGTTTATTATTTACCGAATAACAGGTATTGTTCTAGTTGAGTTATGGGTCTTTAAGGGATAGATTATATCTTGCGACTTCTTTTGTTGTTAACATCATGAGTAAATATATATGCTGATGCTCTGATAACATAGCTTCTGGTATGCCGATTGCCGACTTGGATCACTACTCACAGATGATTGCTTGACAGGCCAATAAATATTTGCTGAAGATACTTGCTACCGCCAGCTTATGGAGAGCCCAATAAATACCAAAAATCCTGACACTGACATATTTTAATGTTTCCAACAGAAATATCTAAGATTTTTATCTTCGCTCTCCTAACATAGAATTATTATTATTATTATTTTTAAAGGGCCAATAAATGTTTGATTAATTATTTAGTAATTCAAGGTAATGTTTCCTCTTCTTAAGTAATAAAGGATTTCATTAAATAATTTTAAGGTAGACTCACCATTAATGCAAGAGGAGAAAGGACTGCTCTTCGAGTATTGAATTAAATGTAAAACTTAGATATAGTATTAGATTTTCCAATTAAATTCAAATTTGTATTGAATTTATCTGTACTTGAAAAAATAACATTATTTATGCTTTATTAGTCAATGCAACAGTGTGTTGAATTTAATTAGGAACTTAATGTACACATAAGTCTTTGAAATAATTTCCCATAGATGTGGTTTTGTTCAAAAAGAAGACTTCAATCCTTTGATAGTTCTAATTTTTTGGTTAATGATTTCCCTTTTTACCCAAAAACCTCGAAGTATTAAATAGTTTTTCATAAACCTTTTTGTTCAATAAGAAGGCTTTAATTTGCTTAGACAGTTCTAAGTGTTTGGTTAATGATTTACCTTCCTACCCAAACAAGAAAAAGAAAACGAAGGGTTGGAGATTTATATGGCCTTGTATTTTTTTTTTAATTTTTTTTTTATTGCTAAGTTATAGACGTATTGAACAACCTAATCTGTCACGTTTTCCGTAAAAAAAAAAAAAATTTAAGCTTTTGGATGCATTTCAAAAAATACTTTGGAAAATAATTTCAAGTATTTGGTTGCGTTTAGAAATGCAATGAAAATCTGGTGGTGATGGAGACTGGCGGCAGCTGGACTAATGGTGGCAGAGATCAGTGGTCACAGGCAATGGCAAAGACCAGAGGCAAATAGTGATGAAGACTGGCCGACAATAGTGGTGGTGGCTGGTGACCCAGGACATTAGCGAGGATAGTGGTTGGATGACTGGCAGTGGTGGATGGAGGTTGGGTTAATGAGTTTTGGGTGGAGTGGAAAATGGTTTATGGAATATAAAATGTAAACCAATTTCCACCGCGTGTCATAATTTTACGGTCAATCAAAAATTTATTTTCGGTTGACCAACATTTTTAGTCGCCCCAAATATCTATAAATGCTGAAAATAATTTTTTGGAAATCAATTTCCTTCGAACCACCAAAAAAAAAAAAAAAAAAAAAAAAAATAATAATAATAATAATAATAGAAGGAAATGATACACAACCAGACAAAGACATAAATGTGCCAAACATGCAAATAATTATGAGAAGGCAGTGACTGGTTGAGCTTTGAGAATTCTGACAGCATTTATGGGGATAAGCCAGGAGGAAGTTACTTGGGGCACTTCTTATTGTTGAGCTCATACATATAAGTAAGCTTGTGCGCTACTAGCGGTGCCAAGTGAACCATAAAAGTTCTTCCAGCAATGATTTCCTTGGGGAGCTCAGTTGGTACATGCAATCATTCCCTCTCTGTGTGAATGTTTTTTTTTTTTTTTTTTTTTCCTTAGAAAAGTTGCGTTGTAGATTTTATTCTTCTACTATGAAGTAAAGAATTTATGTTGTTTGTTGTAAGACTTTTCATACTGTTGCCTATTATGGCATGTACAATAATTTGTAGTGCAATAAATAAAATATCATTTTGAATATTCTTTCTACTTTTTTATTTTTATTTTTCAGTTTGTTCTCTTGCTTTGTTATAAATGATTTGCAGTTAATGTGTTCTTGGCATGCTCATTAGCTTTTACTTTTGCATCACTATTTTATTTCATTGACTTTTCCAACTCTCCTGTGTTTCTAGCATGAATCTTTGATGTTCTTACAGTTTCTCTTTTGATGTATATGCAGGGGGTTTCTCATGGATTTGTGAAGAACTTTATTTGGGTTCTTACTGCCTTCAAAGAACAATTGTAGACAGTGTAAACCTATTCTTCCTCTGTTCTTTCTACCTCTTTTTGCTCATAGCTATCATAGGAAAATGTTCTACAAGAAGTATTAGAAAAGATTGGGTCTTGGTGGTAGTTTCACTATGTTGTACTCTTTCTAGCATTGCTAATTTTAGTGTGGGTTTATGGAATCTCATGGCCAAAAATGATGAACTCAATCATATGAGCTGGTTGGTTTTCTTTGTTAGAGGACTGGTTTGGATCTCTTTTGTTAGGTTCTAAGGTCTTAGGATTTTATGTATTTAGAACTCTAATTTGTAATATTGGCAAACCATGATCAAAACAATGTATTTAGTCTTGTTTAGGCTTGCTCAAAGTTGATCTATTAATGTAAAGTTGGAATCGAGTGGCTGCAGAAGTCTTTGGGACTTTCGGCCTGGCTCGATCGATCGAAAATCGCACAGGTTGAATTTTCTGCAGAATTTCCAACTCAGCCCTACTTCATTAAACGTTTAGGGTTTTATGTTTTTACCCTAGGTATGTAAACAAAACCCTAGCCACGTTTTTGGAGGTTGTCCATATTGTATTGTTGCTCATAGATTGCTGTTTTGTGTGAATTTCTTGTGAGATCTTAGAGGAGTTTTCCTTTACACAAAACTTAAGGTTTTCAAGGTAGAGATGATTTCAACATCTTGAAGATCATTATAGTTGCAACCATTGGAATTTAAAGAAAAACAAGCGGGGAGCTTGTAGCTGATTGAAGAATTCAAGAAAAAAGGAGTCTGTGGATTCGAAGCTTGCACGTGGTCGTGTCAGTAAGTTCTACTGGTGGGTAGCATTAAGAAGTCGAGCGGGGAGCTTGTAGTCCTTTTGTAAGAACTTCAATTCTTTCATAGTGAATTCTGTTTTGCCTTGAGGATCGGTGGGTCAAATCCTCCCTAAGTTTTTACCGTGTGGTTTCCTGGGTGATCATATTATTGTATCTTTTATTATTCCTTTGCTTTATATTTTTGATATGATTATTTGATTGCTTTAACCTAGCATTGCATAATTTGACTAAGTAACAACTTGGCTAATTAATCTAGTCTACGCAATCTGGTTGTTTTTAAGGGGTCTAAAACTGTTCAAGTGGTATCAAACCTTGTTGCTCTTTTGTTTGAGTTTTTTTTTTTTTTTTTTTTTTTATTTATTTTTTATCTCTGAGCTGATCCTTGACCCCTGTTGTCATGGAGCATGGACACTCTCTGTTTGTTCCTCCTCACTTTGATGGGAACAACTATGCTTATTGGAAAGTAAGGATGAAAACATTCCTAAAATCTATTGATGAGAGGGTTTGAAATTCTGTTGAATACGGATGGCAGAAGCCCACTACTCCTGTGAGTGAGTGGCAAACTTCTGAAAAAGAAGCAGCAGGCTTCAATAGCAAAGCTATGAATGCCATCTTCAATGCTATTTCAATAGAGGAATTTAAGAGGATCTCAAATGTTGAGGTTGCTCATACTGCATAGAAAATCCTCCAAACTATGCATGAAGGCACAAAGGTAGTTAAGATCAATAAATTGCAACAATTGACTTTTAGATTTGAAAGCATTAGAATGTATGATGATGAATCTTTTGATGAATTCTATGCTAAATTAAATGATATTGTCAATTCTGCTTTTAATTTAGGAAAAATTTATGATCAACCTAAAATTGTTAGGAAGATACTTAGATCTTTAACTGAAGACTTTAGACCCAAAGTAACTGCCATCACTGAAAGCAAGGATGTGGACTCCATCCCTGTTAATGAGCTTGTAGGATCTCTTCAGTCCTATGAGTCTGACCTACCTAAAGTGAACAAATCCAAATCAATGGCTCTTAAGTCAGTTGATGATGTTGATGGTGGTGGATTTGATGATGAGCTCTCTGCTACAGAGATTGCGTATCTTGCCAAAAACTTTAAAAACTTTCTTAGGAATACCAACAGAAAGGCAAGAGGTACTTACACTGCTGAACCTAGAAATCTTAGGAAGAATGATCCTACTAAAGTTAATAACTTAGAAAAACCTAGAGAAAAAGTTGGTCAATCTTCAAATAATTCTTTGGGTCCTCAGTGTTTTGGCTGTCAAGGGTATGGCCATGTGAAATCTGAATGTCCTACATTCTTAAGGACTAAGGGTAAAGCTATGGCTGTAACCGTTAGCGATAATGAGGTTTTTGATGATGAATCCGAATGTGATGAGGATGGAAACTTCATTGCCTTCACTGCTACAGCTGTAGTCAATGAAAGCATTTCTGTTGAAGAGAACCCTTCTGATGGGGAACTCTCTGAGGATGCAGATTTTCAAGAGGCCTACAATAAACTTTGCAAAATTGCTGCAAGGGTGCTATGAATGTTGAACTTGGCCTGAAGAAAATTGAATCTCTTGAGCTTGAAAAGAAAATTTTGCTTATTAAACTGTTTGATGCTAATGATCTTTTGAACAATGTTAAATCTGAGAACATGCTTTTGCTTGATAAAGTTAAAACTTTGGAACATGATTTATCTATTGCTAGATCTGCTAGTTCTAAACTTGATCACATGCTGAATGTTCAAAAGTATCCTTTTGATAAATCTGGGTTAGGATATGTTGAAAGCATCTTTGATTCTGCACCCCATTCCACTATCTTTGTTCCTTCGTCTTCTTCTGTACCTTCAGTGAGTAAGGTTGTGAGTGAAACTGTTAAACCCCCTGTCAGTGAGGTTGTTAAACCTGTAGAAGTTTCACCACCTAAGAAGATTAGGGTAGATTTAAGAGAATCCAAACCTAAGGAGCTTACCAAATCTAAGGACAAGATGCATGGTAAACCTGTTTGGGTTTGTCATTACTGTGGAAAGTCTGGACACATTCATCCTAATTGTTTCAAGCTTCAAGCTGATAAGAGAGCAAATAAACCAAAAGTGCCTGTGCCTCAAGCACAAGATCCTATGGCACTAATTGGTGAATTGGTAAAGGTGTTAAACCTTTATTCCAATCCTGGAATTGGGAATCACTCGAATGTGAATAAGAACTCCAATGCTCGTGGTGCATCTAAAAAGTTTTAGATGCAAAAGACTCGAACTAACTGAGTCTTTCTGACATGGTCCTTGTGCTTCATTGCTCTATTCTTGTGTGACCATTGTTCTTTAGTTTTTGTGTTTTTTTTTTTTTGTTCTAGGACTTGCATTGCATTACATTCATGCATTTCATTCTAGGATTTATTTGTTTTCTCTTATAATAAAATTTAAAGAAAAAAAAAAAAGGAAAAAGCAAAAACTATGTTTGACACTATTTTTTTTTATTTTTGAAAACAAGGTTGGTCAATCTATTTTCACATGTCATGTCTTGTGTACCTTGTTTAACTTTGATGAGCTTATTCATTGCACTTGACTAGTTGAAGCTTTGTAGTGCATGTTGTGTGGGAAAGATGTGTGTGGTTTTTAATCACTTTGTCTTAATCTTGAAGTCACATGTTCTTTGACTGTCGGACTTGATCCTTTTGAGAAAGGCATAAATAACCATCTCACCACTGTTCACTAGCCAATCATGAACACCTTAGTGCATATCATAAGATTTTGTGCTCGAGAAAGTGTAGCACATGCACAAAAAGAACATAAGGTGTAGCCTTAATTAAATTAAAACTGGTGTGTACTACTAGGCTTGATGCCAATTCACTTAATTCAAACCGGTGTGTACTATTAGGCTTGATGCCAATTTACAACAATAAGAGGCAAAAATGCAAGAAACTTACATGATTGCAAGCTTTTGTTCTAGGAGATGCGAGAGTTATAGGATGTAACTCTTTAGGTGATAGTCTCTTTTAAATTCTATGTGATGAATTGTGTAGACTTTGTGTTTGATTGCTATTCACATATCACCTCACATGTATCTCAAGTTTTTGCTAGTATCACACACTACACAAGTTACTCTTTGTTAAACACTGTACATGCTAGTGTGTGTGTTTTTGGTCTGACCAACTAAGTTTGAAAATATCTTGAGATTTGTGCACAACATATTTGTTGCTTAAGAAAATTCAATGGGAGAATGATTGAAACTTGTCTTTGAGAAAATTGGGTTTCAAATTTGGGTTTTTGAAAAAGCATTCCATCTCATACTCATGCATTTTGTTTTCGTTGTTCAAATGCTTTGAGGAGTTGTTTTCAAAATTCAGTTTGTGTTTTTCAAAACTATGTTTTTTCTCAAAATTTTTGTGAGCCTCTGCCCAGTTCGATTGATCCATTCTGATTTTCGATCGATCGAAAAAGTGCTCTAGTTTGTTTCAAAATGACTGTTTCATTCGATCGATCGAATGTAATTTTCGATCGATCGAAGAACGTGGAAAAGCTTTTTTAAAAATTCAGATATGACTTTTTCAAACACTTTTTCAAAGAGTTTTCATACTTTTTCTTTCTCTCTCCGACGAGGCAAGGCTCCACAGTCAGATTTTTGTCGTTTTCTTCCAAAATTTTTGCAAAGTTTCTCTTTCCTCAAGCCGGTAAGACTCTTTTACCCTTCTTTTTGAATTTATTTTCATGATTTCATGCATAAATCCATGCATTTAAGGGAGATTTTCGGACTTTGCATAAATGGGATTTTCTGTTGATTCAAGCCTTATTTTGTGCAATTGATCATTGGGTTTTTGTGGGGACACATCATAAACATGATCCTTACCTGTTAATTTGATCAATTTTGAGTTTGGTGAAAAATTGAAAAATCTAGGGTTTGTTCTTGATCTGAATTGGGGCTTTTGTGAAATTGAGTTGAATTTGATAAAATTGGCTTGTTGTGTTGATGTAATTAGACATTATAATCCTTGTGTTGTGTTTTAGTAATGCTTAATTCATCAATTTGTTTAAAAATTTCAACAAGTGGTTTTCAATTTTGGGATTTTTGTTAGAAATTCCCTGCTCAGGCCAATTTTGTCAAATTTAATCTCAATTGCACTTAATTGTTTACTGCATTAGTACATGCATCATGGCATTGTATTTGTTCATGCATCATATAGATTCTTATTCTATTGTTTTTTGTGCTAACTTGCAGTCTGCCCTTGGTTTTGTTTTATTCTTTTTGGTTTTTCCTTGTGTCTCTGTCCTTTCCTTAGCATCATGCCTAGGAAGACTAGAGCCCGTAGGACTATTCCCTCTCCTTCTCCTCCCCCACCTTCCTTTGATAGTAAGAGGTTTCCGAGTGAGAAAAACCAAGAGATTTATGAGACTCTAAACCTTAAGAGAAAAGTTTAGGTTGAGCGTTCTGTCACCTTAGATGAGGTTAATCCTGCCATTAGGGCAAACTTTGAGCGTAGGGGCTGGTTACCTTTATTGGATGTGTCTGATCCTCCTCCTCTAGTTACCCTGATTAGAGAGTTCTTCTCGAACATCTCTATCCGCGTCTATGATTCCAACACCTTTGTTAAGAGTTGGATACGAGGTGTAGAGTATGTCATTACTCCTACAGTAGTGGTTGATGCTCTAGGGGTACCTTTGGTATAGCATTCTGTCTATCCTTATGATGAGTCACCTGAGTTGAGTGATGTCATGTCTTACATCACTGGGTCTTCTATCCAGTGGGGTTCTGATCCTCGGATCACCACCGCTGAGCTTCCTGAGACTATCTATCTGTTCTTTAGGATAGCGTGTCACTCTCTTTGGCCCATTTCTCATCTGCACACCATTCCTCTCGAGAGGTGTGTATTTTTGTATGCTCTTGTCACTGATGCTCCTATCAGTTTTCCTCATCTTTTTCTTCGCTCTTTGAACGAAGTTTATAGGAGTTCATCTACTGCTCATGCTCTTGTTCATCCTATCTTTATTCATAGGATTTTGCTTCATCTTGGTTTAGATGATTTCCCTTCTTCTGAGCCCGTTCATGTGATTGCTCCCATAGGTGCCTCTTTCCTTAGACAGAGGGCTGCTCATCTTCGAGCTGGCTCTAAACACGCTAGGTCTGAGCCTTCTGGTACTGCACCCCTTTCTTCTTTTACAGGTCCTGCTCGTGAGGCTGTTCCTGATCCTGTAGGTGCCACTGTTGCTGTTGTTCCTCCATCTCCTGCGACTGACTTCGATGTCCGTCATACCTTGGAAACTGTCATGACCGTTCAGGCGGCTCATGGTCAGCTTTTGGTGGACTTGTTCGATGAGATTCGTGCTCTGAGAGTGAATTTGGCGCATCTTTGTTCATCCTCACCACCTCCTTTTGATGATGGCCTATGATGTCCTTTGGCATTCCGTCACAAAAAGGGGGAGTAGAGTTTGGATACTTGTAGAGGGGTTTTTGTAGTTAAGGGGAGTTTTTGTTACTTTTTGAGGAGCTAATGGAGTTTTTGAAATTAGATTGTATCTAGGTGCTTCACTTTGTATACTTTCTTTTGGGCTATACTTGTAGGGAAATACATTTTTTTTATATATGATTCTTGATTCTATGTGTTCACTGTTTATTGATTTATATTTTTGAGTTATTCATTGATATATGTCTTTATTATAAGTTGTGTGAACTTTCAAGAATGTGTTTATTTTTGGTGTATCTAACCTAGGGGGAGAGTTAGATTACATATCTGTTGATTTACTGTTTTTTTGTCACACATGCGTTTATGCGTTTGTTGAGTGTTTCAGGAATATACAGGTGCATTCGATTTGGCTGTTGTCTACACTTGCAACTGATGGATAGTAGTTAGGATTGAATTTGGTTTATGAGCATTACTTTTTGTAAAGGGCTTTTTATTGTAAACTTTGAGCTTTTAGTTTGTGTTTTGTCACGGATTGCCAAAGGGAGAGTTTGTTAGGTTCTAAGGTCTTAGGATTTTATGTATTTAGAACTCTAATTTGTAATGTTGGCAAACCATGATCAAAACAATGTATTTAGTCTTGTTTAGGCTTGCTCAAAGTTGATCTATTAATGTAAAGTTGGAATCGAATGGCTGCAGAAGTCTTTGGGACTTTCAGCCTGGCTCGATCAATCGAAGGACTGGCTCGATCGATCAAAAATCGTACAGGTTGAATTTTCTGCAGAATTTCCAACTCAGCCTTACTTCATTAAACGTTTAGGGTTTTATATTTTTATCCTAGGTATTTAAACAAAACCCGAGCCACGTTTTTGGAGGTTGTCCATATTGTATTGTTGCTCATAGATTGCTGTTTTGTGTGAATCTCTTGTGCTTAGAGGAGCTTTCCTTTACACAAAACTTAGGGTTTTCAAGGTAGAGATGATTTCAACATCTTAAAGATCATTATAGTTGCAACCATTGGAACTAAAAGAAAAACAAGCGGGGAGCTTGTAGCTGATTGAAGAATTCAAGAAAGAAGGAGTCCGTGGATTCGGAGCTTGCACGTGGTCGTGTCAGTAAGTTCTACTGGTGGGTAGCATTAGGAAGTCGAGCGGGGAGCTTGTAGTCCTTTTGTAATAACTTCAATTCTTTCATAGTGAATTCTGTTTTGCCTTGAGGATCGGTGGGTCAAATCCTCCCCAGGTATTTACCGTGTGGTTTCCTGGGTGATCATATCATTATGTCTTTTATTATTCCGCTGCTTTATATTTTTGATATGATTATTTGATTGCTTTAACCTAGCATTGCATAATTTGACTAAGTAACAACTTGGCTAATTAATCTAGGCTACGCAATTTGATTGTTTTTAAGGGGTCTAAAATCGTTCATCTTTTACAGTTTCATTGCATGTTCAACAGTCCAAATGGATCAGTGTTCTAAACTCTTTTTGGTGGGCATCCTCTTTTATATTTATTTCAATTCTGAATGTCCAAATTCTACTAAAGACACATAGCATTGAAATTTTGGACATGGAACCTTGGCTTATTAGCTTTTTGCTTTTCCTCTGTGCTCTTAGGAACCTAATTCACTTTGTTTTTCAGCATAATATAGACAACAATCTAAATGAACCTCTATTAGCCAAAAAGGCTGATAATTGCCAAAAAGAATTAGGCCAAGCTAGTTTTCTTTGAAAATTAACATTTTCTTGGATCAATAGTTTACTTAGCTTGGGCTACTCCAAACGATTGGCTCTTGAAGACATTCCCTCGCTGGTTCTTGAAGATGAAGCCAAATTTGCATACCAAAAGTTTGCTCATGCATGGGATACTCTTTTAAGGGAAACAAACTCAAACAATACCCGGAACTTGGTTCTTTGGGCCATTGCAAAAGTTTACCTGAAAGAGAATATATTCATAGGCATTTGTGCATTTCTTAGGACAATTGTTGTAGTAGTTTCTCCTCTGATACTCTACGCTTTTGTAAATTACTCAAATGGCAATGAGAGGAACCTGGATGAAGGTCTCTCCATTGTAGGGTGTCTAGTTGTTACCAAGTTAGTTGAGTCTTTGTCTCAAAGGCACTGGTTCTTTGATTCAAGGAGGTCGGAAATGAGGATGAGATCAGCCTTAATGGTGGCAGTCTACTAGAAACAGTTAAAACTTTCTAGTTTGGGAAGGAGAAGGCACTCAACTGGGGAGATAGTGAATTATATTGCAGTTGATGCTTATAGAATGGGTGAATTTCCTTGGTGGTTCCATTCATCATGGAGCTTTGTACTTCAACTTTTCCTAGCCATTGGCATTCTTTTCTGGGTTGTAGGTCTAGGTGCACTTACAGGCCTAGTTCCTCTTCTCATATGTGGAATCCTTAATGTGCCTTTTGCAAATATGCTACAGAAGTGTCAAACTCAGTTTATGATTTCCCAAGATGAGCGATTGAGATCCCCTTCCGAGATCCTAAACAATATGAAGATCATAAAGTTGCAATCATGGGAAGAGAAATTCAAGAATTTGATTGAATCCCGCCATGAAAATGAGTTCAAATGGTTGGCTAAAGCACAAATTGCAAAGGCTCATGGCACACTGTTGTATTGGACGTCTCCAACCATCATTTCTTCAGTTGTCTTCTTGGGATGTATTATTTTTGGAAGTGCCCCTCTAAATGCTAGCACCATCTTCACAGTTCTTGCATCAATGAGGACTATGGGAGAGCCTGTGAGAATGATACCAGAAGCTCTTTCTTCTTTGATCCAAGTGAAGGTATCTTTTGATCGTCTCAATGCTTTTCTGCTTGATGATGAGCTAAAAAATGATGAAATAAGGAGAATCCCCTTTCAGAAGTCAGATAAGAGTGTAAGGATACAATCAGGAAATTTCAGTTGGGATCCTGAAATAATGACTCCGACTCTAAAAGAAGTGAACTTGGAAATAAGATGGGGGCAGAAAGTTGCTATCTGTGGGCCAGTTAGAGGTGGGAAATCATCACTTCTATATGCTGTACTAGGGGAGATACCAAAAATTTCTGGAATAGTGAGTCAAAAACTGAATGATATTTTATAGTTTTGCTTTTTTTTTTTTTTTTTTTTTAATCACTAATTTTGGTCTTTGATACTTACAAACAGGTTAATGTATTTGGATCCATTGCCTATGTTTCTCAAACTTCTTGGATACAAAGTGGGACTATTCGAGATAACATACTGTATGGAAAGCCTATGGACAAGACTAGATATGAGAAGGCCATAAAAGCAAGTGCTTTGGACAAGGACATCAATAATTTCAACCATGGTGATCTCACAAAATTAGGTCAGAGAGGGCTTAACATGAGTGGGGGACAGAAACAAAGGATTCAACTAGCTCGAGCTGTATATAACGATGCTAATATCTATCTCCTTGACGATCCATTCAGTGCAGTAGATGCTCATACAGCTGCAATTTTATTTAATGTAAGAGAAACTTGCTTCAAGTTTTTTCATGAATGTGAAATCTAGGATCAAGAAAGAATCCTCATCTTTGATGTAGTTTTTTAAACAAGTAAAAAAATATGAAATTGCAGGATTGTGTCATGGCTGCTCTTGAAGACAAAACTGTCATTCTAGTGACTCACCAAGTGGAGTTTCTCTCAGAAGTTGATAAAATTTTGGCAAGTATTTACTAAATTCTAAAAGTTAAGACTATTTTTAAATTTTGTATGCATAAATTTTTGTTACCCATATCTAATAGTATTTTGTTTCTTAACTTTCTAGGTTATGAATGGTGGTCAAATTACTCAATCAGGAAGCTATGAGGAGCTCTTGACTGCTGGGACAGCATTTGAACAGCTTGTGAATGCTCATAGAGATGCAATAACAAGACTGGGTCCTTCAAATAACGGAACTAAAGAAGAATCTCAGAGGTTAGATATGGTTCAGCCAGAGGTGTCTCAAGGGTCTTACCTCACTAAGGAAAACAGTGAGGGGGAGATTGCTGTGAAGGGTCTACCAGGAGTACAACTAACAGAAGAAGAAGAAACTAAGATTAATGATGTTGGATGGAAGCCATTCTGGGATTATATCATTGTCTCAAAGGGATTGCTTCTTTTTTTCTTAGGCATAGTAGGTCAGGCTGGTTTTATTGGTCTTCAGGCTGCTACAACATATTGGCTAGCTCTGGGCATTCAAATTCATAAAATCACTAGTGTCATTTTGATTGGAGTCTACACTGCAATTTCAACACTCAGTGCTGTCTTTGTATATGTAAGGTCTTTCCTTGCAGCCTATCTTGGATTAAAAGCTTCCAGTGCCTTTTTCTCCGGTTTTACCAATGCTGTCTTTAAAGCTCCCATGTTATTATTTGACTTAACCCCTGTTGGTCGGATTTTGACTCGAGTAAGATTATTTATTTCTCGACCACGAGTAAAAAATAAAAAATCTATACTGTATTATGTATCTTGAAAGGGTATTTTATTATCAAAGCTAGTACTCAATTTGTACATTCATCTTATTGTTTCTCTTGTAGGCTTCATTAGATTTGAGTATTTTGGATTATGACATACCTTTCTCCACAATATTTGTAGTGGTAGCAAGTATTGAACTATTGACTATAATAGGGATTATGGCTTCTGTCACATGGGAAGTCCTTGTTGTAGCCATTCTCGCTATGGTAGCTGCAAAATATGTTTAGGTAGATCTAATGATTCATATTTAGTCTTGATTTCTTTAACCTCTTTCATCAATAACGGAATGACAAAGCTCTCTCTTTTGCTTTTGCTCAAAGGGGTATTATCAACATTCTGCGAGGGAACTAATAAGGATAAATGGAACTACAAAAGCACCGGTTATGAATTATGCAGCTGAGACTTCACTTGGAGTGGTCACAATTAGAGCTTTTAACATGGCGGACAAGTTTTTTGAGAACTATCTAAAGCTCATTGATTCTGATGCTCGGCTTTTCTTCTATTCAAATGCAGCCATGGAGTGGTTAGTTTTAAGAATAGAAGTACTTCAGAATTTGACCCTCTTCACTGCAGCTTTCCTTCTTGTGTTGCTTCCCAAGGGTTTTATAGCTCCAGGTAACATAATTTCATTAGAACTGTCCATTTCTTGTAGCAATGATTTTTCAGACCGTCAAAAAATATTATTCATAGTTCCTCCTTTCTTCGGTGGTCTGCAGGACTTGTGGGACTCTCTCTTTCTTATGCTCTATCACTGACAGGAACCCAAATTTTTCTGACTCGATGGTATAGCAGCTTATCAAACTACATCATCTCAGTTGAACGGATCAAACAATTCATGCACATACCATCAGAGCCTCCTGCTATTGTGGAGGACATGAGACCATCGTCTTCATGGCCTTCAAAGGGTAGGATAGAGTTGCGAGATTTGAAGGTTAGGAAGCATGTCATACATACCCCCATATAGCTTTATCTACTTAAGTTTCTTATTGTTCTTCACATCGCTACCTCAATCATTTCAACTTCTAATTGATCAAATTGACTCCAAGTATTATTTTTGTTGGGTTTCAGATAAGATATTGTCCAAATTCTCCATTAGTTCTCAAGGATATCATCTGCACTTTCAAAGAAGGAGCTAGAGTCGAAGTTGTGGGAAGAACAGGAAGTGGAAAAACTACACTTATTAGTGCTTTATTTCGTTTAGTAGAGCCTGCAAGCGGGAAAATTCTTGTAGATGGGCTTGACGTATGCTCCATTGGTTTGAAGGATTTAAGGATGAAACTCAGCATCATCCCTCAAGAGCCAACTCTTTTCAAGGGTAGCGTGCGGACTAACTTGGATCCTCTAGGTCTTTACTCTGATGATGATATATGGAAGGTAAGCCTGCTGATTCTTATCTTGAACAAATTCTTTTGTAATATTTTGTCTTCTTTTCTTTGCAAGTTTGGAGCAACCCAACTCACATTTTTCATTTATAGGCTCTTGAGAAGTGTCAGCTTAAGGCAACAATCAGCAGCCTACCTAATCTGCTCGACTCTTCAGGTCAGTTTATGATTCTTTTTTAGAACTAACTAGAAGAATGAAACATGTCAATTTTTATAGAGTGGTGTTAAAGCAATATGGATAATATTGCTCATTAACTTTGATATATTCAACAGTGAGTGATGAAGGTGAAAATTGGAGTGCTGGGCAACGCCAACTCTTCTGCCTCGGTAGAGTCCTCCTTAAAAGGAATAAAATTCTAGTTCTTGATGAAGCTACTGCTTCCATTGATTCTGCAACAGATGCCGTTCTACAAAGAATTATCAGGCAGGAATTCTCAGAATGCACGGTGATAACAGTAGCTCATAGAGTTCCTACTGTTACTGATAGTGATATGGTCATGGTCCTCTCTTATGGTATGTTGTTTTTTACTTTCCAACTTTCTTTTTATACATACAGATGGAATTCAATTCAATTTTTTCTCCATTCCTTTTTCCTTTTAGCCATATAGATAAATATGTATATAAACAAGATTCTTGAGATACAGTTAAAATGGTTAATTAAATGCAAGGGAAAGTATAATTTTGGATTATGCATAAACACGATGGCTATTGTATCTGAGAACTATCTTATAAAATGCTAAAAGAATTGCTTAGCTTAACCGCTTACTTGGCACTTTATGGGTTAGTGTGATTCAGTAATGGCTCAAATCTAATAATGTGCTTGGATGTGCAAATTTTCAATGGTTTGTTTTACTTAAAAAATAAGATAGATAAATTAAGTTGTATCTAGAAAGAGTGAGGTTTTAAAGAACTGTAGATAAGTCAATAAATTGAAAAATAAGCTTATCATAAGTGGAAATATACTGAATAAAAAAGAAATTACAATAAGATCAATTGTAAGTACCTAGGGAGATATGTGAAAACTAGTTTTGAGTCCATAATGCCCAAGAGTCTCCATCCAAACTGGTTCACAAAGTTGTATTGATCTTGAGACAGCGTATGCTAATCTGAGTTGGTTTGGTTATGCAGGGAAACTTATAGAATATGATAAGCCTTCGAAGCTTCTTGAGACTAACTCCTCCTTTGCCAAGCTTGTAGCTGAATACTGGTCCAGCTGCAGGAGGAACTCCTACCAGGATTTCAACAAGTATCAATAATAATGTAGATAATGATAAATAAAGCTCACATTTAGCATGAAAATGAGAGATTTTTATGTGACTTTATAACACACTAAGGTGATTACATGTAATACATGTTATCCTAAGCTGCCATCACAAAAAAGGACTCTGTGAAAGTATTGGAATATTTGATTAGCATGTACAATCCTGGGCCATCTTGTATTTTCTAAGCGGATTTGCCTATGGGCTATGATAAAAGATGCAATGCCATATTTTACCATTTGGGTACCATCATTATTGTTTACAGGTGTGTGAGTACTGAAGTGTGTTTCACCTTATTACCAACATACTCTTTTACATAAATATTTTTCTTCTTGTTCATTGTAGGCTCATTATGCCTATAAAATTTACAAAGGAAGGTAAAATAATTTGACACTTTTGATCAATATTGAAAAACACATTTTTAAAAAAAAAAAAAAAAGAAGGAAAAATAGCTTCACTAATCTACACAATGGAAAGGGTAATAGTTATATTTCTGCTATAAATAGTTTCAAGGAAATTAGAACTCTGGTATTGAACCTGCACGCTCTCCAATTGGGTAGAGAGATAGAGGTACCACTTAATTTGTATGTCTCGATAGTAGGTAATAGTCAATTAGTTAATAGTTAATATAAAGATATATATTAACATCATGATAAGTACAGCGTTAGCATGACGTGGCTTGTTCTAGTATATTATTGTCATCATACAATAAGTTCTACTTGTTCCTCCCATTCCCTAACACCAGTGAGCTTAATTTAGAATAATGAAACAGAAATTCATGTTCCAATATGCCAATTCCTAATTTGGTCCAATATTATACACATATATACAAAGTTACAAACTGTCCCTGAAGGGCTAGAAGTTTTGTGAGTCATTGACTATTGTAATTGTTTCTAATTTAATGGATTTTGTGGGTCCAGAATTTCTTCAATCTTTCAATAGTGATTTACTCTACGAATTCCTTGCTCTCAAAAGCCAGAACTTCTAGAAGATCCAAAGATCCTCCGCAATTGGAAAAAATGTTACCTGGTATTAATCTCTCAAATATAGTATGTGGTATTGAAATTAAAGTGATAAAAATGGGTATTTTTTTTATCAAGCACTTGGCTTGAGTTTTTTTTAATTGACTATGACATGGGGATACTAATGAAGCTCTATCATTCAAATCTCAAATCTACTTGCCCGAAAACAATGGCTGGACTGCTTACTCACAAAGCCACACCTTGCCTCTTCCTCTCTCATATTTTCTACTTGGCTCTATAGCTACCAAGCTCTACTGTAATGGCTCTAATAGCACACACTTCAACAACACTTCCTTGATACTCTTTGTTTTATAAAACGAGTTCTTCTTACGGGTTTGTGGGCTTAATTTCTTGCTCGAACGAGATTCTTGCTTGAATATTGAAAAACATACGAGAGTGAAATTAGTGTCAAGTATCTCTTGCGCATGTGGAACCCCACGTGCCATATGGATCTTATAACGTTGCAGACAAGATTTTTCCCTCGCGAAGGTGTTTAAAAAATAAATCAATGTCTCATGTCTGTGGTTCTAACCTTGAACTCCACTTTGTTGTTTTACGGTTATAATAAAGAGAAATACTGTATCCATAACATTTCCACAACGCTCTCACAACAAATTTTAAGTTTTAGGTACAAAAAAAGTAATTTCAGTAATAGGTTTAAATTAGAATCAATAATAAATTAATAATTTACTATCTATGATTTGTTAATGTCTCACATTTTTACAAGAGTTGAGGTGTTAGCTTATTATAGGTCAAATAAAACAAAATAAAATCTATATCTATATCTATATATTACTAAAAGCTGAAGCGTAGCATTTAATGCTGTTGCTCTCACGTTGTGCCACATCAGCTGCCACGTCATTTGTTTAAAAAAATATATAATTTTTCCTTCAATTTTAAAATGCTTTTTTCCAATTTTTAGCCCTATAAATGCAACCCACTACTTATTTATTTACTTCCACTACCCTATAAGAAGTTTGTATAATTAATCCAGCTCACCTCTTATTTATTTAGTTCCACTATTAAGCCCAACCCAAAGCCTTTTCAATTCAGCTTAAAGGAAAAAGAAATTAAAAATAAAAAACATTCAAGCCGGTTTTGTGTGAGCCTTTTCAGCTTAAAGGAAGAAAGGCAAAAAAAATACATTTCTAAAAATTGAAGCGTAGCATTTATTGATGCTACGCTCCAATTTAGCCACATCAGCGACCATGATATCTTTATAAAAAAAAATGACATTTTTTTAAAATATTAATATCTAAGGATGATTTTACACATTCTAAAATAATAATTAAATACATGTAACTTACCAACTATAATAAAATATTAATATCTAAATATCTAAAGATGACTTTACACATTCTAAAATAATGATTTTTTTTTTTTTTTGAAAGGCATTCTAAAATAATAATTAAATACATGTAACTTACCGACATAATAATGCTATAATTATTATCATTGAAAACATGTAGTCATAAAATACTTTATTTATAAATAATAATAAAAACCAAAATAAAAAAGTAGGAATTCTTCACCAGACATACCATCCTTTTTTTTTTTTTTTTTTTTTTTTTTTGGTAAACCCTTCTCATAGGCATTTTATCAAACATGTGACATAGAACTACAAATTGTGGGATTATCTTCAGCATACCACTTTGTTGGTGGTAATTTATAGTAAAAGAGATATGATAGAAATAGAAATACCACTTAACACTCCAAAATATTTAACATAATAATAATAATAATAATAATAATAATAATAATAATAATAATAATAATAATAATAATAAATATTAAAATATTCAATATTGGACATAAAAAAATCAAAATTGCATTATCAGTTTATGACCTTACACATTCTCTTGAATGAACACATGAATACTAAACTATTCCCAAGTGCATTAATGCAAAATAAATTGTCATATGAACATAATAGTAGAAAACACACCCAATATTGCATTATGAGTTTATGACCTTACACATTCTCTTGAACGGTCATATATTAAGCTATGCCAAAGTGCATTATGACAAAATAAATTGTCATATGAAAATGAATAGTATAAAACACACCCACGAAGAAAATAAATGAAAACACACCCATCAAGAAACTCCGGATTTTCTTTACTAATATTGAGATGATTTCTTTGATCAGAGATAACAATTCAACAAAAAGTCATCGTCTCAATTTGGTAAGTATTTCAATGTGCTTACAATACTCTTGATCTTCACTCAAAATTTTTTTTTTTTTTTTTTTTTTTTTGGGTACATTTTAAATGTTTTCCACTTCTTCTTTTGAGTAATGGTTATTTTCCTTGATCACAATTTATCAAATCGCTTCCATCATATCGAAATACATTACCATCTTGCTAATTTCTTATTTTGTTTTAGTACGTGGTCTTTTGCCTCCCATTTGTTTATTTTATTTTCTGAATAGCTTTGTTATTTTTTAAATTAAATACTACACAAATTCTTGCTAAAATCGTTTAATCTCATCTAAATATATGCTAATTTATAATTTCTTTCTTAGGATACCTTGGGAGAGGAAACAAAATATTATGATTTATAGGAACGGCGTTTCTCTTTTTCTTTATATTTGGGATTATACCACGTGTTTCTCTTTTTCTTTGTATTTGAGATTATACCTAATCTTTATATGGTTTTTTCATTAATTTTTCAACAAAATACAATGCAAATAACATTATGGTAATTCAAACACACTAAAGGTTTTTTAAAATTTTATTTTTAGATCTAATCTCTAAATCTTACCATTTATAATTTTCAAGGAAACAATTTTGGGACACTTACAATGTTTAAGTATTGCATCCATTTTATGACTGGGCATGCATGCAATATATATATATATATATATATATTTTTATGTTTTTCATGGTTAACCTAATATCCATTTATTTGGATTTAAAAATTCTTTCAACTGAAGCATATACCTTGATGTAACTTATTCTTAGAAAATTCAACAACTTAATTCAAATCATGCTAGCCAAATATATGTTTATATATATATATATATAGACACACACACTATTATTCCTCACCTCAGCTAGCTTAAACTTATCTCATTCTCAAGGTGAAAAAAATGCTTAAAATTATCTCTTTTTTTTAGTTCAATATGTTCTTTGTATTTATTAAGATAGAGCACAATGATTTTGCACCCTTCTATATGAATTAAATCATCATACCTTATTTAGCTTAAACTTATCTCTTATTCCAAGTTCAATTTGGCTACGACATGTTGCTATTCAATCCATAATACTCCTTAAATATTTTAGTGTAATACATATTTCTTTAGTACTTTTTTCTTATATTCATTTGCATAAACTTCTTATAAGTTCTTGAATTGATTAGAATTTAAGAAGGTTATATCAAGATAATGGCAACAATCTTTTGTGTTAGCACTACTCAAAGAACCAAAACTATTAAACACAAAATTACTACCATAATTTTTTTTTCTTTAGGATAATAAGTGATAAATGGTTATTAGTTTGTTTGTGTCGGACCGTGTGCCTTACCGATCCATCCAACGACCAATTGGTAAAGATGAGGGGGCACAAATCTTTTATAGCATTCGATCGTAGACCAATCCCATTGGTATTTGAGCAAATTGTGAAATCCCTCACAGTTTACATTTCTTTGTAAATAGTTGTTTTTGTATGATGTAGGTATTACTAATCAAATTCTCTTACATTTTTTTTAAATTTTTTTATCACTAAAATTATGTTTCTCATATGTCACACATTTTAGCAAGTGTTCTGAATATATATATATATATATATTATTTCATTTGTAAATAGTTGTTTTTGGTTATTTTGGGTGATGATGTAGGTATTACTAATCAGATTCTCTTACATTTTTTTTTTTAAATTTTTTTATCACTAAAATTATGTTTCTCATATGTCACACATTTTAGCAAGTGTTCTGAATATATATATATATATATATAATTTCATTGGCAATTCTACAATCAGTAATGCAATACTCTTGCAGTGTAATTTATAATTTATTTAATTGATTGTTAACATGTGATAGTTTATCATTTAATATCTTTCGCTCTTCCTTCTTTCTAGAACGTATAGAATGTATTTAACAACTGTTATCATATTGGGCAACACAATATGAATTGGATATATTACCCTTTTATTTTAGGCTTGGCGCTCCACAAACAAATATGCTCTTCTTCGAAGTTTTCTTTTGTTTTTTTCTCTTACTATTTTCTTGGCTGATTTGTTAAAATTTAGAAATTGTATTTGGCTTCATCTTGCTAGGTTCATTTTGCATGATCATTGGCTTATATGCTATAATTTGGGCTAAAGTTGTAGACCTGGAACTGGAAGAGATCAAACTAGATATAGTCGTAGAGAACAAGAGTATTAATGAATAAATTTGTGAATAGCTCAACAAAATGAACTGGTTCTATGGTATTAAAACACAGTTATGAGCATGTATAAACAATTCTATCATGACTAATTTTGCTTTCTCCTACCCCTTTTGTGTTATTTATTGATTGACTAAGATTTACTACACATTTAGATTCCTCTGTTTTTAGGTTTATTAAATTGTGAAGAAAAAATTCTATAAAATAGGTGATTTTCATATATGAGTTTAGTGAATATCAAAATATAAATTGTTATAGCTTGGTTTAATAAACAAAGTTTGTATAAATTGCTCATTAACTTCTCAAAAAAAATGAAAAATAATGTTAGCTTCCATATGAAATAATCAAGATTCATTTTCATGTTCTAATCAAAATTGTACATTCTCCAAATTTTTTTTTTTTTTTTTTTTATTGTGTTGGTTTTTGTTGCATAATTTGCTATATTATATCATGTTACAAAATATCTTACCATATATAATAATTGAAAGCAAATTGCAACATGTTTCCTTGGATATATATATATATATATATATATATCAAGATATAGACTTCTTTACCTACAGAATATATACTACTCTATATTAGAATGTAATCACATTATTTTGAGATGAGTTTGAGACTATTACTTATAAGTCTCAAGTCCAACTTAGGTCACCCCATCTACTCATTTTTTTTCATTAAAAAAAAAAAATTATAATGTCAAATTTTTCCGGGCATTGCGCGGGTTTGCGACTAGTATTATTAAAAGCTGAAGTGTAGCATTTAATGTTTCAACGCTCCTGTTGAGCCACGTCAGCCGCCATATCATTTCCAATTTTTTTCCTAAATTTCTCCTATAATTTTAAAATACTTTTACTAAATTTTCCCTAATTTCAAAAAACTATTAAAAAGAAAATGATTTCAAGCCATATCTCCATCATTAAAGCCCAATCTTTATAGCTTCAATTATGTCCTCCATAAAGCCCAAAACATGAATATTATATTGCTATCCACCGTAAAGCCCAAACCCAACCCTTTATTCTTTTAACGCCAACCCTTTCTTCTTCTTCAAACCTTTAGCTTGACTAACGCCAACCTCTCTCTCTTCCAGTTTCAAAATTTCAGACCTTCGGCTTTCTAACACCAACCTCTCTCTTCCCTCCTTCGTCTCTTCCTCTCCTTATTTAAGTGAATCACTCCTTCATACCTCATCAATATTTCCCCTCCTTTTGCTCTTCCTATCCTTCACAGTTTCAAAACTTCAGAATTGCGGCTTTCTCTTCCCTCTTTCGTCTCTTCCTCTCCTCATTTAATTGAATCAGAAAATAATATATTTGAAGAAGAGCTTAGAAATATTGACAGAATATGGATGATTCACTTCAAATATTTACATCAAAAATTTCACCTTTGTATTTTCTTAGTCATATAGGTCTGGGCCATTTGTTCATGTTTCGTTTGGGAGTGTTTCTTCTGAATGATTAGCATAGATTGATGGGTTTGGAGGCTTGTAATGGGTTTTGCTAATTTCAATTATTGACTGCATTGATCTCTCTTTTGTATTTCGGTAATTCAATCAACACTCTATTTTGGTCCGACCACAGGCCCAACTTCAAGGCCACCATCAACTTTAATGGCGAGGAGGTGTTAGCTGCCTCCTTTGTATGAGCTGCCAATATCTACATCGGCTACAAGGTCTGTTTATCAAGTTGAGGTATACTTAAATTTTATTTTCTATGTATATTAAAAAAATTTGGGTTAATTCTTTTGTGATTTTTTGTTTGGGTATTGAGTTTGTGGTCTGCATTTTTTTGAATTTTTAGTTGTTGCCATTGCTTGTAGAGAAAAGCTCAGAAATTAGGGTAAGGAAAATTACCCCAATCTGTGATTATTTTTACTAGGCTTATATCAAGCTAAGGTTATACAACTTCAGGGAGATCGGAGGAAGAATGTTTCCACCTTCCTTGTGCAGGCTGTGAGGAAAGAACATATTTATTTAATTGTCACTTAACTACATACATTAATCAATTGTCACGTAATTACGTATTGCCACATTCACTATGATAAATTGATAATAGAGTAGAGAAACTAACAGAAAAGGCCTAGAGTTATTCAAACAAGAGATGAACACGATACTTATGCTTCCAAGTACGTTTTTGTGGGAGCAAAGGGTCTTAAATCTTAAGTATTACAGCATTAAAACCTCATTGGTATGAAGTATACGTGCTGCATTTATCATTAGTTTATGGACACTTTCATCCATTAATTGACAATCAATGTATGTACCCACCTGAATTACCTAGAAACCATCATTTTGTAACTGTACTTTGTGCATCAGTCTTCAAACAAGTAAGCCACAGTTGTTTAAATTCTTGGTCATGAACGAGCTACTCAATCTTCTAAGCTATCATTTGGATGATTTATTATTATTATTATTATTATTATTATTATTATTATTACTAAATCCTTTCCAAATTTGAACTCTTTTTATTATTAGTTTTTTTTAAAGATGATTATAGAGTAATCTAATGTTTAATTTTAATTATTTATTTTTATAGTTTTGGATATTTCCAAAACATAAGGTTGAAAGCTTGAAAATGTGTTGAAAACACACGAGCGGTTTAGACCCCCAAATTAAAATTACGGCTTGGTTGATTTTACACTAACTTAATGATAAGTGCGGAATAGTGTAAATACAAGCGTATAAGCAATACAACTACTCTAATCCATATTTAAAGCAACACAGTAGTAAAAATGAAATGAACAAGAGTAGGGAAGAAGGATGCAAACACAGATAACACCGAGACGTGTTATCGAAGAAGAAACCGAAGAACTCGGCGAAAAACCTCTTCGCCGCCCTCCAAGTGGAAATCGATCCACTAGACAATTAGTTGGGATACATGGGTTAGCAAGAGACCCTCCAAGCCTAGTCTACCCGATGTACCTAAGCCCTCCAAGCTCCTACTCCAACAAGGCTTCTCGGAACCATGTCTTGTCTTAGTTTTCCGGATCCCGCAACAAGCTCCATGTTGCATCTGCCATTCCAGGCTCCTTCCAATGCTTCCCAGCAGTACCAAAACGTCACTCAACACTCTTAAAGGTGTGGTAAGTGTTTGGGCTATCAACCTCTCAAAGATATGAAGAATGGAGAGGGAAGGATTAAGGAAAATACCACAAGCAAGTGTATAGAGAAAAGTGGGTATGATAATCTCTAATTCTCAATGTGTTTGGCTAGGGTTTTCTCTCTGAAGCATTCCTCAACATTTGTGGGTAATGAGGGTTGTAAGGGCCCAAAAAAGAAAGTAGAACCGAGTTGTATTGATGCGGCAAGACAAGCTTCTTCAGACTCAATACAATAGAATTTGGTAGAGGTGGGCTAGAACAACAAAAACCGAACCCCTTACATAGCCCCCAGCCTTCCCTTTATATAGCCCCTGGCCCTTTAATCTGCTCCGTTCATTTTTAGCTGTCCCTTCTCAATTTCCGACACCTGTCCCCTATCTTCTTTCTAGGGGCAGGCGGCAGTAGTAGCAGGTGCAGTGGCGGTGGGCATCCTTTCAGGTCACCTCTACATTTAATGCGGCTGACAGGGCTGGTGTGCGCTATTTATTGCTGATTTGACTGGGAGCTACTGCCCTGACGGCCGCCTGTCTGCCACTGACCCACGCCCCCTTCAGCCGAGGAGGCTCTTCTTGTGGCACGTGACGTGGCGCTGCGTAAGGTCTGGTTCTTCCCTCGGGATCCAATGCTCCTCGGGCCTTGCCAGTTCCTTGCTCGGCCAAGTGCAGAGCCCATCCTGCTCCTCCTAGGGCCTCGGCCCATTGGCCCAGCCTCCTTGGCTTCCTTTCTCATTCCTCGGGTGCCCACAATAGCCCCCTAAAATTTTCACTTAATTTGTTCGAGGTATAAGTGAAATTTTAGCTCCGCGGATGAGTCGTACGTGCTGTATGCGTTCACACGAGCCTACGTCTTTTCAACTGTCATTCGCACGCTCCTGACGCTTCGGATTTCGCGAGCTCCCATTTATGGCGTCAGGCGGCTGCTTGTCTCCCCACGTTCAACGGTATGATGGGGATCGTGCGGCCCTTGCTGATTCTCATTTATGGGCGGGAATTTTACCGCTCATTTTCGCCTCCTATAAATGGAGCCATCAAGGCAGCGAGGGTTCATTTCTGGCATTTTTTGGCGTTCAAACTTTGGCGAAGCGAGATTCTACTCCTGAGGAGCGTCTTTTTTACTTCCACAGTAGGTGTGTTGGTTCCCTTCTTTGTCTCGATCCTTTTTTTTTTTCTATGGGTAGGTACGCCAGGCTGGTGGACACCGAGGAGGCTAGGGCGGCCTTTAGGGCCAAGTACAGGATTCCTGATAACGTGGCCTTTAGACATTGTGAGGAGGGTGAATGGCTGGTCATCAATCGCCCTCCTGAGTCAGTGGTAATTCCTATGATCGCCTTCATCGAAGGTGGGATGGAACTTCCCATGAGCCCAGTGACCAGGGATTATTTAATCAACTTTAGGCTAGCCCCCACCCAGTGTTCCCCCAACGTTTTTAGGATCCTCGGGTGTGTAGACGCCATCAACCGTAGGATGGGGACCCGTCTCACATGGCATGATGTGAACTGGGTGTACAATTGTCAAAAAGGGGAAAAAACCAAGTACTATATGAGGAGTAGGATCCCCACTATTAGGTTAATCTCCTGCTTGCCCGATTCGAGCAAGGGCATGGACGAAGACTTCCTTCTCGTCTCGGGCGAGTGGCATGATGGGCGACACTGTCCCACCCAGGAAGGGGAACCAGGTAGAATTCCCAGGGGCTTGGGTCGCTGCTTTAGGCTTTTTCGTTTTAGAGGAGCCCCTGCTTGGCGTCCCCCTCCCCCCCTTTTTTCTTTTTTAGCCTTCATTCGTTTTGTTGTTTGTTCTCTTTTTGCTAACCATGGTCATGTTTTTTTCATGGCAGACGCGTATCATACAGCCCCCGCCCGCCACCTGGTGAATTTTCACGACTTAAACCGGATTCTCCAGGCCGAGATCTTTCTCTATCGGGACGGGCAACTCCGGGCAGCGCACGTCATCCTTGGCTACAAAGCTTCGACCAAACGTTTCCAGAGTCCGAAGAACGTCATCAAGGCTCGCGACCCGCGATTGGCTAGGATAGACGTCGCCATCCCAGGGTTTCTGCAGGCAGGACCCCCCCCCCCCGAGGGGACGCAAGACGCCGCGCTCCCTGGGCCCTTGGCCGCTCAGCTCCTAAACGCCCAAGAACCTCCCCTGCCGTCAGACGAGGAGGTGGAGGGGTCCACACCAACCTCCGTCCAAGAAGTGACCGAGGAAGACTTCGAAGTCTTTAACCGCCCCGACGCCCCGAGCTCATCTACCGCCCGATCCTCATCGTCGGCCATGGGATTCCAAGAGAAGACCCCCGACCTCCTGGCACTACTATCGGCCCATGCTGGGGGGTCCTCCTCGGCAGCGGTGGTGCCCGCTCGCTTGCCAACTCCACCCGCTCCCCGTTCATCTCCTACCGATGCCGCGGACAAGAAACGCAAGCGCGGTCTCAGCGGAAAAGGGGTAACTACGCCCGAAGAGGGGGAGATATCCGAGCCCCCGACTAAAGAGGCCCGGGCAGGCAAGGGCTCGTCGAAGAAAAGGCCCGACCCCGTGGTGCCCTCGAGGGAGAGCGGTGGGGAGCAGTCTAGGAAGGCTTTCGTCTGGAGGCCCTCCTTTACCCTCAGCTCGGGATCTCCAGTCCTAGCTGACGCCAACCTGAGGGACCCTTCTAAGGGAAGCTCTGGCCTCGTGGCTGAATGCTTGGAGAGGGCTCTGTGCCTCCCCGAGGATATGGAGGAGCTGAAGTCCTTCAGGAAGAGGGAGGTCTTCCTTTCTCTCAAGCAAGATCTGGCTAAGGTACCTTCAGGCGTTCTAGTCAACTTCTTCATCTGTCGAGTATTTTTCCTTTGACTACTAATTCTTCTTTTCGTTTCCCACCTTTGCAGGCCGTTCAAGCTGCCTTTATGGCAGAAGAGTGGGTTGATCATTCTCTGGATGCGGCCAGGAAATCTGAAAAGGCCTATGAGGTTGCCGAGAAGGCCAGGGCCGAGTCAGAGAAGAGATTGGGGGAGGCCCTCACCCAGCTGTCTGCGGCCGAGAGGGCTTTCCATGATGCTGACTCCGCTCTGAAGAGCTTTGAGAGGCAGGCTTCTGATGCCTTGGCGGCCCAAAAGAAGGCCGAAAACGCCCTGGCCCTTTCAATGGTGGAATTGAAGCAAGCGCATCAGAAGCTAGCGGAGAAGGACGCCGAGAAGGCACTGGCCGAGCAAGAGGCCTATGATGCAGGCGTGAATAAGACTGCCGCATCACTCACTGCCCAACTTCGCGACGTCGCTCGCGCCTTTAGCCAGGAGGTCTGGGGGGAAGCACTGAACGCGGCGGGTGTTAGTCCTGATTCGGAGCTCCGTGCCCCCGACCGGGTTTACTACCCTCCGCCCCTGCGTCTGCCGTCTTCAGCCCCCAGCCCCCCTGTGGATCCGAGCTCGGCTCCCCCCGTGGATCCAAGCTCCGTACCTCCAGCTGATCCGAACTCCGCTAACCCTGTCTCTGCCAAGCCCCTGAATCCTCCTTCTTCGCCTGCTTCCTCCCAAGTTTTACCTCCTCCAGAAGGCGTGGTGGACTTGGAGGCTGAGGAGGGGGTGCCAGAAGGAGTTCCTTTAAAAAAGAAGAAGGACAAGAAGGAGAAGAGCACTAAGGACAAGGAGCCCCAAGCTTAGCTTTTCTCTTTTCGTTCCCTCTTTGTACGCCCTTCCCTAGAGGAAATTTTGTAGCAGGGCGCCCTCTTTGTAACAAATCCCCCTCCCCCTTTTGTAAGGGTGCATTCCAGCATCAGATCCTCATTTTGTAATCAGTTTTGAATGAAAAGTTAAGCTAAGTTTGTCTCTCTTTTTTTGTCTTGCTAAGTATATTTGCAATATTCCCAATACTTAGAATGTTTCCTGCTCTTGATAATTTTTTCTGAGCTTGTGGCCGAGGAACCAGACTAGCACTAGGCTCTCTTCTTTCCTTTTTTTTTTTTTTTTTTTTTTCTTTTTAGAATTTTTGCAAATGTTAACCCTTAGTGGGCTTGCGGCCGAGGAGCCAGGCAAGTCCTAGGCAGGTTCTAACACTTAGAATTTTTCTTGCAAATGTTAGCTTTCAATGGGCTTGTGGCCGAGGAGCCAGGCAAGTCCTAGGCAGGTTCTAACACTTAGAATTTTTCTTGCAAATGTTAGTTTCCCCTGAGCTTGTGGCCGAGGAGCCAGACTAGCGTTAGGTTCGTTCTAACACTTAGAATTTTTCTTGCACGTGTTAGTTTTCAATGGGCTTGTGGCCGAGGAGCCAAGCAAGTCCCAGGCAGGTTCTAACACTTAGAATTTTTCTTGCAAATGTTAGTTTCCCCTGAGCTTGTGGCCGAGGAGCCAGACTAGCGTTAGGTTCGTTCTAACACTTAGAATTTTTCTTGCACGTGTTAGCTTTCAATGGGCTTGTGGCCGAGGAGCCAGGCAAGTCCCAGGCAGGTTCTAACACTTAGAATTTTTCTTGCAAATGTTAGTTTTCAATGGGCTTGTGGCCGAGGAGCCAGGCAAGTCCCAGGCAGGTTCTAACACTTAGAATTTTTCTTGCAAATGTTAGTTTCCCCTGAGCTTGTGGCCGAGGAGCCAGACTAGCGTTAGGTTCGTTCTAACACTTAGAATTTTTCTTGCACGTGTTAGCTTTCAATGGGCTTGTGGCCGAGGAGCCAGGCAAGTCCCAGGCAGGTTCTAACACTTAGAATTTTTCTTGCAAATGTTAGTTTCCCCTAAGCTTGTGGCCGAGGAGCCAGATTAGCGTTAGGTTCGTTCTAACACTTAGAATTTTTCTTGCAAATGTTAGTTTTCAATGGGCTTGTGGCCGAGGAGCCAGGCAAGTCCCAAGCAGGTTCTAACACTTAGAATTTTTCTTGCAAATGTTAGTTTCCCCTAAGCTTTTGGCCGAGGAGCCAGATTAGCGTTAGGTTCATTCTAACACTTAGAATTTTTCTTGCAAATGTTAGTTTTCAATGTGCTTGTGGCCGAGGAGCCAGGCAAGTCCCAGGCAGGTTCTAACACTTAGAATTTTTCTTGCACATGTTAGTGAGACAGAGTCTAGGTACGAAAGTTGAAGATTTCCATTAAAAATAATAGCGTCGCAAATTGTTTACATTCCATGGGCGGGGGATTACCTTTCCATCCAGGTCCTCCAGCCGATACGCTCCGATTCCTGCAACGGAGGTGACTTTGAACGGTCCTTCCCAATTGGGTCCGAGCTTACCCTAGGATGGGAGCTTAGCCGACCCCACTATTTTCCTTAAGACCAGGTCTCCTGGGGACAGGGGCCTGTGCTTGATCCCCTTATCGTATTCCTGCTTTAACTTCTGTTGGTAGTGGGCCATCTTTATCATGGCGACGTCTCGTCTTTCTTCGGTCAGGTCCAGGCTGTCCAGGAGCAACTGGCGGTTCCCCTCGGCGCTAAACTGGTCAGTCCTTAAGGTTGGAAACCCGGTTTCCACAGGGATTACTGCCTCCGAACCGTAGGTTAATGAGAATGGGGTCTCCCCTGTAGACTTCCGTGGGGTGGTGCGGTACGTCCATAACACGTGGGGCAGCTCGTCAACCCACCTTCCTTTCGCATCATCTAGCCTCTTCTTGAGCCCGGCGACTATGGCTTTGTTGGTGGCCTCGGCCTGTCCGTTGCCCTGAGGGTACGCCGGCGTGGAATACCCATTCCTGATTCCCAATTCCCCACAATATCTTCTGAAAGATTTGCTATCAAACTGGAGCCCATTGTCCGAGATCAGTGTGTGTGGTACTCCGAACCTGGTCACGATATTTTTCCATATGAACCTCTTGGCATCAGCATCTCTAATGTTGGCAAGGGGCTCAGCTTCAACCCACTTAGTGAAGTAGTCCGTTCCGACGAGTAGCCACCTCCTATTGCCCGTGGCCCGAGGGAAAGGGCCTACTATGTCCAAGCCCCACTGGGCGAATGGCCACGGGCTGGACAAGGGGTTCAGGACTCCCCCCGGCTGATGTATGTTGGGGGCGTACCTCTGGCATTGATCGCATCGCTTTGCATAGTCCTGGGAGGACTGGCGCATCCTAGGCCACCAGTATCCTTGCGATAGGGCCCTATGCGCCAGGGATCGCCCGCCCGTGTGGCTTCCACAGATGCCCTCGTGCAGTTCTTCGAGCAATGGCTCCACGGCCTCTGGGTGTACGCACAGAAGGTATGGGCCGGAGTACGAGCGTTTGTAAAGCTTATGCTGTTCGGACAGCCAATAGCGCGGAGCCGTTCTTCGTACCTTCTCCGCCTCTCCTTTGTCCTCTGGCAACTGCCCCCCTCTTAAGAAGGCCACGATAGGATCCATCCAGCTTGGGCCCACGCGGACACTGCATACCCTTGCTTTGGGCTCTTCCACCACGGCAGGCGTGTTGACTTCTTCCACCAGAACGATCCGAGGCAGGTTCGATTCTAACGAGGTGGCAAGCATGGCCAGGGCGTCGGCGTGCGAGTTCTGCCCCCTCGGGACCTGCTCCACTCTGAAACCATCAAAATGATTCTGCATGCTTCGTACCCGGGCGAGATACCTCTGCATTCTTTCGTCTCGGGCCTCGAACTCCCCACTGATCTGGCCAACGACTAGCCTAGAGTCAGAATACACCTCCACCATCCTCCCCCCAAGCAATCTGACCAGGTTCACTCCTGCCAGTAGGGCTTCGTACTCGGCCTCATTGTTCGTGGCTGGAAAACCTAGTCGCAAAGATTTTTCCATTATCAGCCTTTCGGGCGTGATTAGTACTATTCCCACACCGGCTCCCTTTCGATTGGAGGCCCCATCCGTGTAAACCCTCCACACGGGGGCAATGGTTGCCGACGAGATCATCACGCTTGTGATCGTGCTCGTTTCTCCACATACGTCCTCGGCGAACTCTGCTACAAAATCTGCTAGGATTTGGCCATTTACTGCCGTGCGGGGTAGGTACTTAACATCGTAGGCCCCCAGCCTTGTGGCCCACTTCGCTATCCTGCCCATGTAGTCGGACTTTCTCAGCAGGGCCTGTAGTGGCAGTTGAGTCAGCACTGCCACTGTGTGAGCTTGGAAGTAGTGCGGGAGCTTTTTGGTCGCGTGTACAATAGCTAGGACTGCTCTTTCTAGCGGGAGATAGCGCATTTCCACTTCCTGTAAGGACTTGTTGACGTAGTAGACCGGCTTTTGGACCCCGTCCTGATTTCTGATCAACACAAAGCTGACGGAGTGCCCTGTGACCGCCAGATAGGCGTACAGTACTTCCTCCCTGTCAGGCCGAGACAGAATGGGAGGGTTGGATAAGTATGTTTTGAGGTCCTCGAACGCCCGGGTGCACTCCTCAGTCCACTTGAAGTCCTTCCATTTATGAAGTAACTGGAAGAAAGGTCGGCACCTGTCCGCGGACCGCGAGATAAATCTGCTTAGCACCGCCGTCATCCCAGCCAGCTTCTGCACCTCCTTTGGGTTTCGAGGGGGATGTAGGTCGTTAATGGCCTTTATTTGCTCCGGGTTGACCTCGATTCCCCGATGCGTGATCATGTAGCCCAGGAACTTGCCCGAGCCCACCCCGAAGGAGCACTTCGATGCATTGAGCCGCAATCTGTGCTTCCTGAGTGTCGCGAAGGTTTCTAATAAATCCGCGAGGTGGTCCTCGGCCCTTTTACTTTTGACCACCATGTCACCTATGTATGCCTCCATGTTTCTCCCGAGCTGCCTTTCAAACATGCGCGTGATCATCCTCTGGTAGGTCGAGCCGGCGTTCTTGAGGCCGAAGGGCATCACCCGATAGTGGAAGTTGCCAGTGGGGGAACGAAAAGCCGTTTTCTCCTGGTCGGCCAAGGACAGAGGTATCTGATGGTAGCCTTGGAATGCATCTAGGAAACTCATTCAAGGATGCCCCACCGTGGCGTCCACTAGCTGGTCTATCCTGGGAATCGGGAAGGGGTCCTTCGGGCAGGCCCTATTGAGGTCGGTAAAATCTACGCACACTCGCCACTTTCCGCTTTTCTTTTGCACTACCACGGTGTTGGCCAGCCAGTCGGGGTAGAAGATCTCCTTAATTGCCCCCGCCTGTTTCAGCCTGCTCACCTCTTCCTTAACCGCCTCGGCATGCGCGTCAGATGACCGCCGAGGGGGCTGTTTTCGTGGGGTCACCTCGGGATTCACATTCAACCGGTGGCACGCCAGTTCGGGACTGATCCCAGGGATGTCGTTCGCGTCCCATGCAAACACATCCATGTTCGCTTTCAGGAACTCTATCAATTCCGAACTCTCTCTAGGTGGTAGCTGCGACCCTATCTGGAAATACCGCTCCTCGCATGTACCAATTAATACCTTCACCAGTTCCTCGGATGTTTGTCGCGGCGCCTCGGCTGGCTGCTCGGGGGCAGCCCCCTGTAATTGCTATTGGGCCGCAACACTGTGACTGAGGGTCTGGCCAGGCAAGTGTTGCGTAACCGCGGACGCCAGGCACCGTCGGGCCATCGCCTGATCTCCCACCAGCTCTCCTACTCCCCCGTGAATGGGGTATTTGACTTTGAGGTGCAAGGTTGAGGGCACGACTCCAATAGAATGAAGCCACGGCCTGCCGAGGATGGCCGTGTAGGGCGAGGAAGCCCCAACCGCTATGAAGTTCACCCGGACTTCGCTACCGTCAATTTGCACGGGAAGCTTAATTCTTCCCAAGGGAGCTACCATTTTTCCGTCGAAGCCCATGAGCGGGGAATGGCACGCCTCCAAGTCTTCGGGCCTGAGACCCAGTCCCCTGTACAGATCAAGATACATTATATCAGCCTGGCTTCCCTGGTCAATTAGCACCCTTTTGACGTCGTACCCCCCGATTCTAACTGTGACGACCAAGGCATCCTCGTGCGGCTGTTGGGTTCCCCTCTTATCTTCCTCAGAAAAGCTTAAGTCGGGGATCGCCGCTCTTGACCTTTTGTTATGCCATTCTTCCTGGTTCAGGCTTCCCACCACAGACAGGACCTGGGGGCTTGACACGGCGCCGGTTCCTGGCCCGGCCAGAATCATGTTGATGGTCCCCAGGGCCGGTCGTGAGTGGTCGCCCTGGTGGAATTCCGTCCTCGCTGGCTCGCTTTGCCCCGCAGGCTGATGCACGAAGCGACCCAGTTTCCCCGCCTTTGCCAACTGATTCAAATGACTTCTCAGCATTCTGCAGTCCTCCGTTTTGTGACCCTTATCCCGATGATAATGGCAGTGGAGGTTTTGGTTTCTCCTAGACGGGTCCCCGCCCATCCTGTTTGGCCAGCTGAAGTACGGCTCATCCTTAATCTTTTCAAGTATCTGGTGCATCGATTCTTTAAACAGCGAGTTGACCATATGAACCCCTTCCGGGGCCTGCCGACCGAGGAACTCCCTCCGTGGCCGGTCATTATGGTACCCTCCTCCCCGAGGATCTCTCTTTTCCGGGTACAACCCGGCCTTGCCTCTCCCTTGGAGTTGGTCTTCTTCCAATCTTTTGTACGTTTCTATGCGCTCCATGAGCTGGCGCATGCTGGCAGCAGGTTTTATAGTTAACGACCTCCTGAGGTCGTGGTCGGTCGGAAGGCCGACCTTGAAGGTCCTTACCGCGACGTCTTCGAAGTCACCATCCACCTCGTTATACATTTCCCAGTAGCGGTCCGCGTAGGTTCTAAGGGTTTCCCCTTCCCTCATTGCCATGGATAGCAAGGCGTCCAACGGCCTGGGTGTCCTGCTGCAGGTGATGAACCTCGCGCCAAAAGCTCTGGTCAGCTCCTGGAAAGATCCGACGGATCCTTCGCCCAACGCGTCGAACCAACGCATGGCCACAGGCCCCAGGCTGGAAGGAAAGACCTTGCACATGAGAGCCTCATTGCCAGCGTGCACGGCCATTTTTTGGTTGAAGTGGCTGACGTGTTCCACGGGGTCCGTTCTCCCGTTATATATGGTGAATGTGGGCTGGGAGAAACGATGCGGGAGCCTGGCCTTATTAATTCTCCTGACAAACGGTGACTTGGAGATTTGCTTCAAAGCTTTACTCATGGCGTCGTTTCTCCTATCGTGACCCGGGGGCAACCTCTCCTGCCCGTGGTCGCCCTCGTCCGAGGTGTCCGAGTACGTTTCACTAGGTGGGGTTCTGGACCTGCGCCGGTACGGCGGGTCTGGGCTTCCCCGCGAATCCACACTCGACGCCGGCGACGGGCTCCTCCTGTCTCGCCGTTTCCGCCTCAATTTCCTACGCAAGTGTTCAATCTCTCGTTGTAACGCCAGCGGGTCCTGCCTACGCTGGGCTCGACTCTCATGGCGGGGGCGGTCTTGCCCTTCTCGCCTCGAGCGGTGCGGCCCTGCTGGCGTGCTGAGTGCCCGTCGCCTATCCCTTCTTCGTTCCATGTCAAGGAGAGGGTCCCCACCCCGAAGTCCAACCGACCCCTGCTCACTTCTACCCTCATTCGCCATTGCTACCCAAGGTATATCCACAGATGCTTGTTGTTTCCCACAGACGGCGCCAATTGTAAGGGCCCAAAAAAGAAAGTAGAACCGAGTTGTATTGATGCAGCAAGACAAGCTTCTTCAGACTCAATACAATAGAATTTGGTAGAGGTGGGCTAGAACAACAAAAACCGAACCCCTTACATAGCCCCCAGCCTTCCCTTTATATAGCCCCTGGCCTTTTAATCTGCTCCGTTCATTTTTAGCTGTCCCTTCTCAATTTCCGACACCTGTCCCCTATCTTCTTTCTAGGGGCAGGCGGCAGTAGTAGCAGGTGCAACGGCGGTGGGCATCCTTTCAGGTCACCTCTGCATTTAATGCGGCTGACAGGGCTGGTGTGCGCTATTTATTGCTGATTTGACTGGGAGCTACTGCCCTGACGGCCGCCTGTCTGCCACTGACCCACGCCCCCTTCAGCCGAGGAGGCTCTTCTTGTGGCACGTGACGTGGCGCTGCGTAAGGTCTGGTTCTTCCCTCGGGATCCAATGCTCCTCGGGCCTTGCCAGTTCCTTGCTCGGCCAGGTGCAGAGCCCATCCTGCTCCTCCTAGGGCCTCGGCCCATTGGCCCAGCCTCCTTGGCTTCCTTTCTCGTTCCTCGGGTGCCCACAAGGGTATATATAGGATAGGTGCAGAAAGTGTGACTCAATCAGTACAGGCTGGCAGAACAGATTGCCTTACGGGTGTCTTGCGGGAAGGCCTTACTCGCGAGATACTCGCGAGACACAGCTGTCTCCACCTGGCCTGACTCTTCGCATTCCAGCATGTGCCTGGCACATGTTTCACTTCGCGGGATGCTAGGTCGCGAGACACCCGCGAGAATCCTTCAATCTTCAAATGCTTGAGTCTTCATACACTCTCTCTATCACACACCCCTTGCAACAAATCCCACAACAAATACAGGGTATAAACGATTGATAATAATTACAATTAAATTTGGCACGGAATAAAAGCCAACAAAAGTACATAGTTGTAAATTACAATTTTACAATCTCCCCCTTTGGCTATTCCGTGACAAAACCCCTAATACAAACTCTAGACTTAAACGTGAGTTTGGGAACATAGGCAAAACTCACTCACACCTAATCTAGAAGCTGTGAAGTACTTGCACGTATATACCTGTAACCTGAAACACTCGTACACAAACAAAACTTTCATTAAGCTTATGACAAGTTGAACACAAGGTACGTACATGAACAAGTAGCAATGTGATCAAGTATAAATGGGATAAATGAATAAACCATGCCTTGACCAAACAAGCAATCACTATACAGAAGTGATCACTATGCTCATTCACACAGGGAATGAACATCCGGACATGCAAGATGATGAGCTCAATTGAAGAGAATCATTTACAAATCCAACACTCAACCAATACAAAATACACGAAGTATTTGCATCTAGGAACAATCCTACTAGGGCACAAGAGTGACAGTACAAACACAAACAAAATGCATAGCATTAAGTTAGAAGTACTGATTTCGCAAAGCACAGAGGCTGCATAAACAAGGTACTGCATATGCATGGCACAAACCATTAAAGCCTACAAACTATGCAAAAAAAAAAAAAAAAAAACCAAAAACCCTTCAAGCTTACAAAAGCAACATGGGTACAAATCAAATGGCCACAAAGCACATATGCCACAAAGCACAGAGATAAACACAAAATACTGAAAATACTACTGAATATAAACATGATTTAAGCACATAGTATCAAAGCTTTAAACCAAAGGAATAGGTAAAAGCAGTTATAAAAGCTTAAATAACAAAACTAAAACCGTTTGTAAACCAATAACCAATGTTTCTAAGGTTCTAAGCTATGCTCCCCCTAACACTGTGCAAGCTCTGATCCAGCTCCCCTCAAAATTTTCTCCCCCTTTTTGACAGGAATGGCCAAAGGGCTAGAACTCTTCGGACTCTAAGTTTGATCCATGTGTAGGGGACAAATTCTGAATCTGAGATGATAGAGTGGTGATCTATTCCTGGAGGTATGCAAACTGATCCGCTGTGTGCTGTACATAGGAGTCAAGCACTGTAGACATGTGATCCATTTTCGCTAATAGCTGAGTAAGTTTGCTGAAACCTTGTGCTGGAGCAGAAGACGATGGCTGTGCTAACGTCTTTGGGGCAGAAATGAACCTGTCAATCTCCTTCTCTGTATCTCCACCTTCATCTGGCACAACACGCGGCGGTGGAATGGTATGCACACAAGTCTTGGAGCCACTAATGTGAGCTGTGCTCCTAGTTAGAGTGTTTGCACCAATGGGGTAGTCCCTCTGAACAATAGTAAGGCCACTAGGGAATTTCAGCTTCGTCTAAGCAATGAATCCCATGATCAGTGAGGGAAATGGCATTATGGTTCTTGAATTCTTCTTCGTAATGCTCTTTTTCAGAATGTGGAAGATGTGGCTACAAATGTCAATCTCCTTGTGAGTGAAAAGATCATAGAGAAATCTCGTCCTTGGAGCAGATAGTGTGGTGAGGTTGGTGACCGGATACAAATTATGGATCATCACATAACTCAAGGTTCTCATTTCTGGTGCAAACTTGAGTGTATCCATTGATGATTTCTTAGGAACCCCTCCAAGAGTCGTTATCATGTCTTGGATTGACCCCAATCTTTCATCATACTGAATTGACATTGGCTGAAAGGGAGGACGTATCTCCAATAGGTCTTGAATACTGTCCCTTGTGATTACAAATTCCTTGTGCCTCACCCAGCAGATTATCTTGTCATCTTCTATAGTAGCATTTGAGAAGAATTCTTTGATTATTTCTGAGTACATACTCCCAATTGGATTCAACAACTTGGTCCAAGTTCTTTCTTTAAGTGCATCTAGAATGAATGTGTGCTCAAGATCCTCTAATTGGACCACCCTTTCCATGATAATGGTTGCTCTCTTGTAGAAATCGTTGTACTTCATATCAGCTTCAGCAGACTTGAAGTGATCAGATTCAGTACGTGCACGCTTAGAAGACTTCTTCTTTGAAGTTGCATGCTCGGTGGGAGACATCTGCACAAGTGGACACAACACACAGAGCACAAGTGCACAAAACACAAGAGCAAAACTTGATTAGATTCAAGTTAGTTTACACCTAGTGAGATACTTCCAAAACAAAGCAAAGTTCAAAACAGAGCATAACCAACTCAAACAAGCATGCTATGACATATAAAGCACTCAACCATAACAACAATGCATGTAAAACAGTGATTGTGCAAGTGTGTGTGTGTCTGTGTGTATGTGTTGATGCATGTGTGTGTGTATGTGTATGCATGTGATGATGCATAAGGGGTGCCTAAGCATGCCTAGTTGTGTGCCTAGTGAGTGCAACATGAGCAAAGTGTGAACTACATATAATAAAAAACCAACTAGACCAAAGTATGGTAAGATATATGAAAACTCTAACATTGGAACTCACTTGAGATTAATTAAGCACAAAAATGTCACTCGGACATTTTATCAAACACATAACATGCACAAAACCATTCTAAGTATGAGCAATGCATGAACATGGTGAAAGCATGCCTAAATACACTTTAAAATGCCACAAGGGGCCAACACAGATGCACAAAAATCAAGAGGGACACAATCCAATCAACAATTTTTCAAAATTTTAACCCAATGTGGAAAAACACCCAAAATTTCGAAAATCCCCAATTTTACTCAAAACCCTAACAAAAATCTGCATAAACTAAGTAAAAACATAAAAGGACATGTTTAGAGAACATACCTTGAAGAGGAAAATGCAGAAAAGATGCTTGGATTGAAGGGTTTTAGTGAAATAGTGATTTGGGTTGAGAAGGGTTCGAAGAAGGTTGAGCGAGGGAAATTTTTGTGTTTTGAAAAACTGTCACATCAGCAATATAAAAACTGAAAACACGCGTTTTTCGCAGGTTAGAGAGTCGCGAGACAGTCGCAAGACAACCGCGAAAATGGCCACTGAAGCACAAAATTTTCGCGAGAAGCATTAGGTCGCGAAACAGTCGCGAGACAGTCGCGGTAAGTTTTGTCTGAATTTGGAAAAATCCAATTTTTAGCCAAACAGCATTTCGTGAGAAGCTGTTGGTCGCGAGACAGTCGCGATACAATTGCGAAAGTTTCTGTGTGACAGGATGAAAAAATATTTCCCTCAACCCCTTTTCGCGGGAAGCTCTAAGTCGCGAGCTTCTCGTGAAACAACCCCTGAACCAGTTTTTGAAAGAAGACACAAAAATGCATTTTGAAAGAAAAACAAAAGGCATGAAAGTATAAAATCACTTTCAAAAACAAATAAAACTCATAAAAATATTTTTGGATTTGATCAACAAGTTCATGGGCATACACATCACATTTGGACATATACAATCACACAAATGAGATAGGCATTGATTGAATCAAAGACTTGTGTGTTGTGTGTGAGTATCAAATGTGAAATAGTCCTTAGACCAAAGCGAAGCTTCAATAATCAATTCAATCAAGTCATAGACAACGGATACGAAATCAAGTGGACTATCTCCATTATAGAAATGAGTATTTATGACCTCCCACACAATGAAGACATAACAAAGAAGCTTTTCATTTGGCTTCTACATAATTCATAACAGTTGGTCCTTTTTCATTTTGATTGGACAAAAACATCTCTTTTTTTTTTTAGATTGGTGCTTGAAATTTATGATATTTCAATATTGATGATAAGCCTTTTGCCTTTTTTGAGCACCATGTAAAACACATTAAAAAGAGTCGCTTTCCCTTTTTCCTAGTCGAATACTAGTATGTGCGACAGGCTTTGCAGCTCAATATCTCTTTTTATTTGGAGATTTACAATTGGTGAGCTCTTTTTACAAAAACATAAAAACGAAAGTGGGAAGAGATATAGACACAAGTCTATGCAAGTATCAAGACCAACAAGACTATTAACCAATCATTCATGACAAGTTTGAAGATCTATTTACAACAGTCACACATAGTTTTCAAGATTTCTTCCACATAGAAAAGAGTGCATATGAAACAAGCTAAGATCGTAAATGCACTACGCCATAAGTACGAAGGTACTAGGCCAAACTCACATGAGATATGCACAAAACAAGTGATCAAACTTTTAGAGATTTTTCAATTTTTATGGGTTTTTGAATTTTTGAAACACACCCAAAACAAAACAAGAAAAGAAAGATCAACAAAAACAGGTGCAAACCAGACAAAAGAAAATTACAATGAAAGCAATGCATGATATGATGCAACAACAAATGTCCCTAAACATGGAAAGAATTAATGCATGGACATATTATAATGCTTATGCATGAGTACCCCTCTTCACCCACACGTCACGTGCGTTTGGGGTGATATCCTTGATGGATTGGGTACGAGAGTTGGGACTTTCAAACCTTTTGGTAAACCTCTCCAAGCAAGTGGTGAAGACACCGATCATCTTCATCACGTCTGTCACTCCGGGATCACGATTTTGGCTTCTTGAGTTCTCACCACCCCAAGCTCTATTGTCATTCCTTCTTCCTCGTGATCGAGGAACGCTTGCATTATTGTCTGCTCCCAATTTTTGACAGTTAGGTCTGGTGTGTCCTTGCAATCTACAATAGTGACACACATAATCCATCCTAGGACCCCGTTGTGGTCTTGAGAGAGATCTTGCTCTGGTTTCATGTCTGCCTACAGCTTGATTTCGGGGCTTATTCATCATCCGTTGCTCAATTACATTCTTCTTCTCAACCTTAACATTCTCGGGGATGGCCTCTTCTACAATCGGCTCTATGGCCTTCACAAATTTTACTTCTTTGGTAGCTTTGACCGATGAGCTACTCCCTCCAGTATACCCCAATCCGAACTTGTCTGAAGAATGTTTTTGGGATGAGATAACATCATCCAACTTTCTGGAGGAGACCCTTTCTATCTTGGCTTGCACTTGCACCACCTCTTGTTCAAGAAATTTGATCTTTAAGTAAGCTTCTGACAGCTCACCATTCAGTTTTTCTATTTCGCATTTGGCCTCCTTATGTCTGACCATGAGACTTCGGTAATCTTCCTCTGCTTTCTTCATTTTTCTCACAGCTGCCTTGGCTATTCTTGCATATTCTCCTGACTTCTCAAGAAGTAAGGAGTAATTCTCTTGAAGATTAGCTGTACTCTCTTCCTCTTCAGCATCTGATTTTTCCACAATTCCAACAGACTCTGAATCAGAATGCTCACCAAGTTCCTTCACAAGTGCACCCAAGTCGTCCGAGGAGTCTACATGAGCAATGGTCATGAAGGCAGAGTAGTTTCCCTCACCGTCACAGCTCTCTTCAGAGTCAGAATCAGAAGAATCAGAATCACTGAGCGTTGTAGCATAAGCCTTCCCTTTTCCCCTCAGAAAATTCGGACACTCCTTCTTTAGATGTCCTTGGCCATTGCATCCATAGCACACAATGTCTAAAGAAGGTTGATAATCCTTCCTATCTTTTTTCTTAAACTCTTTCTTATCACCTCTTGAAGGAGAGAACTTTCCTCTATTGAACAGTTTCCCATTATTCTTCATTTTCAGAAATTTGTGGAAGTTCTTTGCAAGATATGCTACTTCCTTCTCCACTCCATCTTCTTCGGAGGAATCATTTGTTCTTTCGGTGATGGTTTTAAGAGCAAGTGATTTGCTTGTCTTATGGGAAGGCAATCCTAGCTAATACGTTTGGAGAGACCCGATCAACTCTTGAATTTTAATCTCATCCAAGTCTTTGCTTTCTTCTATGGCTGTAACCTTTGCTCTAAAACTTTCAGGCAGGGATCTCAATATTTTTCTCACCACCTTTGTGTCTTCAATCTTCTCCCCAAGATTGAGTTTAGCAATGAAAATTTCATTGAGCTTCCCATAGAATGAATCAAATGGTTCATCATCACTCATCTTGAGTTCTTCAAATTTGGTGGTAAGCATCTGAAGTTTCGTGTCCTTAACTTTCTTTGTACCCTCATAGGTAGTCTCCAAAATCTCCCAAGCTTTCTTGGCTACTGTCATATGAGAGATCCTGTGGAATTCATTAGGGTACACACCACAAAAGATAGCATTTCAAGCTTTACTATTAACGTTGGCTGCCGCTAGAGCTGCCTTATCCCAAGTGGACTTAGGAGCCTCCGTCTTAGTCCAACCTATCTCAACCGCATCCCAAACGGTATCATCGATAGAGCATAAGAATGCTCTCATTCTAACTTTCCAAAATGCATAATTGTTCCCATCAAAAAATGGTGGAACATTGAGCGATTGAGATCGGTCCATCTCAAGAAGGGTCAAGGATCACACTTAGGTAATTAAACCACAGCAAGTGTAACATAAAAAATAAACAAATAAATGAATGCAGTTGCATCATGTGTCTGGTTGAGAAGATAGAGCCTGATCTCAAATCATATGATTTAATTCCACATCCTCCTTTTATGTATTTTAATAAAATTAAAGGCACATCATCCTTATCAAATATACTTATCCAAAAAAAAAAAAGTTGAGGTTTTTATATGTTTTTCAGGGTTAATTATTGTTTCACTTTTAAATATATTAGTGGACATATTGGAGAGTGGATTATGATTGGGGTTGTACGCAATGAGGACCAGTTTTACTTGCCAATGAAAGCAAGAAAGAATCAGAGTCATCAACAAAAAATCATAACGTGGTGATTTCAAGCGGGTTTGATGTTCTTAATTTTGTCATCATTGTCAATGTAGGTGACTGTTTTGGTTGTTTGTGGTGAAAAAAAAAAGTTTTCATATAATTTGGTTTTTGACCCCCTTCAAGTTAATATTTATGTTTAGTGAGTTTGCACATCCTACATGTTTTATTCGATGTCTTAGAGACATGGGGTTTATTGCTATTATGATTTCTTTTTTGGGGTTTCATTTTTTTTTTTCCCTTCAAATAGATATGATATGAAAGAGATTATACAAGTCAAAGATTCAGCGGTTTTGCAGGTAACTATGATTAAACCCCTGCATTAAAAAAAAAAAAAAAATCGAGCATGAGATTTAATGTTATTTTGTGTTTACCTTATGCATTCTAGGAAAAATAAGGTATACTTGAATTCACAAACCATTTTAAGAAGATTTTCAAATTGCTACAAAACAAATGTGCACTTAACAATTGTAAAGATAGCATATAGTAGTTACTAGGTTTCAGGGATGGAGATTAAGACTGCAATGAATTCTTGAATGGTAGTACATATGAATTTAACTTTAAGGGAATCAAGTTATTTGCCTTTTGCATTGTTGTGATTGTTAGTACAATAGTAATTGAGCTTCAATATTGTATCAAAGAGAGCATAGTAATTCAGAAAACAAAACAATAGTGAAGATAGCATAGTAGCTTCTGTGAAAATGTTGTTACTATTCTCACCCAAAAAAAAAAAATTGTTGCTATTGCTTTCAAATCACTACACATTGTATTTTCCTTATATTATTGTACGATATAACTTATGGCATGTGGTTTATCAAATGCTTTCTCATTTTATATGTGCATACATTTTCTACTTTTGATTTTAAAAACACAACATGCATACATCTCCCTCTTCCTAAATCTGGGTTCAAACCTCTCTATCCTTCTCTCTAGGGTTCGCTTCTCTGTTTTGATTATCTCCATCTACTTAATTTGCTCACAATTTCAGCAACGCTTTACTAGGACGCCCACTTTGGATAATGGCTTTTCCAATCTCTAAGCTATGATAATCTGTTTTACATAATTCAATTGTATTGGCCTTTTCTTTTATGGGGGGTTTCGGGTTTTTATTTTTTTATTTTATTTTTATGAATTTGGTGAAACAGTTTTTACTTTATCTTTTTATTATATATATTTTTATATGGATGGCCAAATTTGTGATTTTTAGAGACTTTTCTGGGTTTTGCATGTTGGATTATCTTCTCACAATTTTAAATGAGCATCTATTTGAATGTTGAGGAAAAAAAAAAAAATGAAGCCAAAGTAAATGGAAGCACAATCAATTGTGAAAGTTCTTTTTAGATACCTTTGTAAATTATGATTTTTGCTTTGTTAATTTGCCAATTGTGGATTACTTTGTAGGTTTTGCTAGGTAGTTTTTTAGAGAGATTTAACAAAGCAATGAACTAGCTTTGTTTTTTTTTTCTTCTAATAAACGTATTTTTTATGCTATTTCTACTAAGATATTTCTATGGTATTCTATCATATTTCACTTGTGTTGGTTATTTCAATCCAACATATTTGGGAACTCTCATAGCATCATTCATATGGGAAGAAAACCGTAATAACTTCTTCTTTTGTTGCAGATGTTTTCATTTTTTATTTCCATGTTTGTAGTTGTACCTCATTAAGCAAGGGTTACATATGATTCTTTATTCATTGTTTATTTTTTTCCTTTTTTTTTTTTTTTTTTTTTTTTGTGGTAGTAAGCTTAATTTAATTACTGCATTTGAAGTTTTTTTTTTTTTTCTCCTTTGTTCTTTCTTATTTTTATTTATTTTTTTATTTTTTTTGGCTCCAAAAGAATGTACTACTATATATGTAGTATGTTAGTTGGAGAAGTTCAATATGATGTTATGCTTGGTTAAATGAGATTTTTACTTTTTTTTTTTTTTGGGTTTCAATTTTTATAATTTTTAGCTGTAAGTTCCTTAGGGCTTGAGTTTCTTAGGGATTTTGTGCACGATAAATCTCTCTCTTCCCCTTAAAATTTGCTTATTTTATAGAGTTTACCCAACAAGCTTTTTTTTTTTTTTTTTTAATGAAAGAATTTTGATTTTGTTATTTTTTAAATTTTGAGCAAGTTATTGGGGTTTTAGTACATAAATTTTGTGGTTAGAATATTGTTTCAAATTCGAAGAATTTTGGGAAGTGTAATAGTGTGAAAATTTTATAAACTTTTACTATCTAGGAAGCTAACTTGAGTCTAACAAGAAAGCTATGAACAACTTAAGTCCAACATGAAGGCCATGAACAAACTTAAGTCTAACATGAAGGCCATGAACATCTAGGTAGTCTGTTGGCATGTTTTTGTTTCAATTCTATTCGTTAAATAGCACCGATTGTGTTTTCAACCAATTAAATTTTCAAGAAACATTTGACATTTTTTTAATGAATTAATTTATATAACATGCCTCATTAGATCAATCACCAAATATTTAGAAACAAATTATAAGTAGCATGTAACTTTGCAATAGGAACTAAAGATTAGACCTGCATATCTCATTTCCAACTAAAAAATGTACCAATAATGAGAATCACTATTTGAAAGGAGATTTAATTGGAAAATAATTGTGCTTGCCGAAGGAGTCAAGATTCATTAATTTATTTTTGTTAGTCTGGAATGGAGTATTTTTAAAGGTTATGATTATGGATTCATCAAACTTGCAACATTTAACCATTTAAACTTTCTGTTTAAGTACATGAATATTAGGAATTAATCTTATAGCTTTCATCAATCTAGCGGAAGATGAATTAAAAAAAAGTGAATTTCTTGAACATTTTCCTAAATTTTCTCGTGCATTGCACGGGTTAGCGGCTAGTATTACTAAAAGCTGAAGCGAAGCGTTTAATGCTGCTACTCTCACGTTGCGCCAGATCAGCTATCACGTCATTTAGAAAAAAAAAAAAAATATATATATATATATATATAATTTGTCCTACAATTTTAAAATGGTTTTTACAATTTTCAGCCCTATAAATGCAGCCCACTACTTATTTATTTACTTCCACTATCACCCTATAATAAATCTGTATAATTAATCCAGCTCACCTCTTATTTATTTAGTTCCATTATTAAGCCCAACCCAAATCCTTTTCAGTTCAGATTTAGGGTTTTGTGTGAGACTTTTCAGCTTAAAGGAAGAAAAAAAAAAAAAAAAAAAAAAAAAACGTTAAAGCCTTTCAAGCTTTAGGGTTTTTTTTTTTTTTTTTTTCAATTTTCCTATAATTATTTTTAACATTTATTTTTTTAATATTTTCACTTCTTCAACCTTTCTCTCTCCCTTACCATTTCATCTCCCCACTACTTCTTCAATCTTTCTCCCTCTCTTACCTTTTTATCTCCCCACTACCCTCTACATTAATATCATTCTTTCTCTTTCCCTTCATCTTCCTTTATTTTTGTCTCTTCTTATTCACACCCTCTTACTATAAATTTGTCACTATCTCTTCTATTCTATGCATAGTTCTCCCTCACCAAAAAAAAAAAAAAAAAATGGTTCTTTTTCTCTCTCTCTCTTTCTCTCTCTCTCTCTCTCTAAATTTTTTGGTGGGTTTTTTTTTTTTTTTTTTTTTTTTTTTTTTTTTTTTTTTTTTTTTCTTGCATCTCTACTTTAGGTTGATAATTTTATATATTCTTTAAAACTCTATTTTGGGTTAATGTGATTTAGTTTTATTCTTTAAAAAAAAAAATGTGATTTAGTTTTTTAAAACTCTATTTTACATAAATATTTTTCTTCTTGTCCATTGAAGGTTCATTTTGCCTATGAACTATACATTGGAAGGTAAAATGATTTCACACTTTTGATCAACATTGAAAAACACAATTGAAGGAAAAAAAAAAAAAAGAAAAAAAAAAAAAAGAAAAAAGAGAGAGAGAGAGGAGGAAAAGCAGCTTCACTATTCTACACAATGGAAAGGGTATTACTCATATCTGAACTCGGGTATTGAAACAGCACTCCATCTGTACGGCTCGATGGTGGCTAATGGTCAATCAGTTAACACTTAAAGATATACATTAGCATCATGATACGTACAACACTAGCATGAAGTGGCTTGTTCTAGTGTAATAATCTCATCATGCTATAAGATGTACATTCTCCTCCTATTCCCTAACACCAGTGGGCTTAATTCATGATTCAAGCAAGATGAGTTTAACTTTAATCACATAATTAGTAAATTTTCTTCCAATATGCCAATTCCTAATTTGGTCCATTATATATATACACATACTTAGATCACAAACTATCCTTTAGAGTGCAAGAAGTTTTGTAAGTTGATAATTATTGTAATTGTGTCAGATTTAGTAGATTTTCTATGGGATTATCTGTGTCCCATTGTGGTTTTTTCATTTGAGAATTTCGCTTTGGTTTTCCACTTTCCACTTTCTGTCACTATCTTTAATGCTTTTATTGAAAAATTTTCAAATGCATAGATGCGAAAGAGTAAGTCATTTAAGGAAGTAATAGAGAGTATGACCTCAAATAGAATAAAATGACACTACTTGCCTTCCTACCACATTAGTCCATAACCTCTGCAATCTTTCAATAGTGATTTCTTTCGCGAATTCCCCCCTCAAAAAAGCTAGAACTTCTTGAATCTCATTGGAAAAATGCTATGTGGAGTGCAATAATGAAATGGGCATTTTATCAAGCACTTAGCATGAGTTTTTTTAATGATCTTGGCAATGACATGGGGGTACTAATGAAACTCTATCATTCAATCTCAATCTGCTTGCCTAAAAATAACGGCTGAAATGCTTCTCACAAAGCCAAACCTTGCTTCTCCGGTCCCCAAAAGAACTCAAGCTCTACAAAGCAATAAAAGCTCCTCTCTGATATTTTCTGCTTGGTTCTACAACAATGAAGCTCTACTGTAAACTGCACTATTCTCTAAACTTTTTCCCTTTCTAGCTATGTTTTCTTAGCACTCTTTTAGTTCAACGAATGAAATCTGATGGGCTAGCGCAAGCTGGCTTGCATGAGCAAGATTAAAGAAAAAAAAAGTCGATTTAAAACACTACATACTAAATATGTCATTCTTGCCGCTTGAACCCACACCCTCCCCCTACCTAGTATTTGGGGAGGTACCAACTCACTATGGTGTTCAAACAATAGCGATAAAGAGTGTCCCATATTTATGGTTTGAATTTTACCCCCTCCCCCTCTCCCTATTATCTAAAACAAACTTTAATCCTAAATTGAGTAAGCTTTAAAGTTTTGTGAGTGGTGTATTTAAAGGTGTGGTCTTATAAAATAGGATTGGGATTTAGGACATTAGGGTTGGAGAAGCCACACATAAAGGGATAGGGATTAGTCAACAAAAGAATCATTGCAATTAGATGGAGTATAAGGATTTGTGATATGGGAAAGAGTGTAAAGAATTGTGAACAAGTGAGAGTAATAGGAAAAGAATCATTGCAATCAGAAATGAGAGGGAGTTTTAACTTTTGAGTTTTGATTGCTTTGAAAAATTAGATATTTCTTAGATAATTTAATAATATTCATATAAGTGGTCTAGTTAGTAAGTACGCATAAGTTACGCGTATTGTACAAGTACGTTTGTAAAATTCAATAAAATTCTTGTCCCACATTTCCTTTCCAGTTATACAAAAATGGACACTTCTCAAACCAAAAAAAGTACCAAAGGATCAATATTATAAGAGTCTAAGCAAACATAGAGACTCAAAATTAATCTTCTGCCATTCTTTCCCTACCCATTATTCTTTGAAAATTAAAATAAAATGATAGGTCACACTTTTCAAAGACACAAAACTCATTGTTTAATGTACATTCTTCTTATTTATTTATTTATTATTATAACTCTATTTTATATGAATATTTCCCATAGAACCGATTATTCAATTGAATATCTTTTTGATATATAATATTTATGTTATAGTTTTTATACTTCCTCTGGTAAAAAATTTCAAAAAAGAATTTTGAATATATTTTAATCTATCGAATATTCCATAATAAATACTCTAAATAATTTTAGTAAGAATTATTCTATTGAATATCTTTGTTGATATAATCATATGATTATTTAAAATTAAAATCTAAGAATATTTCCTTTTTAATACAAACATTACTGTATTTACTTTCAAAATAGTATATAATGTTACTGTATATTTGATTGCGAAGTTTTTAAAAACAAATGTCATATACCATTTTTTTCTTGTTTCTGTATTTTTTTGGCGAATTTTTTAAACAAACTTTTCTTAAAGATACCAAATATCATACTTTACATATACCGTATTTTACTAATTATCTAGGTCATGGGTTTTTTTATTTTTTTTATTTTTATTTTTTAAATTTTACTCTGTACAGACAATTGAATTTTTTGATAGCATTAGTTGGATAGCCAAAAGATAACATAAAGATGTAATTTCCTCTTCATTATGAATGTCAATTAACTAACAATTGATAAAGTAAATAAAAAACATAATATAGTCTTGTTCATACTTTATATATATATATATATATATATACATAAAATTCAATAGTTGGGGAGGAGAAAATTTTAAATGATTTCATTGAAAATACTAGTAAATATAAAAGGTTATTGATGAATCTAGTTTATAATTTGGTCTTTAGATAAGGAGAGAAAGTTACCAATGCGTACAATTAATCTTGTCATTGATCTCTAATGGACAACAACAAAAAATGAAAGAAAAAGATTATGTTATGTTAAAGCTATGTTTGATATTTGGGTGGAGAGAATAAGGAATATAATACTTTTTATACAAATTTACTTTTATATTCTTACGAGTTTTCAATTATAATCAAATATTTTAATGCGATCTCTAAAGTTATTTGGTACAACTTATTCAATTTTATTTTATTGTTTGAAAATGAGGTTATTTGAAAATTTTTACTTATAAAAATGAGGATTTTATAAAATTGTATTTTGAAAAATTAATTAATAAATACACGTGTGGGATATGGGTCCAAAATCATATATTGGAACTTGGGATTTGTCCGAGGACGTCGACAAGTCCGAGGAGGGATAAATAGTTATGAGGGATTCCAGTTTAGAGTCTCATAAATAAGAAATGAACGGAAGGCGGTTCGAGAAGGAATTCCTCCTCGGGAATGATAGATATTGCTCAGATGTGTATTCCAATGATGAAAGTAACCTTCATAGAAGCCCCAGTGATAGGGACGTGCCTCATGAACATATGAGAAGGAAGGGAACCCAAAAATATCTAAGGAAAAGCTGCTACCACCGTATTAAATGCATTGCAGCTACTTTTCTGGCAGCATTTATGTGGAGAAGATCCTTGAACAGTGTTGCCTTGGCTACCACAACTCACAGAAAGCCAAAGAGGGTGTCTGATGGAATGGACACTTTAGTAAGGGTTTAATTGATTAACAAGTGTAGGATCAGGATGATCCAAGGGAACTATATAATATAAGAGACCCTTCATGAGGAGGGATCAGAAAAATAGAAAGGGAATACTATAGCAATCGAAGTTATACTTATAATCAGTTTAATTGATTTATATGGAGAGTTACCTCCTTGGACAGTGAAATTCAGTCTGTTCCATGTTCCTTGTTCTTGCTTGATCATTTTCTGAATCCATACTATTCGTTGTAAAATTCATTAGGGCCTAGTTCTTTGACCCATTCTCTACAAATTTATTGTACTGGGCTTATTGGGCCAACGTCCCTTACCTTTTGGGCTTGGGCTGTAAAACGTGTCCTTACAGCATGTATTTGTATCAGAGATATCTAAGGTTTAAATTCTCTCACTCTCGACTATCGAATTATAAAAAAGAAAAACAATACTCGTCATTTGCAAGGAATTTGCTCAAACTCAAAAGAGCACTTAAGAAAATGAGGCTTTTATAAATGAGAAATGTTATGTCCACAATATTTTCATAACAAATCATAAGTGGTAGATTGTTATGGGTGGGCAAAAAAGTAATTTAAGTTGCGAATTCAAATTTGAATAGTAACAACTTACCACATGTGATTTGTTGTAAAAATGTTGTGAAATTGTTGTGGATGTAAGAACGAAGAGCAAAAAAAAAAAAAAAAAAACACTAATGAGATGTACAAGAAAAGACAGGAAAAAAAAAAAAACAAATAAGTAGAAAAAAAAAATAAAGGAAAAAAAACAAAAAAAGGGAAATGCAACTAGACGAAGAAAAAAGAAAAGAAAAAAAGAAGCAATAGGACAAAACCCATGTGTAGGAGAAAACATTTTGGTGGGCCTGGGGAGAAAACTCCCGGGCCATACCACATTTTTTCCTCCCTCCTTCCAACCAAACACCCATTAAAAAAGTTCTCTCCACTTTTCTCTTCTCAATTTTCTATTATTTCTAAAATCCCTGCAAACAAACATACCGTTAGTGTTAATTTTTTTAGCTGGGCTTTAATGAAAGATTTGGGCTAAATTGCATGTGAGCTTTAGTCATGGGTGGTGTTTGTGGGTTTCTGAATGGACTAAGCTTTGGACTTGATGGTTGAGGTTTACTTGTTTGTTGACGCGTTATTTTGTTTCAAAAATCTAAGGAGCAATTGGGTTGAACAAATAAAGAATTTCTAATGGAGACATTGTATTTACCGACATTATAATATTAATGACTCTTTAACTAATGGCACTTCATCTTGTAATTTAGATGATCCCAGATTCAAATGGTAAAAGGAACTAGTAATGGTTTGCTTGTTTGGAGGTTAAAGTTTTCTAAAAATGAGTCATTTTTTTAAATAGTATTTTTTAGAAAACTATTTCATTTTTTTATGTTTGATAGCGGACTTGATAATAAACTGAAATTTTTTTCAAGTGTTTGGTATGCACAAAAAAATTATTAACATTTTTTGAATAATTCAAAATATGAATCCGTGGTTTACTCTTCAAGGGTGGGTACAACGTGCCCTACCTCAATAAGGTTACATGCCATTAAAAAAAATTGTATATTTTATAAATTAGCTAATATAATCAAAATAAATTTAAAAATCATATATAAATTTTGTTGGGATTAAAGCTTTGTTGGGTTTGCTTTATATTTTTCACATTAAGGATTTATTTGACATATAAAAAATTCTATTAGGATTTAGGCACCATAATTACGTTCTGTTTTTTTTTATTTTTTATTATTTTTTTTAAAGAAACCATAATTACGTTTTCCAAGGCTAAATCATATTAAATTTCTTATGTTACTACAAATCTAAACTCCTGGCTTGAATATTTGGATCACAACTTCATACGTTTTTCTCAAAAAAAAAAAAAAAAAAATCACATCTTCATTTGGCACAAAATAAAATAAACTTTTAATGGTGAATATTATAATATGTTATTGTCTTATAGTGTTATAAAACTTTTTTTTTTTTAATAAAATATGAAGTAAGAAAATCAAGTTTTAAAATATTCAACAATATTGTGAGTAAACATAAATACTATATAACAAAATAAGTATTATATGCAAATCTTAATATATATATATATATATATATCTGTGTGTGTGTGTGGTGGGCAAAAAAAGTAGCTAACGTCCTGTATCTAAATCTCCTGCGCATGTGGAATCTCAATTGCTAGTGAGACAAGAATCTCATAACGTCGCATATTAGAAACGTGGCATTTGAAAATACGTTGTTAGAAACATGGTACCAAACATATTTTTGTTATTTTCACAACATTTTTTAAACCATAGTTTTCACATTATTTTAAATAACAACACTTGAAAAATGCTATATCCAACAACATTTTTACAACACTTTCACAACAAATCTTAAGTTGTAAGTGCAAAAAAAATAATTTCAATGATAGATTCAAATTAAAATTAATAATAACTTACTATTTATGATTTGTTAATGTCTCACATTTTTACAAGAGTTGAGGTGTTATCCTATTATAGGTCAAATAAAATAAAACAAAATATTATAGTAAAACTCTTCGCAGCTAAAACATTTTGTTGTCTTACTAGATTTTCCCTCCTCTCCTCACTATCTAAAGAACACTTTAAACATCTTTCTCTCTCTCTTGTGTGTGTGTGTTTTGTTTTTCAAAAAAAAAAAAAAAAAAAAGAAGAAAGAAAGAAAGAACACTTTAATGCTTGCTTGAGTAGACTTTAAACCCCATTTGGTTGGAGTAATTATTGGAGGGATGAAAAATAAATGAGAAAAAAGAGGAGAGAAAAATGAGGCCTGTGGTTGTTTGGTTGACAGCGAAAAATGGAAAGGATTTGGTGGGGCCTAAAAGTTTTCTCCTTGGGCCCATCAGAACATGATAGGCCAAAAACGTACTGACCCCTTGTGATTAAATTAATTGATTAATTACCCAAGTTATTAATTAATCAAATTAACATGCTGCACAAACAAATCACCAATTAATCTAAGTGCAGCAGAAAATAAATTTGACACGGTGATTTGTTTACAAATGGGAAAAACCTACACCGCAAAAACCCCACCGGGTGATTTTCAGGTCACCACTCCCAAAATTCCACTATTATCAAAACAAGCGGTTACAAGTAAAGGAATCCCAGTACCTTATACCAACCTACAGTTGAACCCTTACCCCAATACCCAATTAGACTTGTTCTGTAGTGACAATTTCCCTTTTTGATGCACAACTTCCAAGTACGTGACTAACCAATTGCGTGGATCCCAGTACGTGACTTTAATCACCAACTAGAGAAGATTGTTGGCTGCAAAGTTCTTCAGTTCATTAATGATGAAGATTAAGAATATGCTTGGTCACAAAACCCTACGGTGCACATACACAACAACTTCAAGAATGATGAACTAGGGCAAAACTTTGTCTTCAGTCATAATTTGCTTGAACAGACTTTGCTCAATGCTTGTGCAACTTGTGAACTGTTTGACGGTCCTTAAAACAATCATTTTATATGTCTAGGGTTAGAAGAAAAGAAAGCCCAAACACATAAACATGGATCCCAAGAAAATCATATTTGAATTCTGAAGTTCTTAAACCTCAACAAATAGGAGGTGTCGAGCAGCTGTCGAGCAGCTGTCGAGCACACGGGGCTGGAACAGCTTTCTTAAACTCGATAGATGCAGTTGTCGAGTTTTAATGAATTTGCACTTCTCAGCTTATTTCTTGGACAGACTTGATGACTTCAACATTTGATCTTGAAACACAGTTTCTTAAAGTATTAAACACATTCTAGATCTACCCAATTACAAGTGCGTTTTGTCAAAGAATTAGCCAACTACATAAAATATTGACATAAGTTCCTAACAAGTGAATCACATATGTCCTAACAGAACACAATATCCCCAAATTGGAGAGAAAATTATTGAAAAATATTTGGACAAAAATGCCTAAGTTAGGTTTCTTCAAACTCCACTATGTTAAGTGCTACCTTTGATTATGTTTATTTATTTATTAATTTTTTGGGTTTTCTGTTTTTTTATTAACCAAGCATGATTGGTTTTTTTTTTTTTTTAATAAATTTTTTGTTCATTCACTTTTGTTTTTTGTTTTTTTGTTTTGTTTTTTAACTGGGCATGATTGAATCAGATTGATTGGGTCTTGGGTTTTTTTTTTTTTTTTTTTTTTTTTTTTTTTAATTGGGATAAATTTTTTTTTTAATAAGGACATATGAGTCAATTTATATAAATTGCATTCTCCATCCTCCCACTTTTCTTCTCAACTAAATGAAAGAGTTTTTCATCTCTCTACTTTGCCATCCTCCCACTAAATATCATGAGAGAAAATTAAAATCTCTTTTATCCCCCTATTTTTACAACCCCTCCTTATTTTCTATTTTCTCACTTTTCGATTCCCCCACCAAACAAAGTGGGAGTATTTAAAGGTGTGGTTTTATAAAAATAGGATTGGAATTGGCAAATTAGGGTTGGAGATGCCACACAAAAAGGCATAGGAATTAGTCAACAAATGAATCATTGCAATAACAAATGAACCATTGCAATTAGATAGAGTATAAGGATTTGTGATATAGGAAAGAGCATAAGGAATTGACCAATTATAAACAATTGAGATTAATTAGTAAAAGAATCATTGCAATCAAAAATTTGAAGGAGTCTTAGCTTTTGGTTACTTTGAAAAAATAGGTATTTCTTAGATAATTTAATAAGGGTTATGTTAATGGGTGCTTTAGGGCAATTCTTAATAAGCTATTTTAGAAAAAATTAAACACCACTTTTATGGAAAATATAAAAAGCCAAAAAAAAATTAATTACTATTTTCATAAAAAATTTCTTAAACCAATGCTCTTAGAGTATCCGTTAACCTTTTCAATTTAAAAATATTTATATAAGTGGTTCGCGGTGTTATTTATTTATAGGCCTGGTTAACGGGTGCCCTTAGAACATTTATTACTAAACAATTTTAAGAAAGTTTTGAAAAGAAATATAAAAAAATATTTAAAAATTCAATTTTTTTTTCTTTTTTCATAAGAAGTTTTTTTTTTTTTTTTTTTTTTTTTTTTTTTTTTTTTTTTGGTGGAGAATATTAAGTATTTTTAACACACAAAGTTTTGAAAGTAATCCTCTATTTATCACTACTAGCCGATGTACCATGAGATGCACGGTGCATTTTGATAAATTTTGTAAGAAATTATTTAGGACCAATTAATTTCATGAATAATATTATTGTTAATCACACTTAAATTGGGGGGAACATTAATCTAATTTATGCAACCAAAAAATGTCAAATTGAAAATAGATGTCAACCAAATTATTTATGCATCGTAATGTCTCTAAATTATGATGCATAAATGTCAACCAAGAAATTTATGCATCATACGGAAAGCCAAAAATATAAATTGGCACATAATATGAAAAAATAAGACAAAATACATTACAATGCTACATAATTAAAAACTTATACATAAAATCTAAAAAAATATATTTAAGAGGAACATAATATTTTGAAAATTAACATATCTCTCAGAAAGAAAAACAAAGATATTGTGAGAAAAATTATGGAAGTTTAATTTTTAAGTCCAATGGATATGACGATTTATATTGGATAAAATGTGGATATAAATAATATTTACCCAATTCATTGAAAAGTTTTCTTAATTTCTACATTTCCCATGACTTTTTAGATCTATTCGTATCTATTCAAAGCAAGTAAAGTTATAAATATATACAAATTCTTTGAATTTTATTAATACATTGAAATAAATGCATTTGCTATTACTTAATAGTTTGACATAAATGCTAAATTTTGATGAAATGGAAGCCTAAATGAAAAGAATGTCAAACAATGTGCCACTTGGCAGAACCTTATGCTTTCTCACATGAGTTCTCTGCTTTTATATATACTAGCTTTTTAACCCGCACTATGTACGGAAACCTTTTTATTTATATTTATTAGAAAGAAATTTTTTTTAATAATATTTAAATACACTTTTACCACGTACTAAACACCCAACACATATCTCCATTTACAAATCTAATTACAAACACCATAAGCAGATAGCCAGATACCAAAAACTAATTTGACCCAAATCTAATTCAAAATAGTCAAAAAAAGATTATTTTAAACCCAATACCATAATTAAAACCAAATCTAACTCAAATATCTAAATCTAAAACAATCCAACCAAGTGCATTTGAAGATGCTGATTTAGCATCAGCTAACTTTTTTTTTTCTTTTGAATTCCAATGTGCATCTACATTGCTTTTTGTGTGGTTATGTGCTCAATGCTCATTTCATACCTTAGTTGTTCTTTCTGTTCTTCCACCTTTCCAATCGACCAAATATCATTTCCCCTTCTTATTTCCGCCTATCATGTCCCTTTTGTGAGGAATAAATATAGACCTTTGTAGATCCGTTCAATCCCAACATTTATAGACTGCACAAAGTAAATGTATCTTAGAAGCTTGATAAGAAACTAAAATTAAAAAAAAAAAAAAAATCATAAATGCATATAAACCACAAAGTTTGATCATAATATACAGTATTTTTTTTTTTTAATACATAGATTCATTGCGTTATTGAAAGTGTATGGGGAGTTGTAACAGCAGGGCAGAATATGAAATTGCAAAAAGTGTACTCATATCTCCTTGCAATCAAAATCTATTGCAAGTTGGACTACAAATTTGGTTATACAGAACAAAGTAAGTTTTCTTATAGATTCACAAACTTATATGCTTCTAATTCAAGGAAAAAAATTCAAGTAATTAAAACATAATTAAAAAAAATATAACAATAAAGAAATGTTAGATCCAGATGGAAGTTTCCATACAAAAAAAAAAAAAAAAAAAAAAAAAAAAAAAAAAAAAAACCTTAAGTAATACATGAATATTAACAGAAGTTCAAAGCCCTATAAAAGCTCAAATCTCTTAAAATAGTAAACCAATCTAAGAAATTTGTGTGGTTTATTCTATTTGGGCACAAAGTTAAAAGTAACCTCCAACATTTTATAGCTTATTTAGACCTTCAAATGCTTTAAAATGTCTATAAGTCTCTCATCAAGCTCTCTGATCTGTTCAACCTCACCCTTTGATATTTCAAAATTAATATATGCCTATCATTAAACAAATAAATGCATTATTACTATACCAGTTTTCTCAAAAGTAACAAAATCAACATGCTTTAAAAAAAAATGCTAAAGCTTTATTACAATCTAGTCAAATTGTAATATTAGTAACCAAAAAAATGGTTGTTGCATCTACAAAATTTTGATATATCAAGTGAAAAAATAAATCAAACAATAAGACAGCCCCTATATGGGGCACATAAATAAATGAAAGAAGGAATATATTATGTGCATTTTGGGTACTTATTTTTAATATATAGTGAAATTTGTAAGAGAGATGAGAGTAAGATAAAAGAATATGTGTCGATGAGAAAAGGAGGACCAGAAAACCAAAATATCAAACCATGGTCTGTAATCAATCATAGAAACAAATATTGGAGTATAAAATCTAATCTTATTAGAAGATAAGTTTAATTCACTTATGCAAACCTGTATGCAAAAACCAAGTCCAAGTTCAATACCACTGCCACCACCAAATCAATAAAAATCTCCAATGTAAGATCACATTCACAGACCCACAATTTTTTTATGAATATACTTATAAAAGCCACCTCTAAATCATACCCAAATTCACTGAACTAACAATTCATTCTTAATGACAAATTAAAAAATTTGTAGAGAAAATCCAAACTCTAATCTCAATGCACAAAGCCACCAAGAAATAAATCATAAACAAACCAAACCTATTTATCAGTTTCCCCTAACTTTCAAACACATAATCTTAAAGGCCATTGTAATTCAATTTTATAGAGAAAAATATAGAAGGGTTCCAACTTGGGAGCCCTATAAGAATTAGAGTCTAAAAGTTCATTTTAAGATTAAGTTTCATATTCTTCCAAGAAGAGAAAAAATGATTATGAGGAGAAAGAAATAGGGATTTACCACCAAATATTCTATGGATTACATGGCCAAACTGTCATGGATTTCAATAATAAATTTTTCTATTTTATCTACAAACATAGATATTAACCCAACACACACTCAATGTTGTAACTCTATCACCCAAAACAAATCAAGAATTGAAGTGAAATGAACCAAAATACTCATCTAATCTTCTTCATCTCCAGGGTAATATAACCTTGGATTGTACAACTTCTTTTTTTTATTCAATTTCAATTTCAAGGAGATGGAGAGTCATTGTTTCATCAACAAAAACTGTTAGGTTCTAAATGTTTAGAACAATTGGCAAATTGTGAACACAAACTTGTCTAGATATAGATCTTAGAGTCTATAGGTTTTATTAGACAATGCTCAAGGTGATTCAAGTCAAGATTCAAGAACATACAAGCTGCAGGAAGAAGGCTTCATATTCTGCTTGGTTCGATCGATCGAAGAACAGGCTCGATCGATCGAAAATCGTATCTGCGGAATTTTAAGTCGGCCCAAATAGCAGCTTAAGCCCATTAAGGATTAGGGTTTCAGATCTACTTCTCCCACTATATAAAGGAAACCCTAAGCCACGTTTTTGGGACTTTGTAGAGAGAGATTAGAGTGCCTCTTGTGCCTCCTTTTATTTTTAGGGTTTTTGTACCTAAACCTCTCTAAGTCTTTATTGCTCATATTTGCTGTTTATATGAATCTCTTGTGAGATCTTTGAGGAGCTTTCCTTCACATAAACTTAGGGTTTTCAAGGTAGAGATTATTTCAACATCTTGATGATCAACAAGGTTGCTGCCATTGAAGCTTAAAGAATATCAAGCGTGGGTGCTTGTACTTGATTGAAGAGTCCAAGAAAGAAGGAGTCCGTGGATTCGAAGCTTGCACGTGGTCGTGTCAGTAAGTTCTACTGGTGGGTAGCATTAGGAAGTCGAGCGGGGAGCTTGTAGTCCTTTTGTATGAACTTCGATTCTTTCATAGTGGATTCAGGTTTGCCTTGAGGATCGGTGGGTCAAATCCTCCCCAGGTTTTTACCGTGTGGTTTCCTGGGTGATCATATCATTGTGTCTTTTATTATTCCGCTGTTTTATTCTTTTGATATGATTATTTGATTGCTTTAACCTAGTATTTCATAATTTGACTAAGTAACAACTTGGCTAATTAATTTAGGCTAACCAATCTAGTTGTTTTTAAAGGGGTCTAAAACCCAACAAGTGGTATCAGAGTGGCTAGCTCTTCTGTTTTAGATCTTTTGATCTAAGAGCTGATCCTTGACCCCTGTTGTCATGGACAATTTGAAGTGTCTTTCTGATCATGTTTCTGCTCATGCTTCTGTTGATTTTTTTGATGCTTTTGAAACTCTTCGTAAGGAATTATCTAAATCTTTGAAAATTGCTAAGAAATTTAAAGAAGAGTTAAAATTGGCTAATCTTGAAAAAGAGGATTTGATTGTGAGATTAGATGAGTCTAATAAAAAGAATGAATTTTTTAGAAATCAAATTTCCTCTCAAGATGAGAAGATGAAAAACTTGGAACAAGAGTTAGTTGAATCTAAAGCTAAAATTGAAAATTTGACTAGTACTAAGCCTGCTGTTGATAACAGAAGTGTTTCTGTTTCTCTTAAGCCTAAAACTGAGAAAGTTTATATCCCTCATTTCAAGAAGAATAATAAAGAAAAGACTTATTGTGCTAGGTTAGACAAAGGTAAAAGTTCTGATGTAGACGCTGAAGTTTCTAAACCTAAGTCTAAACCTACTATTAGAGAGCATAATAAATCTGTTTTTGTGCCTACCTGTCACCTTTGTGGTGTTGTTGGTCATATTTGGCCTAATTGTTCTTGGTTGAGGCAAAAACCAAAATCTGAGACTAGATTTGTTGTTAGGAATATTGATGTTCCTAAATTTGTTCCTGTTTGCCACTTTTGTGGTGTTCATGGTCACATTCGTCCTAATTGTCATAAATTGAAATTTAAGTATTCTGTATGTCAATCTAGGATATGTGATGATATTGCTCTTGCCATAAGTCCATATAAATTGTTTCATATGCTTTTGAAAAATTTAAGCTTGTTGGCTTGTGAAAGGAAATTGCAGGATTTTAGTTTGTCTCAGAAGATTGGTGTAATTCCTCAAATACACTCTATTTCTCATGGATTTTCACCTACAAAGCTGAAAACTCGTGCTATATGGGTGAGAAAAGATCCTTTAAGGTGAGTGTTGCTGACTTGTCCCTGTTTTAATTCTTTCTATTGTTTGTGGACATGTCTTGTTTCTGTTTTTGGTTGTTTTGTTTTTTCTAGGTTGTTTTTTTTATTAAAAAAAAAATCCAAAAACATTGAAAAATTTCAAAAAGACAAAAATATTTTATTTTGTGTCTTGTTTTATTTTTCTTGAGAATTACATGAGTTTTAATATCTCTCTTAATTTAGAACATGCTTGACATTGTGGTGAAACTTGAATAGCATGTGTTATAAATGTGCTAAGCTATTTTTGACTTTATGTACTAGTTTGTACATGTACTCATGGGTTAATTAAGAAATTGATATTTCTTGTTTGTGTACCATTTATAGCTTAGTTAAGCACTGTCATGCATTGCATTTGCATTGGTCATTTAGCACAATGTGTGTTTTTTGTTTTTGGTCATAAATTTTTTTCAAAATCTCAACAAGTGGTTATAACGTTTGTTAAAACCAAAAAGATTTTTGTGTTTTGTATTATAGATCTTGGATTTATAATCAAGGATTGGCCATATTATCTTTACATAACATGTTTATGTACCTTGTTTAGCTTTGATAAGCTTATTTATTGCACTTTACTAGTTTGAGCTGTGTAGTGCATGTTGTGTGGGAAAGATGTTTATGGTATTTATCACTTTGTCTTAATCTTGAAGTCACATGTTATTTGACTGTCGGACTTGATCCTTTTGAGAAAGGCATAAATAACCATCTCACCACTATTCACTAGCCAATCATGAACACCTTAGTGCATATCATAAGATTTTGTGCTCGAGAAAGTGTAGCACATGCACAAAAAGAACTTAAGGTGTAGCCTCAATTAATTCACTTCATTAAAACCGGTGTGTACTATTAGGCTTGATGCCAATTCACATAATTAAGAGGCAAAAATTCAAGAAACTTACATGATTACAAACTTTTGTTCTAGGAGATGTGAGAGTTATAGGATGTAACTCTTTAGGTGATAGTCTATTTTAAATTCTATGTGATGAATTTTGTAGACTTTGTGATTGATTACTATTCACATATCACCTCACATGTATCTCAAGCTTTTGCTAGTTGCACACACTACACAAGTTACTCTTTGCTAAACTTGGTACATTATATTGTGTGTGATCTTGTTGTGGCCATCCAAGATTAAAAGTTCCTTGATCTTAATGCAAAATGTGTTTCAAGTTTGAGCAATTGGAAATTCTAGAGCTTGAATGTATCCGAATTGGGGATTTTGTTCAATTAGGTTGAATTTGATGGAATTGGCTTGTTGTTTTGATGAAATTAGGCATTATAATCTATGTGCTGTGTTTTGTAATGCTCAATTCATCAATTTGTTTAAAAATTTTTAACAAGTGGTTTTCAATTTTGGGGTTTTTGTTAGAAACTCTAAGCTCAAGCCAATTTTGTTAATTTGAACTTATATTGAACTTAGTTTTACTGCATTAAAGCATGCATCATGACATATTTTATGTTTAGGATTCACATGCATTGCATTGATTTCTGTATCCATCTTGCAGTTTTGCAGTCATATCTCTCATTGTTTTCACACATAGCATGCATACACTTTGTTACATTGCGTACTCAACTTGATCAAAAAATTGATTGATTAATTTTTGAGCTATGTACTTTCTAGTATATGCCTTTTTTATGTGGGAACTACAAAAAATATTTTTCTTAAGAGATATGATAGATAATTAATGTGCAAATATTTTCTCTACTTATGCAACTGTTTATGGGTCACATAATGCCATATTTGCATTTTATTGAAAGAGAGAATATTTTTTCTTCATAAGTATCCTCACCTTAGTTTTTAAGTTTGGTTTGTGTGTTTTTAACTTTGGTCCTGCTGGTGAGGATGTTCCTGATCTTGTTGGTGATGCTGCTACTGTTGTTGATTTTTCCCCACCCCCTTTATTTTTCCCCAAAACTGTTTTTCCCCCAACTTGTTTTGTTTTTCCTATTTTTATAGGGGGAGAAAAGTTTTTTTAACCTGTGTTGTTCATAGGGGGAGCTGTCTCTATTTTCTATAGAGTTGAATTGTTTTGTGTTCCCCTTGATTCTCTATTTTCTCTTATCCTTTATTGCGTATGTTGACTATTTACTCTTTGTATGAGTTGTCTTTGTCAATACGTGACAAAAAGGGGGAGAAATTATTGATTTATGGGAATCATGTTTGTCTTGTTTAAGGGGAGTTGAAATTATTTTTGAAAGGGTAGAAAATAAAAACTTTTTGTTGTATCTAACTTAGGAGGAGAGTTAGATTACATATCTGTTGATTTACTGTTTTTCTGTCACACATGCGTTTATGCATTTGTTGAGTGTTTCAGGAATATACAGGTGTATTCGATTTGGCTACTGTCTACACTTGCAACTGATGGATAGTAGTTAGGTTGAATTTGTTGTAATGAGCATTTTATTGTATTGGGTTGTTCTTGTATTTGAGCATTTCATTCTGTATGAAAGTTTTGTCACGAATTGCCAAAGGGGGAGTTTGTTAGGTTCTAAATGTTTAGAACAATTGGCAAATCGTGAACACAAACTTGTCTAGATATAGATCTTAGAGTCTATAGGTTTTATTAGACAATGCTCAAGGTGATTCAAGTCAAGATTCAAGAACATACAAGCTGTAGGAAGAAGACTTCATATTCTGCCTGGTTCGATCGATCGAAAAACAGGCTCGATCGATCGAAAATCGTATCTGTGGAATTTTAAGTCGGCCCAAATAGCAGCTTAAGCCCATTAAGGATTAGGGTTTCAGATCTACTTCTCCCACTATATAAAGGAAACCCTAAGCCACGTTTTTGGGACTTTGTAGAGAGAGATTAGAGTGCCTCTTGTGCCTCCTTTTATTTTTAGGGTTTTTGTACCCAAACCTCTCTAAGTCTTTGTTGCTCATATTTGCTGTTTATGTGAATCTCTTGTGAGATCTCTGAGGTGCTTTCCTTCACATAAACTTAGGGTTTTCAAGGTAGAGATTATTTCAACATCTTGATGATCAACAAGGTTACTGCCATTGAAGCTTAAAGAATATCAAGCGTGGGTGCTTGTACTTGATTGAAGAGTCCAAGAAAGAAGGAGTCCGTGGATTCGGAGCTTGCACGTGGTCGTGTTAGTAAGTTCTACTGGTAGGTAGCATTAGGAAGTCGAGCAGGGAGCTTGTAGTCCTTTTGTATGAACTTCGATTCTTTCATAGTGGATTCAGGTTTGCCTTGAGAATCGGTGGGTCAAATCCTCCCCAGGTTTTTACCGTGTGGTTTCCTGGGTGATCATATCATTGTGTCTTTTATTATTCTGCTGCTTTATTCTTTTGATATGATTATTTGATTGCTTTAACCTAGTATTTCATAATTTGACTAAGTAATAACTTGGCTAATTAATCTAGGCTAACCAATCTAGTTGTTTTTAAGGGGTCTAAAACCCAACAAAAACCTAAAGAAACAAATTTTTAGAATTAAGATACAGAAGAAAACAAATAGGGTAGAGACAGAAAGCATGATATCATAACCTAAAGATTACCTTTTAGATCACGTTCTCTCTTATTTCTCTATTTTTGCCCACTCCAAACCTAAATCATATATAACCCCAAATTTCAAAAAATCAAATCAAAACCTAATGTTACCCAAATACCTAAATAAAAATCAATCCAACCAAATTTCTCAAAACTAATTCATATTTCATACCTATACCCAGATCTAAGAAAGAATGAAAAAAAAAAAAAAAAAAAAAAAAAAAAAAAAAAAAAAAAAAAAAAAAACTTACCAGTGGTAGTTCTCTCAATGTCTGTCTTCTTCTCATCTCTGTATCGCAAGGTTTATTTTTTCCTCCTCTATCTCTGGATCGCAAGTATCGGTGTTAAGAAAATTGAAAAGGAAGCAAAAAGAAAGTATCCAAATAGGAGAAACGGAAGGCGCCCTTACAATGATGGCAGAAGATCTGGGTGGCACCCTTCTCTCTATCTCTGCCTCTCTATTTCTCTGTCTCTCTTTTCTCTCGATCTCTCTTTTTCCTTTCTCCGTGTAGCAATCTTTTCTTTTCTTTTTCTTTTTTTCTTAAGCGGTTAGTTTCCTTTTATACCAAGAGGGCTCCAAACAGTGTTTTAACGTAATGAAACATTATAATTTATGGCATTTAAATGGTGTTTTTAGTGCTACAAAACAATGTAATTTATTGCTTTTTAACTTAAATGTGGCTGAATTTTAGATAGCCACTTTTCCTACATTGTAGCACCTCCTTAATTGTAGGAATCAACTTTCTCTCAGTTTTTGCTATTATATATAGTATATGATATATTGATAATTATCTTTTTAATCTTACATTTTATACACTATTAAATCTTTTGATAGTATTTCAGCAAAAACAAATTTTTTTTTTTTATAGCATTGTTTGGATTGTTATTAGTAAGAGGACAACATAAATATGTAAGTGGTATCCATTATGGTTCAGGATATAGTTGTCATAACCAACATTTGGGTGGCCTAGTTGATAAGATACTGGGCTATTAAATCTCAGGACTTAAGTTTGAGCCTCAAACAACTAGCTGTGTGTTGATGCTCCTTATATCCCATCTTCATCCCAAACGGTTTAAAGAATAATAAGTGAGTTTCTCATGGACCGGGAGTATGGAATCTTGCCCGAGTATAGGTGGTGAATAGGGCCAAATGAAATAACCTTAGGAGTGTAAGCTTGTGGATTCACACTACGAATGTGATCTGGAACTCTAGTGATACGATAGTCAATTGATGAAGTCATTGGCCTTTCAAGCTGTGCTGCGATGTTATCTACCAACCATTTATTGTGATTTTCATTTCCACTTGAAGTGTTTGCTTCCTTGTGAGATTCAGTACTTTGATTTTGATTTTCTGTTGAAGTGTCTGCTTGTTGTTGATTTCCCCCACCTGCTGATTCTTCCATCTAGTTGCGTTTCTTAAATTTCCTGATGACGAAGATATATAAGACTATAAGAGAGCAATGAAAACCCCTAGCTTTTTTATTCTTGTTATATTTTTTTTTGCCTAAAAATGTGTTTTTCTAATGGCAAACAAAGAGGTGGGTTACGGAAGGCTAACGGGACTAACTTCAAGTAGGCAAAGTGTAAAGTTTTAAACCACGGGTAGGCAAAGTGAAAACGAACCATACCACAAGTGGGTTTACTGTAATTATCCCAATACAAAAAGTTATAACCATGAGAAAGCAAAAGGTTTTACAAAGGATTTCAGTTGAGAAGGCATTAGTTTGGGCTTGGAATTAAATTTATAAGAAGTGGGCTTTATAGTGGAAATAGAGCTTGAAATAATTTTATAATTACTACTATTTTAAAATTGGTAAAAACTATTTTAAAATTGAAGGAAAAATTTAGAAAAGATGATAGAAATGACATAGCTGCTGATGTGGCAGAATATGAGCATAGCTACGCTTTAGCTGCTATGTCATCTACTCTAAAGGGATTTCGATTTGCTGCTCACCACTATATAAGCACCAGACCTTCCCTTTTCTCTAGAATGCAGAAAATCCCTAGCTCTCTCACTACAGAGTTCTTAGAGATTTCTCACTCACTAACTTGACATTTGGAAGGTTTTTTGCTGGTGCCACACCAGTGCCTTCTGTTTGGTCCTTGTGCTCTTGTTCCACAGGTACCAATTAGTGTGATTTGAGATCAACAACTCACTGATGATTTTCGTGCATCATCAAGACCCATTAACAAACACTTCACTGTACATTTTTGTTGAGTGGTGCAATCTTACTAGATTAAAGAGAGAACAGCATTTTAACTTCAAACATCCACAGGTCCAAGAAAAATACATAATTCAAATGCTCCAATTGAAATGACAATAGATACCATGCTTAAATACCTACAATAGCCCTTAGTAAAGTGGACTTTTCCCTAATCTAGCAAGACCCATGACTATTGTCATAGTTCCAAGCATTGCATAACCATTCAAACTCTTCACAACTTTGTTAGAGTACTTCCTTTTACCCTTTATTGTGACAGTCAAGTCTTTCCAAACAACTGAAGCCCCTGTAATTTTCCTTGCTACAACTACACCCTTTGGTAGTGGTGGAGATGGCAAGGACCCACTATTGAGCTTCAAGAGGGGTGATCGCAATGTTAATAGTGTCACGGTCACCTCCTTCCTCCACCCTCACATCAACATTTGTATCCTCCCATTCTGGGGAATCCTCAAATGAGTTGGGTTGTCTCAGTGAACCAAGTTTACGCAAATAGAAAAAGTTACTTAAGGGCACCCTACTTGCTAGACTACTAATGGAATCATGTCATTAAGAGCACATACACATGAGATTTTACTCAATCATGAGTCTTTAAGTGCTAAACAAATGTCCTCAACATAAATTTCTGGCCTTACATGAAAATTTTGCCTCACAGTAGATAGTGGCAAATCCATGAATTTTTTTCAAGATTGTCATTAAAAAACTTAAATTTAACAAAATTTAATAAAAATAAAACTTGCATATATCGATATCACCAAAAAAAAAAAAAAAAAAAACACGCAAATATATAAATTTTTAAAATTTTCTTTTACGAGTTTTCATATTATGAAATCGTTGTATGATAGCTTCATTATCAATGCTATTAGCTACATCATCTTTGTCTATATACACAACCAAGCAATCATTAAACTATTGATCTCCCATTCAATTACTAACACCTGACCAAAATAAGTAACAATATAAACAAAATGCATCATCCTTTTTTTTTATATGTTCAACTAATTTTTGTATTCTTTGAATTAATTAGGATTAAACAGACACAATGCACAATGCTCAACTAATTTCTTTTTTAAGCTAAATTATGGCCAAGAGGTTGACAAGAACCTCTTTGTAAATATGCTCTTTTTATTTCATCTCAATCATTAAGATTAAAAAATGAAACATGTTCCCATAGCTTAGGATAAGAAAGAAGATTATTTAAGTTAATACGAATTTTCTTAGAAAATGAATCTTGCAATTCAAGTGATTTCATTATAAAAAATTTGTTCACGGTGCCAGCAAAAAAATAAAGAGTAAACTATAAGTTCATTCAATATATTTAACTTAGGTATTCAACCGTTACATTAATTATGTTTTACAAGGTATATAGGAATTACTCTGGTGCATATGCATGTGTAGAAAATATATCAAATAAGTTCAACAAATTCAGCTAAAGACTAAAGAAAAAACTAATAGACTGACTATTTGAAAATGTATGTTTTTTAGAAAAAAAAATATATAATGATTTTATAAAATGCCTTTTGAAAACACAATTTAAAAAATCACAATTATACATTTAATTTGGGCTTTTGGACTAATTTGCATTTGTTTGGGCAATTTTTGAGAAGTGCTATATACACAACATTTTCATAATACTTTTATAACAAATCCAAAATGGTAAGTTGTTATTGGTTCTAATTGGAAAGATCAAATTTTATTTTTAATGGGCTCAAATTTTTATTTAGGGTGTTCAAGTTTTTTTTAGAGTGGTCAAGAATTTTTTCTAGGATGGTCAACAACTACACATATTAATTTAAAATTTAATTTTTTTTTTAAGGTATATATAAAAAAAAAATTTCAAGTCAGGGTGGCCATGTGACCACCCTAATTAACAACTATAGTTGCCCTTGACAGTGGAAAATATTACATAATGGATGAATGGTCAACAAGTTCCCTAAAAAAGCAAAGTAAAATTCTAGATGATTCTGACATTGATGAATAATCTCTACACAGTTACTTGAAAGATGGTTGTCAAATGAAACTAATGCAGCATCTCATCAATTGTGTGTGGTGAGCATTGATCCCTGGAGGTTTTGCGTAAAGCCTATATTATCACTAATTTAATCATGTCATTAAGAGCACACACACATGATATTTTACTCCATCATGAGCCTTAGATTCCAAACAAATGTACTCAACATGAATTTATGGTCTTAGATAAAAATTAATGGTCAACAAGTCATCCAACCAGAAAACAAAAGATGTCAATAAGTCAAATTCTTGATGATTTTGATATTGATGAAAAATCTCTACATGGTTACGTGAGAGATGGTTGTCAAATGAACCTAACACTACATCTCATCACTTGTGTGTGGTGAGAATTAATCTTTGGGAGTTGGGCTTAAAGTAAATATTATCACTAATTAAATCATGTCATTAAGAGCACATTCAAATGCTATTCTACTCAATCATGACATTCTATTGTTGATGTGAATCTCTTCCATGCCTCTTCAAAATTTTCACAAATCTCAAATGCTTTAGTTGTTCCTTACATCAAAATCAAGAACTTGTGGCAAATTAGTGGAGACGAACTTTGGTGAGACAATACAAGTACCCCTACTCAACTCTAGGCCAAAGGAGGTAGCTCGGGTTTCAAAGAAGAATTCCACCCTATCATTACCTATATGAATGTACATAAATGATTATAACAGAGTTCTTGCTACTTGTATTAACAACTACTCCAAGCAATCATGTTTTTTTAATTGTCTTCTAATGATGTAATAACTACTTTTATAACTTAAAGTTTCATTTTATAGTTTACAAGTGAACTCGATATACAAGAAAAGACGTGTAATTTAAACAAGTGGAACAAAAATCTACACAATCATGAAGATGAATAAATATCTTTTTTTCCACTAAGAGTGTTTCATATTTCACCAATTATACTATATTATGTCCATGATTTATTTTGATAAGAACCAGTGAATTCTTAGAAATTAGAGATGAATTTTGAGTAGTTCTTTGAGAGAATTATGCCTCATTCGAAAGATAAATTAATCCAGTTTGAGGAAGAAATGAACGTGCAAGTCATTAATTGACAGCACAACAATGACTTGAACAACAACACAACAGTAGCTACATTGATTTAAGTGAATCAACTGAACTCTTATCATCTTTCTGGTATAAATTTTGATTACTTTATCAGCTACATTAGGAAGAAATGACACATGGGAAGTTGAAATTAGTAAAGAATGAAGTTGAACTTGGGATTTTTATTTCATCAAATGAAGTGGTGATGTATTGAGCTCTGGGAGTTTGGCTCAAAGCCTATATTATCACTAATGGAATTATGTCATTAAGAGCACATACACATTAAATTTCACTCAATCATAGCCTTGAGTGCCAGACAAATGTCTTCAACATGAATTTCTGACCTTAAATGAAAATTATGCTGCGTAGTGGATAGCTGCAGCTTCAGAAATTTTTTTAAGGATAGTCATTAAAAAACTTAAATTATACAAAATTTAATAAAAATGAAACTTTTTCCCATATCCTAGGATCTAACAGAAAATTATTTAAGTCAATATGAATTTTCTAAGAAAATGAATCTTGCAATACAAGTGATTTCCTTATAAGAATTTTGTTCATAGTGCTTGATAGCTCGAAAATGTGTTGAAAACACAAGAGCTGTTTAGACCCCCAAATAAAAATTACGGCTCGATAGATTTTACACAACTTTAATACAAAGTGCGGAATAGTGTAAAAGTGAGCGGATGAACAAGTAAGCTACTCTAATCCATAAACTAAGCAACACAGCAGTATAATGGAATTAAACAAGAGTAGGGAAGAAGGATGCAAACACAGAAAACACCAAGACGTGTTCTCGAAGAGGAAACCGAAGAACTCGGCGAAAAACCTCTCCGCCGCCCTCCAAGCGGAAATCGATCCACTAGACAATCAGTTGGGATACATGGGTTAGCAAAAGACCCTCCAAGCCTAGTCTACCCGCTGTACCTAAGCCCTCCAAGCTCCTACTCCAACAAGGCTTCTCGGAACCGTGTCTTGTCCTAGTTATCCGGATCCCGCAACAAGCTCCATGTTGCATCTGCCATTCAAGGCTTCTTCCAATGCTTCCCAGCAGCACCAAAACGTCACACAGCACTCACAAGGTGTGGTAAGTGTTTGGGCTATCAACCTCTCAAAGATATGGATAATGGAGAGGGAAGGGTTGAGGAAATACCACAAGCAAATGTATAGAGAAAGATGGGGAAGACAATCTCTAATTACCAATGTGTTTGGCTAGGGTTTTCTCTCTGAAGCATTCCTCAACAATTGTGGGTAATGATGGTATATATAGGAGAGGTGCAAAAGGTGTGACTCAAAAAATATAGGCTGGCAGAACAGCTAGTCTCGCGGGTGTCTCGCGGGAAGGCCTTACCCGCGAGATACTCGCGAGACACAGTTGTCTCCACCTGGCCTGACTCTTCACATTCTAGCATGTGCCTGGCACATGGTTCACTTCGCGGGATGCTAGGTCGCGAGATACCCGCGAGAATCCTTCAGTTCTTCAAATGCTTGAGTCTTCAAACACTCTCTCTAACACACAACCCTTACAACAAATCCCACAACAGATACAGGGTTTTAAACGATTGAACTCAATTACAATCAAATTTGTTAGGACATATGTGTTTACATGTTAGGAACATATGTCACATTTTATGTAAATTGGCTAATCCTTTGACAAAACGCACTCTACTTGTAATTGGGTAGTTCTAGGTGTTTTTAATACTTCAAGAAACTATGTTTCAAGATCAAGTGTTGAAGTCATCAAGTCTGTCCAAGAAAAAGCAAGTTGAAGTGCAGAAATTTTTAATCTCGACACCTTCTCGACACCTACCTCGACACCTTCTAGCTGTCGAGAATTACAAAAGTCAGATTTCTGTTCTGATTTTCTTGGGATCCGTGAATGTGTTTTTGGGCCTTCTTTTCTTCTAACCCTAAACATATTTAAGGAGTATTTTAAGAGCCGTCAACAGAGACACAAGTTGCATAAGCATTGAGCAATCCTTGTTCAAGCAAATTGTGCTCTAAAGACAAAGTTCTTAACCTAGGATCATCTTCTTCAAGAAGTTGCTGTGTATTGTGCACCTTAGGGTTTTGTGACCAAGCATCTTCCTGATCTTCATGCAAAGGATGATCTGAAGAACTCTGCAGCCAACCTCTCATTCTAAAGTTGGTGATTGAAGTCGCGTACTGGGATCCGCGCATCTGGTTAGTCACGTACTTGGGAGCCGTGCATCAAAAGGGGGAACTGTCGCTACAGATTAAGTCCAATTGGGTATTGGGGTAAGAGTTCAACTGTAGGTTGATAAGGTACTTGGGATTCCTTATTTGTAACTGCTTGATTTGATAATAGTGGAGTTTCGGGAGTGGTGACCTGAAAATCACCCGGTGGGGTTTTTGCCGTTAGGGTTTTCCCCATTCGTGAACAAATCACCGTGTTATTTTTTTTTCCGCTGCATATTTTGTTATTCGGTGATTTGTTTGTGCTGCCACGTATTTGCATGTTAAATTGATTAATTAATAACTTGGCTAAATTAATTAATTAGTTTAAATCACAAGGGGTCATTCAGTTTGTGGCCTATCAAGTGGTATCAGAGCAGGCACACTCTGATTAGTTATTAATCTTTGCTGTGATTGATCCATTGACCCCTGTTTGTCATGGATAGAGGACAATCTCTTATTATACCTCCTCTATTTGATGGGACTAACTATGCCTACTGGAAAGTACGCATGAGAGCTTTTTTGCAGTCCTTAGATGAGAAGGTGTGGCAAGCTGTGGAGATTGGCTGGACAAAGCCAAAAGAAGCGCCGGCTGATTGGGATGAAGCCAAGATCAAGGCGGCGAACTTCAACAGCAGAGCGCTGAATGCTTTATTTAGCGCTGTCACCAATGAGGAGTTCAAAAAGATATCCTCAACAGAAACTGCCAAGGAGGCGTGGACCATCCTCCAGACGACCTATGAAGGAACAAAGGCTGTCAAAGATTCAAAGCTACAGAGGCTCACTACTAGCTTTGAAGAGATAAAGATGGAGGAGGATGAGTCGTTTGATGAGTTCTATGCCAAGCTTAAGGACATAGTGAACTCAGCCTTCAATCTTGGGGAAACCATCCCTGAACCCAAGGTTGTAAGGAAGGTGCTCAGATCTCTACCTGAGAGATTTCATGCCAAGATTACGGCAATTGAAGAATCAAAGGACATTGATAAAATTCCTTTGACTGAGCTGGTTGGGAACTTGCAGACCTACGAGCTAAGGTTATCAAGGATAGGCAAGTCAAGCAAGGGCAAGAGCATGGCCCTGAAGGCGAAGAGCAGTGATACCGATGAGTCTTCCGATGATGAAGATTCCAAGATAAAGTCCTACATTACGAGGCAGTTCAAGAAGTTTATGAAGAATGCCAATGGGAGGAGCTTCGACAAAGACCGAAGGCAATCCGGTTCTTCACAGTTCAAGAGCCAAGACAAAGGAAGAAAGGATGCCAAGGATGGCGGTCAGTACACTGTTCCGGCAGGACCAAAATGTTTTGGGTGTCATGGGTTTGGACATATGAAGAATGAGTGTCCCACATATCTGAAGAGCATTGGAAAGAGTAAGGCTCTTGCTGCAACCCTGAGTGACACTGAGCCTGAAGATGATTCCGATAGTGAGGATGACGGAATCCTAAATGCCTTCACTGCTTCAGTCAATTCTACTGATGGGATTGTTGAAGAAGAAGAAGAAGAATTGGTGGACACTGAATGTGAAAAGATGGATGACAAAGATGATATCCATTCAGCCTATGAGAAGCTTTACAAGCTGTCTGAAAAGCATGAGAAGCTATACAGGCTGGCCACCAAGAAGCTCAGTGATGTGGAACTCGATAGAGAAGAATTGTCCACAAAGTTTGATGAGGCTAATCAAACTATTGGTGCACTGAGATTTGAGAACAACTTCCTGGCTGAGAAGACCAAGAAGCTTGAAGCTGAGCTATTTCAAGTTAGAGCTCAACTGGAGAGGACTTCAAGTGCAAAGCTTGATGAGATGCTCAGCAACCAGAAATCTGCTTCAGATCGAACAGGTTTAGGGTATGGTCTTTCTTTCTCTAACTCTGCTTCTACTAGTTCTACTGTTTTTGTTCCTCCTGCTAATAATGTTAAAATTGAGAACATTGATGTTAAAACTGATTTAGCTAGTGAGAACATAGACAAGGGTAAATCCATCTTAGGAGCACCCCCTAAGTTAGAAAAGAAAGATGCTAAACTTCCTAGGAATAAGAAGGCTAACTCTCAGAAGCCTAAACAAAAGAAGCAGCATCTCTGTTATCATTGTGGAGCTGCAGGTCATACTCGACCAAATTGCTACAAGTGGCTAGCCACCCAACAGAGCAACAGTATGACAGCATCTGGAAGCCAAAATCAGCTTCAATCCTCTCTTGCTCCTCTTGGAGATCTTCTGAAAGCCATCATGTTCCTTTCGAACTTGAACGGTTACAATTCTTCCCCCTCACCGCCGGTTCAAGGTTTCAATCAAAGGAAAGGCTCTTCCAAGGTGTGGAAGAAAAAGGACTCTAAGTGATTTTATCACTTTCTTCTCCCTTTTTGTTTTTCTCTTTTGTTGCATTGCATGTGTGTTTTGCATTTTTTTTGAGTCAGTCTAGTTTTATGCATTGTTTTGCTTTGTTAACATGTTTTTGTGTGTTTACTTTCAGTTTTGTTTATTTTGTTTTTCATATAAAAATAAAAAAAAAAATTGAAAAAATTGAAAAATACAAAAACAGTGTGTGTTTTGTGTACTTTGGTACTTGTGTACCTTAGATGGCCAATGAAACAAAGTTTTCTAAACTTTGTATCTCTTGTAGCTTAGATGAGCATCCTTATGCACAACTAAGCAAGTGAGCTTTGTGGCTCTTGTTTGTGATGAGTAAGATTAGGTTATTTCTTAGACTTAACACTCATATCACTCTTTTTGACGGGTAGGACTAGAAAATCCTAAGAGAAAGGCATAAATAACCATCTCACCACTGTTGCCCGCCAATCATTAGTGACATCTGTATGTTTCGGCATAGCAAAAGTGTGATGTCAATGACATTAGTGTGCTTAGGCATAGCAAAATTGACATGTCAAATATCAATAGGTATTTCTTTTCTTTCTCATAAGCCCATGCATGATATGCTTAAAAAATAAAATGCAAAGAAATAAAAAGCAAAAAGATTAAAAATGCTTTAAAAATGGTTGCAAGCGTGTATTCTAGGAGATGTGGGAGTTATAGGATGTACCTCGAAGGTGATAGTCCCCATCAAACAGTTATGATTGTGTGTGAGTTAAAGTTATTTTCTCATATCTCAGATCGTCATAACTTGTATACACATATGCAATCTTGCGATGTTTTTCACACACAACACGCAATATTCTTTGCTACTTTTGATACATGTGCAGGTACAATGTGATTTGGCCATCACAAAGGTTTTACATGTGCTTTTGTATGCTCACTAAACTGTCATGACTTATTTTTGAAATATAAAATTGGTTAGACTTGTTTAGTGTGTGTGTGTGTTCTTGGGAGATCCATGTGCTTAAATTTTCATTGAAAGATGATTTTTGAGAGATTTATATGTTGGTTGGATCATGTTTGAGGTGCATGTCTTGATTGCATTCATGTCTGTGTTTTTCTCTTCTCGAAAAACTGCATTTCATAGCTGGCTTGACACCTTCTCGATACCTCCTCGATACCTGGTCAACTGTCGAGCCTCTAAGCATTTTCCTTATCGCAATCTCGATACCTCCTCGACACCTGGTGGATCGATCGAGATTCTCTCTGTCTGGTCGATACCTTCTCGACACCATGGTCGATCGATCGAGCTTCGCGTATCTGAAATTCTCCTTGCATCTCGATACCTCTCGATACCTTCAGCTGTCGAAGGCTTTTTCCTCGATACCTTCCTCGACAGCTTCCTCGATACCTCTCGACACCTCTGCTGTCGAGATTTACTGGAGATCCTATATATTCTTCTGTCGCGATTCTGACTTCATTCTCTCGATCTCTCTCGATCTCTCCGTGGCTGTTCATCTCCCTTTCACTCTCCTTTCACTCAAATCCTCCAACCCTCTGGGATCTTGCTCATTTCTGCCTTCTGTGAGCGCCCTTCTGAGTGGGGTGAGCATATGTACACATCATGTAGACCTTTTGCTAAAGGTCCTAGATTCCTTAACATGGTGATGACCTTTGTACTTCATCCTCTTTCTCATTATAACTCTATCACCGAGCCTCGTGCTCGTTTCTTGCTTTCTCTACTTGAGCATCTCACGATAGACTTTCCTTCTCACTTCATTTTCTCTATCATAGATGTTCATTTAGATGCGGCGTCCCGTGACAAGCTCATCTTTCCTTCCGCTATCACGAGGATTCTACGCCATTTTTCCATCCCTTTTCCTTCATCCGACCACTTCACACACATCTCTGCCATAGATGCCGCTACCATAAAACGTAGTGAGGCACAGTTCAGGGCGAGACAGCCGGATTTCACTCCTCCCTCCCGTTCGGCTCCATCCAGATCTGCTCCATCTACATCGACTCCTCTTCCTTCCTCCAGCGATGTATCTCTTGGAGACATTATGGCGCAGCTGCAGCGCATGGATGCTCGCCTCGATACACTCACCACTGAGTTGTATCAGGTGAATGTTCGTGTTGGTCGTATTGCATGACGGCAGGCGACCATGGGTGGTTTTGCTTCAGAGGCTTCTCCTCCACCACCTCCTCCAGTGGATTCAGATTCTGACTCTGAGGATGATGATGATGATGGTGATGACGATGATGCTTCAGATGATGATGATGGAGATGCTAGCTCTACTGATGAGATGTCTACATGACACTCTACCCTTTGTCATTCGTGACAAAAAGGGGGAGTAGTTTTGGATTATGAGAGTAGTCATCTTAGGGGGAGAGTTAGGATAGGACATTTTTGATAGGGGGAGTGTTCATACTTTTTGAGGGATGTAGTGAGGCTTTTGATGTATCTTTACATACATTGGTCTTGTATATCAGTTTACATACATTGTACTTATCTTCTATATATGTGGATGTATGTTTCTTTTTCACCTACCTCTTCATGTGTTGTTTCTTTTCCCTCTTTATACACATGTTCTTTATATTTGTATGCAATCTAATTATTTCTGTTTCACACAAGATGCCTTGATGAATTTTGTTTATAAGTGTTTCAGAAATACAGGTTGTCAAAGTCTACTTGCCATAAACTCTCTTTTTGCAAAGTTCTTCAAGAGTTTGTGTTAGGATAGATTTTATTGTATGTAACAAGTGAATATGAGTTGAGTGATCTATGACTTCTCTCATATGTTCATTTGTTTGTTGGGGTTTTGTCACGGATTGCCAAAGGGGGAGATTGTTAGGACATATGTGTTTACATGTTAGGAACATATGTCACATTTTATGTAAATTGGCTAATCCTTTGACAAAACGCACTCTACTTGTAATTGGGTAGTTCTAGGTGTTTTTAATACTTCAAGAAACTATGTTTCAAGATCAAGTGTTGAAGTCATCAAGTCTGTCCAAGAAAAAGCAAGTTGAAGTGCAGAAATTTTTAATCTCGACACCTTCTCGACACCTACCTCGACACCTTCTAGCTGTCGAGAATTACAAAAGTCAGATTTCTGTTCTGATTTTCTTGGGATCCGTGAATGTGTTTTTGGGCCTTCTTTTCTTCTAACCCTAAACATATTTAAGGAGTATTTTAAGAGCCGTCAACAGAGACACAAGTTGCATAAGCATTGAGCAATCCTTGTTCAAGCAAATTGTGCTCTAAAGACAAAGTTCTTAACCTAGGATCATCTTCTTCAAGAAGTTGCTGTGTATTGTGCACCTTAGGGTTTTGTGACCAAGCATCTTCCTGATCTTCATGCAAAGGATGATCTGAAGAACTCTGCAGCCAACCTCTCATTCTAAAGTTGGTGATTGAAGTCGCGTACTGGGATCCGCGCATCTGGTTAGTCACGTACTTGGGAGCCGTGCATCAAAAGGGGGAACTGTCGCTACAGATCAAGTCCAATTGGGTATTGGGGTAAGAGTTCAACTGTAGGTTGATAAGGTACTTGGGATTCCTTATTTGTAACTGCTTGATTTGATAATAGTGGAGTTTCGGGAGTGGTGACCTGAAAATCACCCGGTGGGGTTTTTGCCGTTAGGGTTTTCCCCATTCGTGAACAAATCACCGTGTTATTTTTTTTCCGCTGCATATTTTGTTATTCGGTGATTTGTTTGTGCTGCCACGTATTTGCATGTTAAATTGATTAATTAATAACTTGGCTAAATTAATTAATTAGTTTAAATCACAAGGGGTCATTCAGTCTGTGGCCTATCAAAATTTGGCACGGAATAAAAGCCAACAAAAACACAGTTGTAGATTACAACCTTACAATCTCCCCCTTTGGCTATTCCGTGACAAAACCCTAAAACAGACTCTAGACTTAAACGTGAGTTTGGGAACATAGGCAAAACTCACTCACACCTAGTTCTAGATTCTGAAGTGCTCTTGAAACATATGAACAAGTAACTCCTGAAACACAACAACACAATAACATCATTGTATGCAGAAAACTTGAAAAGCATATGGAGCAATAATAGCATGATCGAGCAAAACGAAATAGAAACACTAGATCATGGCACGATCAACCAAGTAATCACTATACAAAAGCAATTACTATGCTCATTCACACATGGAACGAACATCCGGATATGCAAGATGATAAGCTCATTTGAAGAGTATCATTTGCATCTCCAACACTCAACCAATGCAAACTACACGAAGTATTTGCATCTAGGAACAATCCTACTAGGGCACACGAGTGTTCATCACTCAACCAATGCATAGAACGTGTATGCATCTAGGAACAATCCTACATGGGCACAAGAGTGATGTACTTGAAGTAGAATGCATGACATTGAACAACAAGCAAACATGCATGAAGGTTGCATAGGCAAGGTATTGCAAATGCATGGCACAAACCACAAAGACCTACAAACATAATGCATGAAACAAACCCTAAAGCTTACATAAGCAATCATGGGTACAAAAATAAAAATGCCACAAAGCATAGAAATTAAACACACAGTTCTGAAAAATATACTGAATATACTTAAATTAATACTGAAGTTAAAGCATAAGTGTCAGAACTATAAACCAAAAAATAGTAAGACATTAACTATAAACCGAAAAAAACTTAGTAAAACCCGTCTGTAAAACCAATAACCAATAGTTAATGTAACTATGTATCTAAGCTACGCTCCCCCTAAGTCTGTGCAAGCTCTTTTTCATCAGCTCCCCCTCAAAATTTTCTCCCCCTTTTTGACTGGAATGGCCAAAGGGCTAGAATTGGTCGGATTCGGAGTCTGAACCATGTGTAGGAGATAAGCTCTGAATCTGGGCTGATAATGTAGTGATCTGCTCCTGGAGGTATGCAAACTGATCCGCTGTGTGCTGAACGTGAGTGTCAAGCACTGTTGACATGTGATCCATCTTAGCTAGGATCTGATCAAGCTTGCTGAGACCTTGTGTTTGTGTTGGAGCAGAAGATGATGGCTGTGCAGTCTCTGGATGTGCAGTCTCTGGAGCAGAAGTAAACCTGTCAATCTCCTCCTCTGTATCCCCACCCTCATCTGGTGCATCCTGAGGCACAACCCGAGGCGGTGGAATGAGATGGGCACCAGTCTTGGGGCCTTTAATATGTGCAGTGCTCCGAGTCCGAGTGTTTGCACCAATGGGGTAATCCCTCTGAACAACCGTAAGGCCACTAGGGAACTTCAGCTTCGTCTTGGCAATAAACCCCATGATCAGTGATGGAAAAGGCATTATGGTTCGGGAATTTTGCTTTGTAATGCTCTTTTTCAGGACATGGAAGATGTGACTGCAGATATCTATTTCCTTGTGAGTGAAGAGATCGTAGAGAAATCTCGTCCTTGGAGCTGATAAGGTGGTGAGGTTGGTGACTGGATAGAGGTTGTGGATCATGACATAGCTCAGAGTCCTCATTTCTGGAGAGAATTTAAGAGTATCCATTGAGGATTTCTTTGGAACCCCACCAAGAGTTGATATCATCTCCGTGATAGATCCCAGTCTCTCATCATATTGAACCGTCATCGGCTGTGAGGTAGGACGGATCTCCAGAAGATCTTGAATGCTATCCCTTGTTATCTCAAATTCTTTGTGCCTCACCCAGCAGATTATCTTGTCATCTTCTACAGCAGCATTGGAGAAGAACTCTCTGATTATTTCCGAGTACACTGTCCCAATTGGATTCAGCAATTTGGTCCAAGTTCTTTCTTTGAATGCATCTGGAATGCATGTGTGCTCAAGTTCCTCCAATTGGACCACCCTTTCCATGACAATGGTTGCTTTCTTGTAGCAATCATTGTACTTCATATCTGCGTCCGCGGATTTGAAGTGATCGGATTCAGTGCGAGCACGCTTAGGAGCCTTCTTCTTTGAGGCAGCATGCTTGGTGGGAGACATCTGCACAAGTGGACACAACACATATAGCACAAGTGCACAAAATATAAGAGCAAAGACTTGATTAGATTCAAGTTAGTTTGCACCTATTGAGATAATCCCAAAACAGAGTAGATTGCAAAAAAAAACAGAGCATGACCAATTCACACAAGCATGCTTCAATACATACAGCACTAAATCAAAAACAAGAATGCATGAAAACAAGACATTATGCATGAATTTAAATAACTGTGCAAGTGTGTGTGTCTGTGTGTATGCATGTGTGTGCAACAAGGGATGCATGAGGGTGTCCCTAGGTGTTTAGTTGTGAGCCAAGTAAATGTAACATATTCAAAATGCAATCTACACAAGAGCAACAATCAATTCAAGATCAAACCATGGTAAGACACATGAAAACATTGAAATTGGGACTCACTTGAGACCAATTAGGCACAACATTATCATTTAGACATTAAATCAAACACCTAATATGCATATGAGCACTTCATGTATGAGCAATGCATGAACATGGGAAAATTATGCCTAAATACATGATAAAATGCCACACGGGGCCAACACAGATGCATCAAAATCAAAAGGAACATAACCCAAACAAAAATTTAACAAAAACTTCACCCAATTTTGAAAACCAATCAAAGTTTCGAAAATTCCCAATTTTGAAAGCCCTAACAAAAAATTCTGCATAATCTAAGTAAAAAGTTGAAAAGAAATGGTTAACAAACATACCTTGAATGAGAAAATGCAGAAAAAGTCTTGAGTTGGAAAGGGATTTGATGGAATAGTGTTTTGGGTTGAGAGAGGTTCGAAGAAAAATGAGGGAGGGAGTTTTTGTGTGTTTGAAAAACTGTCACATCAGCCCCTTTAAAAACTGAAAACACTCATTTTTCGCGGGTTAGAGAGGGGCGAGACAGTCGCGAGACAGTCGCGAGAAGTGCCACTGAAGCAAAAAAATTTCGCAAGAAGCTCTAAGTCGCGAGATAGTCGCGAAACAGTCGCGAGATTCTCTGCCTGATTTGGAGAAAATTCCAGTTTTTGCCAAACAGCTTTTCGCGAGAAGCTGTTGGTCGCGAGACAGTCGCGAGACAGTCGCGAAAGTCTCTGTGTAACAAGATGAAAATAAGTATTTCCCTCAAATCTTTTCGCGGGAAGCAGCTTAGTCGCGAGCTTCTCGCGAAAGAACCCCTGAACCAGTTTTTTTTTTTTTTTTGATGAAAAACACACAAAAAGCATTTTGACCAAAATGTAACACAAGAAAGTATAAAATCACTTTCAAAAACTAATAAAACTCACAAAAATCTTTTTGGATTTGATCAACAAGTTCATGGGCATTCACATCACATTTGGACATATACAATCACACAAATGAGATAGGCATTAATTGAATCAAAAACTTGTGTGTTGTGTGTGAGTATCAAATGTAAAATAGTCCTTAGACCAGAGCGAAGCTTCAATGATCAATTCACACGAGTCATACACAACTGATACGAAATCATGTGGACTATCTCCATTATAGAAATGAGTATATATGACCTCCCACACAATGAAAACATAACTTAGAAGCTTTTCATTTTGCTTCTTATAACTCATAACAATTGGTCCATTTTGATTTTGATTGGACAAATACATCTCTTTTTGAGGAAGGTGCTTGAAATTTATGATATTTCAACATTGATGAGAAGCCTTTGTCCTTTTTGAGCACCATAACATATACTTTAAAAAGAGTCGCTTCCCCTTTTTCCTAGTCAAATACTAGTGTGTGCGACAGGCTTTTGCAGCTCAATATCTCTTTTCATTTGGAGATTTACAATTGGTGAGCTCTTTTTGCAAAAACATAAAAATAAAGTGGGAAGAGATATAGACACAAGTCTATGCAAGTATCAAGACCAACAAGACTATTTACCAATCATTCATGACAGGCTTGAAGATCTATTTACAACAGTCACACATAGTTTTCAGGGTTTCTTCCACACAGAAAAGAGTGCATACGAACAAGCGAAGATCGTAAATGCACTATGCCATAAGTACGAAGGTACTAGGCCAAACTCACATGAGATATGCACATAACAAGTGATCGAACTTTTTGAAATTTTTCAATTTTTATGGGTTTTTGAATTTTTTTTGAAACACACCCAAAACAAAACAAGAGAAGTAAGATCAACAAAAACTAGGTTCAAACCAGAAAAAAAATGCATGAAATGATGCAACAACAAATGTCCCTACACATGGAAAGAATTGATGCATGGACATATTACAATGCTTATGCATGAGTACCCCTCTTCACCCACACGTCACGTGCGTTTGGGGTGATATCCTTGACGGATTGGGTACGAGAGTTGGGACTTTCAAACCTCCTTGTGAAACTCTCCATGCAAGTGGTGAAGGCACCTATCATCTTCATCATGTCTGTCACTCCGGGATCACGATGTTGGCTTCTTGAGTTCTCACCGCTCCAAGCTCTATTGTCATTTCTTCTTCCTCGTGACCGCGGTGCGCTTGTATTGTTGTCTGCTCTCAGCTTTTGGCAGTTTGGTCTGGTATGTCCTCGCAGTCCGCAATAGTGACACACATAATCTGTTCTAGGACCCCGTTGAGGTCTTGAAAAGGATCTTGCTCTGGTTTCATGTCTTCCTACAGATTGATTTCGGGGCTTATCCACCATCCGTTGCTCAATTACATTCTTCTTTTCAACCTTAACATTCTCAGGAACGGCCTCCTCTACAATTTGCTCTACGGCCTTCACAAATTTTACTTCTTTGGTAGCTTTGATTGATGAGCTACTCACTCCGGCATATCCCAATCCGGACTTGTCTGAGGAATGTTTTTGGGATGAGATAACATCATTCAACTTTCTAGAGGAGACCCTATCTACCTTGGCTTGTGCTTGAACCACCTCTTGTTCAAGAAATCTGATCTTTAAGTAAGCTTTTGACAGCTCACCATTCATCTTTTCTATCTCGCATTTTGCCTCCCTATGTCTGACCATGAGGCTCCGGTAATCTTTCTCAGCCTTCTTCATTTTTCTGACGGCCGCCTTGGCTACCCTTGCATATTCTCCCGACTTCTCAAGGAGTAATGAGTAGTTTTCTTGAAGATTAGCTGCACTCTCATCCTTTTCTTCATCTGATTCTTCTACAATTCCAATGGACTCTGAATCAGAATGCTCACCAAGTTCCTTCACAAGTGCACCCAAGTCATCCGAGGAGTCTACATGATCAATTGTCATGAAAGCGGAGTAGTTTCCCTCACCGTCACAGCTTTCTTCCGAGTCAGTATCAGAAGAGTCGGAATTACTGAGCGTTGTAGCATAAGCTTTCCCTTTTCCCCTCAAAAAATTCGGACACTCCTTCTTTAAATGTCCATGGCCATTGCACTCATAGCACACAATGTCGGAAGAAGGTTGATAATCCTTCCCTTCTTTTCCTTTAAACTCTTTCTTGTCACCTCTTGATGGAGAGAACTTTCCTCTGTTGAACGGTTTTCCACTGTTCTTCATTTTCAGAAACTTGTGGAAGTTCTTTGCAAGATATGCTACTTCCTTCTCCATTCCATCTTCTTCGGAGGAATCATTTATTCTTTCGGTGATGGTTTTAAGAGCAAGCGATTTGCTCGTCTTATGGGAAGGCAGTCCCAGCTCATACGTTTGGAGAGACCTAATCAGCTCTTGAATCTTAATCTCATCCAAGTCTTTGCTTTCTTCTATGGCTGTAACCTTTGCTCTAAAACTTTCAGGTAGGGACCTCAAAATTTTTCTCACCACCTTAGTGTCTCCAACCTTCTCCCCAAGATTGAGTTTGGCAATGACAATTTCATTGAGCTTCCCATAGAATGAATCAAATGGTTCATCATCACCCATCTTGAGTTCTTCAAATTTGGTGGTAAGCATCTAAAGCTTCGTGTCCTTAACTTTCTTTGTACCCTCATAGGTAGTCTCCAAAATCTCCCAAGCTTCCTTGGCTACTGTCATATGAGAGATCCTGTGGAATTCATCAGGGGACACACCACAAAAGATGGCATTTAAAGCCTTACTGTTAGCATTGGCTGCCGCTAGAGCCGCCTTATCCCAAGTGGACTTAGGAGCCTCCGGCTTAGTCCAACCTATCTCAACCGCATCCCAAACGGTATCATCAATAGAGCATAAAAATGCTCTCATTCTAACTTTCCAGAATGCATAATTATTTCCATAAAAAAAATGGTGGAACATTGAGCGATTGAGACCGGTCCATCTCAACAAGGGTCAAGGATCACACTTAGGTAATTAAACCTTAGCAAGTGTACCCGCTCTGATACCAATTGATAGCTCGAAAATGTGTTGAAAACACAAGAGCTGTTTAGACCCCCAAATAAAAATTACGGCTCGATAGATTTTACACAACTTTAATACAAAGTGCGGAATAGTGTAAAAGCGAGCGGATGAACAAGTAAGCTACTCTAATCCATAAACTAAGCAACACAGCAGTATAATGGAATTAAACAAGAGTAGGGAAGAAGGATGCAAACACAGAAAACACCAAGACGTGTTCTCGAAGAGGAAACCGAAGAATTCGGCGAAAAACCTCTCCGCCGCCCTCCAAGCGGAAATCGATCCACTAGACAATCAGTTGGGATACATGGGTTAGCAAAAGACCCTCCAAGCCTAGTCTACCCGCTGTACCTAAGCCCTCCAAGCTCCTACTCCAACAAGGCTTCTCGGAACCGTGTCTTGTCCTAGTTATCCGGATCCCGCAACAAGCTCCATGTTGCATCTGCCATTCAAGGCTTCTTCCAATGCTTCCCAGCAGCACCAAAACGTCACACAGCACTCACAAGGTGTGGTAAGTGTTTGGGCTATCAACCTCTCAAAGATATGGATAATGGAGAGGGAAGGGTTGAGGAAATACCACAAGCAAATGTATAGAGAAAGATGGGGAAGACAATCTCTAATTACCAATGTGTTTGGCTAGGGTTTTCTCTCTGAAGCATTCCTCAACAATTGTGGGTAATGATGGTATATATAGGAGAGGTGCAAAAGGTGTGACTCAAAAAATACAGGCTGGCAGAACAGCTAGTCTCGCGGGTGTCTCGCGGGAAGGCCTTACCCGCGAGATACTCGCGAGACACAGTTGTCTCCACCTGGCCTGACTCTTCACATTCCAGCATGTGCCTGGCACATGGTTCACTTCGCGGGATGCTAGGTCGCTAGATACCCGCGAGAATCCTTCAGTTCTTCAAATGCTTGAGTCTTCAAACACTCTCTCTAACACACAACCCTTACAACAAATCCCACAACAGATACAGGGTTTTAAACGATTGAACTCAATTAAAATCAAATTTGGCACGGAATAAAAGCCAACAAAAACACAGTTGTAGATTACAACCTTACAGTGCTAGCAAAAGAGTAAAGAGGAAACTATAAGTTCATTCAATATATTCAACTTAGGCATTCAACCGTTACATTAATCTTGTTTTACAAAGTATTCAAGTATTACTTTAGTGCATATGTGTGTGTAGAAAATGTATCAAATAAATTCAACAAATTCAGTTAAAGACTAAAGCAAGCACTAACAGACTAAGTGACTAACTATTTGAAAATGTGTGTTTTATAGGGAAAAAAATATAATGATTTTAAAATATGCCTTTTGAAATCAAAATTTAAAAAATCACAATAAAACATTTGATTTGGGCTTTTGGGATAATTTGTATGTGTTTGGGCCATTTTTGAAAAGTGCTATGTCCACAACATTTTCATAATACTTTCATAACAAACTCTAATTAGTAAGTTGTTATTGGTTCTAATTTGAACTTACCAATGAAATAATCTTTTTGTTCACTAGTATTAGCTAGTAACAATATGCCACTTAAAATTTATTTGTGAAAATGTTGTGAACATAACAATTCTCACAATTTTTTGGTTCAATCTTCATTGCACCAAAATTTTATTTTTAATGGCTCAAATTTTTATTTAGGGTGTTTAAGATTTTTTTAGAGTGGACAAGAACTTTTTCTAGGGTGGTCAACAACACATATTAATTTAAAATTTAAAATTTTAAGGTATATATAAAAAAAAATTCAAGTCAAGGTGGTCACCACCCTGATTAACAAGTAGAGCCGCCCCTAACAGTGGAAAATATTGCATAATGGATCAAGGGTCAACAAGTCAAAAAGAGAGAGCCAGATTCTAGATGATTTTGACATTGATGAATAATCTCTACGCCGTTACTTGAAAGATGGATGTCAAATGAACATAACACAACATCTCATCACTTATGTGTGGTGAGCATTGATCTTTGGGGGTTTTGCTTAAAGCTTATATTATCACTAATTTAATCATGTGATTAAGAGCACATACACAAGATATTTTACTCCATCATGAGCCTTAGGTTCCAAACAAATGTACTAAACATGAATTTATGGTCTTAGATGAAAATTAATGGTCAATAAGTCACACAACCAAAAAACAAAAGATATTAATAAGTCAAATTCTTGATGATTTTGATATTGATGAAAAATCTCTATGTGGTTATGTGAGAGGCAGTCGTCAAATGAATGTAACACCACATCTCATCACTTGTGTGTGGTGAGCATTGATCTTTGGGGGTTTGGCTTAAAGCCAATATTATCAATAATTTAATCATGTCATTTTAGAGCACATACACAAGATATTTTACTCCATTATGAGCCTTAGGTTCCATACAAACGTACTCAACATGAATTTATGGTCTTAGATGAAAATTAATGGTCAATAAGTCACACAACCAAAAACCAAAAGATGTCAATAAGTCAAATTGTTGATAATTTTGATACTGATGAAAAATCTCTACGTGGTTATGTGAGAGACGGTCGTCAAATGAATGTAACACCACATCTCATCACTTGTGTGTGGTGAGCATTGATCTTTGGGGGTTTGGCTTAAAGCCAATATTATAACTAATTTAATCATGTCATTAAGAGCACATACATAAGATATTTTACTCCATCATGAGCCTTAGGTTCCAAAGAAACATACTCAACATGAATTTATGGTCTTAGATGAAAATTAATGGTCAATAAGTCACACAACCAAAAAACAAAAGATGTCAATAAGTCAAATTTTTGATGATTTTGATATTGATGAAAAATATCTACGTGGTTATGTGAGAGACAGTCATCAAATGAATGTAACACCACATCTCATCACTTGTGTGTGGTGAGCATTGATCTTTGGGGGTTTGGCTTAAAGCCAATATTATCACTAATTTAATCATGTCATTAAGAGCACATACATAAGATATTTTACTCCATCATGAGCCTTAGGTTCCAAACAAACGTACTCAACGTGAATTTACCCAATATTATCACTAATTTAATCATGTCATTAAGAGCACATACACAAGATATTTTACTTCATCATGAGCCTTAGGTTCCAAACAAACGTACTCAACATGAATTTATGGTCTTAGATGAAAATTAATGGTCAATAAGTCACACAACCAAAAACCAAAAGATGTCAATAAGTCAAATTGTTGATAATTTTGATACTGATGAAAAATCTCTACGTGGTTATGTGAGAGACGGTCGTCAAATGAATGTAACACCACATCTCATCACTTGTGTGTGGTGAGCATTGATCTTTGGGGGTTTGGCTTAAAGCCAATATTATAACTAATTTAATCATGTCATTAAGAGCACATACATAAGATATTTTACTCCATCATGAGCCTTAGGTTCCAAAGAAACATACTCAACATGAATTTATGGTCTTAGATGAAAATTAATGGTCAATAAGTCACACAACCAAAAAACAAAAGATGTCAATAAGTCAAATTTTTGATGATTTTGATATTGATGAAAAATATCTACGTGGTTATGTGAGAGACAGTCATCAAATGAATGTAACACCACATCTCATCACTTGTGTGTGGTGAGCATTGATCTTTGGGGGTTTGGCTTAAAGCCAATATTATCACTAATTTAATCATGTCATTAAGAGCACATACATAAGATATTTTACTCCATCATGAGCCTTAGGTTCCAAACAAACGTACTCAACGTGAATTTACCCAATATTATCACTAATTTAATCATGTCATTAAGAGCACATACACAAGATATTTTACTTCATCATGAGCCTTAGGTTCCAAACAAACGTACTCAACATGAATTTATGGTCTTAGATGAAAATTAATGGTCAATAAGTCACACAACCAAAAACCAAAAGATGTCAATAAGTCAAATTGTTGATAATTTTGATACTGATGAAAAATCTCTACGTGGTTATGTGAGAGATAGTCGTCAAATGAATCTAACACCACATCTCATCACTTGTGTGTGGTGAGCATTGATCTTTGGGGGTTTGGCTTAAAGCCAAATATTATCACTAATTTAATCATGTCATTAAGAGCACATACATAAGATATTTTACTCCATCATGAGCCTTAGGTTCCAAACAAACGTACTTAACATGAATTTATGGTCTTAGATGAAAATTAAAGGTCAATAAGTCACACAACCAAAAACAAAAGATGTCAATAAGTCAAATTCTTGATGATTTTGATATTGATGAAAAATCTCTACGTGGTTATGTGAGAGACGGTCGTCAAATGAATGTAACACCACATCTCATCACTTGTGTGTGGTGAGCATTGATCTTTGGGGGTTTGGCTTAAAGCCAATATCATCACTAATTTAATCATGTCATTAAGAGCACATACACAAGATATTTTACTCCATCATGAGCCTTAGGTTCCAAACAAACGTACTTAACATGAATTTACGGTCCTAGATGAAAATTAATGGTCAATAAGTCACACAACCAAAAAAAAAAAAGATGTCAATAAGTCAAATTCTTGATGATTTTGATATTGATGAAAAATCTCTACATGGTTATGTGAGAGACGGCTGTCAAATGAATCTGAAACCACATCTCATCGCTTGTGTGTGGTGAGCATTGATCTTTAGGGGTTTGGCTTAAAGCCAATATTATCACTAATATATTGTCAAGGATATTGATTTCTTTGTATCATGGATGGAGGAATGCACACCATTCATTGAACCACAAGTGTTTCATCATGCTTTGTTATTACTCCTTATCTTCCTATTAATAAAAAATCCCATATTGGCATAAAAAAAAAATTATAATAAAAAAAAAAACTGTAGTGTTTAGCGTTGATCCTTGTCTTGGCTTAAAGTAATATAAAAGCACTGGTGAACAAGTCAAGGTCTTGATTAAAATAATAATATAATAACAAAAATGAGAAAGGGTTTGAAGAATCACTATATATATATAATGTAGAATTAATTACAATATACTCACACTTTAGCTTCTCTTCCTTCAAACTTCTCTTCCTTTGTTACTATGGCCGCGTCTTTTGCAACTCTTCATGTGCTTTTCTTAGTATGGTTCCTTCCTGCTACCTTCAGTTTAAGCTTCTTCTTCTTCAAAGCAGAGTCAAACTCAAATGTCTCTTGCAATGAAGAAGACAAACAAGCCCTTCTAACCTTCAAACGTGGTTGCACTGATCATGAATGTGTCCTCTCATCCTAGTCTGACCATAAAGATTGCTGTATTTGGGAGGGAGTTTTCTGCGACGATAAAATTGGCCAAGTCTCTGAGCTCCACCTTAATAATTTGAGGTTAGGCGGTGAGATTAGTGGTTCGTTGCTCCAATTAGAACATTTGAATTACTTGGATTTGAGTGACAATAACTTTAATTGTACTCCTATGCCAACTTTCCTTGGTTCAATGTTCAGTCTCACACATATTGACCTCTCAGGTGCTAACTTCTATGGACTCATTCCTCATCAGCTTGGAAACCTTTCAAGCCTTCGTTATCTGTCTCTTGGATCTAATTCTGACCTTTATGTAGATAACCTTCGTTGGATGTCTGGTCTCTCTGCTATTCAATACCTTCACCTGAGCTCAGCTGACCTTCGCAGAGAAGTTGATTGGCTTCAAATAATGAATAAGTTCCCATCTCTTTCGGAGCTATACTTGGAAAATTGTCAGCTTGATAGCCTGAATCCATCTCTTGGATTTGTCAATTTCACGTCTCTTCGAGTCCTTCATCTTTTTGAAAATCATTTCAATCATGAGATACCTAATTGGTTCTCTAACCTCAGTACAAGCCTCTTAAGGCTTAAACTGTACAACAGTTCTTTGAAACGCAATATATCGCCTAGCATTTTCAATTTAGAGAAATTAGAATATCTATCCTTGTGTTTCAATATACCACCTAGCATTTTATTTTCAAGATTTTCTAAGTCATCTCAATCTCTTAACCAAGAAACATGTTCATGTGGCTAAAGTGAATGTGCATAATAGTTGAGCATGAAAAACAGTGGAATTCTTTATGAAGGGTTTAGACCCCTTAAACCACAATTAGATTGCGTAGCCTAGATTAATTAGCCAAGTTGTTACTTAGTCAAATTAAGCAATTCTAGGTTAAAGCAATCAAATAATCATATCAAAAATATAATGCAGCGGAATGATAAATAACACAGTGATATGATCACCCAGGAAACCACACGGAAAAACCTGGGGAGGATTTTACCCACCGATCCTCGAGGCAAAACGGAATCCACTAAGAAAGAATTGAAGTTCTTACAAAAGGACTTACAAGCTCCCCGCTTGACTTCCTAATGCTACCCACCAGTAAAACTTCCTGACACGACCACGCGCAGGCTCCGAGTCGGCGGACTACTTCTTTCTTTGTATTCCTTCAATCAGCTACAAGCTCCCCGCTTGTTTTTCTTTAAGCTCTAATGGCAGCAACCAAGTTGATAATCAAGATGTTGAAGTAATCTCAATCTTGAAAACCCTAAGCTTTGTGTAAAGGAAAGCTCCTCTAGATCTCACAAGAGATTTACACAAAACCACAATGTATGAGCAACAATACAACTTGTGCAACTCTGAAAACGTGGCTAGGGTTTTGCCTTATATACCTAGGGCAAAAACATAAACCCTAAACGTTTTAAAAGAGTTAGGGCTGAGCTGGAATTTCTGCAGAATCACATCTGGGCCGATTTTCAATCGATCGAGAATTACATTCAATCGATCGAGCCAGGCTGAGAAGCCCCAATGCTTTTGCAGTCTCTCGATTCCAACTTTACAATATTTAACCAACTTTGAGCAAGCCTAAACTAGACTAAATACATTGTTTTGATCATGGTTTGCCAACATTACAAATTAGAGTTCTAAATACACAAAATCCTAAGACCTTAGAACCTAACACTTTAGATAGAAGTAGCATAAAGAACTTTGACTTAAAACTCTTGCTAAAGCAACACTTTTTTTTTTCTTTTCTTTTTTTTGAAAATTGGAATAAAAACAAAACCAAAAAAAAAAATCACTAAAAACAACCCAAAAAAAAATTAACATAAAATAAAACCAAATGCAAATCATCTCAAGTTCCTCCCCCAAACCTAAAACTTACATTGTCCTCAATGTTAACAAGGAAAAACAATAAAGAGTAGAGATTATAGAGAGTACCATGAAGAGATGAACATAAATGAACAAAAAAAAATTTTAACACCTGCAAAATAGGTTAGAAAACCAAATAACAAAAATAATAAAAAGAAAAAAAAATCTAAAATACGATACAAACACTAATGCTAATTGCTTGGCAAGTCTTGATAAATGGGATCCTCCAAATTAATGGAATCCTCCTCTTGTGAAAAATTCTCAAGAAATGGCTTAAGACATTGTCCATTCACCTTAAATATGTTACCATTCTTAGGATTTTCAATTTCTATGGCACCATGGGGGAAAACATTTTTAATAATGAAAGGTCCAGTCCATCTAGATCTCAATTTTTTTGGGAACAAACGTAATCTAGAATTATACAAAAGAACCTTTTGAGATGGTTCAAAAAATTTCCTTAAAATTTGTTTGTCATGAAAAACCTTTATTCTTTCTTTAGAAATCCTAGAATTCTCATATGCATCACACCGAATTTCTTCCAACTCATTCAATTGCATTTTTCTCAATGAACTAGCCTTGTCTAAATTAAAGTTAAACATTTTTATTGCCCAATATGATTTATGTTCTAATTCCACAGGCAAGTGACAAGTTTTACCATAAACAAGTCTATAGGGAGACATACCAAGAATATTTTTATAAGCAGTGCGATATGCCCAAAGTGCATCATTCAACCTCAAAGACCAATCTTTATGATTTGGGTTAACCGTATTTTCCAAAATTTCTTTAGTCTCCCTAGATGGTTTGTCATTGTCTTTTAAATAAATCCTATGAGTACAAACCAATGGACTAAGTCCTTTTATGTTAGCCATGTTTCTTCCTATGACACCCTTATGTTTACTCAAAACATTTAATAACTTACATTCTTGCAAGGAGTCAAGTTTAGAAGACATTACCATAGGAAAAGTCTCATCGGTTCCTAGAAAAGCATACATGAGATCATTTGGCCAGGGCTTCAGGTTCCATTTAGGAACTTGCTCACTAGATGGCAACAACTTTATCTCACAGGGTGGCAACTCCTCGTATTTCAATTTCCAATTGCTCACTTCCAATTCCTATGTAGATTCCAAGAGACAATGAATGTATGCAATTTTGGAATTCTCATCAAAGTTAAAATCACATGAATTGACTAAACAAGTTTCTAATGTTTGGTCTTGAACAACTGTTTCAATCAAGTTAACTTCATGCACATCCTCTTCATCCCTAGTTTGCTTACAAGTATTAAAAATATTAAGGTCAAGGGTCATATTGCCAAAAGATAATTTTAAGACCCCACTTCTACAATTTATTAAAGCATTAGAAGTTGCAAGAAATGGGCATCCTAAAATCACAGATATTTGAGAATTAGCATTAGAAACAGGATGCATATCCAAAGTGAATGTTCAAATAGTGTGTAAAACACCTATAAACGTTTAGACCCCCAATTTACAAATTACCAATTCAAGCTTATAATCAAACAATGTATGTGAGAAATATGAACATAAGCTAAAAAAAAATTGATAAAACAATCTAAACCAAATAAAATCACAACCACAACAAAAATTAAATGGTAAAGATTAAGGGAAGAGAGATGCAAACACAAAGACAACACAGCGATGTGTTATCGAAAAGGAAATCGAAGTCTTCGGCGTAAAACCTCTCCGCCACCCTTCAAGCGATCAATAATCCACTAGAGAATCAAGTTGGGATACATGAATAGCAAAAGACCCTCCAAGCCTAATCTACCTAGTGTACCTAAGCCCTCCAAGCTCCTACTCCAACGAGGTTACGCCGAACCTTTGTCTTCTCTAACTTATCGGATTCCGCTATAGCCCATAGCAACAACCAATATCAATTGGTTCCTTCCTAACTGCTTCCAAAGTACCAAATAACCTTCTCACAAATATGGGAATGGTGAGAAAAGGATTTGGCTAAATGTACCTTTCAAGGATGTAACAATGGAGAGGGTGAGATGTAAGGAATTTGGAGAATCAAAGGATGAAGATTGTGGATGCGTCAATCTTGTATTTCTCTAGGGTTTCTCTCTCAAAATTCTAGCTGGAAGCTCAACAATAGGTGAGTATAAGGGGTATTTATACTAGTGTGTGTTTGGAATGCGAAAGGTCAGTTTTTCCCAAACAAAGTGGTCTGGAGACTAAATTTTGGAGAAGAAGAAACTTGTCAAGTCAAAGAAAATGGCGAGCATTTATGGCCAATGAAAAAAAGCATGAATTTGGTTTACATGTTAGGTGTTGTTCCTGGCCATCTTCTTTGACAATTCATGAAGAACATTTAATGCAAGCTCTTGCATTTCTTCACGCATGAAACTTCTTGAATATCATGCATCTTCCTAACATGGGCATGCAAGCCATTTAATGGTTTGTTGGCTAATGTCAAGCCACTAAGTTTGACTATTCAAGCCATTCCAACAGAAACAAAAAGTAGAAAAAGGGAAAAAAAAAGTAAAAAAAAAAAAACAAGTTACTCAATTGCACTAAGCTCGAGTACTATAAAGCATGGTATTAGTGCTGTTGAGCACATACACAAGATATTTTACTCCATCATGAGCCTTAGGTTCCAAACAAATGTACTCAACATGAATTTATGGTCTTAGATGAAAATTAATGGTCAATAAGTCACACATCCAAAAAACAAAAGATGTCAATAAATCAAATTCTTGATGATTTTGATATTGAATAAAAATCTCTACGTGGTTATGTGAGAGACGGTTGTCAAATGAACCTAACACCACATCTCATCACTTGTGTGTAGTGAGCATTGATCTTTGGGGTTTTGGCTTAAAGCCAATATTATCACTAATTTAATCATGTCATTAAGAGCACATCCACAAGATATTCTACTCAATCATGAGGCTTAAGTTCCTAAATTTCTGGCCTTACATGAAATTATGTCACAACGTGGAAAATATTGCTTAATAGATTAATGGTCAACAAGTCACCCAATAAAAACAAATAAAAAATAAAAAATTCAATAATTCAAATTCTTGATGATTATGATATTGATGGAAAATCTCTACATTGTTATGTGAAAGACAGTTCTGAAATAAACCTAACACTATGAGTCCATTTGGGAATAGTTTATTTAGGATCCGTTTGGATATAGCTGAAAACTGAAAACTGAAATCTGAAAAACATTGTAGCAAATAATTTTTAAATGTGTAAATAGTACCGTGAGACCCATTTTTAATGAAAAAGTTGCTGAAAAGTAAAATTTGTGGGTCCCGTGAACAGTACACGGGACTCACTGATTGGCTGAAAATGTTGAAAAGTCCAACATTGCGGCTATTGTTTATGAACAGTAGCCGCTTTGTCTCATTTTCACGTGCCAATAAAAAAAAAAAAAAAAAAAAAAAAGAAAAACAAAAGGAAAGAAAGGCTGAAACGCGTTTGCGTCCAAACGTGGACGCAAAACGCACAAAGCAAACATACACTTAGTTGAAACTGAAAATTTTTTACTAAAAATGTAGAAAAATAAAAGTTAAAAGGTAGCTGAATAGTATAATAGGAGCGAAAATAGCCAAATATTTGGCAAAATTTGTGACAAACTAGCATTGTTTCGGAAATAGTTAGCAATTTAGCAATTTTTTAGTACTCTAGTTCCAGAAAATCAAGTTCTAAATGGTACTCCAGTTTAGTGAACTCGAGTTCCTAGTGAGTCGCCAGTGTGGCACTACTGACCTGAAATTTGTGTAATTAAAAAAATAATGCGGTACTCGATATTACTGAAATCGAGTACTTCTTTATAGTACTCGAGCTTCATACAGTTGAGTACCTTGTTTTTCTTCTTCTTCTTTTTTTTTTTTTTTTAGTCAAGTTCTTTTCTATCTCTCTATCTCACGTAGAGGCACCCTTTTGTCCTTTTTTTTTTTTCTTTTCTATTTTATCTCCCGTAGGAACTCACTTTTGCAAGTCAAAGAAGCTTGTCAAGTCAAAGAAAATGGCAAGCATTTATGGCCAAAGAAAAGAAGCATGAATTTGGTTTGCATGTCAGGTGTTGTTCCTGGCCATCTTCTTTGACAATTTATGAATAACATTTAATGCAAGCTCTTGCATTTCTTCACACATGAAACTTCTTGAATATCATACATCTTCCTAGCATGGGCATGCAAGCCATTTAATGGTTTGTTGGCTAATGTCAAGCCACTAAGTTTGACTATTCAAGCCATTCCAACAGAAACAAAAATTAGAAAAAAAGAAAAAAAAATATACAAGTTACTCAACTGCACTAGCCTTGAGTACTATAAAGCGTGGTATTAGTGCAGTTGAGCACATACACAATATATTTTACTCCATCATGAGCCTTAGGTTCCAAACAAATGTACTCAACATGAATTTCTAGTCTTAGATGAAAATTAATGGTCAATAAGTCACACATCCAAAAAACAAAAGCTGTCAATAAATCAAATTCTTGATGATTTTGATATTGATGAAAAATCTCTACGCGGTTATGTGAGAGATGGTCATCAAATGAACCTAACACCACATCTCATCACTTGTGTGTGGTGAGCATTGATCTTTGGGGGTTTGGCTTAAAGCCAATATTATCACTAATTTAATAATGTCATTAAAAGCACATTCACATGATATTCTACTCAATCATGAGGCTTAAGTTCCTGAATTTCTGACCTTACATGAAATTATGTCACAACGTGGAAAATATTGCATAATGGATTAATGGTCAACAAGTCACCCAATTAAAAAAAAAAAAAAATGATGTCAATAAGACAAATTCTTAATGATTTTGATATTGATGAAAAATCTCTACGTGGTTACATGAAAGATGATCGTCAAATGAACCTAACACTACATCTCTTCACTTGTGTGTGCCAAGCATTGATCTCTAGGGGTTTGGCTAAAAGCATATATTATCACTAATTTAATCATGTCATTAAGAGCACATACACATGACTTGAGATTGTACTCAATAATGAGCCCTAAGTTCCAAAACAATTTCCTCAACATGATTTTATGGCCCTACATGAAAATTATGTCAAACGATGGAAAATATTGCATAATAGATTAATGGTCAACAAGTCACCCAATAAAAAAAATTTTCAATAATTCAAATTCTTGATGATTATGATATTGATGGAAAATCTCTACATTGTTATGTGAAAGACGGTTCTGAAATAAACCTAACACTACGATTCCGTCTGGGAACAGTTTATTTAGTTGATATTGAAATTTTTTTGCTGAAAGTGTAGGAAAATAAAAGTTAAAAGGTAGCTGAATAGTATAATAGGGGCGAAAATAGCCAAATACCGTGTTTTGGCAAAATTTGTGACAAACTAGCACTGTTTCGGAAATATTTAGCAATTTACCACTTTTTTAGTACTCGAGTTCCACAAAATCGAGTTCTAAATGGTACTCCAGTTTAGTGAGCTCAAGTTCCTAGTTACTCGCCAGCGTGGCACTGCTGACCTAGAATTTGTGTAATTAAGAAAATAATGCGATACTTGATATTTCTGAAATCGAGTACTTCTTTATAGTACTCGAGCTTTATACAGTCGAGTACCTTGTTTTTCTTCCTTTTTTTTGTTTTTTTTATTTTTTATTTTTATTTATTATCTCCCATAGGAACTCACTCTTGGAAGTGAAAGAATCTTGTCAAGTCAAAGAAAATGGCAAGCATTTATGGCTAAAGAAAAGAAGCATGAATTTTGGTTTACATGTTAGGTGTTGTTCCTGGCCATCTTCTTTGACAATTCATGAAGAACATTTAATGCAAGCTCTTGCATTTCTTCACGCATGAAACTTCTTGAATATCATGCATCTTCTTGACATAGGCATGCAAGCCATTTAATGGTTTGTTGGCTAATGTCAAGCCACTAAGTTTGACTATTCAAGCCATTCCAACAAAAACAAAAAGTAGAAAAAGGGAAAAAAATAAAAAATAAAAACAAGTTACTCGACTGAACTAAGCTCGTGTACTATGAAGCGTGGTATTAGTGTAGTTGAGCACATACACAAGATGTTTTACTCCATCATGAGCCTTAGGTTCCAAACAAATGTACTCAACATGAATTTATGGTCTTAGATGAAAATTAATGGTCAATAAGTCACACATCCAAAAAAACAAAAGATGTCAATAAATCAAATTCTTGATGATTTTGATATTGTTGAAAAATCTCTACGCGGTTATGTGAGAGACGGTCGTCAAATGAACCTAACACCACATCTCATCACTTGTGTGTGATGAGCATTGATCTTTGGGGGTTTGGCTTAAAGCCAATATTATCACTAATTTAATCATGTCATTAAGAGCACATTCACATGATATTCTACTCAATCATGAGGCTTAAGTTCCTGAATTTCTGGCCTTACATGAAATTATGTCACAAGGTGGAAAATATTGTATAATGGATTAATGGTCAACAAGTCACCCAAATTTTTTTTTTAAAAGAAAAAAGAAAAAGAAAAAAAGATGTCAATAAGACAAATTCTTAATAATTTTGATATCGATGAAAAATATCTATGCGGTTACATGAAAGATGATCGTCAAATGAACCTAACACTACATCTCTTCACTTGTGTATGCTGAGCATTGATCTCTATGGGTTTGGCTAGAAGCATATATTATCACTAATTTAATCATGTCATTAAGAGCACATATACATGACTTGAGATTGTACTCAATAATGAGCCTTAAGTTCCAAAACAATTTCCTCAACATGAATTTCTGTCCCTACATGAAAATTATGTCAGATAGTGGAAAATATTGCATAATAGATTAATGGTCAACAAGTCACCAAATAAAAAAAAAAAAAATTCAATAATTCAAATTCTTGATGGATATGATATTGATAGAAAATCTCAACATTGTTATGTGAAAGACGGTTCTGAAATAAACCTAACACTACGAGTCTGTTTGGGAACAGTTTATTAAGTTGAAACTGAAAACTTTTTGCTAAAAGTGTTGAAATATAAAAGTTAAAAGGTATAGCTAAATAGTATAATAAGACCCATGAATAATACCAACATTACAATGAGACCCATAAATAATACAAAAAAGAAGCTACAAAATTAAATAAACTTATATTATCACTAATTTAATCATGTCATTAAGAGTACATACACAAGATATTTTACTCCATCATGAGCCTTAGGTTCCAAACAGATGTACTCAACATGAATTTATGGTCTTACATGAAAATTAATGGTCAATAAGTCACACAACCAAAAAACAAAAGATGTCAATAAATCAAATTCTTGATGATTTTGATATTGATGAAAAATCTCTACGTGGTTATGTGAGAGACGGTCGTCAAATGAACCTAATACCACATCTCATCACTTGTGTGTGGTGAGCATTGATCTTTGGGGGTTTGGCTTAAAGCCAATATTATCACTAATTTAATAATGTCATTAAGAGCACATTCACATGATATTCTGCTCAATCATGAGGCTTAAGTTCATGAATTCCTGGCCTTCCTTGAAATTATGTCACAAGGTGGAAAATATTGCATAATGGATTAATGGTGAACAAGTCACCCAATTAAAAAAAAAAAGAAAAAGAAAAAAAAAAGATGTCAATAAGACAAATTCTTAATAATTTTGATATTGATGAAAAATCTCTATGTGGTTACATGAAAGATGATCGTCAACTGAACCTAACACTACATCTCTTCACTTGTGTATGCTGAGCATTGATCTCTATGGGTTTGGCTAGAAGCATATATTATCACTAATTTAATCATGTCATTAAGAGCACATACACATGACTTGAGATTGTACTCAATAATGAGCCTTAAGTTCCAAAACAATTTCCTCAACATGAATTTCTGGCCCTACATGAAAATTATGTCAGATGGTGGAAAATATTGCATAATAGATTAATGGTCAACAAGTCACCAAATAAATTTTAAAAAAAATTCAATAATTCAAATTCTTGATGGTTATGATATTGATGGAAAATCTCTACATTGTTATGTGAAAGGCGGTTCTCAAATAATCCTAACATTACGAGTCCGTTTGGGAACAGTTTATTTAGTTGAAACTAAAAACTTTTTGCTGAAAGTGTAGAAAAATAAAAGTTAAAAGGTAGTTGAATAGTACAATAAGACTCATGAATAATACCAACAGTATAATGTGACCCATAAATAATACAAAAAAGAAGCTACAAAATTAAGCAAACTTATATTATCACTAATTTAATCATGTCATTGAGAGCACATGCACAAGATATTTTACTCCATCATGAGCCTTAGGTTCAAAACAAATGTACTCAACATGAATTTATGGTCTTAGATGAAAGTTAATGGTCAATAAGTCACACAACCAAAAAACAAAAGATGTCAATAAATCAAATTCTTGATGATTTTGGTATTGATGAAAAATCTCTACACGGTTTTGTGGGAGACGGTCGTCAAATGAACCTAACACCACATCTCATCACTTGTTTGTGGTGAGCATTGATCTTTGGGGGGTTTGGCTTAAAGCCAATATTGTCACTATCATGTCATTAAGAGCACATTCACATGATATTTTGCTCAATAATGAGGCTTAAGTTCATGAATTTCTGGTCTTACACGAAATTATGTCACAAGGTAGAAAATATTGCATAATGGATTAATGGTCCACAAGTCACCCAATTAAAAAAAAAAAAAAAAAAAAAAAAAGGATGTCAATAAGACAAATTCTTAATTATTTTGATATTGATGAAAAATCTCTACGTGGTTACATGAAAGATGATCGTCAAGTGAACCTAACATTACATCTCTTCACTTATGTGTGCTGAGCATTGATCCCTAGGGGTTTGGCTAAAAGCATTTATTATCACTAATTTAATCATGTCATTAAGAGCACATACACATAACTTGAGATTATACTCAATAATGAGCCTTAAGTTCCAAAACAATTTCCTCAACATGAATTTTTTGGCCCCACATGAAAATTATGTCAGACAGTGGAAAATATTGCATAATAGATTAATGGTCAACAAGTCACCCAATAAAAAAAAAATTTAATAATTCAAATTCTTGATGATTATGATATTGATGGAAAATCTCTACATTGTTATATGAAAGACGGTTTTGAAATAAACCTAACACTATGAGTCCGTTTGGGAACAGTTTATTTGATTGAAATTGAAAATTTTTTACTGAAAGTGTAAAAAAATAAAAGTTAAAAGGTAGCTAAATAATATAATAGGACTCATGAATAATACCAACAGTGCAATGAGTCCATAAATAATACAAAAAAAAGTTACAAAATTAAATAAATATCTTCCCAAACGTACTCTACATTTCATCATCACCTTGAGTGGTTAGCTTTGATTCTTGTGTGTCTTGGCTTAAAATAATATAAAAGCACGAAGGAGTCAAGGTCCTGATTAAAATAATATAATAATAAGAAAAATTAGAAAGGGTTTGAAGAATCCCTATATATATATTATGATGAGTTAATTACAATATACTCACACTTCACAGATTTTCTTCCTTCAAACTTCTCTTCCTTCGTTACTATGGCTGCCTCTTTTGCAACTCATCATGTGCTTTTCTTAGTATGGTTCCTTTCCACTACCTTCAGTTTAAGCTTCTTCTTCTTCAAAGCAGAGTCAATCTCAAGTGTCTCTTGCAATGAAAAAGACAAGCAAGCCCTTCTAAAGCTCAAACGTGGTCTCACTGATCATGGACGCGTCCTCTCATCCTGGTCTAACCATGAAGATTGCTGTATGTGGGACGGAGTTTTCTGTGACAATAAAACTGGCCGAGTCACTGAGCTCCACCTCAATTATCCAATGAGGTTAGGCGGCGAGATTAGTGGGTCGTTGCTCCAATTAAAACATTTGAATTACTTGAATTTAAGTTACAATGACTTTAATTGTACTCCGATCCCATCTTTCCTTGGTTCAATGTACAGTCTCACACATCTTGATCTTTCAGGCGCTGACTTCTGTGGACTCATTCCTCATCAGCTTGGGAACCTTTCAAGCCTTCGCTATCTGTCTCTTGGAAATAATTCTGACCTTTATGTAGATAACCTTCGTTGGATGTCTGGTCTCTCTGCCATTCAATACCTTGAACTAAGTGATGTTGACCTTCACATAGAAGTTGATTGGCTTCAAATAACGAGTAAGTTCCCATCTCTTTCGGAGCTATACTTGGAAAATTGTCAGCTTGATAGCTTGAATCCATCTCTTGGATTTGTCAATTTCACCTCTCTTCGAGTCCTTCATCTTTCTAGAAATCATTTCAATCATGAGATACCTAATTGGTTCTCTAATCTTAGTACAAGCCTCTTAAGGCTTAAACTGTACAACAGTTCTTTGAAAGGCAATATACCGCCTAGCATTTTCAATTTTGAGAAAATAGAGTATCTATCCTTGTGTTTCAATAAGCTAACTGAACAAATTCCAGAGCCGTTAGGCCAACTTAAGCATCTAGCATATCTTAATCTCGGACTTAATTCTTTAAATGGTCCTATACCTTCTTCCTTTGGGAATTTATCTCGTATGAGATTATTATGCCTCAATGAAAATCAGTTGAATGGCACCATTCCAAACAGTCTTTGGCTTCTCTCTGAGTTAGAGACGTTGCATGTCGGAAAAAATTCTTTAACAGGTACCGTATATGAAGGGCATTTCCAAAAACTCTCAAAATTAAAGCATCTCCATATGTCTAAAACACATTTGTTCTTTAATGTCAATTCCAATTGGGATCCCCCCTTCCAACTTGACTCTGCCTCCATGAGCTCAATCAAGATAGGTCCTAAATTTCCTTCATGGCTACAATCACAAAGATCCATCAGTTTTTTAGATTTGTCCATGTCAGGAATTTCAGGCAAAGCTCCGGGTTGGTTTTGGAATTGGACTTCAAACATTACATTTATCAATCTCTCTAACAACCACATAGAATGTGATGTATCAGACATTTTTTTGAGTTCTACTGTCAAAGTGCTCAATATAGCTAACAACTCATTTTATGGACCCATTTCTACTTTCTTATGCCAAAAGAAAATTAGAAAGAATAAATTAGAGGTTTTAGACGCATCAAACAATATCTTATCAGGAGAACTTTCTCACTGCTGGAAGTATTGGCAGTCTTTGATCCATTTAAACTTAGGGAGCAATAATCTAGTAGGTAGAATTCCCTACTCCTTGGGGGCTTTAGTTAACCTCCAATCATTGCAATTACAAAACAATAGCATCTATGGAGATATTCCTTCATCATTGAAAAAGTGCTCAAATTTGAGTCTCATTGATATGGGTGATAATCATTTGTCCATCATACCACTATGGATTGGAGAAATGACAAATCTTATAGTTCTCCGTCTAAGATCAAGTGAATTCAAGGGTTACATACCTCAACAAATATGCCAACTTTCTTCTCTTAAAGTATTGGATCTTGCCAATAATAGCCTATCAGGATCCATACCAAACTGCTTGAAAAATATTAGTGCCATGGCATTACCAGATTCCGATGTTATTTCATTTTATTCTATGTCTTATAAATGTCCGTATATATTGGTATCCTATGTTGAGAATGTTCAGTTGGTTCCCAAAGGGAAAGAAATGGAATACAAAGAGAACCTTGAATTAGTTAGGCTCATAGACCTTTCAAGTAACAACTTGTCTGGATCAATCCCTACTGAAATTTCTGATCTTTCCAAATTACGTTTTTTGAATTTGTCTCAAAATCATTTGATAGGGAAGATACCAGAAAAAATTGGGAGTATGAAAGAGTTAGAGTCAGTTGATCTCTCACGAAATCATTTATCTGGTGAAATTCCTCCAAGCATGTCTAATATGACATTTCTTAGTCTCTTGGATTTGTCATGCAACAACCTTTCGGGTAGAATTCCTTCAAGCACTCAACTTCAATCATTTGATGCCCATAGTTACATTGGAAATCCTCAGTTATGTGGTGATCCTCTTCCAAAAAGCTGCACAATTGAGGAACAATCTTTGAATAGTGGCAATGTTGAAGATGATTCTAAAAACTCCAGCTTCTACATTGGTATGGGAGTTGGATTTGCAACTGGCTTTTGGGCAATTTGTGGAGCTCTCTTCTTTAATAGGACTTGGAGGCATGCTTATTTTAGATTTGCCGATGAAATAAAAGATTGGATTTATGTGACTGCAATGAGAAAGATGAATTTATTGGAAAAGCTAAGAGTCTGCCTTAGTAAGTGAGGCATCGTTATCTAGCCAAAAGGTATTGCTTCAAGTTATATGTCCTTAATATTGTTTCTTTCATGTTGATATTGTAGTCAACTACTTTGAATATACAATTTAATTCATAGCTAAATGTGATAGTCATTTGGATTTTATTTCACTAATATGACATAACTTTAGCCTTGGTTTATAATTCGTTGAAAGACATTTTTCTTTTAATAGGTAGATAAAAGGGGAGGGGGAGGTGTGGCTTGAGCCGTAGACATAGAGTACCACAATAGATACCATTACTGTTGGGATACCACTAAACTTTGTTTAGAGACATTTGAAGTGGATAAAGAGGGAACTCATTGAAATACCCTAAATAGAAACAAAGTGGTACTATGACAGAAGAAATTGTTTCTCATATACATAATACATCAAATATGTAGTGTAGAATTTTATTTATTTATCTATAATTATTATTATAAATAGGATGCATAGCATGAGTTATAACCTCATATGCTGTAAGCTTCAATTCAATTGGAGGATTTACTAGTAGAATATCAAAGAGGTGGACTTCATATGAATTCTTAGAATTTCAACATGACGTATTTTGAATTGAGGTTAAAGAAGAATTATTATACTCACATCACTATTATTGAAAATTGCAATTCATTTAAAGAAGAATTATTTCTCCATCAGCATAAATTCAGAGTTCTGGTCACTAAACAAAAAATAGTGCTTCTTGGACTCATTGATTTATTTCGTAATGACTTTTCAATTCCACAAACTCCAAGAGGCCCTCTTTCGCTTTTGTTTTACAGTTTTACTAAAAATACTGTTCCCTATTTCAAAAGTGGGTTTCTCATTTTGGAACCAACAAACTCTACTCAATTGAGCCAAATCTATGACTGTTACTGAATTGAATTGGGTTTTTTATAACAATATTAATCATAAAGATTAAAACTTCCTTTCATTTACGCAATGTTTTCTTATCTTCTTCTTCAATTTTTTTTTTCGTGCTTTTGTATGACCCTTTTGCTCTTTTGCAAACAATATTCACAGGCTGTGAAAACTATTGCAATCCAAGACATTTACAAGTTGAAGCAGACATAAATAAATTGTTTCTATATGACAGGTCAGTGTAACTATGACTTTGTCGTCTGAATTATCTCATTTGTTACCTCTTCATATGAACTATATGTGGCTATTGCCTATTGGTACTGGCCAGTTTCACTAAGGATGTTGTTTGTATTAATGTGCAAAGATAGGGACCATCAGTAGTGTAGACCATTTGATTGGTTTTTATTAGCCTCTTGAATGAATTTTTTACCCAATTATGTTGATATACATGCTTATGTTTGAAGTAGTAACTCTATAGAGTTTGATGTTATGGTCAAATTAATTAAAGCAAATTAATGAAAGGAAATGACACACAATCAGACAAAGAAATAATGTGCCAAACATGAAAAAAAAAATGATGACAAGGGAGTGACTGGTTGAGCTTTGATGATTCTGACAGCATTTATTTGATGGGAATATGCTACGAGGAAGCTACGTGGGGGCACTTCTTATTCTTGACTTCATACATAATAAGTAGGCTGGTCACTGGTGCGCTACTAGAGGTGTCAAGTGAACCATAGAAGTTCTTCCAGCAATGATTTCCTTGGGGAGCTCACTTGGTACATGCAATCTTCCTTCTCTGTGTGAATGGTTTTTTTGTTTCCGTTCCCCTTAATAACCATTAAGCATGTGTTGCAGTGAGTTGGGTTATAGAAGTTTTTTCTTCTTCTTTATAAAAGATGGAAAAGTTGGGTTATAGATTTTGTTCTTCTACAGTTAAGTAAAGAATTTATGTTGTACATTTCAGATTGATGCCAACCGCTAGTAGTTCCTAAGATCTCATGATATCCATGAGATCTTGGGTTCGAAATCTCATACTTGCATCTTGGGGCCACCCTTATAGCATTCCTCCTTGTAATAATCTGGTGCATGTGGGGTGAGGGGATTGAATACACTTGAGGGAATAGTTAGAAATACAAAGAGGTCTGGACACGCTCATTTGTTTAAAAAAAAAATGGTTGCCTATTATGGCATGTACAATAATTTTTCAAGCAATAAATGAATTACCTTTTTGAATATTCTTTAAAATTTTTTTTTTCAGCTGTTTGTTCTCTTGCTTTAAAATTTTTTTTCTTCAATTGTTTGTTCTCTTGCTTTGTTATCAATGAATTGCAGTTAATGTGTTCTTGGCAAACTCATTGGCTTTTACTTTTGCATCACTATTTTATTTGTTTTGACTTTTCCAACTTTTTTTGTGTTTCTAACGTGAGTCTTTGCTGTTCTTACGGTTTCTCTTTTGATGTATATGCAGTGGGCATCTCATGGATTTGTGAAGAACTTTATTTGGGTTCTTACTGCCTTCAAAGAACAATTGTAGATGGTGTAAACCTATTCTTCTTATGTTCTTTCTACCTATTTTTGATCATAGCTATCATAGGAAAATGTTCTACAGGAAGTAGTAGAAAAGATTGCGTCTTGGTGGTAGTTTCACTGTGTTGTGCTCTTTGTAGCATTGGTTATTTTAGTGTGGGTTTATGGAATCTAATGGCCAAAAATGATGAATTCAATCATATGAGCTGGTTGGTTTACTTTGTTAGAGGACTGGTTTGGATCTCTTTTACAGTTTCCTTGCTTTCTCAATGGTCCAAATGGATCAGTCTTCTAAACTCTTTTTGGTGGGCATTCTCTTTTGTATTGATTTCAATTCTGAATGTCCAAATTCTACTAAGAACACATAGCATTGAAATTTTGGACATACTACCTTGGTCTATTAACTTTCTACTTTTCCTCTGTGCCCTTAGGAACCTAATTCACTTTGTTTCTCAACATAATCTAGAAGACAATCTATCTGAACCTCTATTAGCCAAAAAGGCTGAAAAATGGAAAATAGAATTAGACCAGGCTAGTGTTCTTGAAAATTGACATTTTCTTGGATTAATAGTTTACTTAGCTTGTGCTACTCAAAACGATTGGCCCTTGAAGACATACCCCCCGTAGTTTCTGAAGATGAAGCCAAATTTGCCTACAAAAAGTTTGCTCATGCAGAGGATTCTCTTTTAAGGGAAACAAACTCGAACAATAACGGGAACTTGGTTCTTCGGGCCATTGCAAAAGTTTACCTGAAAGAGAATATATTCATAGGCATTTGTGCATTTCTTAGGACAATTGCTGTTAGTAGTTTCTCCTCTAATACTCTATGCTTTTGTAAATTATGCAAATGGCAATGAGAGGAACCTGGATGAAGGTTTCTCTATTGTGGGCTGTCTAGTTGTTACCAAGTTAGTTGAGTCTTTGTCTCAAAGGCACTGGTTCTTTGATTCAAGGAGGTCAGGAATGAGAATGAGATCATCCTTAATGGTGGCAGTCTACCAAAAGCAGTTAAAGCTTTCTAGTTTAGGAAGCAGAAGGCACTCAACTGGGGAGATAGTGAACTATATTGCAGTTGATGCTTATAGAATGGGTGAATTTTCATGGTGGTTCCATTCATCATGGAGCTTTGTACTGTAACTTTTCCTAGCCATTGGCATTCTTTTATGGGTTGTGGGTCTTGGTGCACTTATAGGTCTAGTTCCTCTTCTCATATGTGGACTCCTTAATGTGCCTTTTGCAAATATGCCACAGAAGTGTCAAACTCAGTTTCTGATAGCCCAGGATGAATGATTGAGATCCATTTCCAAGATCCTAAACAGTATGAAGATCATAAAGTTGCAATCATGGGAAGACAAATTCAAGAATTTGATTGAATCCCACTGCGAAAATGAGTTCAAATGGTTGGCTGAAACTCAGTTTGCAAAGGCTTATGGCACATTGTTGTATTGGATGTCTCCAACCATCATTTCTTCAGTGGTCTTTTTGGGATGTATTATTTTTGGAAGTGCCCCTCTAAATGCTAGCACCATCTTCACAGTTTTTGCATCATTGAGGAGTATGGGAGATCCTATTAGAATGATACCACAAGCTCTTTCTTCTTCGGTCCAAGTGAAGGTATCTTTCGATAGCCTCAATGCTTTTCTACTTGATGATGAGCTGCAAAATGATGAATTAAGGAGAATCCCCTTTCAGATGTCGGATAAGAGTGTAAAGATACAATCATGCAATTTCAATTGGGATCCTGAAATAATGATTCCAACTCTAACAGATGTGAACTTGAAAATAAGATTTGGGCAGAAAGTTGCTGTTTGTGGTCCAGTTGGGGCTGGGAAATCATCACTTCTCTATGCTATACTAGGGGAGATATCAAAAATTTCTGGAACAGTGAGTAAAAAACTGACTGATTGCTTATAATTTTGCAACTGAATTTTTTGTCACTGATTTTGGTCTTTATTGCTCACTAACAGGTTAATGCATTTGGATCCATTGCCTATGTTTCTCAAACTTCTTGGATCCAAGGTGGGACTATTTGCGATAACATATTATATGGAAAGCCTATGGACAAGACTAAATATGAGAAGGCCATAAACGCATGTGCTTTGGACAAGGACATCAATAATTTCAACCATGGTGATCTCACAGAAATAGGTCAGAGAGGGCTTAACATGAGTGGAGGACAAAAACAAAGGATTCCACTAGCTCGAGCTGTCTATAACGATGCTGATATCTATCTCTTTAAGGATCCATTCTGTGCAGTAGATGCTTATACAACTGCAATTTTATTTAATGTAAGAGAAACTTGCTTCAAGTTTTTTCATGAATGTGAAATCTAGGATCAAGAAAGAATCCTCATCTTTGATGTAGTTTTTTAACCAGTAAAAAAAAAATGAAATTGCAGGATTGTGTCGTGGCTGCTCTTGAAAACAAAATGGTCATTCTAGCGACTCACCAAGTGGAATTCCTCTCAGAAGTTGATAAAATTTTGGCAAATTTTTACCAAGTTTTAAAAGTAAAGCTTAATTTTAAATTTTGTATGCATAAATTTTTGTTACCCATATCTAATAGTATACTGTTTCTTAACTTTCCAGGTTATGAACGGTGGTCAAATTACTCAATCTGGAAGCTGAGGAGCTCTTGACAGCTGGGACAGCATTTGAACAGCTTGTGAATGCTCATAAAGATGCAATAACAAGACTGGGTCCTTCAAATAATGAAACTAAAGAAGAATCTCAGAAGTAAGATACGGTTCAGCCAGAGGTGTCTCAAGGGTCTAACCTTACTAAGGAAAACAATGAGGGTGAGATTGCTGTGAAGGATCTACCAGGAGTACAACTAACAGAAGAAGAAGAAACTGAGATTAATGATGTTGGATGGAAGCTATTCTGGGATTATATCATTGACTCAGAGGGATTGCTTCTTTTTTTCTTAGGCATAGTAACTCGGGCTGGTTTTGTTGGTCTTCAGGCTGCTGTGACATATTGGCTAGCTCTGGGCATTCGAATTCCGAAAATCACTAGTGTCATTTTGATTGGAATCTACACTGCAATTTCAACACTCAGTGCTCTCTTTGTATATGTAAGGTCTTTCCTTGCAACCTATCTTGGATTAAAAGCTTCCAGAGCCTTTTTCTCTGGGTTTACCAATGCTGTCTTTAAAGCTCCCATGTTATTCTTTGACTCAACCTCCTTTGGCCGGATTTTGACTAGAGTAAGATTATTTATTTCTCGACCACGAATAAAAAATAAAAAATCTAGACTGTATTATGTATCTTGAAAGGGTATTTTATAATCAGAGCCTGTACTCAATTTGTACATTCATCTTATTGTTTCTCTTGCAGGCTTCATCAGATTTGAGTATTTTGGATTACGATGTACCTTTCTCCACAATATTTGTAGTGGCAGCAAGTATTGAACTTTTGACTACAATAGGAATTATGGCTTCTGTCACATGGGAAGTTCTTATTGTAGCTATTCTTGGTATGGTAGCTGCAAAATATGTTCAGGAAGACCTAATGATTCATATTTAGTCTTGATTTTTTTACCCTCTTTCATCAATAACGGACTGACAAAGCTCTCTCTTTTGCTTTTGCTCAAAGGGGTATTATCAACCCTCTACGAGGGAACTAATAAGGATAAATGGAACTACAAAAGCACTGGTTATGAATTATGTAGCTAGGACTTCACTTGGAGTGGTCACAATTAGAGCTTTTAACATGGCAGACAAGTTTTTTGAGAACTATCTAAAGCTCATTGATTCTTGTAAAGTTGTAATTTACAACTGTATTTATGTTGGCTTTTATTCCGTGCCAAATTTGATTGTAATTATGTTCAATCGTTTAAACCCTGTATTTGTTGTAGGACTTGTTGTAAGGGTTGTGTGATAGAGAGAGTGTTTGAAGACTCAAGCATTTGAAGAATGAAGGATTCTCACGGGTGTCTCGCGACTTAGCATCCCGCGAAGTGAATCATGTGCCAGGCACATGCTGGAATGTGAAAGGTCAGGCCAGGTGGAGACAGCTATGTCTCGTGAGTATCTCGCGGGTAAGGCCTTCCCGCGAGACACCCGCGAGGCTATCTGTTCTGCCAGCCTGTACTTTTTGAGTCACACCTTTTGCACCTATCCTATATATACCATCATTACCCACAATTGTTGAGGAATGCTTCAGAGAGAAAACCCTAGCCAAACACATTGGTAATTAGAGATTGTCTTCCCCATCTTTCTCTATACATTTGCTTGTGGTATTTCCTCAACCCTTCCCTCTCCATTATCCATATCTTTGAGAGGTTGATAGCCCAAACACTTACCACACCTTGTGAGTGCTGTGTGACGTTTTGGTGCTGCTGGGAAGCATTGGAAGAAGCCTTGAATGGCAGATGCAACATGGAGCTTGTTGCGGGATCCGGATAACTAGGACAAGACACGGTTTCGAGAAGCCTTGTTGGAGTAGGAGCTTGGAGGGCTTAGGTACAGCGGGTAGACTAGGCTTGGAGGGTCTTTTGCTAACCCATGTATCCCAACTGATTGTCTAGTGGATCGATTACCGCTTGGAGGGCGGCGGAGAGGTTTTTCGCCGAGGTCTTCGGTTTCCTCTTCGATAACACGTCTCGGTGTTATCTGTGTTTGCATCTTTCTTCCCTACTCTTGTTTATTTCATTTTTACTACTGTGTTGCTTTAAATATGGATTAGAGTAGTTGTCTTGCTTTTACGCTTGTGTTTACACTATTCCGCACTTATCATTAAGTTAGTGTAAAATCAACCAAGCCGTAAGTTTAAATTGGGGGTCTAAACCGCTCGTGTGTTTTTCAACACATTTTCGAGCTTTCAATTGGTATCAGAGCGGGTACACTTGCTGAGGTTTAATTACCTAAGTGTGATCCTTGACCCTTGTTGAGATGGACCGGTCTCAATTGCTCAATGTTCCACCATTTTTTGATGGAAATAATTATGCATTTTGGAAAGTTAGAATGAGAGCATTTTTATGCTCTATTGATGATACCGTTTGGGATGCGGTTGAGATAGGTTGGACTAAACCGGAGGCTCCTAAGTCCACTTGGGATAAGGCAGCTCTAGCGGCAGCCAATGCTAACAGTAAGGCTTTAAATGCCATCTTTTGTGGTGTGTCCCCTGATGAATTCCACAGGATCTCTCATATGACAGTAGCCAAGGAAGCTTGGGAGATTTTGGAGACTACCTATGAGGGTACAAAGAAAGTTAAGGACACGAAGCTTCAGATGCTTACCACCAAATTTGAAGAACTCAAGATGGGTGATGATGAACCATTTGATTCATTCTATGGGAAGCTCAATGAAATTGTCATTGCTAAACTCAATCTTAGGGAGAAGATTGGAGACACTAAGGTGGTGAGAAAAATTTTGAGGTCCCTACCTGAAAGTTTTAGAGCAAAGGTTACAGCCATAGAAGAAAGCAAAGACTTGGATGAGATTAAGATTCAAGAGCTGATTGGGTCTCTCCAAACGTATGAGCTAGGACTGCCTTCCCATAAGACGAGCAAATCGCTTGCTCTTAAAACCATCACTGAAAGAATAAATGATTCCTCCGAAGAAGATGGAATGGAGAAGGAAGTAGCATATCTTGCAAAGAACTTCCACAAGTTTCTGAAAATGAAGAACAATGGAAAACCGTTCAACAGAGGAAAGTTCTCTCCATCAAGAGGTGATAAGAAAGAGTTTAAAGGAAAAGAAGGGAAGGATTATCAACCTTCTTTAGACATTGTGTGCTATGAGTGCAATGGCCATGGACATTTAAAGAAGGAGTGTCCGAATTTTTTGAGGGGAAAAGGGAAAGCTTATGCTACAACGCTCAGTGATTCTGACTCTTCTGATACTGACTCGGAAGAGAGCTGTGACGGTGAGGGAAACTACTCCGCATTCATGACCATTGATCATGTAGACTCCTCGGATGACTTGGGTGCACTTGTGAAGGAACTTGGTGAGCATTCTGAATCAGAGTCCATTGGAATTGTAGAAGAATCAGATGAAGAAAAAGATGAGAGTGCAGCTAATCTTCAAGAAAACTACTCATTACTCCTTGAGAAGTCGGGAGAATATGCAAGGGTAGCCAAGGCGGCCGTCAGAAAAATGAAGAAGGCTGAGGAAGATTACCGGAGCCTCATGGTCAGACATAGGGAGGCAAAATGCGAGATAGAAAAGATGAATGGTGAGCTGTCAGAAGCTTACTTAAAGATCAGATTTCTTGAACAAGAGGTGGTTCAAGCGCAAGCCAAGATAGATAGGGTCTCCTCCAGAAAGTTGAATGATGTTATCTCATCCCAAAAACACTCCTTAGACAAGTCCGGATTGGGATATACCGGAGTGACTAGCTCATCAGTCAAAGCTACCAAAGAAGTAAAATTTGTGAAGGCCGTAGAGCAAATTATAGAGGAGGCCGTTCCTGAGAATGTTAAGGTTGAAAAGAAGAATGTAATTGAGCAACGGATGGTGAATAAGCCCCGAAATCAATCTGTAGGAAGACATGAAACCAGAGCAAGATCTCTTTCAAGACCTCAACGGGGTCCTAGAACAGATTATGTATGTCACTATTGCGGACTGCGAGGACATACTAGACCAAACTGCCAAAAGTTGAGAGCAGACAACAATGCAAGCGCACCGCGGTCACGAGGAAGAAGAAATGACAATAGAGCTTGGAGCGGTGAGTACTCAAGAAGCCAAAATCGTGATCCCGGAGTGACAGACATGATGAAGATGATAGGTGCCTTCACCACTTGCATGGAGAGTTTCACAAGGAGGTTTGAAAGTCCCAACTCTCGTACCCAATCCGTCAAGGATATCACCCCAAACGCACGTGACGTGTGGGTGAAGAGGGGTACTCATGCATAAGCATTATAATATGTCCATGCATCAATTCTTTCCATGTGTAGGGACATTTGTTGTTGCATCATTTCATGCATATTTTTTTCTTTTGTCTGGTTTGAACCTGTTTTTGTTGATCTTACTTTTCTTGTTTTGTTTTGGGTGTGTTTCAAAAATTTCAAAAACCCATAAAAATTGAAAAATCTCAAAAAGTTTGATCACTTGTTGTGTGCATATCTCATGTGAGTTTGGCCTAGTACCTTCGTACTTATGGCATAGTGCATTTACGATCTTCGCTTGTTCGTATGCACTCTTTTCTGTGTGGAAGAAACCCTGAAAACTATGTGTGACTGTTGTAAATAGATCTTCAAGCCTGTCATGAATGATTAGTCAATAGTCTTGTTGGTCTTGATACTTGCATAGACTTGTGTCTATATCTCTTCCCACTTTATTTTTATATTTTTGTAAAAAGAGCTCTCCAATTGTAAATCTCCAAATGAAAAGAGATATTGAGCTGCAAAAGCCTGTCGCACATACTAGTATTTGACTAGGAAAAAGGGAAAGCGACTCTTCTAATGTAAAATTTTATGGTGCTCAAAAAGCCAAAGGCTTATCATCAAAGTTGAAATATCACAAATTTCAAGCACCAATCTCAAAAAGAGATGTATTTGTCCAATCAAAATGAAAATGGACCAATTGTTATGAGTTATAAGAAGCCAAATGAAAAGCTTCTAAGTTATGTTTTTAATGTGTGGGAGGTCATATATACTCATTTCTATAATGGAGATAGTCCACATGATTTCGTATCAGTTGTTTATGACTCGTGTGAATTGATCATTGAAGCTTCGCTCTGGTCTTAGGACTATTTCACATTTGATACTCACACACAACACACAAGTTTTTGATTCAATCAATGCCTATCTCATTTGTGTGATTGTATATGTCCAAATGTGATGTGAATGCCCATGAACTTGTTGATCAAATCCAAAAAGATTTTTGTGAGTTTTATTAGTTTTTGAAAGTGATTTTATACTTTCTTGTGTTACATTTTGGTCAAAATGCTTTGTGTGTGTTTTTCATCAAAAAACTGGTTCAGGGGTTGTTTCGCGAGAAGCTCGCGACTAAGCTGCTTCCCCCGAAAAGATTTGAGGGAAATATTTTTTTCATCCTATCACACAGAGACTTTCGCGACTGTCTCGCGACCAACAGCTTCTCGCGAAATGCTGTTTGGCAAAAACTGGAATTTTCTCCAAATCAGACAAAGAATCTCGCGACTGTTTCGCAACTGTTTCGCGACTTAGCGCTTCTTGCGAAAATTTTTTGCTTCAGTGGCACTTCTCGCGACTGTCTCGCCCCTCTCTAACCCGCGAAAAACGCGTGTTTTCAGTTTTAAAGGGGCTGATGTGACAGTTTTTCAAAACACAAAAACTCCCTCCCTAAACTTTCTTCGAACCTCTCTAAACCCAAAACACTATTACATCAAATCCCTTTCCAAATCAAGACTTTTTCTGCATTTTCTTCTTCAAGGTATGTTTGTTAACCATTTCTTTTTAAGTTTTCACTTAGATTATGCAGAATTTTTGTTAGGGCTTTCAAAATTGGGGATTTTTTTTCGAAACTTTGATTGGTTTTCAAAATTTGGTGAAGTTTTTGTTAAATTTTTTATTGGGTTTTGTTTCTTCTGATCTTGATGCATCTGTGTTGGCCCCTTGTGGCATTTTATCATGTATTTAGGCATAATTTTACCATGTTCATGCATTGCTCATACTTAAAATGTTCTTATGCATTCTAAGTGTTTGATTAAATGTCTAAGTGATATTGTTGTGCCTAATTGGTCTCAAGTGAGTCCCAATTTCAAGGTTTGCATGTGTCTTACCATGGTTTGGTCTAGAATCGATCTTTGATCTTGTGTATATTGCATTTTGAATATGTTGCTACTTGGCACACAACCAAACTCCTAGGCACACCCTCATGCATCACTTGTTGCACACACATGCATACACACAGACACACACACTTGCACAGTTATTTAATTTCATGCATAATGTCTTGTTTTCATGCATTCTTGTTTTTGATTTAGTGTTGTATGTATTAAAGCATGCTTGTGTGAATTGGTCATGCTCTGTTTTTGCAATTTACTCTGTTTTGGGAATATTTCAATAGGTGCAAACTAACTTGAATCTAATCAAGTCTTTGTTCCTATGTTTTGTGCACTTGTGCTATGTGTGCTGTGTCCATTTGTGCAAATGTCTCCCACCAAGCATGCTGCCTCAAAGAAGAAGGCTCCTAAGCGTGCTCGTACTGAATCTGATCACTTCAAATCCGCGGAAGCAGATATGAAGTACAATGATTGCTACAAGAAAGCAACCATTGTCATGGAAAGGGTGGTCCAATTGGAGGAGCTTGAGCACACATGCATTCCAGATGCATTCAAAGAAAGAACTTAGACCAAACTGTTGAATCCAATTGGAACCGTGTACTCAGAAATAATCAGAGAGTTCTTCTCCAATGCTGCTGTAGAAGATGACAAGATAATTTGCTAGGTGAGGCACAAAGAATTTGAGATCACAAGGGACAGTATTCAAGACCTTCTGGAGATACGTCCTACCTCACAACCGATGACGGTTCAATATGATGAGAGATTGGGGTCTATCACGGAGATGATATCCACTCTTGGTGGGGTTCCAAAGAAATCCTCAATGGATACTCTTAAGTTTTCTCCAGAGATGAGGACTCTGAGCTATGTCATGATCCATAACCTGTATCCGGTCACCAACCTCACCACTTTATCTGCTCCAAGGACGAGATTTCTCTACGACCTCTTCACTCACAAGGAAATTGATATCTGTAGCCACATCTTCCATGTCCTGAAAAAGAGCATTACAAAGCAAAATTCACGAACCATAATGCCTTTTCCCTCACTGATAATGGGGTTCATTGCCAAGAGGAAGCTGAAATTCCATAGTGGCCTTACGGTTGTTCAGAGGGATTACCCCATTGGTGCAAATACTCTGACTCGGAGCACTGCACACATTAAAGGCCCCAAGACTGGTGCTCATCTCATTCCACCGCCTCGGGTTGTGCCTCAGGATGCGCCAGATGAGGGTGGGGATACAGAGGAGGAGATTGACAGGTTTACTTCTGCTCCAGAGACTGCACATCCAGAGACTGCACAGCCATCGTCTTCTGCTCCAACACAAACACAAGGTCTCAGCAAGCTTGATCAGATCCTAGCTAAGATGGATCACATGTCTACAATGCTTGACACTCACGTACAACACACAGCGGATCAGTTTGCATACCTCCAGGAGCAGATCACCACATTATCAGCCCAGATTCAGAGCTTATCTCCTACACATGGTTCAGACTCCGAATCCGACCAATTCTAGTCCTTTGGCCATTCCGGTCAAAAAGGGGGAGAAAATTTTAAGGGGGAGCTGATGAAGAAGAGCTTGCACAGCCTTAGGGGGAGCGTAGCTTAGATACATAGTTACATTAACTATTGGTTATTGGTTTTACAGACGGGTTTACTAAGTTTTTTTTTTGGTTTATAGTTCTGACACTTATGCTTTAACTTCAGTATTAATTTCAGTATATTTTCAGAACTGTGTGTTTATTTCTATGCTTTGTGGCATATGTGCTATGTGGCATTTTTATTTTGTACCCATGATTGCTTATGTAAGCTTTAGGGTTTGTTTCATGCATTTTTTGTAGGTCTTTGTGGTTTGTGCCATGCATTTGCAATACCTTGCCTATGCAACCTTCATGCATGTTTGCTTGTTGTTCAATGTCATGCATTCTACTTCAAGTACAACACTCTTGTGCCCATGTAGGATTGTTCCTAGATGCATACACGTTCTATGCATTGGTTGAGTGATGAACACTCTTGTGCCCTAGTAGGATTGTTCCTAAATGCAAATACTTCGTGTATTTCGCATTGGTTGAGTGTTGGAGTTGCAAGTGACTCTCTTCAATTGAGCGTATCTTCTTGCAAATCCGGATGTTCATTCCCTGTGTGAATGAGCATAGTAATTGCTTCTGTATAGTGATTACTTGTTTGATCTTGCCATGATCTAGTGTTTCTATTTTATTGCTTGATCTTGCCATTATTGCTCCATATGTTTTTCAAGTTTTTCTGCATACAATGATGTTATTGTGTTGTTGTGTTTCAGGAGTTACTTGTTCATATGTTTCAAGAGCACTTCAGAATCTAGAATTAGGTGTGAGTGAGTTTTGCCTTTGTTCTCAAACTCACGTTTAAGTCTAGAGTCTGTTTAGGGTTTTGTCACGGAATAACCAAAGGGGGAGATTGTAAAGTTGTAATTTACAACTGTATTTATGTTGGCTTTTATTCCGTGCCAAATTTGATTGTAATTATGTTCAATCGTTTAAACCCTGTATTTGTTGTGGGACTTGTTGTAAGGGTTGTGTGATAGAGAGAGTGTTTGAAGACTCAAGCATTTGAAGAATGAAGGATTCTCGCGGGTGTCTCGCGACTTAGCATCCCGCGAAGTGAATCATGTGCCAGGCACATGCTGGAATGCGAAAGGTCAGGCCAGGTGGAGACAGCTATGTCTCGCGAGTATCTCGCGCGTAAGGCCTTCCCGCGAGACACCCGCGAGGCTATCTGTTCTGCCAGCCTGTACTTTTTGAGTCACACCTTTTGCACCTATCCTATATATACCATCATTACCCACAATTGTTGAGGAACGCTTCAGAAAGAAAACCCTAGCCAAACACATTGGTAATTAGAGATTGTCTTCCCCATCTTTCTCTATACATTTGCTTGTGGTATTTCCTCAACCCTTCCCTCTCCATTATCCATATCTTTGAGAGGTTGATAGCCCAAACACTTACCATACCTTGTGAGTGCTGTGTGACGTTTTGGTGCTGCTGGGAAGCATTGGAAGAAGCCTTGAATGGCAGATGCAACATGGAGCTTGTTGCGGGATCCGAATAACTAGGACAAGACACGGTTCCGAGAAGCCTTGTTGGAGTAGGAGCTTGGAGGGCTTAGGTACAGCGGGTAGACTAGGCTTGGAGGGTCTTTTGCTAACCCATGTATCCCAACTGATTGTCTAGTGGATCGATTACCGCTTGGAGGGCGGCAGAGAGGTTTTTCGCCGAGGTCTTCGGTTTCCTCTTCGATAACACGTCTCGGTGTTATCTGTGTTTGCATCTTTCTTCCCTACTCTTGTTTATTTCATTTTTACTGCTGTGTTGCTTTAAATATGGATTAGAGTAGTTGTCTTGCTTTTACGCTTATGTTTACACTATTCCGCACTTATCATTAAGTTAGTGTAAAATCAACCAAGCCGTAAGTTTAAATTGGGGGTCTAAACCGCTCGTGTGTTTTTCAACACATTTTCGAGCTTTCAATTCTGATGTTCGGCTTTTCTTCTATTCAAATGTAGCCATGGAGTGGTTAGTTTTAAGAATATAAGTACTTCAGAATTTGACCCTCTTCACTGCAGCTTTTCTTCTTGTGTTGCTTCCCAAGAGTTTGATAGCTCCAGGTAACATAACTTCATTAGAACTGTCCATTTCTTGTAGCTAGGAATTTTCAGACCTTCAAAAAATATTACTCAATAGTTCCTCCTTTCTTGGGTGGTCTACAGGACTTGTAGGACTCTCTCTTTCTTATGCTCTATCACTAACAGGCACCCAAATTTTTTTGACTTGATGGTATTGCTACTTATCAAACTACCTCATCTCAGTTGAATGGATCAAACAATTCATGCACATACCATCGGAGCCTCCTGCTATTGTGGAGGACATGAGGCCACTGTCTTCATGGCCTTCAATGGGTAGGATAGAGTTGCAAGTTTTGAAGGTAAGGAAGCATGGCAGACATAAGTTTCTTAATGTTCTTCACACGGCTACCTCCATCATTTTGACTTGTAACTGATGAAATTGACTGCAACTATTCATTCTTTTGGTCGGCTTTCAGATAAGATATCGTCCAAATGCTCCATTAGTTCTCAAGGAAATCACTTGCACTTTCAAAGAAGGGACTAAAGTAGGAGTTGTGGGAAGAACAGGAAGTGGAAAAACTACACTAATTAGTGCTTTATTTCGTTTGGTAGAGCCTGCAAGTGGTAAAATTCTTGTAGATGGGCTTGACATATGCTCTATTGGTTTGAAGGATTTAAGGATGAAACTCAGCATCATCCCTCAAGAGCCAACTCTTTTCAAGGGTAGTGTGCGAACAAACTTGGATCCTCTAGGTCTTTACTCTGATGATGAAATATGGAAGGTAAGCCTACTGATTCTCATCTTGAACAAATTCTTCTGTATTGTTTTGTCTTCTTTTCTTTGCAAGTTTGGAGCAACCCAACTAACATTTTCATTTATATGCTCTTGAGAAGTGTCAGCTTAAGGCAACAATCAGTAGCCTACCCAATCTGCTAGACTCTTCAGGTCAGTTTATGATTCTTTTTATAACTAACTATAAGAATTAAACATGCCAATTTCTCTAAAGTGATTTTAAAGCAATATGGATAATATTCATTTACTCTGGTATATTCAACAGTTAGTGATGAAGGAGAAAATTGGAGTGCCGGGCAGCGCCAACTCTTCTGCCTCGGTAGAGTCCTCCTTAAAAGGAATAAAATTCTAGTTCTTGATGAAGCTACTGCTTCCATTGATTCTGCAATAGATACCATTCTACAAAGAATTATTAGGTAGGAATTCTCAGAATGCACGGTGATAACAGTTGCTCATAGAGTTCCTACTGTTATTGATAGTGATATGGTCATGGTCCTCTCTTATGGTATGTTTTTTTTTACTTTCCAACTTTCTTTTTATACATAAAGATGGAATCCAATTCAATTTTTTCCCCCTTTCCTTTTTCCTTTTAGCCATATAGATAAATATGTATATAAACAAGATTCTTGAGATACAGTTAAAATGGTTAAATAAATGCAAGGGAAAGTATAATTTTGGATTATGCATAAACATGATGGCGTATCTGAGAACTATCTTATAAAATGCTAAAAGAATTGCTTAGCTTAACGGCTTCCTTGGCAATTTATGGGTTTGTGTGATTCAGCAACGGATCAAAGCTAATAATGTGCTTGGATGTGCAAATTTTCAATGGTTTGTTTTACTTAAAAAATAAGATAGGTAAATTAAGTTGTATCTAGAAAGAGTGAGGTTGTAAAGAACTGTAGATAAGTCAATAAATTGAAAAATAAGCTTATCATAAGTGGAAATATATTGAATGAAAAAGAAATTACAATAAGATCAATTGTAAGTACCTAGGGATATATGTGAAAGCTAGTTTTGAGTCCAAAATGCCCAAGAGTCTCCATCCAAACTGGTTCACAAAGTTGTATCGATCTTGAGGCAGCTTATGCTAATCTGAGTTGGTTTGGTCTTGCAGGGAAACTTATAGAATATGATAAGCCTTCGAAGCTTCTTGAGACTGACTCCTCCTTTGCCAAGCTTGTAGCTAAATACTGGTCCAGCTGCAGGAGGAACTCCTACCAGGATTTCAACAATTATCAATAATAATGTAGATAATGATAAATAAAGCACACATTTAGCATGAAAATGAGAGATTTTTATGTGACTTTATAACACACTAAGGTGATTACATGTAATACATGTTATCCTAAGGTGCCATCACAAAAAAGGACTCTGTGAAAGTATTGGAATATTTGATTAGCATGTAGAATCCTGGGCTATCTCATATTTTCTAAGTGGATTTGCCTATGGGCTATGAGAAAAGATGCAATGCCATATTTTACCATTTGGGTACCATCATTATTGTTTACAAGTGTGTGAGTACTGAAGTGTGTTTCACCTTATTACCAACATACTCTTTTACATAAATATTTTTCTTTTTGTCCATTGTAGGCTCATTATGCCTATAAACTATACAAAGGAAGGTAAAATAATTTGATACTTTTGATCAATATTGAAAAACACATTTAAAAAAAAAAAAAAAAAAGGAAAAATAGCTTCACTAATCTACACAATGGAATGGGTAATGGTTATAGTTCTGCTATAAATAGTTTGAAGGAAATTAGAACTCTGGTATTGAACCTGCACTCTCTCCAACTAGAGAGAGGGGGAGAGAGGCAGAGGTACCACTCAATCTGTATGGCTCGACGATAGGTAGTAGTCAATTAGTTAACACTTAATATAAAAAGATATATATTAACATCATGATAAGTACAACACTAGCATGAAGTGGCTTGTTCTAGTATATTATTGTCATCATACAATAAGTTCCACTTGTTCCTCCCATTCCCTAACACCAGTGAGCTTAATTTAGAATAAAGAAACAGAAATTCATATTCCAATATGCCAATTCCTAATTTGGTCCAATATTATACACATATATACAAAGTTACAAATTGTCCTTGGAGGGCTAGAAGTATTGTGAGTCATTGACTATTGTAATTGTTTCTGATTTAATGGATTTTGTGTGTCCAGAATCTCTGCAATCTTTCAATAGTGATTTACTCCGCGAATTCCCTCCTCACAAAAGCCAGAACTTCTAGAAGATCCAAAGATCCTCCATGATTGGAAAAAATGTTACCTGGTTTTAATCTCTCAAATACAGTACGTGGTATTGAAATTAAAGTAATAATAAAAATGGGTATTTTTTATCAAGCACTTGGCATGAGTTTTTTAATGATCTTCTTGACTATGTCATGGGGATACTAATGAAGCTCTATCATTCAAATCTCAAATCTGCTTGCCCAAAAACAATGGCTGGACTGCTTACTCACACAGCCACACCTTGCCTCTTCCTCTCTCATATTTTCTGCTTGGCTCTACAGCTACCAAGCTCTACTATAATGGCTCTAATAGCACACAATTCAACAGCACTTCCTTGATACTCTTTGTTTTATAAACCGAGTACTTCTTATGGGTTTGTGGGCTTAATTTCTTGTTTGAGCGAGATTCTTGTTTGAATATTGAAAAACATACGAAAGTGAAATCAGTGTCAAGTATCTCCTGCGCATGTGGAACCCCACGTGCCACATGGATCTCATAACGTTGTGCACACGATTTTTCCCTCACAGAGGTGTTTAAAAAATAAATCAATGTCTCATGTCTGTGGTTCTAACCTTGAACTTCACTTTGTTGTTTTATGGTTATAATAAAGAGAAATACTGTGTCCATAACATTCCCACAACGCTTTCACAACAAATTTTAAGTTTTAGGAGCAAAAAAAGTAATTTTAGTAATAGATTTAAATTAGAATCAATAGTAACTTACTACTTATGATTTGTTAATGTCTCACATTTTTACAAGATTTGAGGTGTTAGCTTATTATAGGTCAAATAAAATAAAATAAAATATTATACTAAAACCCTTCACAACTAAAACATTTTGTTGTATTACTAGATTTTCCCTCCTCTCCTCACTATCTAAAGAACACTTTCAACATCTTTCTCTCTCTCTCTCTCTCTTGTGTGTGTGTGTGTGTGTGTTTGTTTTTCAAATAAATAAATAAAGAACACTTTAATCCTCGCTTGAGTAGACTTTAAACCCCATTTGGTTGGAGTTTTTATTGGAGGGATAAAAAATAAAGGAGAAAAAAGAGGAGAGAAAAAAAATGAGGTTTGTGGTTGTTTGGTTGATAGTGGAAAATGGAAAGGATTTGGTGGGGCCTAAGAGTTTTCTCCTTGGACCCACCAAAACACAATATCCCCAAATTGGAGAGAAAATTATTGAAAAATATTTGGACAAAAATGCCTAAGTCAGGTTTCTTCAAACCCGAATATGTTAGGTGCTACCTTTGATTTTGTTTTATTTATTTATTTTTTGGGTTTTCTGTTCCTTTATTTTTTATTTTATTTTTTTTTATTAACCGAGCATGATTGAATCAGATTGATTGGGTCTTTGCCTTTTTTTTTTTTTTTTTTTTTCCTCTAATTGTGATAATTTTTTTTAATAAAGACATATGAGTCAATTTATATAAATTGCATTTTCCATCCTCCCACTTTTCTCATCAACCAAATGAAAGAGTTTTTTTTATCTCTCTACTTTGCCATTCTCAAATACCATGAGAGAAAACTAAAATCTCTTTTGTCCCCCTATTTTTTCAGCCCCTTCCTATTTTCTATTTTCTCACTTTTCGATTCCCCTCACCAAACAAAGTGGGAGTATTTAAAGGTGTGGTCTTATAAAAATAGGATTGGAATTGGCAAATTAGGGTTGGAGATGCCACACAAAAAGGCATAGGGATTAGTCAACAAATGAATCATTGCAATAACAAATGAATCAATGCAATTAGATAGAGTATAAGGATTTGTGATATTGGAAAGAGTGTAAGGAATTAACCAATTATAAACAAATGAGATTAATTAGCAAAAGAATCATTGCAATCAGAAATTTGAAAGAGTCTTATTACTTTGAAAAATTAGATATTTCTTAGATAATTTATTAAGGGTTATGTTAATGGGTGCTTTAGGGCAATTGTTAATAAACTATTTTAGAACAATTTAAACACCACTTTCATGGAAAATATAAAAATTCAAAAAAATTAATTACTTTTTTCATAAAAAATTTCAAAAAATATTTCTTAAACCAATGCTCTTAAGGCATCCGTTAACATTTTCAATTTAATAATATTCATATAAGTGGTTCGTGGTGTTATTTATTTATAGGTTTGGTTAACGGGTGCTCTTAGAACATTTATTACTAAACAATTTTAGGAAAATTTTGATAAGAAATATAAAAAATATTTAAAAAAAATTCAAATTTCTTTTTCTATTTTCGTAAAAAGAGTTTTTTTTTTAAAAAAAATACTAAGGGCACGTTTGATAGATTGTAACGGTAATTACAAAGGAATAAGAATAGATATTATAAGGAATACAAAATGATATAATGTAATACTTATTACTATTCATTTGTGTGATGACAACACAATAATAGAACCCTATCAATCTTAAGACATATTTTAGGAAATATCTTACTCATATAATTATATTTCCTAAAAAATAATATTTTTTTTTTATTTGAAAGAGAGATTAGTTATTTTTTATGATTTTTTATTTTCATAATTGTTATGTGCATATGGAAAGTTTGTTTATTTAGAAAAATATATTAATTGTAGAAATTAATTCACTTACTAAGGAATAGCTATTATATCCCTTTTAAAGATGAATAATTATTCCTCATTTTAAAAAATAACTATTCATAAGGAATGACTATTCTCTATAATAATAACATAACCAAATTATTGAATAGCTAAATCATATGAATAACTATTATATTACAGTGCCTCTTACAGCCTACCAAATATGCCATAAGTATTTTTAACACACACACAGGGAGAGGGGAGAAGGTTTTGAAAGTAATCCTTTATTTACTACTTTTACTTTTTTAATCTTACCTTATATAGACTATTGAATCTTTTGATAGCATTTTAGCAAAAACGATTTTTTTTTTTTTTTTTTTTGATAGCATTAATTGGATAGTCGTTAGTAAGAGGACAACATAAATATGTAAGTGGTATCCATTATGGTTCAGGATATAATTGTCATAATCAACATTCAAGTGGCCTAGTTGGTAAGATATTGGGCCATCAAGTCTCAGGACTTAAGTTTGAGCCTTAAACAACTCTGTGTTTTAGTGCTCTTTATATCCCATTTCCATCCCAAACGGTCTAAAGAATAATAAGTGAGTTTCTCACGGACCAGGAGTATGGGGTCCTTCCTGGGAGTGGTAAGGTACTACTATGGTCTCGCTCAGGTAGGGAACGGTGCAGCTCATTGTTTTGCAAAATGGTCTTTTGAATTATAATTTTGTGGGGTCCTTCGGTGTTGGTTGCTGTCCTCCTTGTTTAGAGGCTGCTTTGGTTAAGGAATCTGTTTTGTGTAATTTGGTTTGTTGTTAATAAAGTCTTTTTTTATCATAAAAAAAAATTAACTCACAAGTCACAATTGATAAATCAATTGTGACTAACCAAATTGATAAATCAATTTGGTTTGTGGGGTCATTCACAATTTTCCTTTTTTTTGGTAAAGATTTCATTCACAATGTTCATCATTTCAACTTATGGGATTTTTTGTTCATGTTCTTTCTGTAACTATGAGCATATCCTGGTAAGATTTCAAGCTGTTCTCTTTATCCATTTTTATGTTTAAATCAAAATTTATGTCATTCTTTTTTTATGGCAATCTCATTTACTCACGGACAAGTCTAACTGGAAAATGCCTAGACCATATCCAAGAAAATCATGAATATTAGTTGTGGCTTGGTTGAAATTGGTATTATGATCATTATTAGAAAGGAAATTGAGTGCAAATATACCAACATGAAGATAAAACAAAAAGGGGAAATAGAAAATAGTTTTCAATTTAGCTTGGTTGAAGTTGGTACTATCTGAAGTTAACTTTTGAGTGATGAAAAAATAGCACCTCTCTGTAGAATAAGTCTTTTTTTCCCCACCTGAAAAGATGAATACTATACAAAGAAAAGTGTACTTCCAGATGAATAAACATTTTCATGGTCCGATGGGTTCTATCAATATCTTGGAAGGATTCCATTGGATCCACTTCTAATCATTTGCATGCATGCCACCCACTTTTCCTACCAAAACTGGAGCTTCCTTATTCCAATGAAATAGAAAATGGGATAAAGAGATAAAAGTGGTTTAAGACCCTAGCTAATTAAGCATATACTTGTAATAGCGTTGTCCTTTTTAAAAAAAAAAAAAAAAACACAAATATTCAATTCATATTATCATCTATATTTGCACCTAAACACATAAGGCAATATTGATTTGTATGAAAACAAGGTTAAAAATTCTTATATATATATATATATATATATGACAAACTCATGAAATGTAGGGTCCGTTTGGTTAGGTGTTTTGGAGCTTAAAAGAGCATTTTTAAAACTCAAAACTCTATTTTACAATTGCAATTCCTTGTAACTTTTTTACAAACGTTCATTTTAATTTCTAAACGCAACCATAATCTAAGAAAACATGATACAAATCATAGTTTCCTAATATTTTTTTGTTACTCTACTGGATTAAAAAAAAAAGAAAGTGAATACAATAAATCATTTAATACAGAATGGCTGATAAGGAACAATTGTTGGATGAACTAAGAACACTGAAACCATTCATAGGTCACTTTCCTACCATGAGAACCATGTCATACAAGCCCAGTACATGTTATCTCTTAATGATGACATTGTGGGCCTAATCTTTGTTGCACATGTGATTGTAAGTCTTCAATGACTATTACTCAATCAGTAGCACACTTTTTATCATTCTTCCATCGTTTTTTTCTTTTCCTTTTTTAGTGCTTACGGTATTGACAACCAAAGACAAATGAATGAAGACACAATTATACAGACCCAGCAAAAGGTATTCTAAATTATGGGATATTTGTAATGTACTCCATAGACTTCAAGATTTTGTAATTTAATACCCTATTTTAATGTTAATATGCAATGTCTGACCCAACATCTAATTAATTTAGTGTCAAAATTAATGATTGAGTGGGTTACTAACTTACTAACCATCCTAAACTATGAAAGCATTTGTAATGTGGCTCACTAATTTGGATACTAATGTAGATGGATATAGTTGATTATTAATAGATTTGGTGTTGATTGCATTCATTTATTTATTTATTTTTTGTGTGGCAACCCTTAGGGAACAGCAAGCAATGCAACATTGATTTTTTTTTTTTTTTTTTGGCTGTTCTGATTTTTGAGGTTATGTTTCTATGTCTACTAGAGATAAAATCCTTTCATGTTTGAAACTACCCCTTTTTTTATTTTTTTTTTATTTTTTTATTTTTTTATTTTCTGGGTAAGTAACTGAAGATTTTGTTAAGAAGGGCCGAAAGAGAACAAAGGCTGGTAGAAAAACCAGCCCATCATCATGGCCAAAATGGCCCAATACCACTTTTTTTTGAAATTTTTAGCAAAAAGTCACTGTTTCGGAAATAAATAGCAGAGTACCACTTTTTCTGGAAATCGAGTTTCAGAAACTCGAGTTCCCCTCAATTCTGCCACCGTGGCATTGCTGACATGGAAATTCTGTGATTAAAAAAAATTATGTGGTACTCGAGCTTAAGAAACTCGAGTTCCATGCAACACAGTACTCGAGTATACCAGACTCGGGTACGTTTTATAAATAAAATGCAGAAAAAAAAAATTTACACAGTACTCGAGTTTCCCAAACTCGAGTACTGTGTAATGACTTTTTATGTTTTTATTTATTTAAACAGAAGCATTGTAAAATATAGAGATTTTAGTTTCAAAATATGAATTTAATTTCTACATTAATTAAAATTGTTCATTGTTTTCTCATAAAAATTGTTCACTGTTTTCTGTATAAACTATTTCTACGATTTTGCATAAAATTATTTTCTGTTCAGCATTTTTTAAGAAATTTTTCACTCTCTTTTCTGCATAAATTATTTTCTGTTTACTGTTTAAAAAATTGTTCATTGTTTTCTCATAAAACACCTAGTGAAATCGTGTTTTCTAAATTTAAACGCCAAATCTGAATGATTTTTCATGTTTGAATTTCACAATAATCGAATATATTTTTCTGCATTGATAAAATCTGTTTCTACATTAATAAAATTTGCTCTTTGCACATCATATTTACTATATATTCAAATCTACTTACTGCATTCATTAAATTTTTTTTTTTTGCATTAATTAAAACTATTCACTGCTTTCTCATAAAAATTGTTCACTGTTTTCTACATAAACTATTTCTAGCATTCTGCATAAAATTATTTTCTGTTCAGCATTATTTAAAAAATTGTTCACTCTCTTTTTTGCGTATATTATTTTCTGTTCACTATTTAAAAAATTGTTCACTGTTTTCTCGTAAAACACCTAGTGAAATCGTGTTTTCTAAATTTAAACGCCAAATCTAAATGCTTTTTCATGTTTAAATTTCACAATAACTGAATTTGTTTTTCTGCATTGATAAAATATGTTTCTATGTTAATAAAATTTGCTCTCTGCACATCATGTTTACTCTATATTCGAATCTACTTATTGCATTCATAAAATCTGTTTTCTGCATTAATTAAAACTGTTCATTGTTTTCTCATAAAAATTGTTCACTGTTTTCTACATAAACTATTTCTACGATTTTGCATAAAATTATTTTCTATTCAGCATTATTTAAAAAATTGTTCACTCTCTTTTCTGTATAAATTATTTTCTGTTCACTATTTAAAACATTGTTTGCTGTTTTCTCATAAAACACCTAGTGAAATTGTGTTTTCGAAATTGAAAAGCCAAATCTGTATGTTTTTTAATGTTCGAATTTCACAATAATCGAACTTTTTTTTTTTCATTGATAAAATCTATTTTGATACACACTTTGTCAAAATTATCCAACAATGATGGATTGTGATTGGTTGTTTATCACTTTCTAATAAACTCACTATTTTTTCTACTTCACCTACAGTCTGTTGGCGCATGTGGTTCGTATGACTACAGTTGGTGCTACAGCAGCAGGCTAGTGATGTGTCTTCAAATGCCGTAGTTGGTGCTACATCATGTTTACTGTATATTCAAATCTGCTTACTGCATTCGTAAAATCTGTTTTCTATATTAATTCAAACTGTTTTCTGCATGTGGTTCGTATGACTATAGTTGGCGTCTGTGTAAATTATTTTCTGTTTACTATTTAAAAAAATGATCGCTGTTTTCTCATAAAACATCTAGTAAAATCATGTTTTCTAAATTTAAAAGCCAAATTTGAATGCTTTTTCATGTTTAAATTTCACAATAATCGAATTGGTTTTTTTGCATTAATAAAATTTGCTCTTTGTACATCATGTTTACTGTATATTCAAATCTGCTTACTGCATTCATAAAATCTATTTTCTGCATTAATTAAAACTGTTCACTATTTTTTGATAAAATTTATTACTGTTTTTTGCATAAACTATTTTTAGCATTCTGCATAAAAGTATTTTCTCTTCAGCATTATTTGAAAAAAATGTCTCTGTTTTTTCTGCATAAATTATTCAATGTTCATTAGGTGTTTTATGATCTGGATGCTCTAATAGCAATGACTACGCAGGAAAAAGCACAGCAATAATATGGAAGCATAAACAATGATAAAATAGATAATAAAGAAGTAAATAGCAAAATAGATATATTCAAAATAAGGTTAAAATAGAGTGTGGAATATGAAAATAGAAAACTAGTAAAATCTTACTTAAACTAGTAAAATCTTACTTGAATAAAAACTTCAGTCTTTGATAAACTTGAAAACAAACTGCTGTCTTTGATACAAGCTTGAAAATAAAACTGTCTAAAGAGAAAGGTTACAAGATTCCAAGAGGGGAGAGAGTACAAAAGTCTTTCTGAGGAAGATGGAAGACTATTACAAAAGGCTTTCTAAAACTTGGAACTTAAAAGCTTAGAATCTTAGAAACTTGTCTTCTGTCATCATAGTCCGTCTCTTTTATAGGTGAAATGAACCATGGTAAAGTAACTTGAGTAGGTAAATTGAACTCAAGTTAATCTGTTGGTGGTATGGAAATTAGTATTGATGAGTAATAGTCTATCTGCGTCTATCTGGGAATCTTTCAAATCTTGGGAATCTAACAGATCTCTTTTTACGCATGCTAGTAAACAGTAGTAACTTTTGAACATCTATCTGTATTTGTCTGGACTATCTAGCAAAATTGAGCCATTTGCATAGTGAAATATTGGTTAGTGAAGGATTTAATTCTTAATAATCTGTTTGGCATTTGCACAGTCTGTTTGGCATCAATTTCAACTTTTACCTTTTAGTTTTTGTGTACAGCTTTTTAAAACCTCATTTTTTCCTGCATTATTTTTCACCTTTTCAAAATTTTTCAAAGTACAAATATAATTTAGCACACTTTTAGCAGAAAGTTTAGCAAAAAGCTAAATAAGCTGTAAACGGAAACTAAGCTTAAAAATAGTAGAACCTTAGAAATTGCTATTATATTACCATTTTGTTTCAGTAGTAACACCCCATGTTCCACCTCGGGAATAATTTCAGGTCATTCCGATGTGTTTCGGGATCATTCCAATGTGTTTCGGCCATTTTGGATTTAGAGATGGAGATAGAAGTTTGATTGAGGGGATTAAAATATAAACAAAAAATGTGTATCATCTATTTAGTATTAAGAAACTATCAACAAATAAAAAAATACAAAATAATTATTTCTTTATATATTAAAATGCAATTTATCTATTAAAAGAAAAAACGACCTTCTTTTAAATGACAAAAATCATCAATATTAAAATTGTACTAAGTCATTTGTACTAACTCATGATGCGTAGAGAGCAAATTTTATTAATGTAGAAACAGATTTTATCAATGCAGATCGATTATTGTGAAATTCAAAAATGAAAAAGCATTTAAATTTGACGTTTAAATTTAGAAAACATGATTTCACTAGGTGTTTTATGAGAAAACAGCGAACAATTTTTTAAACAGTGAACAGAGAATAATTTACGCAGAAAAGAGCGTGAACAATTTTTTAAATAATGCTGAACATAAAATAATTTATGTAGAATACTAGAAATATTTTATGCAGAAAATAGTGAACAGTATATCATGTCCTACTTGAGCCAAAATCCATCTTACAAACAGTTTTGAGTGTTAAGGATCATAACATCAACATTCAGTACTTTTAACAGGCACAACTACTTTCAAACACCAAAAAAACACAGAAACAAGTTCAAAATCACACACACAAATGGACACTCAAAACATGCTTTGAGGTAAAAGTCATAATAGAAAATTGATTATTGAGCTACATTTTATTTTATTTTTCAGGCACGATTGCAGCCATTAAACCAACATAGATTCTATTACAAACATTTTTTTTTCCAGACATATAGATTCTATTCTCTCAGCCCCTAGACAGAGGGAAAGTATATAACAAATCTGATATTGAAAAACTTTAAAAAAACAAAATATTTGGTCAAGAACCTACTTCGAAGTTGTATGTGAAAACTGAAAACCCAACCTACTACCTTTATTTGATCAGGTGGATGTAGTTTCTGTTTTTTTTTTTTTTTTTGGTTGGTTGGTAATTTATGTTGCTTGTGACAACTTATTTAAGTACAGCAACAACGCTGCTCAATTTTTTATTTTGGCAGTTCTTTGGTCTAGATTTCCCACCATGTATTTTGTGGCATAGATTTTTGGATAAACCCAAAAATGTTTAACTTTTTAGATAAACTAAATAAGGAGTAATAGTAATAATAATGATAATAATAAAATGTAATAAAGGGAAATTTTCAATACATTACGATTCATTGTATTCAAATCATCTCTAATTTCTACTCATTTTGTCACACTTGTTCTATACTTATACATGGTAGACTATAGGTGAAGTAGAAAAAATAGTGAGTTTATTAGAAAGTGATAAACAACCAATCACAATCCATCATTGTTGGATAATTTTGACAAAGTGTGTATCAAAATAGATTTTATCAATGCAAAAAAAAAAAAAAAAAATTCGATTATTGTGAAATTCGAACATGAAAAAACATACAGATTTGGCTTTTTAATTCAACAAATTTGTAGTATCTGTACATCTAATGTAAACAATTTTTCCTTGAGTTTTCACAGTTTTGTACATTCAACGAATTCAAATTTTTAAACAAATTCATACGATCTATACATCTACCGTACATACTTTTCCATTGAATTTTCATTATTTTGTACTTTCAATGAAATCAAATTTCTCAACAAGTCTAGACTATCTGTACATCTTATGTACACCTTCATGATTTGGTACGTTCATTGATTTTCCATCGATTTTTCTCGAATTTCTACATTCAACTAATTCGAACTTTTTTACAAATTCAAATTTTTCGAGGCATTTACCATTAGGTGATTTATACGAATCATTCATTTTTCTTTCATGGAGTTTGTCCATTATACATATGGTTACATATTTAAAAAAACACAAAAACCATTTAAGTGCAATAACTACGCCAATGCTAGAAATACTTTATGCAGGAAATAGTGAACAATTTTTATGAGAAAACAGTGAACAGTTTTAATTAATGCAGAAAATAGATTTTATGAATGCAATAAGCAGATTCGAATATAGAGTAAACATGATGTGCAGAGAGCAAATTTTATTAACATAGAAACAGATTTTATCAATGCAGAAAAACAAATTCAGTTATTGTGAAATTTAAACATGAAAAAGCATTTAGATTTGGCGTTTAAATTTAGAAAACACGATTTCACTAGGTGTTTTACGAGAAAACAGTGAACAATTTTTTAAATAGTGAACAGAAAATAATTTATGCAGAAAAGAGAGTGAACAATTTTTTAAATAATACTGAACAGAAAATAATTATTTTGTATTTTTTATTTGTTGATAGTTTCTTAATACTAAATAGATGATACACATTTTTTGTTTATATTTTACTCCCCTCAATCAAATTTCTATCTCCGTCTTTGAATCCAAAATGGCCGAAACACATCGGAATGACCTAAAATTATTCCCGGGGTGGAACATAGGGTGTTACTACCGAAACAAAATGGTAATATAATAGCTATTTCTAAGGTTCTACTATTTTTAAGCTTAGTGTCCGTTTACAGCTTATTTAGCTGTTTGCTAAACTTTTTGTTGAAAGTGTGCTAAATTATAATTGTACTTTGAAAAAATTTGAAAAGGTGAAAAATAATGCAGGAAAAAATGAGGTTTTAAGAAGATGTACACAAAAACTAAAAGTTAAAAGCTGAAATTGATGCCAAACAGACTCTTATCTCTCTAAAGGTTTTATATTTTTGCATAATTTTTTTCTTCTTTCTTAGATAGTTGTAATAAATAAAAGAGAGAAAAAAATGTTCTAGAATTAAATAATTTAGCAAGCAATAACTATGCAGTAATACCATATTTTTATTAGAATCCAACAACTCCTCAGCTATAGTGTGTGTATGTATATTTTGCTAGCACATAGAGTATTAGAAGTGAATTTAACCCAACGAAAGATTTGTTAAAATTCACATCCAACAAAGAAATATTGCATGATGTAAAATAACTTAGAGTTACACAAAGTGTAATTAGGACCCAAATCCACATGTATATCATACTCTCAAATCTAATGCCGTCTCCATCTAAATAGTCTCCCCTCGATCTAGCTACCAAAAGCTCGAGCTAATGAACTCACATTCTTGTGTATTTTTTTTAAACACATCTGTTTTTCCTACATCACCAAACAAAAAACATGAATCTATTAGGGCTGTTATTAGTTGTGTCTTGATCTGATCTTAATGCTGGCATTTTTATGTTATTTTTGAAATAGAGTTTAGCAAGTCATCTTTGGTGATCTGGAGCTCCTCAGGCAATTTGCTAAGCAGTTTGCAAGTACTTTCAATTTAGAGCAGACCCATAATTTGATTGTTAGGCTGCAGCAAAATGTCATAAGAATTGAACCATTGAAAATTTCATGAACAAGGAACCCTCATTTTTTTTGGTATATTTTTTGTTCAACTGGCCCTTGGTGTTATATGGCTTGATCTTAATGAAAGATTTTTATCAAGACAAATTAACTGGGGTTTTTGTACAATTGTTTATCTTTGAGTTGTGGACTTCTTTTATTGTAATTTTGGATGGTTCTAGCTTCATGTTGAATAAAATTTCTTGAATTTTCTGCAAACCTTGATGGATTTTGCTTAATGAAAAGTTATTTGTCTCATATATGTAGTCAACTACAACTATCATGGCCATTGCACTTGCACATGGAGGGGTAATTCCATATGATTTAATTTTTTTTTTTTTTTTAATTATCTATCTTTTATAGCAAGGTTAGCAATCTATCATTTACCCAAAAAAAAATGAAATAAATATGACTCAACTCTCAAGGCTTACTTTGTCTTGAAGATTTTCAATTTTTTTTTTTAAATGTATACAATATGTGCTTACATTAATGATTTTTTTTTTTCATATAGCAGATAATCTATTTTTGTCTTTTTAAGACATTTCAATGAGTAATATAATATTTTTGTCTTGGTTTGTATCAAATTGTAATTTATAGGTTTTAATTTTCTGTTTTTAGTTGGGCTATAGCTATTGATTTGTAGATAATTTTTGTTTGCAGCAAATATTTTTTGAAATTCATGATAATGTCTTTCTAATCATGACTGAGGTTATGCATTTACAAGTTTCCAATTATTTGAAAAATGTAGTAGTTTCATTCTCAAAGATTCTTGCTGCAATATATTGAACTGGACATGTTTGTGTTCTGAAATTAACTTGAACTCTTATTAAAAACATGGTTTTGTATCTACTCTATGTGAAACACTGTAAAGAAGTAAACTTTGACCTTTAGTTTTAAATTATTAATTTTTAAAAAATGTTTTTCATTCACTTTGATTTCTTTGTAGTCAAACTAAGAAGGGTGAAGGAATTTTTTTCTTAAAAAAAGAAAGGAAAAAGGCTTACGGATTTTATGAGATGTATACATGTTGATTGATCTCATTTTTAGCAAAACTTCCAAAGTGAATTTTAGGCTAGGACATTTTGTTTTGCATTAAACATGTCTACACTAGGGGCATTGGCCCATTGGTTTTGGAATGCAAGCATGTCATCAATTTTCTGTGCAAGCATGTCTAAACTAGGTCTCTGCTTATTCATTTGAATATGAGGGTAATATTTACTATTGACTATTGGGGTTTGTGCACTTTCTTTAACTATGCAGGTAGCCTATAAACTAATGGTTATGCATGAAGGATGTTTGGAAGGGAAGTTTCAGTCTATTGTTAGACTAAGGGAAACCAATCAGGAGAAAGCTATTGTTCATCATGTCAGACAGGTGATTATAAGTAGAAATCTTTCCTTGAATCATTTATGCTCCTTAGAGAGGTTCTGAGGGTCCCGTGGTTTAGTTTTTTGACAGTTATATGGAAATACGATATTGTTTTCTTTGCAAGTTTCCAGAAATTATCATGTAGCTTTCTGTTTCTGTTGTTGCATTTGATGTGATTAATCAATGCTTACCTTTGGAACCCTAATGAGTGTTGTTGCATTGTTATCCCTTATCTCTATATTTTGTATATATATCAATTTATAGTAAATTCATTATTAATTTTTTTTTTTTTTGGTTGGTTGTAATTTCAACACTCTTTTTGCCATAACATACTACTATTTAATCAATTAAATCATTTGGTCTCCTTACATGTTTTGTGTTGATTTCTTACTTTATGTAGTTACTTCTTTTCATTTATAAGATGATTTAATAATGCAGTCACAAGAGCAACCCTATTCAGGTCCTTATTCATGTGATCAATGCTACTTTGTTGTTGCTTTCCTACTTCTTAATGTTGCATATTGAAAACAAATTTGAGAATGTTGAGTGAACTTCCATTATAAATATATATATATATATAAAAGAAAAAGAAGGAAGAAAAATTAAACAAAAGGGAGATCCAGAAGTGGATGAACCTTATAAATGTTGGCTAATTTTGTTTTAATTAGATTTTCTTTTTTGGTTGGGGAGCTGTATATAAATGAGAACTAGGTGTTCGATGAAATCCTGCAAAGAACTTGGGATAGAAAAGGTTATGTTTGGGTTATTCTAAAACAAAATTAAAAGGAATCGGATTGGGTTACTCTCCACAAATTTGCTTCCAAGGAAGGATGATCGCACCATTCTCTTTAGCTGGATTTTTTTTTTTCAATTGCTAGAAATATTTTTCTCTCCATCATAGTGGATGTTACATTTTTAGTTGTTTAGAATAGGCTTAAAAAAAAATCTATTTGTAAGACAACACATTTTTATGGATAGCATACTGAGTGTTATATACATTTTAAATTTGAAATTCATACCAAGTGTTATTTTTTAAAATTTATACATTCAATTGCATTAGCTACATACTTATTTAATTAAATTTATTTAAGTATGACTTTTGAAACAAAATGTTTCTCCAAATATTTACCTAAAATTATTTGAATATATTTGCTTTCTCAGATTCTAATTATTTCTATTTACAAAAATTTATTTGTGGACTCTTACAAAATTTACATTATTTTTATTTCTATTTTGTTGAAAATAGATGTATTTTTTTTCCCAAGAACCTAAAAATACATGTACTTATGTAATTCCCGTGCATTTGCACGGGTTTAAAAGCTAGTTACCTTAATATGCCAATGTACACGTACGAGAGTCTTAGAGGCGTCGAGCACATCATGGTCAACAAACCTACAAAACTAAGTACAGATACCACCACAATATAGTTCATTTAAACATCAAATTTAAACATGAAAAACAAATTCGATTATTGTGAAATTTAAACATGAAAAAGTATTCAGATTTGGCTTTTAAATTTAGAAAACACGATTTCACTAGGTGTTTTATGAGAAAACAGTAAACAATTTTTTAAATAGTGAACAGAGAATAATTTGCACAAAAAAGAGAGTGAAAATTTTTTTCAATAATGCTGAACAGAAAAAATTTTATGCAAAATACTATAAATAGTTTATGCAGAAAATAGTGAACAATTTTCATGAGAAATCAGTGAACAGTTTTACTTAATGCAGAAAATAGTTTTACTTAATGAACAGTTCTACATTCAACTAATTCGAACTTTTTTACAAATTCAAATTTTTCGAGGCATTTACCGTTAGGTGATCTATGCGAATCATTCATTTTTCTTTCATGGAGTTTGTCCATTATTCAGATGGTTACATATTTAAAAAAAAACACAAAAACCATTTAAATGCAATAACTACGCCAATGCTAAAAACAGTTTATGCAGAAAATAGTTTATGACAAAACAGTGAACAGTTTAATTAATGCAAAAAGTAAATTTTATGAATGCGGTAAGCAGTTTCAAATATATAGTAAACATGATGTGTAGAGAACAAATTTTATTAACGTAGAAACAGATTTTATCAATGCAGAAAAACAAATTCGATTATTGTGAAATTTAAACATGAAAAGCATCCAGATTCGGCTTTTAAATTTAGAAAACACGATTTCACTAGGTGTTACATGAGAAAACAGTGAACAATTTTTTAAATAGTGAACAGAAAATAATATACGCAAAAAAGAGAGTGAACAATTTTTTAAATAATGCTGAACAGAAAATAATTTTATGCAGAATGCTAGAAATAGTTTATGTATAAAACAGTGAACAATTTTTATGAGAAAGCAGTGAATAGTTTTAATTAATGCAAAAAAAAAAAATTTAATGAATGCAGTAAGTAGATTTGAATATATAGTAAATATGATGTGCAAAGAGCAAATTTTATTAATGTAGAAACATATTTTATCAATGCAGAAAAATATATTCGATTATTGTGAAATTCAAACATGAAAAATCATTCAGATTTGGCGTTTAAATTTAGAAAACACGATTTCACTAGGTGTTTTATGAGAAAACAATGAACAATTTTTTAAACAGTAAACAGAAAATAATTTATGCAGAAAAGAGAGTGAACAATTTCTTTAAAAATGCTGAACAGAAAATAATTTTATGCAAAATCGTAGAAATAGTTTATACAGAAAACAGTGAACAATTTTTATGAGAAAACAATGAACAATTTTAATTAATGTAGAAATTAAATTCATATTTTGAAATTAAAATCTCTATATTTTACAATGCTTCTGTTTAAATAAATAAAAACATAAAAAGTCACTTATTTTTACATTTATGTTTATTTGTTCATTATCCCCAAACAAAAACAAAAACAAAAACCAAAAAAAAAAAAAAAAATTTACACAGTACTCGAGTTTGGGAAACTCGAGTACTGTGTAAATTTTTTTTTTCTGCATTTTATTTATAAAACGTACCCGAGTCTGGTATACTCGTGTACTGTGTTACATGGAACTCAAGTTTCTCAAGCTCGAGTACCACATAATTTTTTTTAATCACAGAAATTCCATGTCAGCAATGCCACGGTGGCAGAATTGAGGGGAACTCGAGTTTCTGAAACTCGATTTTCAGAAAAAGTGGTACTCTGCTATTTATTTCCGAAACAGTGACTTTTTGCTAAAAATTTCAAAAAAAAGTGGTATTGGGCCATTTTGGCCCATCATCATCATCCTCTGAAAGGACCCAAAAGGGGATGGATGGGTTGGGTTCTTATTCCAAACAAAGAAAAGCCCAAAGGGCAGCATTATCGGCGGAAGAGTTACACAAATGGGGACATTGATTTGTACAACTATACAAGTAGATCATCATAATCTACAGAACATTATAAAATGAACACTTTTTATTTTTAATTGACTTTTTATTTTTAAAAAAATTTTGTCACAAGTTTTTAACACCTACATTTTTTCATGTCATCATTCTAATACTAGTAGTTTGAACTTTCGATGAACTTAGTAGTTAAAAAATATATGTTACAGAAAGAAAATACTTTACAAATATGATTGAAACTATCTTTATAATTAATAATTAATGAGTCACTTAAAAATTTAATAGAGTTTTATATAAAGTAAATTAACTATTGTAATACATACATATATTGAGCTACTTGGTAAATATACAGTATGCAGTGTGTTAGTTTTAATATATTAAAATACAAAAAATATTTAGATGATCAAAATATATCCATGATATATTGAACCTTAGTGGGTCCAATAGTTCAAGGCTGGAACCAAAATTTGGACAACAGTCCAATCCACTCCATTTAAGTTTAAATGAACTGTGCCCAACTGAATCTAAAACAAAAATGAAAAAAACATGTCACCCAATTGGCATTATTCCATTTCAATGGATCTGTGAGGACTAACATTGATCATAGGCTCATAGCAGCCAAAATGGCCCAATGCTACTTTTTTTTGAAATTTTTAGCAAAAAATCACTGTTTCGGAAATAAATAGCAAAGTACCACTTTTTCTGAAAATCGAGTTTCAGAAACTCGAGTTCCCCTCAATTCTACCACCGTGGCATTGCTGACATGGAATTTCTGTGATTAAAAAAAATTATGTGGTACTCGAGCTTGAGAAACTCAAGTTCCATGCAACACAGTACTCGGCTATACTAGACTCGGTTATGTTTTATAAATAAAATGGAGGAAAAAAAATTTTACACAGTACTCGAGTTTGGGGAACTCGAGTACTGTGTAAATTTTTATTTTATTTTATTTTTTGTTTTTGTTTTTGTTTTTGTTTGGGGATAATGAACAAATAAACATAAATGTAAAAATAAGTGACTTTTTTTATGTTTTTATTTATTTAAACATTAATTAAAATTGTTCATTGTTTTCTCATAAAAATTGTTCACTGTTTTCTGTATAAACTATTTCTACGATTTTGCATAAAATTATTTTCTGTTCAGCATTATTTAAGAAATTGTTCACTCTCTTTTCTGCATAAATTATTTTCTGTTTACTGTTTAAAAAATTGTTCATTGTTTTCTCATAAAACACCTGGTGAAATCGTGTTTTCTAAATTTAAACGCCAAATCTGAATGCTTTTTCATGTTTGAATTTCATAATAATCGAATATATTTTTCTACATTGATAAAATATGTTTCTACATAAATAAAATTTGCTCTTTGCACATCATATTTACTATATATTCAAGTCTACTTACTGCATTCATTAAATTTTTTTTTTTTTGCATTAATTAAAACGATTCACTGTTTTCTCATAAAAATTGTTCACTGTTTTCTACATAAACTATTTCTAGCATTCTGCATAAAATTATTTTCTGTTCAGCATTATTTAATAAATTGTTCACTCTCTTTTTTGCGTATATTATTTTCTGTTCACTATTTCAAAAATTGTTCACTATTTTCTCATGTAACACCTAGTGAAATTGTGTTTTCTAAATTTAAAAGTCAAATCTGGATACTTTTCATGTTTAAATTTCACAATAATCGAATTTGTTTTTCTGCATTGAGAAAATTTGTTTCTATGTTAATAAAATTTGTTCTCTACACATCATGTTTACTATATATTCGAAGTTGCTTACCGCATTCATAAAATTCTCTTTTTGCATTAATTAAAACTGTTCACTGTTTTGTCATAAAAATTGTTCACTATTTTCTGGATAAACTGTTTTTAGCATTGGCACAGTTATTGCATTTAAATGGTTTTTGTGTTTTTTTAAATATGTAACCATCTGAATAATGGACAAACTCCATGAAAGAAAAATGAATGATTCGCATAGATCACCTAACGGTAAATGCCTCGAAAAATTTGAATTTGTAAAAAAGTTCAAATTAGTTGAATGTAGAATTGTTCATTAAGTAAAACTGTTTTCTGCATTAAGTAAAACTGTTCACTGTTTTCTCATGAAAATTGTTCACTATTTTCTGCATAAACTATTTATAGTATTTTGCATAAAATTATTTTCTGTTCAGCATTATTGGAAAAAAAAATTTCACTCTCTTTTTTGTGCAAATTATTCTCTGTTCACTATTTAAAAAATATTTTACTGTTTTCTCATAAAACACCTAGTGAAATCATGTTTTCTAAATTTAAAAGCCAAATCTGAATACTTTTTCATGTTTAAATTTCACAATAATCGAATTTGTTTTTCATGTTTAAATTTATGTGTTAGGTTCTAAGGTCTTAGGATTTTGTGTATTTAGAACTCTAATTTGTAATGTTGGCAAACAATGATCAAAACAATGTATTTAGTCTAGTTTAGGCTTGCTCAAAGTTGGTTTAATATTGTAAAGTTGGAATCGAGAGACTGCAGAAGCATTGGGGCTTCTCAGCCTGGCTCGATCAATCGAAGGTAATTCTCGATCGATCGAAAATCGGCCCAGATGCGATTCTGCAAAAAATTCCAACTCAGCCCAAACTCTTTTAAACGTTTAGGGTTTTCTGTTTTTGCCCTAGGTATATAAGGCAAAACCCTAGCCACGTTTTTAGAGTTGCACAAGTTGTATTGTTGCTCAAACATTGCAGTTTTGTGTAAATCTCTTGTGAGATCTAAATGAGCTTTCCTTTACACAAAGCTTAGGGTTTTCAAGATTGAGAATCTTCTACATCTTGATGATCAACTTGGTTGCTGCCTTTGAAGCTTAAAGATAAACAAGCGGGGAGCTTGTAGCTGATTGAAGGAAGACAAAGAAAGAAGTAGTCCGTGGACTCGGAGCTTGCGCGTGGTCGTGTCAAGAAGTTTTACTGGTGGGTAGCATTAGGAAGTCAAGCGGGGAGCTTGTAAGTCCTTTTGTAAGAACTTCAATTCTTTCTTAGTGGATTCCGTTTTGCCTTGAGGATCGGTGGGTAAAATCCTCCCCAGGTTTTTCCGTGTGGTTTCCTGGGTGATCATATCTTGTGTTATTTATTTTCCGCTGCTTTATTATTTTGATATGATTATTTGATTGTTTTAACCTAGAATTGTTTAATTTGACTAAGTAAAAACTTGGCTAATTAATCTAGGCTACGCAATCTTTTTGTGGTTTAAAGGGGTCTAAACCCTACAAGTGGTATCAGAGCAGGTTGCTCTTTTGCTTGAGATTTTCATCTCTGAGCTGATCCTTGACCCCGGTTGTCATGGAGCATGGACACTCTCTATTTGTTCCTCCTCACTTTGATGGGAACAACTATGCTTACTGGAAAGTAAGGATGAAAGCATTCCTGAAATCCATTGATGAAAGGGTGTGGAATTCCGTTGAATATGGTTGGGAGAAGCCCACTACTCCTGTGAGTGAGTGGCAAACTTCTCAGAAAGAAGCAGCTGCATTTAATAGCAAAGCTATGAAATTAGCATTTAATACTATAAACTATTTATAGTATTTTGCATAAAATTAGTTGAATGTATTCTGGATAAACTGTTTTTAGCATTGGCACAGTTATTGCATTTAAATGGTTTTTGTGTTTTTTTAAATATGTAACCATCTGAATAATGGACAAACTCCATGAAAGAAAAATGAATGATTCGCATAGATCACCTAACGGTAAATGCCTCGAAAATTTTGAATTTGTAAAAAAGTTCAAATTAGTTGAATGTAGAATTGTTCATTAAGTAAAACTGTTTTCTGCATTAAGTAAAACTGTTCACTGTTTTCTCATGAAAATTGTTCACTATTTTCTGCATAAACTATTTATAGTATTTTGCATAAAATTATTTTCTGTTCAGTATTATTGGAAAAAAAATTTCACTCTCTTTTTTGTGCAAATTATTCTCTGTTCACTATTTAAAAAATATTTTACTGTTTTCTCATAAAACACCTAGTGAAATCGTGTTTTCTAAATTTAAAAGCCAAATCTGAATACCTTTTCATGTTTAAATTTCACAATAATCGAATTTGTTTTTCATGTTTAAATTTATGTTTAAATGAACTCTATTGCGGTGGTATCTGTACTTAGTTTTGTAGGTTTGTCGACCATGATGTGCTCGACGCCTCTAAGACTCTCGTACGTGTACATTGGCATATTAAGGAAACTAGCTTTTAAACCCGTGCAAATGCACGGAAATTACATAAGTACATGTATTTTTAGGTTCTTGGAAAAAAAATCATATATTTTCAACAAAATAGAAATAAAAATAATGTAAATTTTGTAAAAGTCCACAAATAAATTTTTGTACATAGAAATAATTAGAATCCGAGAAAGCAAATATATTCAAATAATTTTAGGTAAATATTTGGAGAAACATTTTGTTTCAAAAGTCATACTTAAATAAATTTAATTAAATAAGTATGTAGCTAATGCAATTGAATTTATAAATTTTAAAAAATAACACTTGGTATGATTTTCAAATTTAAAATGTATATAACACTCAATATGCTATCCATAAAAATGTGTTGTCTTACAATTAGATTTTCTTTTAAGCCTATTTTAAACAACTAAAACTGTAACATCCACAATGATGGAGAGAAAAATATTTCTAGCAATTGAAAAAAAAAAAAAATCTAGCTAAAGAGAATGGTGTGATCATCCTTCCTTGGAAGCAAATTTGTGGAGAGTAACCCAATCCAATTCCTTTTAATTTTGTTTTAGAATAACCCAAACATAACCTTTTCTATCCCAAATTCTTTGCAAGATTTCATCAAACACCTAGTACTCATTTTAATACAGCTCCCCAACCAAAAAAGAAAATCTAATTAAAACAAAATTAGCCAACATTTATAAGGTTCATCCACTTCTGGATCTCCCTTTTGTTTAATTTTTCTTCCTTCTTTTTCTTTTATATATATATATATATATTTATAATGGAAGTTCACTCAACATTCTCAAATTTGTTTTCAATATGCAACATTAAGAAGTAGGAAAACAACAACAAAGTAGCATTGATCACATGAATAAGGACCTGAATAGGGTTGCTCTTGTGACTGCATTATTAAATCATCTTATAAATGAAAAGAAGTAACTACATAAAGTAAGAAATCAACACAAAACATGTAAGGAGACCAAATGATTTAATTGATTAAATAGTAGTATGTTATGGCAAAAAGAGTGTTGAAATTACAACCAACCAAAAAAAAAAAATTTAATAATGAATTTACTATAAATTGATATATATACAAAATATAGAGATGAAAGATAACAATGCAACAACACTCATTAGGGTTCCAAAGGTAAGCATTGATTAATCACATCAAGTGCAACAACAAAAACAGAAAGCTACATGACAATTTCTGGTAACTTGCAAAGAAAACAATATCGTATTTCCACATAACTGTCAAAAAACTAAACCACGGGACCCTCAGAACCTCTCTAAGGAGCATAAATGATTCAAGGCAAGATTTCTACTTATAATCACCTGTCTGACATGATGAACAATAGCTTTCTCCTTATTGGTTTCCCTTAGTCTTTCAATAGACTGAAACTTCCCTTCCAAACATCCTTCATGCATAACCATTAGTTTATAAGCTACCTACATAGTTAGAGAAAGTGCACAAACCTAAATAGTCAATAGTAAATATTACCCTCATATTCAAATGAATAAGCAGAGACCTAGTTTAGACAAGCTTGCACAGAAAATTGATGACATGCTTGCATTCCAAAACCAATGGGCCAATGCCCCTAGTGTAGACATGTTTAATGCAAAACAAAATGTCCTAGCCTAAAATTCACTTTGGAAGTTTTGCTAAAAATGAGATCAATCAACATGTATACATCTCATAAAATCCGTAAGCCTTTTTCCTTTCTTTTTTTAAGAAAAAAATTCCTTCACCCTTCTTAGTTTGACTACAAAGAAATCAAAGTGAATGAAAAACATTTTTTAAAAATTAATAATTTAAAACTAAAGGTCAAAGTTTACTTCTTTACAGTGTTTCACATAGAGTAGATACAAAACCATGTTTTTAATAAGAGTTCAAGTTAATTTCAGAACACAAACATGTCCAGTTCAATATATTGCAGCAAGAATCTTTGAGAATGAAACTACTGCATTCTTTAAATAATTGGAAACTTGTAAATGCATAACCTCAGTCATGATTAGAAAGACATTATCATGAATTTCAAAAAATATTTGTTGCAAACAAAAATTATCTGCAAATCAATAGCTATAACCCAACTAAAAACAAAAAATTAAAACCTATAAATTACAATTTGATACAAACCAAGACAAAAATATTATATTACTCATCGAAATGTCTTAAAAAGACAAAAATAGATTATCTGCTATATGAAAAAAAATCATTAATGTAAGCATATATTGTATACATTTAAAAAAAAAATGAAAATCTTCAAGACAAAGTAAGCCTTGAGAGTTGAGTCATATTTATTTCATTTTTTTTTTTGGGTCAATGATAGATTGCTAACCTTGCTATAAAAGATAGATAATTTTTTTTTTTTTTTTTTAAATTAAGTCATATGGAATTACCCCTCCATGTGCAAGTGCAATGGCCATGATAGTTGTAGTTGACTACATATATGATACAAAAAACTTTTCATTAAGCAAAATCCATCAAGGTTTGCAGAAAATTCAAGAAATTTCATTCAACATGAAGCTAGAACCATCCAAAATTACAATAAAAGAAGTCTACAACTCAGAGATAAACAATTGTACAACAACCCCAGTTAATTTGTCTTGATAAAAATCTTTCATTAAGATCAAGCCATATAACACCAAGGGCCAGTTGAACAAAAAATATACCAAAAAAATGAGGGTTCCTTGTTCATGAAATTTTTTCCTTAAGGCTTCCAATTCAAAGAAATATTTGGCACTAAAGAACAATACCTTTAATACCAGCCAAATTACTTTTGACTACTTAATTGAAATATGTGAATAATATACACAAAAGAGAAAATAAATGAAACACATTTACCTTGCTTTCTAATGTTTACAATCAGAGAATAAAATTGTTGGAAGCAAACCACAATACAAGTAAATAGGGAAGATATAAAGAACATAAGAAAAACTATATTTAACATAGAATTGCGCCTTTCCATTATAATGCAAATCACCTTATTAAATTGTTTATCAAATCCATTATTTCACTATGTTCAAAGTATAGACAAATATAGTTTCTAAAACATAAAATAGCTCAAATTGCGACAAACACATAAATTGCCTAGTATATTTTAGTAGGAAGAGATGGACTTGCTCAACTAATTTGAAAAGAACAAAACAATATTTTTCAATGGTTCAGTTCTTATGACATTTTGCTGCAGCCTAACAATCAAATTATGGGTCTGCTCTGAATTGAAAGTACTTGCAAACTGCTTAGCAAATTGCCTGAGGAGCTCCAGATCACCAAAGATGACTTGCTAAACTCTATTTCAAAAATAACATAAAAAATGCCAGCATTAAGATCAGATCAAGACGCAACTAATAATAGCCCTAATAGATTCATGTTTTTTTTTTTGGTGATGTAGGAAAAACAGATGTGTTTAAAAAAATTACACAAGAATGTGAGTTCATTAGCTCAAGCTTTTGGTAGCTAGATCGAGGGGAGACTATTTAGATGGAGACAGCATTAGATTTGAAAGTATGATATACATGTGGATTTGGGTCCTAGTTACACTTTGTGTAACTCTAAGTTATTTTACATCATGCAATATTTCTTTGTTGGATGTGAATTTTAACAAATCTTTCGTTGGGTTAAATTCAATTCTAATACTCTATGTGCTAGCAAAATATTCATACACACACTATAGCTGAGGAGTTGTTGGATTCTAATAAAAATATGGTATTAATGCATAGTTATTGCTTGCTAAATTATTTAATTCTAGAACATTTTTTTCTCTCTTTTATTTATTACAACTATCTAAGAAAGAAGAAAAAAATTACGCAAAAAAATAAAACCTTTAGAGAGATAAAAGTCTGTTTGGCATCAATTTCAGCTTTTAACTTTTAGTTTTTGTGTACAGCTTTTTAAAATCTCATTTTTTCCTGCATTATTTTTCACCTTTTCAAATTTTTTCAAAGTACAAATATAATTTAGCACACTTTCAACAAAAAGTTTAGCAAACAGCTAAATAAGCTGTAAACGGACACTAAGCTTAAAAATAGTAGAACCTTAGAAATAGCTATTATATTACCATTTTGTTTCAGTAGTAACACCCTATGTTCCACCCCAGGAATAATTTTAAGTCATTCCGATGTGTTTCGGCCATTTTGGATTCAGAGACGGAGATAGAAGTTTGATTGAGGGGATTAAAATATAAACAAAAAATGTGTATCATTTATTTAGTATTAAGAAACTATCAACAAATAAAAAATACAAAATAATTATTTTCTGTTCAGCATTATTTAAAAAATTGTTCACTCTCTTTTCTGGATAAATTATTTTATGTTCACTATTTAAAAAATTGTTCACTGTTTTCTCGTAAAACACCTAGCGAAATCGTGTTTTCTAAATTTAAACGCCAAATCTAAATGCTTTTTCATGTTTAAATTTCACAATAATTGAATTTGTTTTTCTGCATTGATAAAATCTATTTCTACGTTAATAAAATTTGCTCTCTGCACATCATGTTTACTCTATATTCGAATCTGCTTATTGCATTCATAAAATATGTTTTCTACATTAATTAAAACTGTTCATTGTTTTCTCATAAAAATTATTCACTGTTTTCTATAAACTATTTCTATGATTTTGCATAAAATGATTTTCTGTTCAGCATTATTTAAAAAATTGTTCACTCTCTTTTCTGTATAAATTATTTTCTGTTCACTATTTAAAACATTGTTCGCTGTTTTCTCATAAAACACCTAGTGAAATTGTGTTTTCGAAATTGAAAAGCCAAATTTGTATGTTTTTTCATGTTCGAATTTCACAATAATCGACCCTTTTTTTTTTTTTTTTTTTGCATTGATAAAATCTATTTTGATACACACTTCGTCAAAATTATCCAACAATGATGGATTGTGATTGGTTGTTTATCACTTTCTAATAAACTCACTATTTTTTCTACTTCACCTACAGTCTTTTGGCGCATGTGGTTCGTATGATTACAGTTGGTGCTACAGCACCAGGCTAGTGACGTGTCTTCAAATGCCGTAGTTGGTGCTACATCATGTTTACTGTATATTCAAATCCACTTACTGCATTCATAAAATCTGTTTTCTATATTAATTCAAACTGTTTTCTGCATGTGGTTCGTATGACTATAGTTGGCGTCTGTGTAAATTATTTTCTGTTCACTATTTAAAAAAATGTTTGCTGTTTTCTCATAAAACATCTAGTAAAATCGTGTTTTCTAAATTTAAAAGCCAAATCTGAATGCTTTTTCATGTTTAAATTTCACAATAATCGAATTGGTTTTTTTGCATTAATAAAATTTTCTCTTTGTACATCATGTCTACTGTATATTCAAATCTACTTACTGCATTCATAAAATCTATTTTCTGCATTAATTAAAACTGTTCACTATTTTTTGATAAAATTTTTTATTGTTTTCTGCATAAACTATTTTTAGCATTCTACATAAAAGTATTTTCTCTTAAGCATTATTTGAAAAATTGTTCACTATTTTTTCTGCATAAATTATTCAATGTTCATTAGGTGTTTTATGATCTGGATGCTCTAATAGCAATGACTACCCAAGAAAAAGCATAGCAATAATACGGAAGCATAAACAATGATAAAATAGATAATAAAGAAGTAAATAGCAAAATAGATATATTCAAAATAAGGTTAAAATAGAGTGTGGAATATGAAAATAGAAACTAGTAAAATCTTACTTAAACTAGTAAAATCTTACTTGAATAAAAATTTCAGTCTTTGATAAACTTGAAAACAAACTACTGTCTTTGATACAAGTTTGAAAATAAAACTGTCTAAAGAGAAAGGTTACAAGATTACAAGAGGGGAGAGAGTACAAAAGTCTTTCTAAGGGAGATGGAAGGCTATTACAAAAGGCTTTCTAAAACTTGGAACTTAAAAGCTTAGAATCTTAGAAACTTGTCTTCTGTCATCATAGTCCGTCTCTTTTATAGGTGAAATGAATCATGGTAAAGTAACTTGAGTAGGTAAATTGAACTCAAGTTAATCTGTTGGTGGTATGGAAATTAGTACTGATGAGTAATAGTCTGTCTGTGTCTGTCCGGGAATCTTTCAAATCTTGGGAATCTAACAGATCTCTTTTTACGCATGCTAGTAAACAGTAGTAACTTTTGAACATCTGTCTGTATTTGTCTGGACTATCTAGCAAAATTGAGCCATTTGCATAGTGAAATATTGGTTAGTGAAGGATTTAATTCTTAATAATCTGTTTGGCATTTGCATAGTCTGTTTGGCATCAATTTCAACTTTTACCTTTTAGTTTTTGTGTACAGCTTTTTTAAACCTCATTTTTTCCTGCATTGTTTTTCACCTTTTCAAATTTTTTTAAAGTACAAATATAATTTAACACTTTAGTAGAAAGTTTAGCAAACAGCTAAATAAGCTGTAAATGGAAACTAAGCTTAAAAATAGTAGAACCTTAGAAATTGCTATTATATTACCATTTTGTTTCCGTAGTAACACCCCATGTTCCACCTCGAGAATAATTTCAGGTCATTCCGATATGTTTCGGGGTCATTCCAATGTGTTTCGGCCATTTTGGATTCAAAGATGGAGATAGAAGTTTGATTGATGGGATTAAAAAATAAACAAAAAATGTGTATCATCTATTTAGTATTAAGAAACAATCAACAAATAAAAAAATACAAAATAATTATTTCTTAATATAATAAAATACAATTTATCTATTAAAAGAAAAAAAACGACCTTCTTTTAAATGACAAAAATCATCAATATTAAATTTGTACTAACTCATGATGTGTAGAGAGCAAATTTTATTAATGTAGAAACAGATTTTATCAATGCAGATCAATTATTGTGAAATTCAAAAATGAAAAAGCATTTAAATTTGGTGTTTAAATTTAGAAAACATGATTTCACTAGGTGTTTTATGAGAAAACAGCGAACAATTTTTTAAACAGTGAACAGAGAATAATTTACGCAGAAAAGAGAGTGAACAATTTTTTAAATAATGCTGAACAGAAAATAATTTTATGTAGAATACTAGAAATATTTTATGCAGAAAATAGTTAACAGTATATCATGTCCTACTTGAGCCAAAATCCATCTTACAAACAATTTTGAGTGTTAAGGATCATAACATCAACATTTAGTACTTTTAACAGGCACAACTACTTTCAAACACCAAAAAAACACAGAAACAAGTTCAAAATCACACACACAAATGGACACTCAAAACATGCTTTGAGGTAAAAGTCATAATAGAAAATTGATTATTGAGCTACATTTTATTTTATTTTTCAGGCATGATTGCAGCCATTAAACCAACATAGATTCTATTACAAACATTTTTTTTTCCAGACATATAGATTCTATTCTCTCAGCCCCCAGACAGAGGGAAAGTATATAACAAATCTGATATTGAAAGACTTTAAAAAAACAAAATATTTGGTCAAGAACCTGCTTCTAAGTTGTATGTGAAAACTGAAAACCCAACCTACTACCTTTATTTGATTAGGTGGATGTAGTTTCTGTTTTTTTTTTTTTTTTTTTTTGGTTGGTTGGTAATTTATGTTGCCTGTGACAACTTATTTAAGTATTTAAGTACAGCAACAATGCCACTCAATTTTTTATTTTGGCAGTTCTTTGGTCTAGATTTCCCACCATGTATTTTGTGGCATAGATTTTTGGATAAACCCAAAAATGTTTAACTTTTTAGATAAACTAAATAAGGAGTAATAGTAATAATAATAATAAAATGTAATAAAGGGAAATTTTCAATACATTACGATTCATTGTATTCAAATCATCTCTAATTTCTATTCATTTTGCCACACTTGTTCTATACTTCTACATGGTAGACTATAGGTGAAGTAGAAAAAATAGTGAGTTTATTAGAAAGTGATAAACAACCAATCACAATCTATCATTGTTGGATAATTTTGACAAAGTGTGTATCAAAATAGATTTTATCAATGCAAAAAAAAAAGTTCGATTATTGTGAAATTCGAACATGAAAAAACATACAGATTTGGCTTTTCAATTTCAAAAACACAATTTCACTAGGTGTTTTATGAGAAAACAGCAAACAATGTTTTAAATAGTGAACTAAAAATAATTTATATAGAAAAGAGAGTGAAAATTTTTTTAAATAATGCTGAACAGAAAATAATTTTATGCAAAATCATAGAAATAGTTTATAGAAAACAGTGAATAATTTTTATGAGAAAACAATGAACAGTTTTAATTAATGCAGAAAACAGATTTTATGAATGCAATAAGCAGATTCGAATATAGAGTAAACATGATGTGCAGAGAACAAATTTTAATAACGTAGAAATAGATTTTATCAATGCAGAAAAACAAATTCAATTATTGTGAAATTTAAACATGAAAAAGCATTTAGATTTGGCATTTAAATTTAGAAAACACGATTTCGCTAGGGGTTTTACAAGAAAACAGTAAACAATTTTTTAAATAGTGAATAAAAAATAATTTATGCAGAAAAGAGAGTGAACAATTTTTTAAATAATGCTGAACAGAAAATAATTATTTTGTATTTTTTATTTGTTGATAGTTTCTTAATACTAAATAGATGATACACATTTTTTGTTTATATTTTAATCCCCTCAATCAAACTTCTATCTCCATCTCTGAATCCAAAATAGCCGAAACACATCGGAATGACCTAAAATTATTCCTGGGGTGGAACATAGGGTGTTACTACCGAAACAAAATGGTAATATAATAGCTATTTCTAAGGTTCTACTATTTTTAAGCTTAGTGTCCGTTTACAGCTTATTTAGCTGTTAGCTAAACTTTTTGTTGAAAGTGTGCTAAATTATATTTGTACTTTGAAAAAATTTGAAAAGGTGAAAAATAATGCAGGAAAAAATGAGGTTTTAAAAAGCTGTACACAAAAACTAAAAGTTAAAAGCTGAAATTGATGCCAAACAGACTTTTATCTCTCTAAAGGTTTTATTTTTTTGCATAATTTTTTTCTTCTTTCTTAGATAGTTGTAATAAATAAAAGAGAGAAAAAAATGTTCTAGAATTAAATAATTTAGCAAGCAATAACTATGCAGTAATACCATATTTTTATTAGAATCCAACAACTCCTCAGCTATAGTGTGTGTATGTATATTTTGCTAGCACATAGAGTATTAGAAGTGAATTTAACCCAACGAAAGATTTGTTAAAATTCACATCCAACAAAGAAATATTGCATGATGTAAAATAACTTAGAGTTACACAAAGTGTAACTAGGGCCCAAATCCACATGTATATCATACTTTCAAATCTAACGCTGTCTCCATCTAAATAGTCTCTCGTCGATCTAGCTACCAAAAGCTCGAGCTAATGAATTCACATTCTTGTCTAATTTTTTTAAACACATCTGTTTTTCCTACATCACCAAACAAAAAACATGAATCTATTAGGGCTGTTATTAGTTGTGTCCTGATCTAATCTTAATGCTGGCATTTTTTATGTTATTTTTGAAATAGAGTTTAGCAAGTCATCTTTGGTGATCTGGAGCTCCTCAGGCAATTTGCTAAGCAGTTTGCAAGTACTTTCAATTCAAAGCAGACCCATAATTTGATTGTTAGGCTGCAGCAAAATGTCATAAGAACTGAACCATTGAAAAATATTGTTTTGTTCTTTTCAAATTAGTTGAGCAAGTCCATCTCTTCCTACTAAAATACACTAGGCAATTTATGTGTTTGCCGCAATTTGAGCTATTTTATGTTTTAGAAACTATATTTGTCTATACTTTGAACATAGTGAAATAATGGATTTGATAAACAATTTAATAAGGTGATTTGCATTATAATGGAAAGGCGCAATTCTATGTTAAATATAGTTTTTCTTATGTTCTTTATATCTTCCCTATTTACTTGTATTGTGGTTTGCTTCCAACAATTTTATTCTCTGATTGTAAACATTAGAAAGCAAGGTAAATGTGTTTCATTTATTTTCTCTTTTGTGTATATTATTCACATATTTCAATTAAGTAGTCAAAAGTAATTTGGCTGGTATTAAAGGTATTGTTCTTTAATGCCAAATATTTCTTTGAATTGGAAGCCTTAAGGAAAAAATTTCATGAACAAGGAACCCTCATTTTTTTGGTATATTTTTTGTTCAACTGGCCCTTGGTGTTATATGGCTTGATCTTAATGAAAGATTTTTATCAAGACAAATTAACTGGGGTTGTTGTACAATTGTTTATCTCTGAGTTGTAGACTTCTTTTATTGTAATTTTGGATGGTTCTAGCTTCATGTTGAATGAAATTTCTTGAATTTTCTGCAAACCTTGATGGATTTTGCTTAATGAAAAGTTTTTTGTATCATATATGTAGTCAACTACAACTATCATGGCCATTGCACTTGCACATGGAGGGGTAATTCCATATGACTTAATTTTTTTTTTTTTTTTAAAATTTATCTATCTTTTATAGCAAGGTTAGCAATCTATCATTGACCCAAAAAAAAAAAAAAAATGAAATAAATATGACTCAACTCTCAAGGCTTACTTTGTCTTGAAGATTTTCAATTTTTTTTTTTAAATGTATACAATATATGCTTACATTAATGATTTTTTTTCATATAGCAGATAATCTATTTTTGTCTTTTTAAGAATTTTTCAATGAGTAATATAATATTTTTGTCTTGGTTTGTATCAAATTGTAATTTATAGGTTTTAATTTTTTTGTTTTTAGTTGGGTTATAGCTATTGATTTGCAGATAATTTTTGTTTGCAGCAAATATTTTTTGAAATTCATGATAATGTCTTTCTAATCATGACTGAGGTTATGCATTTACAAGTTTCCAATTATTTAAAGAATGTAGTAGTTTCATTCTCAAAGATTCTTGCTGCAATATATTGAACTGGACATGTTTGCATTCTGAAATTAACTTGAACTCTTATTAAAAACATGGTTTTGTATCTACTCTATGTGAAACACTGTAAAGAAGTAAACTTTGACCTTTAGTTTTAAATTATTAATTTTTAAAAAATGTTTTTCATTCACTTTGATTTCTTTGTAGTCAAACTAAGAAGGGTGAAGGAATTTTTTTCTTAAAAAAAGAAAGGAAAAAGGCTTACGGATTTTATGAGATGTATACATGTTGATTGATCTCATTTTTAGCAAAACTTCCAAAGTGAATTTTAGGCTAGGACATTTTGTTTTGCATTAAACATGTCTACACTAGGGGCATTGGCCCATTGGTTTTGGAATGCAAGCATGTCATCAATTTTCTGTGCAAGCATGTCTAAACTAGGTCTCTGCTTATTCATTTGAATATGAGGGTAATATTTACTATTGACTATTTGGGTTTGTGCACTTTCTCTAACTATGTAGGTAGCCTATAAACTAATGGTTATGCATGAAGGATGTTTGGAAGGGAAGTTTCAGTCTATTGAAAGACTAAGGGAAACCAATAAGGAGAAAGCTATTGTTCATCATGTCAGACAGGTGATTATAAGTAGAAATCTTGCCTTGAATCATTTATGCTCCTTAGAGAGGTTTTGAGGGTCCCGTGGTTTAGTTTTTTGACAGTTATGTGGAAATACGATATTGTTTTCTTTGCAAGTTTCCAGAAATTGTCATGTAGCTTTCTGTTTCTGTTGTTGCACTTGATGTGATTAATCAATGCTTACCTTTGGAACCCTAATGAGTGTTGTTGCATTGTTATCTTTCATCTCTATATTTTGTATATATATCAATTTATAGTAAATTCATTATTATTATTTTTTTTTTTTGGTTGGTTGTAATTTCAACACTCTTTTTGCCATAACATACTACTATTTAATCAATTAAATCATTTGGTCTCCTTACATGTTTTGTGTTGATTTCTTACTTTATGTAGTTACTTCTTTTCATTTATAAGATGATTTAATAATGCAGTCACAAGAGCAACCCTATTCAGGTCCTTATTCATGTGATCAATGCTACTTTGTTGTTGTTTTCCTACTTCTTAATGTTGCATATTGAAAACAAATTTGAGAATGTTGAGTGAACTTCCATTATAAATATATATATATATATATATAAAAGAAAAAGAAGGAAGAAAAATTAAACAAAAGGGAGATCCAGAAGTGGATGAACCTTATAAATGTTGGCTAATTTTGTTTTAATTAGATTTTCTTTTTTGGTTGGGGAGCTGTATTAAAATGAGTACTAGATGTTTGATGAAATCCTGCAAAGAACTTGGGATAGAAAAGGATATGTTTGGGTTATTCTAGAACAAAATTAAAAGGAATTGGATTGGGTTACTCTCCACAAATTTGCTTCCAAGGAAGGATGATCACACCATTCTCTTTAGCTGGATTTTTTTTTTTTTTTTCAATTGCTATAAATATTTTTCTCTCCATCATTGTGGATGTTACAGTTTTAGTTGTTTAAAATAGGCTTAAAAGAAAATCTATTTGTAAGACAACACATTTTTATGGATAGCATATTGAGTGTTATATACATTTTAAATTTGAAATTCATACCAAGTGTTATTTTTTAAAATTTATAAATTCAATTGCATTAGCTACATACTTATTTAATTAAATTTATTTAAGTATGACTTTTGAAACAAAATGTTTCTCCAAATATTTACCTAAAATTATTTGAATATATTTGCTTTCTCGGATTCTAATTATTTCTATGTACAAAAATTTATTTGTGGACTTTTACAAAATTTACATTATTTTTATTTCTATTTTGTTGAAAATAGATGATTTTTTTTTCCAAGAACCTAAAAATACATGTACTTATGTAATTTCCGTGCATTTGCACGGGTTTAAAAGCTAGTTTCCTTAATATGCCAATGTACACGTACGAGAGTCTTAGAGGCGTCGAGCACATCACGGTCGACAAACCTACAAAACTAAGTACAGATACCACCGCAATAGAGTTCATTTAAACATGAAAAACAAATTCGATTATTGTGAAATTTAAACATGAAAAAGTATTCAAATTTGGCTATTAAATTTAGAAAACACGATTTCACTAGGTGTTTTATGAGAAAACAGTAAACAATTTTTTAAATAGTGAACAGAGAATAATTTGCACAAAAAAAAGAGTGAAATTTTTTTTTCAATAATGCTGAACAGAAAATAATTTTATGCAAAATACTATAAATAGTTTATGCAGAAAATAGTAAACAATTTTCATGAGAAAACAGTGAACAGTTTTACTTAAGGCAGAAAATAGTTTTACTTAATGAACAATTCTACATTCAACTAATTTGAACTTTTTTACAAATTCAAATTTTTCGAGGCATTTACCGTTAGGTGATCTATGCGAATCATTCATTTTTCTTTCATGGAGTTTGTCCATTATTCAAATGGTTACATGTTTAAAAAAACACAAAAACCATTTAAATGCAATAACTGTGCCAATGCTAAAAACAGTTTATCCAAAAAATAGTGAACAATTTTTATGACAAAACAGTGAACAGTTTTAATTAAGGCAAAAAGCAAATTTTATTAATGCGGTAAGTAGCTTCGAATATATAGTAAACATGATGTGTAGAGAACAAATTTTATTAACATAGAAACAAATTTTTTCAATGCAGAAAAACAAATTCGATTATTGTGAAATTTAAACATGAAAAGCATCCTGATTTGGTTTTTAAATTTAGAAAACACAATTTCACTAGGTGTTACATGAGAAAACAGTGAACAATTTTTGAAATAGTGAACAGAAAATAATATACGCAAAAAAGAGAGTGAACAATTTTTTAAATATTGCTGAACAGAAAATAATTTTATGCAGAATGCTAGAAATAGTTTATGTAGAAAACAGTAAACAATTTTTATGAGAAAACAGTGAATAGTTTTAATTAATGCAAAAAAAAAAAATTTAATGAATGTAGTAAGTAGATTTGAATATACAATAAATATGATGTGCAAAGAGCAAATTTTATTGATTTGAATATACAGTAAATATGATGTGCAAAGAGCAAATTTTATTAATGTAGAAACAGATTTTATCAATCCAGAAAAATATATTCGATTATTGTGAAATTCAAACATGAAAAAGCATTCAGATTTGGCGTTTAAATTTAGAAAACACGATTTCACTAGGTGTTTTATGAGAAAACAATGAACAATTTTTTAAACAGTAAACAGAAAATAATTTATGCAGAAAAGAGAGTGAACAATTTCTTAAATAATGCTAAACAGAAAATAATTTTATGCAAAATCATAGAAATAGTTTATACAGAAAACAGTGAACAATTTTTATGAGAAAACAATGAACAATTTTAATTAATGTTTAAATAAATAAAAGCATAAAAAAGTCACTTATTTTTACATTTATGTTTATTTGTTCATTATCCCCAAAAAAAAACAAAAACAAAAACACAAAAAAAAAAAAATTACACAGTACTCGAGTTTCCCAAACTCGAGTACTGTGTAAAATTTTTTTTTTCCTGCATTTTATTTATAAAACATACCCGAGTCTGGTATACATGAGTAGTGTGTTGCATGGAACTCGAGTTTCTCAAGCTCGAGTACCACATAATTTTTTTTAATCACAGAAATTCCATATCAGCAATGCCACGGTGGCAAAATTGAGGGGAACTCGAGTTTTTGAAACTCGATTTCCAGAAAAAATGATACTTTGCTATCTATTTCCGAAACAATGATTTTTTGCTAAAAATCTAAAAAAAAAGTGGTATTGGGCCATTTTGGCCGCTCATAGCAACAAAACCAAATTCGTGTAATTAGCCCAATCTTCTATTTTGGGCCAGGGTCTCTGGGCCTAATTGAATCCAACACTTCCTCATAAATGCCTTAAAATAAACGAGGACGTTTCATAAATTAATATGATTGCTGCACATCCTTACAACAATTTTTTTTTTTCATTTTCCTGTTGGTTTTTTTTTTTTTTCCCCTGAAAGAATTAGAAGTGAAAATGTAATTGAAAAAAAAAAGGCAACTACCTTGACAAAAGGAAAAGACACAAAATCTTTGCAATTGTCTCTTGAAATAGGACAGAATAATGTTTGGTAGACCTGATAAGAAAACACATCAACCTCACCAAAACTACAATAGAAATTCAAATATTCACTAGAGTGAAAAGAGTTTGTAAAATATTCTACGATTCTATCACCATCCTGGTACCATGCCTGATGCCTCCAAAGATTAGCCAAGTGAGACAAAGTGAGTGGAATCAAATTAATAGAAACAAACAAAGCGAGTGCACCTTCTTGTATTCATTCTTCTCACTTGATTTGTGCTTGAACTATAATGTCAACAAAGTACAGCAATTACTATCACCATCAGTGATGCATCTTATTAACATCTCCTATATATATATATATATATATCTCCATTTTTACACACTTCATCATTCATCACCACCCATTAATGCCTCACCTTATCAACTTATCCCCATCTTTCACCAGTTCACAATCTTCAATACCGAGGAGATCATATTTTGTTCAATTTTCCTTTTTTTTTTTTGGTTGAACTTTCCTTTGTTAAATAAGACAATATTCTGTATCCAAAAAAAAAAAAAAAAAAAAATGAAGACAATATTCTATTTCATGATTAAGATTAAAAAAGTATGGTGCATAAAAGAAAGTGTGTCTGGTAAAATTCTTCCTCATTTGTAAAGTAATTTCTTAAAAATTTATTTTTAAAAGGCAATTGGGGGTAAGGGTTACATTGAATTAATTTCAAAATTTCCAAAACTAAATAAATATATACATGTAAATTCAAGTGATAATCCAATGGTAATGTCATATTTTGTGGTGCTCTATATCTATTGTTCGAATCCCACCACTTTCCCAAATTATTGACCTATCTCAAAATTAAACGTATTTCTTGATAGTTCAGAGCCAAAATTAAACCCATAAACCAAAATCATAGTTTATCTTTTCATTTTTTAATAATAGTAGTAGCCTGTCTGGCTGCCACCAAGATTAATGCTATTTAAATTAATTTCTTAAAAATTTATTTTTAAAAGGCAATTGGGGGTAAGGGTTACATTGAATTAATTTCAAAATTTCCAAAACTAAATAAATATATACATGTAAATTCAAGTGATAATCCAATGGTAATGTCATATTTTGTGCTGCTCTATATCTATTGTTCGAATCCCACCACTTTCCCAAATTATTGACCTTTCTCAAAATTAAACGTATTTCTTGATAGTTCAGAGCCAAAATTAAACCCATAAACCAAAATCATAGTTTATCTTTTCATTTTTTAATAATAGTAGTAGCCTGTCTGGCTGCCACCAAGATTAATGCTATTTAAATTATGGCCCGCATCAACTCAACACACCTTGGAATTTTTATTTTATTTTTCGTTTTTCTATGCACTCATGTTGGAGGTTGATTCCCAACTAACCTTACCTTGGGCAAGCTACAGATAAATTGTTAAAGAAAAAAGAAAAAAAGAAAAAGAAAACAGCATATGAGATTATATATATATATATATATATTTTATGAGAAGGCTAATTATAATATTTTACTTATCCAGTAATGAATATGATGATTTTATGTGTTTGTATCAGCCTAGCATTGGGTAGCATTCAATAGGCCATGTATCTAGGGGAGGAATAAGATTTATGGCTAACATATAAAAAATTCCTTTTTTTGAAAAACAACATATAAAAATTCTTATTCTTCAGTCAAGGCGGGACATTTTATTTTTTTATTTTTAATTCTACAACTGCACTTTTATTCAATTTATATTCTTAAAAAAGCTGATACATTATTCACTAAAACATAAATTATTAAAAAATAATGAATTTAATTATTTAATTTAATAGTAATCAATTGCCCCCAAAACATAAGCAATGAAGAAAGGATAGAATCATTAAATTTAACAAAAACAGACAAGAGAAAATTCCATACAAAGTTACAAACACTGTTCATTTCCATGTTTTTATAAGTAGCAGCCCGACCAATTGTAATAGCTTTTCAACCTCTACCTTTTCTTCGATCAATAATTTTTTTTTTCGTCAATAATTGATTCCCTTTGATGAATTTCTGTCTCCTTAGGTGAGTCCATGTCATCATTCTCTCTCTATTTTTTTTTTCAATGGATTCTTTTCATTTTTAATTAATATCTGTGCCACATTTTTTTGCAGCCAGTATCTTCCATGTAGTTAGTATCTATATCATTATTACAGTTTTTATTTTATTTATATTTATATATATAAATTATTTACTTTCATAATTTCATTTCACATGCCCACATGTCAGGCCAAATATTTCTTTATTTTACATTGTAGTTTTTTCCCCCTAGCATTATACTTTTCATTCATAAAGACTAAATAAATTATAGTTTTTTTTTTTTTTCAAAAGGCAAAGTGGGGGTAAGGATTACATTGACTTAATTTCAAAATTTCCAAAACTAAATAAATTTATTCATGGAATTCAAGTGATAGTCCATTGGTAATATAAGGGTTACATTGAATTAATTTCAAAATTCCCAAAACTAAATAAATATATTCAAGGAATTCAAGTGATATTCCATTGGTAATAGCATCTTTTGTGGTGTTCCATATCTATTGTTCAAACCCTTCTTTTCCCATTATTGACCTATCTCAAAAAAATAAACATATTTATTGATAGTTTAGAACTAAAATTAAACCTGTAAGGACTCAAATTGGATTGGACCCAAAAGAGGGATGGGTTTAAGTCCAAACAATAAAATTTCTAGAGAGCGGGTGTAAGAGCTAATTCCAATTGATAGAAAAAGACATGATCATTGTGTAGCAAAGGAAGCTTCAAACTAGTTTAACGATATCAACTCTCCTCGGCTAGGTTTCAGGGGATATCTTTATGGATTCCCTCCTATTTTTCTTTCTTCCTTTCCCTAAAAGTCCCCTTTAATGTCACCTACTTTCCTGTTATATACTGCATTTCCCCCTATTTTCACCGTACACATGTAGGTTCTACTCTGGGAACTTCTTTCTGTCCCATCCAGCACTTCCTGGAACCTTCCCTCAGTGGCCATAAGGCTGCTTGGCTACTGTTCAGGTATCACCTCCACATTAATGCGGCCAAAGAGTTAGCTGGGAAGTATTTAATGTGGAGGTAGCAGTTTGAGAAGATATTTGCTACCTTTCCAGGTTCCTCCTTTGTTCTATATTCACTTTTTAGTTCATATGCAACTTGGTGGAGTATCTTGAATACTAAAATAGTTACATCCACCTCGGACCTTGGTATCAGAGGTGGATCTTATCCTCGAACGCGGTTTGGGCCACAATATACGACTCTTTGTCTTATATTACTCACAAAATACCTTTCTTTAACCATCCTCGGATAAGTAAATGTCCTCGGACTGGACCGTTGGGCCACAAGCCCACTTCCTATGATTTCTATGTCATCTTTTTGGACAACCGGCCCCACAAAACCCATAAACCAAAATCATGGTTTATCCTTTCATTTTGAAATAGTAGCAGTTTGGTAGGCTATCACTAAGATTAATGCTACTTAAGTTATGGCATGCATCAACTCAACACACCTTGGATTTATTTATTTTTTGTTTTTCTATAAACTCATGTTGGAGGTTGATTCCCATTTTACCTTGAGCAATAAGCTACAATCAGGGATGGACTTAGGATTTTAAGTTAGGAGAATAGGAATATAAGTGAATTTTTTTTTTTTTGGTTACTATTTAAGATATATTTGTTGCAAAAGGATTATGAAAATATAGTTAACATCACATTTTTCTCCAATCTAACCAAAACAAACCGGAGAAAATTCCATACAAAGTTACAAACAGTCAAACTCTAGTGTCCATTTCCATGTTTTTTATAAGTAGCAGCCAGACCGATGCAAATCATGCAATAATAGCTCCTCTGTCTCTTTTGAGAGTTCATATGTCATCGTTCTGTCTCTCTCTCTTTGTTTTTGTTTTTGTTTTTCAATAAATTCTTTTCATTTTTAATTAATATCCGTGTCAAATTTTTTGCAGCCAGTAATCTTCCCCGTAGTTACGGTTTTTTTTTTTTTTTTTTAATAAATTATTTATTTTCATTTCACTTGCTCGGATTGTCACATGTCAGACCAAATAATCCTTTATCTTACATTATTGTAGTCTTTCCCCCTAGCACACGGACGGCTCCACTTGGAGCGCAGGGGGTTCAAATGAACCTCCTGCTGGCCACACACAAAAAAAAAATATATATATATATATATATATTGAAATCCCTATAATAAAATTTTGAACACCTTCATCATGGATTTTTTTATACCCAACTAAAATAAGTTTGAATATAATCCTCTTAAAAATATCCTAGTATTAAAAAAAAAAAAAAAAAAAAAAAAAAAAAAAAAAAAAAAAAAAAAACTCAATAACAAACCAATTTGATTTAAAATCTAGAAAAAAAAAATTAATAAGTCCAATGGATCAATGTGAGATCAATGGATGAATGATTGTTTGACTATGTAAATTAAAAAATATGTAGCTCGTAGGATTGATAATGAAGATATCATTTAACAATTCAATATATGAAACATCATAGAAAGTAATTGTAAAACTTTATGTATTTCGTTTTTGTTTTTTTTTTTTTTTTTTTTTTTATGATATCTTTTTTTTTTACTAAATATTTTTTGTGATGTCGATATATTCGAGTTCTCTTTTATTTTAAATTTTATATAATTTGTGTTTCTTATTGACCCCTAAAAAATAATCATGAAGCCGCCACTGCCCTAGCATTATACTTTTCATTCATATAAGACACGAAAGAAAACAGAACAAAATGATTCCGAACTGTTAGGAGCACGGCACCTAATGGTGGTCCAGCCCACTTTTAGACTTATATTTCCAGTGAGTAAAACTCCTATTCCTAATTATACTAGGAGTGTCCGGCGGTGGCAGATGCATTATATATAAAGCAATATATTGTGTGCTTGCGGTTTTTTATTTTTTATTTTTATTTTTTTATGTGAGAGAGACTGAAAAGTGAAACACAATTTTGAAGCCGCGTATTGAAGAATAGAGAAAAAATATTGTTTTATTTGAGAAAAATAATTTGTGTGTGAGAGAGCAAAGAGAAATAAGAGATTTTTTTTTTTTCTTTAACCGTAAGGCATACATAAAAATTATCGTAATTGATTTGATAATAGTGCAATTATTCGGAGTTTGTCCCATAATTTTTCTCTTTAAAGAAAAAATGTTTTTCATGTAAATATTTATATTTTTGTGTGTAATTGTTATTTTGAATTGATAACTTTTTTTTTTTTGATAATATTATTTGGGACTCAACATTGAACAACAAATAATATTAGACATTAACATTTATTGTCATTTACTCATGTACATATACTACAAAGATTCTGACCATTACTTCCCATAAAAAATCGAGAGTAACATAGGTTCGGAAATCCAAGAAAAAAAAAAACCTTCCTATTTTATTTATTTATTTATGAACATGCTCTTTATCTTTAAGACAATATTTATCTATTTTATTGATTTTGTATCTTTTTCATTCTACTTCATTTATTTTTAATTAATTAAATCCTCACTAGTTCTCTAGGATTCAACAAAACCTGAATTCTACATTCAATAATTTGGAAGAATTCTAGAATTTTAAGGTGTTGGGCTATGTGAAATCTAATTGTGTTTGATATGGATTATGACCTAACTCAATATAAAAGTGTTATGATTTTAATGAGAGATTTTTTGAGACTTAGTTCATGTAGCGAAAGCTTAAACCAGAAATTTTTTGGCCCATCTTTTAACCCATTGTGAATCCTCTATGTAGGATATAAATACTGTTATTTCAGATTAGGGTTTGTTGCATTGATGAGAGAGAATAAAATTGTACTGTAGTATCTTGTATTGTTTCCTTTGTGAATAGTAAAATCATTGCAATTCTATAGACGTAGGCAAATTGCTGATCTACATAAATATTGTCCTGTGTGACTGTTTTTTTTAATATATATTTTTTATTTTTGCATATCACGGATCAGAGAATTCGTGTATATTCCCAACACTATGCATGCGTGTATGAAAAAAAAGAAAAAAAAAAAAGAATATGGAACATGTTAATAAAACAATGAAGAGACACGATCAAAAGGTCATTATTGAAGAGTCAACCTTCAAAATGTTGGTAACAGTGGTGGTGGAGCCAAAATTTTAGAACGAGGACAAGTTAAAAAAGCAAGATTGAGCAAAATCAATTCTAAAAAATAAAATTTGATATAAAAAACAAAAAACAAAAAATATATATATATAGTTCTATGGTATAAGGTAAAAAAAAAAAAAAAAAAAAATTAAAAATAAAACACATCCTCCTGTTAGCTAGGTGGGATGGTGTACTCTCAAGCCATAAGGTTTTGGGATGAGGGGGCTCTCGAGTGGTAGCCACTAGCCAGGCCAGTGGGGTAGATTAAGTAAATTTCTAACCACAGTTAAAAAAAAAAAAAATATATATATATATATATATGATGGAAATTTAGACCCCTTAAACCACAATTAGATTGCGTAGCCTAGATTAATTAGCCAAGTTGTTACTTAGTCAAATTAAACAATTATAGGTTAAAACAATCAAATAATCATATCATGCATATAAAACATATAAAGCAGCGGAAATAATAAAGAACACAAGATATGATCACCCAGGAAACCACACGGAAAAACCTGGGGAGGATTTTACCCACCGATCGTCAAGGCAAAACGGAATCCACTAAGAAAGAATTGAAGTTCTTACAAAAGGACTTACAAGCTCCCCGCTTGACTTCCTAATGTTACCCACCAGTAAAACTTCCTGACACGACCACGCACAGGCTCCGAGTCCACGGACTACTTCTTTCTTTGTATTCCTTCAATCAGCTACAAGCTCCCCGCTTGTTTATCTTTAAGCTTCAATGGCAGCAACCAAGTTGATAATCAAGATGTTGAAGTAATCTCAATCATGAAAACCCTAAGCTTTGTGTAAAGGAAAGCTCCTCTAGATCTCACAAGAGATTTACACAAAACCGCAATGTATGAGCAACAATACAACTTGTGCAACTCTGAAAACGTGGCTAGGGTTTTGCCTTATATACCTAGGGCAAAACCATAAACCCTAAACGTTTTAAAAGAGTTAGGGCTGAGCTGAAATTTCTGCAGAAAACGCATCTGGGCCGATTTTGGATCGATCTAGAATTACATTCGATCGATCGAGTCAGGCCGAGAAGCCCCAATGCTTCTGCATTCACTCGATTCCAACTTTACAATATTTAACCAACTTTGAGCAAGCCTAAACAAGACTAACTACATTGTTTTGATCATGGTTTGCCAACATTACAAATTAGAGTTCTAAATACATAAAATCCTAAGACCTTAGAACCTAACAAGACTTAGTTCATGTAGCGAAAGCTTAGACCATAAATTTTTTGGCCCATCTTTTAGCCCATTGTGAATCCTCTATGTAGGATATAAATACTGTTATTTCATATTAGGGTTTGTTGCATTGATGAGAGAGAATAAAATTGTACTGCAGTATCTTGTATTTTTTCCTCTGTGAATAGTAAAATCATTGCAATTCTATAGACGTAGGCAAATTGCTGATCTACATAAATATTGTCCTGTGTGACTGTTTTTTTTTAATATATATTTTTTATTTTTGCATATCACGGATCAGAGAATTCGTGTATATTCCCAACACTATGCATGCGTGTATGAAAAAAAAGAAAAAAAAAAGAAAAGAATATGGAACATGTTAATAAAACAATGAAGAGACACGATCAAAAGGTCATTATTGAAGAGTCAACCTTCAAAATGTTGGTAACAGTGGTGGTGGAGCCAAAATTTTAGAACGAGGACAAGTTAAAAAAGCAAGATTGAGCAAAATCAATTCTAAAAAATAAAATTTGATATAAAAAACAAAAAACAAAAAATATATATATATAGTTGTTCTACGGTATAAGGTAAAAAAAAAATTTAAAAATAAAACACATCCTCCTGTTAGCTAGGTGGGATGGTGTACTCTCAAGCCATAAGGTTTTGGGATGAGGGGGCTCTCGAGTGGTAGCCACTAGCCAGGCCAGTGGGGTAGATTAAGTAAATTTCTAACCACAGATAAAATATATATATATATATATATTAAGTCTGCATTTTGCAATATCTTTTATAATACTATATTCCAATCAACATGTTCCAATCTTCACCTATAACAGTGCATGTTGTTGTTACAAGAAGACACTTCCCACATGAGAATGAACCTGTTCATCAATAAAGTTTGGCTTGTTATAGTCAGTTGCGTGTCTTATTTGAGTGGTTTGCTAACACAGTCGTGTACTATTTTAGTTGGAATTCCCAGTGTGTCTTGGGGTCTTTTTGGCTTGTTATGTTAGTTAATTTGTATCTATACTTTGCGTTTAATTTTATTAAAGTCCACAATTAGAGCTAACAAATCCAGTCTTCTAGCAGCCAATACATTAGATGGTTTGGAAAGTCATTTGTTCTTTTTTTTTTTTTTTTTAAACAAATTTTATTAACAAAGGAACCAAACACTACATACAAGAAGCCAAAAACTTAACTTGATCAAGAGCTAATACATCACAAAAAACTGAAGGGGTAGAGCTAAAAACAAAACAACCTTAATTCTTATTTTTAAAAGATTAGGAATGCTGTATGTTCTACACATGCGGTTGCCATGAGATTTCATATGGCAATAGGCATGGGCTATTTTTGTATTAGACTTTTTGTGACAAAAAAAAAAAAAAAAAAGAACCATTGAATGTGACAAAAGTGTAGTCAGTTGTAATGTTGGTATTGCCTAATTTGATGATGGAACTGTCAAATGTGAAAAAAATAAGGAAACTGTCAAATGTGATAAAAGTTCGGTTATGTCACCTTAGATGGGGTTGATCCTGCCATTAGGGCAAACTTTAAGCGTCGGGGCTGGTTACTTTTGTTGGATGTGTCTGATCCTCCTCCTCCAGCTACTCTAATTAGAGAGTTCTTCTCGAACATCTCTATCCGCGTCTATGATTCCAACACTCTAGTTAAGAGTTGGATACGAGGCGTATTGTATGTCATTACTCCTACAGTAGTGGCTGGTGCTCTAAAGGTACCTTTGGTATGTCACCCTATTTACCCTTATGATGAGTCTCCCGTATTGAGTGATGTCATGTCTTACATCACTAGGTCTTCTATCCAGTGGGGTTCTGATCCTCGGATCACCACTGCTGAGCTTCCTGAAACTATCTATCTGTTCTTTAGGATAGCGTGTCATTCTCTTTGACCCATTTCTCATCTTCACACCATTCCTATCGAGCGGTGTGTATTTTTGTACGCTTTTGTCACTGATGCTCCTATCAGTTTTCCTCATTTGTTTCTTCGTTCTTTGAATGAAGTTTATAGGAGTTCATCTACATCTCATGCCCTTGTTCATCCTATCTTTATTCATAGGATTTTGCTTCATCTTGGTTTAGATGATTTTCCCTCTTCTGAGCCCGTTCATGTTATTGGACCCATAGGTGCGTCTTTTCTTAAACAGAGGGCTGCTCATCTTCGAGCTGGCTCTAAACACTCTAGGTCTGAGCCTTCTAGTACCGCACCCCCTTCTTCTTCTATAGGTCCTGCTCGTGAGGCTGTTCCTGATCTTGTTGGTGCTGCTGCTGCTGTTCCTCCACCTCCTTCGGATGACTTTGATGTACGTCGTACCTTGGAGACTGTAATGACCGTTCAGGCGACTCATGGTCAGATTTTGGTGGACTTGCTTGATGAGATTTGTGCTCTGAGAGCTGACTTGGCGCATCTTCGTTCACCCTCGCCACCTCTTTTTGATGATGGATTGTGATTTTCCTTTGGCATTCCGTCACAAAAAGGGGGAGTAGAGTTTGGAGCTTGTAGAGGAGTTTTTGTAGCTAGGGGGAGTTTTTATTTCTTTTTGCGGAGCTAGTGGAGTTTTTGAGATTAGATTGTATCTAGGTGCTTCACCATGTATACTTTCTTTTGGGCTATTCTTGTTAGGAAATACATTTTTTTTATATATGATTCTTGATTCTGTGTTCACTGCTTATTGATTTATATTTATGAGTTATTCATTGATATATGTCTTTATTATGTGTTGTGTGAACTTTCAAGAATGTGTTTATTTTTGTGTATCTAACTTAGGGGGAGAGTTAGATTACATATCTGTTGATTTACTGTTTTTCTATCACATATGCGTTTATGCGTTTGTTGAGTGTTTCAGAAATATACAGGTGGATTCACTTTGGATGCTGTCTACACTTGCAACTGATGGATAGTAGTTAGGATTGAATTGTGTTTTATGAGCATTATTTTGTAAAGGGCTTTTTATTTGTACACTTTGGGCTTATATTGTGTGTTTTGTCATGGATTGCCAAATGGGGAGTTTGTTAGGTTCTAAAGACTTAGGATTTTATGTATTTAGAACTCTAATTTGTAATGTTGGCAAACCATGATCAAAACAATGTATTTAGTCTTGTTTAGGCTTGCTCAAAGTTGATTAATTATTGTAAAGTTGGAATCGAGTGGCTGCAGAAGTCTTTGTGACTTTTGGCCTGGCTCGATCGATCGAAGGACAGACTCGATCGATTGAAAATCGCCCAGGTTGCATTTTCTGCAGAATTTCCAATTCAGCCCTACTTCATTAAACGTTTAGGGTTTTATGTTTTTATCCTAGGTATTTAAACAAAACTCTAGCCACGTTTTTGGAGGTTGTTCACGTTGTATTGTTGCTCATACTTTGCTATTTTGTGTGAATTTCTTGTGAGATCTTTGAGGAATTTTCCTTTACACAAAACTTAGGATTTTCAAGGTAGAGATTATTTCAACATCTTGACTCGGTTGCTACGATTGGAGCTTAAAGAAAAACAAGCGGGGAGCTTGTAGCTGATTGAAGAATCCAAGAAAGAAGGAGTCCGTGGATTCGGAGCTTGCACGTGGTCGTGTCAGTAAGTTCTACTGATGGGTAGCATTAGGAAGTCAAGCAGGAAGCTTGTAAGTCCTTTTGTATGAACTTCGATTCTTTCATAGTGGTTTCAAGTTTACCTTGAGGATAGCTAGGTCAAATCCTCCCCAGGTTTTTACCGTGTGGTTTCCTGGGTCATCATATCTTGTGTTATTTATTTTTCGCTGCTTTATATCTTGATATGATTATTTAATTGCGTTAACTTAGATTTGCATAAAATTGGACTAAGTAAATCACTTGGCTAATTAACTAGGTTAATCCAATTGTTTGTTTTTAAGGGGTCTAAAACCTAACAGTTCGGTTATGTGTGATGTTGGTACTATTTAATAAAATAATGAAATTGTTAAATGTGAGGAAAAAAAAGAGAGAATTACCGAATGTGACAAGTACGATTATATGTGATGTTGGTACCACCTAATGTGATCATAGAACTGTCAAATGTGAATAAAAAATAATGGAACCACAGAATATGACAAAAGTTCGATCATATGTGACATTAGTACTGCACAATGTGACCACATAATTGTCAAATGTGAGCCAAAAAATTAGGGTATCACTGAATGTGACAATGGAACCATTAAATGTGAGTAAAAAAAAAAAAAGGAACCGCTGAATGTGACAAAAGTACGGCCAGAAGTGATGTTGGTACTGCCCAATATGACAATGGAACTATTAAATGTGAGGAAAAAAATAGGGTACACCGAATGTGACAAAAGTACGGTTAGAAGTGATGTTGGTACTACTCAATGTGACAATAGAACGGTCTAATGTGGGAAAAAAAAATAGAATACCATTGAATGTGACAAAAGTATATTTAGAAGTGATGTTGGTACTTCCTAATGTGACAACAAAACCATTAAATGTGAGAAAAAAATAAATAAAGGAACAACAGAATATAACAAGATTACAGTCACATCCAATGTTGGTATTGCACAATGTGATGATGAAATTGTTAAATGTGAGGAAAAAAAAGGGGAACCACCAAATGTGACAAAAGTATTATCAAATGTTATGTTGGTATTGCCGAATGTGACGGTGGAACCATCAAATGTGGGGGAAAAAATAAGGGAACCGCCAAATGTGACAAAAGAATAGTCACATGTGATGCTGGAACTGCACAATGTGAGGATGAAACTATTAAATGTGAGAAAATAATAAATTAACCAACGAATGTGACAAAAGTACTGTCAAATATGATGTTGGTATTACTGAATATGACAATAGAACCATCAAATGTGAGGAAAAAAATTAAGGGAACTACTAAATGTGACAAAAATACTATAAAATGTGATATTAGAATTGCAAAATGTGAGGATGGAATCGTCAAATGCGAAAAAAAAATAAGAGAACCACCAAATGTGATAAAAAAAAAATAGTCACATGTGATGTTGGTACTATACAATGTAAGAATGGAACTGTTAAGTGTGAGAAAAAAAAGGAAATCACCAAATGTGATAAAAGAACTGTCAAATGTGATGTTAGAATAGCATAATGTGATAATGGAACCGTCAAATGTGAGAAAAAAAAGGGAACCACAAAATGTGACCAAAAAAAAAAAAAATCATATGTGATGTTGGTACTGCATAATGTGATAATGAAATTGTCAAATGTGAAAAATAAAGTGAATCACCAAATGTGACAAAAAACTGTTAAATGTGATGTTAGAACTATACAATATGAGGATGGAACCGTAGAACTGTTTGTGAAAAAATATGATTAATTAGTTGACACGTTCCTTTTGTAGATAAAATCTTCAAGTTTGCTCTATGTCAATCACAAGAAGATTCAAAAAATCTATCTTAATAGGGGTTCATCTAAAATTTAATTTTGAGTTATTATTATGCTGAAGCTTCATAATCACAGTTAATTATAACTATCCAACGAAAACACTATAATTTGAATAATCTTTTCTATTTTTTGGGTTAAAGATTAACTTAAAATGTCCCTTTATATTTCTATTATCTAACTTATGTATGGTGTTTCATAGCATCATTTTTTTAAAATTTGTTTTTATTTTATTAATACTATACTTTTATTTAAAGAGAACAAAGAAATGGAAATGAGTTTCATACCAACGCTACTAGTTTTCACTCAACAAACAATAACCCAACCAATAATGTCATGTCTTTTCAATCCATGTCTTTTTGTTTGTCAATAATTTGTTCCCTTTAAAGGTTGTGTTTCATTGCCAAGAATTTGATGTGAGAATTAAAAATTTTTGGGAGTTATTAAAATTAAGAATGTTTGGTTGATTAATATTGTGAGAGTTTAAAATGTTAGAACATATGTGATTGTTAGGAACATATGTCAATATTTTATGTAATTGGCTAATCCTTTGACAAAACGTACTTTACTTGTAATTGGTTAGATCTAGGATGTGTTTAATGCTTTAAGAATCAAGGGTTCAAGTTCAAGTGTTAAAGCCATGCAAGTTTGTCCAAGAAACAAGTGAAGATGTGCTGGATTTTAAAGCTTAACAGCTAGCTCGATAGCTAGTATCTATCGAGATTTAAAAAGCTGCTGATAGATACACTACCTATCGAGATTTATAAAAAACAGATTTTCAGTTCTGTTTTTGCATCCAATCCGTGAGTACATGTTTAGACTTTCTTTTCTCATAACCCTAAACATATATAAAGATTGTTTTGAGGGCCATTAAAGGTTGCGCAAGTGTGAAGCAAAGTTTTGTTCGTGCAAATTGTGACCGGAGACAGAATTTGTCCTAGTTCATCTTTCTCTTGAAGAAGCTGCTGTGTTTGTACACCTTAGGGTTTTGTGACCAAGGAGCTTCTTAATCTTCATCATGTGATGAACTGAAAAATCTTGCAGCCAACATCTTTCTCAAGTTGGTGATTAAGTTATGTGCTGGGATCTGTGCATATATTGGTTAGTTCCGTACTGAAAGCCGTGCATTGAAAATGAGAGATTGTCACTACAGAACAAGCCCAATTGGGTATTAGGGTAAGGGTTCAACTGTAGGGGGTATAAGGTAGTGAGATTCCTTTACTTGTAACCGCTTGTTTTGATAATAGTGGATTCTCGAGAGTGGTGACCTTAAAATCACCATATGGAGTTTTTGCCATGTAGGTTTTTCCCATTCGTAAACAAATCACTGTGTCAATTTAATTTCCGCTGTATTTAGTTAATTGGTGATTTGTTTGTGTTACTATGTGTTTTAAATGTTAATTGAATTAATTAATTAATTTGACTAAATCAATTGGTTAATTTATCACAATGGGTCAATACATTCTTGGTCTATCATAAAAAATTTGAGATATCTAAATTCCTAAAATTTATGCGTTTCTAAAGTCTCACCTAAAAGTTTAGAATTTGAATCTCTCCCGATTTGCACTTAATCTAATTGATTAGAACTGTAGCAAATCCTACCTAAAACCATAATTAAATTTTCTTATCAAGTTTGTTTCGACAATAATGTTTTCTTGAAAATGAATCTTTTCCAAAAAGTATTTTCTATATAACTATCTCATTTTCCTATGATTGGTAGTAACCTTAAATGAGTTGAAAAATAATCTTCCAACTTCCCTTATTTAGCTTGTTGTAAGATAGAGTTGTTTTCCAAAAAGAATTAGTGGAAATCAATCTTTAAAAATAAGTTATACATTTTATATTGACCAAAGATAGTTTTCCTTTAACTTATTTTTTCTAATGCTATCAAACACTGGAATACACAGAAAACTATCTTTACACAATATTTTCCACTGAATCGAACGGAGCGTCTCACCTATTATCTCTACAAAAATTAAAGGGAAAAAAAAAAAAAAAAAGCTCTTAGTCTCTCCTATTATAATGGTCAAGTGAGTTGTTTAGAATCTAATAAAAAAAAAAGGAATTTAAACGGTTCATTTTTTAAAAAGGAGTTTAAATTGAAAATAATCTTAAATTCTTAAAAATAAAATTTTTTTTTTTGAGATAAAGATAGAAATTGTATTGATATGTCAAGAAAACACTACAAAAAAGAGGGTCTATAGCTGCGTTTCAAAAACACGGCTATAGACCCAACAAATGCAGCTATAGGTTCTAGCCACAGTTCCTATAGCTGTGTTTACAAACCCGGCTTATACTACACAACAATAGGCCCCTGCGAGTCTATAGCCGTGTTTTTGTAACCACGGCTAACAGTGGCGACTCCAGGAATTTTGTCCAGGGTGTTCCTGGACAAATCAGAACAGTAACTTATCCTATTCCACTTTGAACAAATTTTGGGTCATTTCGGTCTATTTAGGGTGTTTTGGGACATTTTGGTAAATACCGCCCGAAATTCAAAATTTGGCCGGCATGAAGTTTGTGCTTAAAAAAAAAAAAAAAAAAGTTCTTAAAACCAAAACAAATTTGCATACTTTACACCGAAAAACTCAAAAGGAAAAAAAGAAAAAGAAAAAGAAATGAAATGAACAAAGGTACTTGTGCAATAAATTATAAATTCATTTGAAATATTAATAAAATTATTAATTATAGTTGTTTAGTTGTTTTATTAATTTGTTTATCTTTTATAAACTATATTAATAAAATTATTAATTATAATTGTTTTATTAATTTGTTTATCTTTTATAAATTATAATTTATTGTATTGTTATTTCATTAATTATAAAATTATTAATTATTGTTTAGCCTAACATAATTTAATTTGTTTGTCTTTTATAATGAATTATTTAATTAAATTATTCATTATTCATTAAATTTTTTTTAATATCTCACCCCACACCACACGGCCCCATCTACCCCCACTCAACAGACAAGATTCACACAAGAGAAGCCAAGCAGATAAATTCACAAATCATAGTACACTAAAAGACAAACTCACCAACACCACCAACACAGTGACACATAGATAAAGTAAAAAAAAAGGGACAAATAAATGGGATAATTATAAAGACTTAGCAGCTAAAGAGAGAGAATTAGACTTAAAGACTAAAGACTAAAAGACTTGAATAATTATAAGAGCTCTCTCTCAGATCACAGTGGCACAGTCCACTCCACAGCAAAACCCAAAGATTAAGAGAGAAAAGAGAGAGAAGTAAAGTGTAAAATACCTTGAGGGAGGCTTGAGGGGCGGCGCCGCGGCAGCACGTCGAGGTGTCGGAAGCGAGGAAGGATTTGAGGCCAAGCGTCGGCGTCGAAAGCTCTGATCAGATTGGACCGATCTCCGATCTCTAATGCCTGATCCAAGCTCAGTTGCTCAAGTTTCAGGTGGAGGCATCGTTGCTGCGTCGCGCCTATGAGCTTGATGATGAGGTTTTAGGCGGTCCAGGCGGAGGCGTAAGGCGTTGTTGAGGTTTTTTTTCTTTAGGTGGTTTCTGATTTTAGGTTAAGTAAGTTTTTGATTTTAGGTTTCTGATTTTAATTGGCGGAAGCGTATTCGTATTGGGTTTTGGTTGCTTGGCTGTTTTTTTTTTTTTTTTTTTTTTTTTTTTTAAGAATACGTTTGGGTTGGACCTGTTGGGTATTTAGTTAATAATGTATTTTGATTTAAAAATCTGGTTGGGGTTGGTTTTGTTTAGGATTGATGTTGGGCTTTTTTGTTTTTTGGGCTTGCTCTGTAACCATTTTTTTTTTTTTTCAGATTCTCTGTTACGATTTTTTTTTTTTTAAGATTTTAGTTCAAAATTTATTTGTCATAAAAATGTTGAGGGTGTTCCTGATTTTGCTGAGGGTGTTCCTTTTTTTTTCTTTTTTTTTCTTTTTTATGGGTAAACAAATAATAAAATTTAAATTTTTATATATATAATTTTTTTTTTCAGGTCAGGGTGTTCCTAGGAACACCCTGAACCCAACGTGGCGTCGCCACTGACGGCTAAAGGTCAGACCTATACATGGGCGGTAGAGACTAAGGGAGTGTATATATATATACATGCACTAGCTACATCATTTTCTCTTGGTATATAAATGTTTGTATGATTGATTCTTCATATTATTTAAGTAATAGCCTAATAGTAATAACACCTTTTATGGTATCTCATGTTTATGGTTCAAACGCTATCAATTTTTCCTCCCTCTACTATCTACTTATCTAAAAAAAAAAAATCGTCGGAAAGAAGTAAAAAGTCTCCTATAAATGCAAACTTGGAAAGAACAAGATGAAGCTCACACATAAATGTACTGTACGTGAAAATTTTTATTTTGATTCCATTTGGACTTTGTAACGTGATGTATTGCATGATATCATTTTTCCCTCAGGAGAAAAAAAAATCTCGAGAGTGGAAAAAAGACAATACTGTCAATTTCAAATTTTTCTGTTAATCCCTTTACGGTTCATGTACATGTTCCAACTGGTAAGGCCATGTTTATTATACACTTTCTCTGTTAACAGTTAAAGCACGGCACTTGTTCTTCTTTATCTTTTTTTTAAAGAAAAAAAAGGTACACACTGCTCCTCACACATTATTTGGATAGAGAATTCATGAGCATCAGTTTGAAGATATGATTTTGTTTTTCAATAGAAGACAAAAGAAGGGTACAGATTTCCAGCTAGCTGTTGTGCATGGCTGCTGCATGCGTAGGTTTAAATTTGTTGGATAAAAATGAGGCAAATTACTTCAATTTTTTTCCTGTAGTTTAAAAGGAGTTCTAAATTAAATCTTAGATTTTAAAAATTTTCAATCAAAACCTAAAAGTTTTATAAATTGTTTCAATTTGAGTCCTTAAAGAGTCATTGTTGACTAAAAGAAACAAATTAAAAATAAAGTAAATTGCACATGAAGCTTGTATCAAACAAGATAATTAATATTCACATGCTTATTAAATTGTATTTATCAGTTAGAATTCTTTAGTGCCAAAATGCTATATGTAATTCAAAGAAAAATAGACAATGCTGGAGTACAATAAATAATGTTTCTTACTATTAATTAATAGAACTTACTCATCAAAGACAAGGCACTAATTAAAACAACAACAAAATTTTTGTCACTTACTCATCATGTACTAATCAACAATTCTAACAATTTATTCATAACTTTTATTCTGACCATTTATTCATAATTTTTATCTTGTTCCACATATCAAAAATAAAAATCAAAACGCAAAAAAGTTGCTAAGTTTGGTGATCTGAGGAAAAATCCAACTTATTGATGTTGAACGGTTTAAGACTCCTTAAAAACAACCAGATTGCGTAGCCTAGTTAATTAGCCAAGTTGTTACTTAGTCAAATTAAGCAAATCTAGGTTAAAGCAATCAAATAATCATATCAAAATAATAAAGCAGTGGAATAATAAATAACACAAAGATATGATCACCCAGGAAACCACACGGTAAAAACCTGGGGAGGATTTGACCCACCGATCCTCAAGGCAAAACAAAATTCACTAAGAAAGAATTGAAGTTCTTACAAAAGGACTACAAGCTCCCCGCTCGACTTCCTAATGCTACCCACCAGTAGAACTTACTGACACGACCATGTGCAAGCTCCGAATCCACGGACTCCTTCTTTCTTGAATTCCTCAATCAGCTACAAGCTCACCGCTTGTTTTTCTTTAAGTTCCAATGGTTGCAACTATAATGATCTTCAAGATGTTGAAATCATCTCTACCTTGAAAACCCTAAGTTTTGTGTAAAGGAAAGCTCCTCTAAGATCTCACAAGAGATTCACACAAAACAGCAAAGTATGAGCAACAATACAATGTGGACAACCCTCAAAAACGTGGCTAGGGTTTTGTTTAAATACCTAGGGTAAAAACATAAAAACCCTAAACGTTTAATGAAGTAGGGCTGAGTTGGAAATTCTGCAGAAAAATCAACCTGTGTGATTTTCGATCGATCGAGCCTGTCCTTCAATCGATCAAGCCAGGCCGAAAGTCCCAAGTACTTCTGCAGCCACTCGATTCCAACTTTACAATAATAAACCAACTTTGAGCAAGCCTAAACAAGACTAAATACATTGTTTTGATCATGGTTTACCAACATTACAAATTAGAGTTCTAAATACATAAAATCCTAAGACCTTAGAACCTAACAAACTCCCCCTTTGGCAATCTGTGACAAAACACAAACTAAATGCTCAAAGTTTACAATAAAAAGCCCTTTATAAAAAGTAATGCTCATAAACCAAATTCAATCCTAACTACTATCCATCAGTTGCAAGTGTAGACAGTAAGCCAAGTTGAATGCACCTATATATTCCTGAAATACTGAACAAACGCATAAACGCATGTGTGACAGAAAATAGTATATAAACAAGTATAACATTCTTGTAAGATTCACACAACATAAAATAAAGACGTATATCAATGAACAACTCATAAATATAAATCAATAAGCAGTGAATCATAAGACAACAAGAATCAAATAGAATCATGTATATCAATATATCAATCAATGTTACTCCCCCTAACATGAATATTCCAAAAATGATATACAAAGTGAAGCACCTAGATACAATCTAAAAAAAACTCCACAAGCTCCTCAAAAATCTCAAAAATATCTCCCCCTAACTACAAAAACTCCTCTACAAGTCAAAACTCCACTCCCCCTTTTTGTGACGGAATGCCAAAGGGCAATCACAAGTCGCCATCAAAAGGAGGTAGTGAGGATGAATGAAGACGCGCAAAATCGGCTTGCAGAGCACTAATCTCATCTAGCAAATCCACCAAAATCTGACCATGAGCCACCTGAACGGTCATGACAATCTCCAGGGTACGACGAACATCAAAGTCATCCAAAGGAGGTGGAGGAACAGCAGCAGCAGTATCATCAGGATCAGGAACATCCTCACCAGCAGGACCTGTAGAAGAAGAAGGAAGAGGAGGAGCACTACTAGACGGCTCAGATCTAGGGTGTTTAGAACCAGCTCGTAAATGAGCGGCCCTCTGTCTAAGAAAAGACGCACCTATGGGACCAATAACATGAACGGGCTCAGAGGAAGGGAAGCCACTAATATCAAGATAAAGCAAAATCCTATGGATGAAAATAGAATGCACAAGAGCATGAGAAGTAGATGAACTCCTATAAACTTCGTTCAAAGAACGAAGAAAGAGATGAGGAAAACTAATAGGAGCATCAGTAACTAGAGCGTACAGAAATACACACCTCTCGAGAGGAATGGTGTGAACATGAGAGATGGGCCAGATGGAATGACAGGCTATCCTAAAGAACAGATAGTGCAGCCCAGAGAGCTCAGCAGAAGTGATCCTAGGATCAGAACCCCACTGGACAGTAGTCCCAGTGATGTAAGACAAAACATCGCTCAGCTCGGGAGACTCAGCATAAGGATAGACAGGATGACTAACCAACGGTACCCCTAGAGCATCAGCCACTACCTGAGGAGTAATGGAGTACTCTACGCCTCGTATCCAACTCTTAACTAGAGTGTTGGAATCATAGACGCGGATAAAGATGTTCGAGAAGAACTCTTTAATCAAGGTAGCCGGAGGAGGAGGATCAGACACAGCCAACAAGGGTAACCAGCCCCTACGCTCAAAGTTTGCCCTAATGGCAGGATCAAGCTCATCTAGTATAACAGAACGCTCAGCCCAAATCTTCCTCTGAAGATTGAGCTTCTTATAAATCTCTTGGTTTCTCTCACTCGGAAACCTCTCTCGGTCAAAAGAAGGTGGGGAAGGAGAAGGAGAGGGAATAATCCTACGGGCTCTAGTCTTCCTAGGCATGATGCTAAGGAAAGGACAGAGATACAAAGAGAAAACCAAAAGAACACAAGAAAACAAAACCAAAGGCAGACTGCAAGTTAGCACAAAAACAATAGAATGAAAAATCTATATGATGCATGAACAAATACAATGTTGTGATGCATGAACTAATGCAGTAAACAAGTTCAAATTAAGTTCAATTACACAAAATTGGCTTGAACATAGAGTTTCTAACAAAAACCCTAAAAAATTTGAAAACCACTTGAAAAATTTTGCAACAAATTGATGAATTAATCATTACACAATGTTGAAAACAGATTAGAATAACTAATTTCATCAATTCAACAAGCCAATTTCATCAATTTAAACTCAATTTCACAAAAGCCCCAAATCGGATCAATTAGAAACCCTAGAATTTTCAATTTTTCACCAAACTCAAAATTGATCAAATCAACAGGTAAGAATCATGTTAATGATGTGTCCCCACAAAAACCCAATGATCAATTGCACAAAATAGGGCTTGAATCAACAGAAAATCCCAATTATGCAAAGTCCGAAAATCACCCTTAAAATGCATGAAAAAATGCATGAAAATATGAAAATAAAATCAAAAGGAAGGGCAAAAGAGTCTTACCGGCTTGAGGAAAGAGAGATTTTGCAAAAATTTGGAGGAAAATGACAAAAAATCTGACTGTGATGCTTGCCTCGTCGGAGAGAGAAAGAAAAAGTTTGGAAAAGATTTGAAAAAGTGTTTGAAAAAGTCAGATCAGATCTTTTTTAAAAAAGCTTCTCCACGATCTTCGATCGATTGAAAATTACATTCGATTGATCGAATGAAACAGTCATTTTAGAACAAACTAGGGCACTTTTTCGATCGATCGAAAATCAGAATTGATCGATCGAATTGGGCAAAAACTCACAAAAATTTTGAGAAAAATCACTGTTTTGAAAAACGCAATCCTAATTTTAAAAACCAACTCCTCAAAGCATTTGATCAACGAAAACAAAATGCATGAGTATGAAATGGAATGCCTTTTCAAAAACCCAAATTTTTAAACTCAATTTTCTCAAAAACAAATTTCAATCATTCTCCATTGAATTTCCTCAAGCAGCAAATATGTTGTGCACAATTCTCAAGATAATTTCAAGCTTGGTTGGTCAGACCAAAAACACACACACTAGCATGTACAGTGTTTAACAAAGAGTAATTTGTGAAGTGTGTGATACTAGCAAAAACTTGAGATACATGTGAGGTGATATGCGAATAGCAATCAAACACAAAGTCTACACAATTCATCACATAGAATTTAGAAGAGACTATCACCTAAAGAGTTACATCTTATAACTCCCACATCTCCTAGAACAAAAGCTTGCAATCATGTAAGTTTCTTGTATTTTTGCCTCTTATTTATATGAATTGGCATTCAGCCTAATAGTACACACCAGTTTGAATTAAGTGAATTGGCATAAAGCCTAATAGTACACACCAGTTTTAATTTAATTGAGGCTACACCTTATGTTCTTTTTGTGCATGTGCTACACTTTCTCGAGCACAAAATCTTATGATATGTACTAAGGTGTTCATGATTGGCTAGTGAACAGTGGTGAGATGGTTATTTATGCCTTTCTCAAAAGGATCAAGCCCGACAGTCAAAGAACATGTGACTTCATGATTAAGGCAAAGTGATTAAAAACTACACACATCTTTCCCACACAACATGTACTACACAGTTTCAACTAGTCAAATGCAGTAAATAAGCTCATCAAAGTTAAACAAGGTACACAAGACATGACATGTGTAAAAAGATTGACCAACCTTGTTTTCAAAAATCAAGTAAAATAGTGTCAAACATAGTTTTTGCTTTCCCCCTTTTTTTTTTTTATTTAATAAAAGAGAAAACAGATAAATCCTAGAATGAAATGCATGAATGTAATGCAATGTAAGTCTTAGAACAAAAAATACAAAAACCAAAGAACAATGGTCACAAAAGAATAGAGCAATGAAGCATAAGGACCATGTCAGAAAGACTCAGTTAGTTCGAGTCTTTTGCATCCAAAACTTTTTAGATGCACCACGAGCATTAGAGTTCTTATTCACATTCGAGTGATTCCCAACTCCAGGATTGGAATAAAGGTTTAATGCCTTTACCAATTCACCAATTAGTGTCATAGGATCTAGTGCTTGAGGCACAGGCACTTTTGGTTTGTTTACTCTCTTAGCAGCTTGAAGCTTGTAACAGTTAGGACGAATGTGTCCAGACTTACCACAATAATGACAAACCCAAGCAGGTTTACCATGCATCTTGTCCTTAGATTTGGTAGGCTCCTTAGGTTTAGATTCTCTTAAGTCTACCCTAATCTTCTTAGGTGGTGAAACTTCTACAGGTTTAACAACCTCACTCACAGGGGGTTTAATGGTTTCACTCACAACCTCACTCACATAAGGTACAGAAGAAGAAGAAGGAACAAAATTTGTGGAATGTGGTCCAGAATCAAAAATGCTTTCAACATATCCTAACCCAGATTTATCATAGGGATACTTTTGAACATTCAGCATGTGATCAAGTTTAGCACTAGCAGATCTAGCAACAGATAAATCATGTTCCAAAGTTTTAACTTTATCAATCAAAAGCATGTTTTCAGATTTAACATTGTTCAAAAGATCATTAGCATCAAACAATTTTACAAGCAAATTCTTCTTTTCAAGCTCAAGCGATTCAATTTTCTTTAGGCCAAGTTCAACATTCATAGCATCCTTTGCAGCAACTTTGCAAAGTTTGTTATAGGCCTCTTGAAGATCTGCATCTTCAGAGAGTTCCCCATCAGAAGGGTTCTCCTCAGCAGATATGTTTTCATTGACTACAGCAGTAGCAGTGAAAGCAATGAAGTTTCCATCCTCATCACAACCAGACTCATCATCAGAAACCTCATTATCACTAAGGGTTACAGCCATAGCTTTATCCTTATTTCTCAAGAAAGTAGGACATTCAGATTTGACATGACCATACCCTTGACAACCAAAACACTGAGGACCCAAAGAATTATTTGAAGATTGACCTACTTTTTCTCTAGGTTTTTCAAAGTTATTCACCTTAGTGGGATCATTCTTCCTAAGGTTTCTAGGTTCAACAGTGTTGGTATTCCTTGCCCTCCTATTAGTGTTTCTAAGAAAATTTCAAAGTTCTTGGCAAGGTAAACTATCTCTGTAGCAGAGAGCTCATCATCAAATCCACCAGCCTCAACATCATCAACAGACTTAAGAGCCATTGATTTGGATTTGGTAGTTTTTGGTAGATCAAACTCATAGGACTGAAGAGATCCTACAAGCTCATCCACAGGGATGGAGTCCACATCCTTACTCTCAGTAATGGCAATCACTTTGGGTCTAAAGTCTTCAGTTAAAGATCTAAGTATCTTCCTAACAATTTTAGGTTGATCATAGACTTCACCCAAATTAAAAGCAGAATTGACAATATCATTTAATTTAGCATAGAATTCATCAAAAGATTCATCATCAGACATTCTAATGCTTTCAAATCTAGAAGTCAATTGTTGCAATTTATTAATCTTAACTGCCTTTGTGCCTTCATGCACAGTTTGGAGGATTTTCCATACAGTATGAGCAACCTCAACATTCGAGATCCTCTTAAATTCCTCCATAGAAACAGCATTAAAGATGGCATTCATAACTTTGCTATTAAATGCAGCTGCTTCTTTCTGAGAAGTTTGCCACTCACTCACAAGAGTAGTAGGCTTCTCCCATCCGTATTCAACGGAGTTCCATACCCTCTCATCAATTGATTTCAGGAATGCTTTCATCCTTACTTTCCAATAAGCATAGTTGTTTCCATCAAAATAAGGAGGAACAACAAGAGAGTGTCCATGCTCCATGACAACTAGGGTCAAGGATCAGCTTAGAGATAAAAAATCTCTAACAAGAGAGCAACCTGCTCTGATACCACTTGAACGGTTTAAGACCCCTTAAAAACAACCAGATTGCGTAGCCTAGTTAATTAGCCAAGTCGTTACTTAGTCAAATTAAGCAAATCTAGGTTAAAGCAATCAAATAATCATATCAAAATAATAAAGCATCGGAATAATAAATAACACAAAGATATGATGATCACCCAGGAAACCACACGGCAAAAACCTGGGGAGGATTTGATCCACCGATCCTCAAGGCAAAACAGAATTCACTAAGAAAGAATTGAAGTTCTTACAAAAGGACTACAAGCTCCCCGCTCGACTTCCTAATGCTACCCACCAGTAGAACTTACTGACACGACCACGTGCAAGCTCCGAATCCACGGACTCCTTCTTTCTTGAATTCCTCAATCAGCTACAAGCTCACCGCTTGTTTTTCTTTAAGTTCCAATGGTTGCAACTATAATGATCTTCAAGATGTTGAAATCATCTCTACCTTGAAAACCCTAAGTTTTGTGTAAAGGAAAGCTCCTCTAAGATCTCACAAGAGATTCACACAAAACAGCAAAGTATGAGCAACAATACAATGTGGACAACCCTCAAAAACGTGGCTAGGGTTTTGTTTAAATACCTAGGGTAAAAACAGAAAATCCTAAACGTTTAATGAAGTAGGGTTGAGTTGGAAATTCTGTAGAAAAATCAACCTGTGCGATTTTCAATCAATCGAGCCTGTCCTTCGATCAATCGAGCCAGGCTGAAAGTCCCAAGTACTTCTGCAGCCACTCGATTCCAACTTTACAATAATAAACCAACTTTGAGCAAGCCTAAACAAGACTAAATACATTGTTTTGATCATGGTTTGCCAACATTACAAATTAGAGTTCTAAATACATAAAATCCTAAGACCTTAGAACCTAATAGATGTGAAATGCTTGTCTCATAGTGACCAACCTCATTCAGATGCTTGTGACTAAAGGAATAATAATAATGGCATAGAAAGTGATATTTTCGTATTCAAGATGTTTGATTGATATATTGAATATTAACCATTATGTGATTATAAAAAAAAATAGCATAGTGGACAATACTCTATATATCAATCAAACATTACTTTCTGAACTTAAAAGTTAAAACACTTTTGGGATTACTATATTAATTGCAGCAGCAGAAATTGACTTCATTCTCTATTAATTACCCACCAATGATAATGTTTGTTGACTACTACACTTTGTTTTAGAACTTTAATTGAGCCACAACAACGAACACAAAATCACAGTAAATCATGTAAATCACCCTTTAGTTTAGTCATAGTGTGATCCCAAACTAAACTTTATGCTTTATTCTTTATTTTTAAATTTAAATAATGAACCTTCTAAGCCCAAAAAAAAAAAATTTCCCTTCCACGTGAATCTCGAGTAATTATATTAATATTTTGAGAATATGATAGTTTCATATTTCATCATCTTACATAATAATAAGTTCTATTAATTAAATTTAACCCAAAAAAAAAGTTCTATTAATTAAATTAATAGTAAGAAACATTATTTATTGTACTCCAGCATTGTCTTTTTTTCTTTGAATTACATATAGCATTTTGGCACTAAAGAATTCTAACTGATAAATACAATTTAATAAGCATGTGAATATTAATTATTTTGTTTGATACAAGTTTCATGTGCAATTTACTTTATTTTTAATTTGCTTCTTTTAGTCAACAAGGACTCTTTAAGGACACAAATTGAAACAATTTATAAACTTTTAGGTTTTAATTGAAACTTTTTAAAACCTAAGATTTAATTTAGAACTCCTTTTAAACTACAGGACAAAAATTGAAGTAATTTGCCTCATTTTTTAAACCTACGCATGCAGCAGCCATGAACAACAGCTAGCTGGAAATCTGTACCCTTCTTTTGTCTTCTATTGAAAAACAAAATCATATCTTCAAACAGATGCTCATGAATTCTCTATCCAAATAATGTGTGAGGAGCCGTGTGTACCTTTTTTTTCTTTAAAAAAAAATAAAGAAGAACAAGTGCCGTGCTTTAACTGTTAACAGAGAAAGTGTATAATAAACATGGCCTTACCAGTTGGAACATGTATATGAACTGTAAAGGGATTAACACAAGAAGTTGAAATTGACAGTGTTGTCTTTTTTCCACTCTTGAGATTTTTTTTTTCTCCTGAGGGAAAAATGATATCATGCAATACATCACCTTACAAAGTCCAAATGGAATCAAAATAAAAATTTTCATGTACAGTACAACTATGTGTGAGCTTCATCTTGTTCTTTCCAAGTTCGCATTTATAAGAGACTTTTTACTTCTTTCCAACGATTCTTTTTTTTAGATAGATAGATAGATAGATAGTAGAAGGAAAAATCGATAGTGTTTGAACCATAAACAAGAGAGACCATAAAAGAGGACAAAATGGGCTTTTGCCCTTTTCAATCAAATTAATTAGCCTTATGCCCTCCTTCCCAAACTAAATAGGGAAATGCCCCTCTTTTAAAACTCGATTTTCTCAAAATCGAGTCATAAAAAAAAAAAAAAAAAAAAAATCTGGAGCCCTATAGCGGCGTTTTTAAGGACCTATAGTGACGTTTTCAAGACCTATAGTGACGTTTTTTAACTCGATTTCCATGAAATCGAGTTATGGGCAATTTTTTTAATTTTTTTTACCTATAACTCGATTTTATATAAATCGAGTTACAAAACGTCACTATAGGTCTTGTAAACGTCACTATAGGTCCTTAAAAACGCCGCTATAGGACCTAACTCAATTTATCAAAAATCGAGTTTTAAAAAAGGGGCATTTCCCTAATTAGTTTGAGAAGAAGGGCATAAGGCTAATTAATTTGGTTGAAAAGGGCAAAAGCCCATTTTGTCCCCATAAAAGGTGTTATTACTATTAGGCTATTATTTAAATAAGATAAAGAATCAATCATACAAACATTTATATACTGAGAGAAAATGATGTAGTGTATATATATATATGCACTCCCTTAGTCTCTACCTCCCATGTGGTCCATAAACGCAATGAGATTTTGAACCACTAGAAAATGGAAGAAAAAAAAAATAGTGAATTTTGGGGACAGAAGGGTACCGCTGTGATTGAGATGTGCATGAACGTATGCATGGGTTCAAACTTCAAAAACAGTCAAATGACTCAAATGGTCCAAGAGCCTTGCTCGATCGGGGGACTAAGGTTTTTTTTAATTAAAGTTTATTTGGATTTCGCTTATTTTAATTATTAAAATTGAAATTTTTTTGCTAAAAATACTGTAGATAAAGGTATAAGTAAACTAAAATAATATAGTGGGATTCATGAATAGTATTAAAAAGTGCAGTGAGACTCATAAATAGTAACAAAAATAAGCTGAATATTAAAATAAGTTGGCAAAATTAATCATGCCAAACAGACACTTAACATCTCGAAAGAAATGGACCATACATGTTCATTTCCACGGGGTTGGTTCAAACTACGCACTTAAAAGTCTATTTGTCATAAACATTGTTGTTTATTTTGTTTATGTACAATTTTTTAAAATCTTATTATTTCAAATACATTATAATTCACTTTTAACGAGAAGCAATCAATAAAGAGCTAATTAAATTACTGTGAAACGAATTTTAAATACTCAGCATAAGGTTGAATTCAGAATGATAAAAGAAAATGGTTTGGTGGCTTTTTTAGAGCCATCAGGATGGAAATGGACATTTTTGATGAACAAACGTGATCCACATTTTTTTTTATGAACAAACATGATCCACATACTATATGAGCCTAACATTGCATGTGTACGAGAAAACAAGAAAAAAAAGGACTCCCACTATTATGAAACAGAACACCATAAAAAAAGAATGGAAAAACTTTTTCTCATTTTTTTTTTTTTTTTTTTTTTTTTTTTGTGTATGCATGGTTATTTATTCGTAATTTTGATCTTGTCCCACCCATTCTTATTTTCAGTACTTTTCTTCCTCATTTTATTTTTTCCCCTTTTCTCATGGTAATTATAATGTTATGAAAATAACTTTTTTTTTTTTTTTTTATAATAAATTTCACAGATTGCGAAAATAGTTAATTATGAATGATTGACACAACCGACATTCATGGTCCCATCATTTTGTTTTTCATAAATCAAGTCAACTATTTCAACAATGTTTAATTAATAGTTTTAGATTGATTTATTTTAAGAAATTAAATTAGATGTCTAAATTTATGTATTTAGAACACCAATCGCTTTTTGGTGTAAGTGGAAATTGAACTCTAAATCTTTTATTCAATTATCAGAGACTTTATTAGTTGAGCTAATTATAACTCATATTAATTTCTTACTTTGATTGTTAGTAACTATGATTGATTATTTTTGTTTTGTTTTGTTTTGCTTTTTTTGTTTTTTTGTTTTGTTTTAATAACATGACATTTATACTTGTAGTTTTTTTTTTTTTTTGGGTGAAAGAGAAGATAACACAAACTAAGAAGAAACAGCAGCCACAGAACACAGTCTGTTGAAGAACAGACCATTGATGTCCTATTCAAAAAACAAAAAAGCGTCCACAGGCGAACTTTCAAAAATTCTAAAATCTAAGTCTTGATCAGCACCTAACCTTGCAAGGGCATTTGTACATTGATTTGACTGGCAACTTGGAGATGAGCATCCTGTAGTCATCCAAGATGGGAGAAATCACATCATTGACATAACCCGACTTGCAAAAGATCTCCACAATGGATTTAGCATCCATTTCTACAATGAGATAGGGAATATTCAAGTTACTACACAGCACTAATCCGTCCCTTAATCCCCATAATTCAGCCACAAAGCTATTTGTGGTCCCTATATGCCTTGAAACCCCGGCTTGCAAAGACCAGAGGCGAATAGTGATGGTGGCAGAGATCAACGGTCACATGCAATGGCAAACACCAGAGGCGAATAGTGATGAAGACTGGCCAACAACGGTGGTGGTGGCTGGTGACTGACGGTGGCTGGTGACCCGGGACATTAGCGGGGATAGTGGTTGGATGACTGACAGTGGTGGATGGAGGTTGGGTTATGAGTTTTGGGTGAAGTGGAAAATGGTTTATGGAATATAAAATGTAAACTAATTTCTGCCACAAGTGTCATAATTTTACGATAAATCAAAAATTGATTTTCGGTTGACCAACATTTTTAATCGCCCCAAACACCAGTAAATACTGAAAATATTTTTTTGGAAATCAATTTCCTTTGAACCAAAAAAAAAAAAAAAAAAGATTAATAGAAGGAAATGATACAGAACCAGACAAAGACATATATGTGCCAAACATGAAAATAATTATGAGAAGGGAGTGGCTGGTTGAGCTTTGAGAATTCTGACAGCATTTATGGGGATAAGCCAGGAGGAAGTTACTTGGGGCATTTCTTATTGTTGAGCTCATACATATAAGTAACCTTGTGCACTACTAGCGGTGCCAAGTGAACCATAAAAGTTCTTCCAGCAATGATTCCCTTGGGGAGCTCAGTTGGTACATGCAATCATTCCCTCTCTGTGTGAATGTTTTTTTTTTTTTTTTTTTTTTTCCCTTAGAAAAGCTGGGTTATAGATTTTATTCTTCTACTATTAAGTAAAGAATTTATGTTGTTTGTTGTAAGACATTTCATATTGTTGCCTATTATGGCATGTACAATAATTTGTAGAGCAATAAATAAAATACCATTTTGAATATTCTTTCTACTTTTTTATTTTTATTTTTCAGTTTGTTCTCTTGCTTTGTTATAAATGATTTGCAGTTAATGTGTTCTTGGCTAACTTTTGCATCACTACTTTATTTCATTGACTTTTCCAACTCTCCTGTGTTTCTAGCATGAATCTTTGTTGTTCTTACTGTTTCTCTTTTGATGTATATGCAGGGGGTTTCTCATGGATTTGTGAAGAACTTTATTTGGGTTCTTACTGCCTTCAAAGAACAATTGTAGACAGTGTAAACCTATTCTTTCTCCGTTCTTTCTACCTATTTTTGCTCATAGCTATCATAGGAAAATGTTCTACAAGAAGTATAAGAAAAGATTGGGTCTTGGTGGTAGTTTCACTATGTTGTGCTCTTTCTAGCATTGCTTATTTTAGTGTGGGTTTATGGAATCTCATGGCCAAAAACGATGAACTCAATCATATGAGCTGGTTGGTTTTCTTTGTTAGAGGACTGGTTTGGATCTCTTTTACAGTTTCTTTGCATGTTCAATGGTCCAAATGGATCAGTGTTCTAAACTCTTTTTGGTGGGCATCCTCTTTTATATTTATTTCAGTTCTGAATGTCCAAATTCTACTAAAGACACATAGCATTGAAATTTTGGACATGGTACCTTGGCCTATTAGCTTTTTGCTTTTCCTCTGTGCTCTTAGGAACCTAATTCACTTTGTTTCTCTGCATAATATAGACAACAATCTAAATGAACCTCTATTAGCCAAAAAGGCTGATAAATGCCAAAAAGAATTAGGCCAGGCTAGTTTTCTTGGAAAATTAACATTTTCTTGGATTAATAGTTTACTTCGCTTGGGCTACTCCAAACGATTGGCTCTTGAAGACATTCCCTCGCTGGTTCCTGAAGATGAAGCCAAATTTGCATACCAAAAGTTTGCTAATGCATGGGATTCTCTTTTAAGGGAAACAAACTCAAACAATTCCCGGAACTTGGTTCTTCGGGCCATTGCAAAAGTTTACCTGAAAGAGAATATATTCATAGGCATTTGTGCATTTCTTTGGACAATTGCTGTAGTAGTTTCTCCTCTAATACTCTACGCTTTTGTAAATTACGCAAATGGCAATGAGAGGAACCTGGATGAAGGTCTCTCTATTGTGGGCTGTCTAGTTGTTACCAATTTAGTTGAGTCTTTGTCTCAAAGGCACTAGTTCTTTGATTCAAGAAGGTCGGGAATGACGATGAGATCAGCCTTAATGGTGGCAGTCTACCAGAAACAGTTAAAACTTTCTAGTTTGGGAAGGAGAAGGCACTCAACTAGGGAGATAGTGAATTATATTGCAGTTGATGCTTATAGAATGGGTGAATTTCCATGGTGGTTCCATTCATCATGGAGCTTTGTACTTCAACATTTCCTAGCCATTGGCATTCTTTTCTGGGTTGTGGGTCTAGGCGCACTTACAAGCCTAGTTCCTCTTCTCATATGTGGAATTCTTAATGTGCCTTTTGCAAATATGCTACAGAAGTGTCAAACTCAGTTTATGATTGCCCAAGATGAGCGATTGAGATCCACTTCCGAGATCCTAAAAAATATGAAGATCATAAAGTTGCAATCATGGGAAGAGAAATTCAAGAATTTGATTGAATCCTGCCGCGAAAATGAGTTCAAATGGTTGGCTAAAGCACAGATTGCAAAGGCTTTTGGCACACTGTTGTATTGGATGTCTCCAACCATCATTTCTTCGGTTGTCTTCTTAGGATGTATTATTTTTGGAAGTGCCCCTCTAAATGCTAGCACCATCTTCACAGTTCTTGCATCAATGAGGACTATGGGAGAGCCTGTGAGAATGATACCAAAAGCTCTTTCTTCTTTGATCCAAGTGAAGGTATCTTTTGATCGTCTCAATGCTTTTCTGCTTGATGATGAGCTAAAAAATGATGAAATAAGGAGAATCCCCTTTCAGAAGTCAGATAAGAGTGTAAGGATACAATCAGGAAATTTTAGTTGGGATCCTGAAATAATGATTCCGACCCTAAAAGAAGTGAACTTGGAAATAAGATGGGGGCAGAAAGTTGCTATCTGTGGGCCAGTTGGAGCTGGGAAATCATCGCTTCTATATGCTGTACTAGGGGAGATACCAAAAATTTCCGGAATAGTGAGTCAAAAACTGAATGATATTTTATAGTTTTGCCTTTTTTTTTTTTTTTTAATCACTAATTTTGGTCTTTGATACTTACAAATAGGTTAATGTATTTGGATCCATTGCCTATGTTTCTCAAACTTCTTGGATACAAAGTGGGACTATTCGAGATAACATACTGTATGGAAAGCCTATGGACAAGACTAGATATGAGAAGGCCATAAAAGCATGTGCTTTGGACAAGGACATCAATAATTTCAACCATGGTGATCTCACAGAAATAGGTCAGAGAGGGCTTAACATGAGTGGGGGACAGAAACAAAGGATTCAACTAGCTCGAGCTGTATATAACGATGCTGATATCTATCTCCTTGACGATCCATTCAGTGCAGTAGATGCTCATACAGCTGCAATTTTATTTAATGTAAGGGAAACTTGCTTCAATTTTTTTCATGAATGTGAAATCTAGGATCAAGAAAGAATCCTCATCTTTGATGTAGTTTTTTAAACAAGTAAAAAAAATATGAAATTGCAGGATTGTGTCATGGCTGCTCTTGAAAACAAAACTATCATTCTAGTGACTCACCAAGTGGAGTTTCTCTCAGATGTTGATAAAATTTTGGTAAGTATTTACTAAATTCTGAAAGTTAATATTATTTTTAAATTTTGTGTGCATAAATTTTTGTTACCCATATCTAACAACATTCTGTTTCTTAACTTTCCAGGTTACGAATGGTCGTCAAATTACTCAATCAGGAAGCTATGAGGAGCTCTTGACAGCTGGGACAGCATTTGAACAGCTTGTGAATGCTCATAGAGATGCAATAACAGGACTAGGTCCTTCAAATAACGGAACTAAAGAAGAATCTCAGAAGTTAGATACGGTTCAGCCAGAGGTGTCTCAAGGGTCTTACCTCACTAAGGAAAATAGTGAGGGGGAGATTGCTATGAAGGGTCTACCAGGAGTACAACTAACAGAAGAAGAAGAAACAGAGATTAATGATGTTGGATGGAAGCCATTCTGGGATTATATCATTGTCTCAAAGGGACTGCTTCTTTTTTTTTTTTAAGCATAGTAACTCAGGCTGGTTTTGTTGGTCTTCAGGCTGCTGCAACATATTGGCTAGCTTTGGGCATTCAAATTCCTAAAATCACTAATGTCATTTTGATTGGAGTCTACATTGCAATTTCAACACTCAGTGCTGTCTTTGTATATGCAAGGTCTTTCTTTGCAGCCTATCTTGGATTAAAAGCTTCCAACGTGTTTTTCTCTGGTTTTACCAATGCTGTCTTTAAAGCTCCCATGTTATTCTTTGACTCAACCCCCATTGGCCGGATTTTGACTCAAGTAAGATTACTTATTTCTCGACCACGAATAAAAAATAAAAAATCTATACTATATTATGTATCTTGAAAGGGTATTTTATAATTAGAGCCAGTAATGAATTTGCACATTCGGCATATTGTTTCTCTTGCAGGCTTCATCAGATTTGAGTATTTTGGATTACGACATACCTTTCTCCACAATATTTGTAGTGGCAACAAGTATTGAAGTTCTTACTACAATAGGAATTATGGCTTTTGTCACATGGGAAGTTCTTATTGTAGCCATTCTTGCTATGGTAGCTGCAAAATATGTTCAGGTAGATCTAACGATTCATATTTAGTCTTGATTTTTTTAACCTCTTTCATCAATAATGGAATGACAAAACTCTCTCTTTTGATTTTTCTCAAAGGGGTATTATCAACCCTCTGCGAGGGAACTAATAAGGATAAATGGAATTACAAAAGCACCGGTTATGAATTATGCAGCTGAGACTTCACTTGGAGTGTGTTAGGTTCTAAGGTTTTAGGATTTTATGTATTTAGAACTCTAATTTGTAATGTTGGCAAACCATGATCAAAACAATGTATTTAGTCTTGTTTAGGCTTGCTCAAAGTTGATCTATTAATGTAAAGTTGGAATCGAGTGGCTGCAGAAGTCTTTGGGATTTTCGGCCCGGCTCGATTGATCGAAGGACAGGCTCGATCGATCGAAAATCGCACAGGTTGAATTTTCTGCAGAATTTCCAACTCAGCCCTACTTCATTAAACGTTTAGGGTTTTATGTTTTTACCCTAGGTATTTAAACAAAACCCTAGCCACAATTTTGGAGGTTGTCCATATTGTATTGTTGCTCATAGATTGCAGTTTTGTGTGAATCTCTTGTGAGATCTTAGAGGAACTTTCCTTTACACAAAACTTAGGGTTTTCAAGGTAGAGATGATTTCAACATCTTGAAGATCATTATAGTTGCAACCATTGGAACTTAAAGAAAAACAAACGGGGAGCTTGTAGCTGATTGAAGAATTCAAGAAAGAAGGAGTCCGTGGATTCGGAGCTTGCACGTGGTCGTGTCAGTAAGTTCTACTGGTGGGTAGCATTAGGAAGTCGAGCGGGGAGCTTGTAGTCCTTTTGTAAGAACTTCAATTCTTTCATAGTGAATTATGTTTTACCTTGAGGATCGGTGGGTCAAATCCTCCCCAGGTTTTTACCGTGTGGTTTCCTGGGTGATCATATCATTATGTCTTTTATTATTCCGCTGCTTTATATTTTTGATATGATTATTCGATTGCTTTAACCTAGCATTGCATAATTTGACTAAGTAACAACTTGGCTAATTAATCTAGGCTACGCAATCTGGTTGTTTTTAAGGGGTCTAAAACCGTTTAGAGTGGTCACAATTAGAGCTTTTAACATGGCGGACATGTGTTTTAAGAACTATCTAAAGCTCATTGATTCTGATGCTCGGCTTTTCTTCTATTCAAATGCAGCCATGGAGTGGTTAGTCTTAAGAATAGAAGTACTTCAGAGTTTGACCCTCTTTACTGCAGCTTTCCTTCTTGTGTTGCTTCCCAAGGGTTTTATAGCTCCAGGTAACATAACTTCATTAGAACTATCCATTTCTTGTAGCAAGGAGTTTTCAGACTGTCAAAAAATATTGCTCATAGTTCTTCCTTTCTTGGGTGGTCTGTAGGACTTGTGGGACTCTCTCTTTCTTATGCTCTATCACTAACAGGAACCCAAATTTTTCTGGCTCGATGGTATAGCAGCTTATCAAACTACATCATCTCAGTTGAACGGATCAAGCAATTCATGCACATACCATCAGAGCCTCCTGCTATTGTGGAGGACATGAGGCCACCGTCTTCATGGCCTTCAAAGGGTAGGATAGAGTTGCAAGCTTTGAAGGTAAGGAAGCATGTCATACATACCCCCGTTTAGCTTTATCTACTTAAGTTTCTTAGTGTTCTTCACATTGCTACCTCAATCATTTCAACTTCTAATTGATCAAAATTGACTCCAATTATTATTTTTGTTGGGTTTCAGATAAGATATCGTCCAAATTCTCCATTAGTTCTCAAGGATATCACCTGCACTTTCAAAGAAGGGGCTAGAGTAGGAGTTGTGGGAAGAACAGGAAGTGGAAAAACTACACTTATTAGTGCTTTATTTCGTTTAGTAGAGCCTGCAAGAGGGAAAATTCTTGTAGATGGGCTTGACATATGCACCATTGGTTTGAAGGAATTAAGGATGAAACTCAGCATCATCCCTCAGGAGCCAACTCTTTTCAAGGGTAGTGTGTGGTCTAACTTGGATCCTCTAGGTCTTTACTCTGATGAAGATATATGGAAGGTAAGCGTACTGATTCTCATCTTGAACAAATTCTTTTGTAATATTTTGTCTTCTTTTCTTTGCAAGTTTGGAACAACCCAACTCACATTTTCATTTATAGGCCCTTGAGAAGTGTCAGCTTAAGGCAACAATCAGCAGCCTACCTAATCTGCTCGACTTCTCAAGTCAGTTTATGATTCTTTTTTAGAACTAACTAGAAGAATGAAACATGTCAATTTCTATAGAGTGGTGTTAAAGCAATATGGATAATATTGCTCATTAACTTTGATATATTCAATAGTGAGTGATGAAGGTGAAAATTGGAGTGCTGGGCAACGCCAACTCTTCTGCCTTGGTAGAGTCCTCCTTAAAAGGAATAAAATTCTAGTTCTTGATGAAGCTACTGCTTCCATTGATTCTGCAACAGATGCCGTTCTACAAAGAATTATCAGGCAGGAATTCTCAAAATGCACGGTGATAATAGTAGCGCATAGAGTTCCTACTGTTATTGATAGTGATATGGTCATGGTCCTCTCTTATGGTATGTTTTTTCACTTTCCAACTTTCTTTTATACATACAAAAGGAATCCAGTTCAAAAAACTTTCCTCTTTCCCTTTTCTTTTTCACCATATAGATAAATATGTACATAAACAAGATTCTTGGGAAACAGTTAAAATGGTTAAATAAATGCAAGGGAAAGTATCGTTTTGAAATATGTCTAAACATGATGGCAGTTATACCTGACAATTATCGTATAATGCTAAAAGAATTGCTTAGCTTATGGGCTCCCTTGGCTTTATGGGTTTGTGTGAATCGGTAATGGATCAAAGGTAATTATGTGCTTGGATGAGCAAATTTTCAATGGCTAATTTTACTTTTTTAAAACTTCAGATAAGTCAATAAACTGAAAAATAAGCTCATCATAAGTGGAAATATCTTGAAGAAAAGAGAATTTACAATAAGAACAATTGTAAGTACCTAGGGATATATGTGAAAGCTAGTTTTGTGTCCAAAAGGAACCAAAGAGTCCCCATCCAAACTATTTCACTAAATTGTAATGATGCTGAGGCAGCTTATGCTAATCTGAGTTGGTTTGGTCTTGCAGGGAAACTTATAGAATATGATGAGCCTTCGAAGCTTCTTGAGACTAACTCCTCCTTGGCTAAGCTTGTAGCTGAATACTAGTCCAGCAGCAGGAGGAAGTCCTACCAGGATTTCAACAAATATCAATAATAATATAGATAATAATGATAAATAAAGTAAATAAATCAAACATTCGGCATGAAAATGAGTGATTTTTATGTGACTTTAAAGCACACTTAGGTGAATACATGTAACACATGTTATCTTAAGGGGTCGTCACAAAATAGGACTCTTTGTGAAAGTATTGGAATATTTGATTAGTATATAGAATCCGGGTTGCTTTGTATTTTGTAAGCGGATTTGCCTATGGGCTATGGGAAAAGATGCAATGCCATATTTTACCATCTGGATAATACCATCATTATTATTTATAGGTGTGCAACTACTAAAGTGTGTTTCTCCTTAGAACAATGTTAGAGATACAAGCTATTTTACAAAAAAACTTTACAAACTACTGATGTGGTAAGTGATTATTAGTAAATAAAAATGTAATATTAATGGTGGGTCTAGATGATAACTGTAGGGTCGTGTTTCGTAATGGACCCTCGACAATAGAATTTGTAGAGCATGGGTAAAAAGGCTAGGCACTAACAAAGCAACGAATGGTTAATATCAAAGCTCCTAGGAATTTTGATAAAAGCCAAGGGTTTTTTGAGGGTCTTGGTCATGATCTTCATTGAGTATCAATGAAGGTCTTAGTTAAGTGTTTATGAGGATTTCCTCGTCTTCGGCTCAGTCCGAGGATTCTGTTCCTTTGAACTGGCCCCCCAAAATTAGGGTCCCCCTCTCCCCATCCTATTGTTAATGGGGATTCTTTTGGTTATATAGCCTTATTTTAGTTAATCTTAGTCGTCCATTTGTCGGTTATCTGAACTCTCTGCATAAAGGCTGTCTCATCATCTGCTTTTGCAGGTTTTATGTTAGTTCTCAGCCGTATTAGTAGACTTTAAAAGTTGAAGTGATTGAGGCATCTGGGTTTGTTAGTCATTTCGTCATTAAGATGGCCAAGATGTCGGTGGAATACTTTTTAATGGGTAGGGGATATTTTCCCTTTACTAACGTCAGTTTGCCGAGGACATAGGTGTCTTTGGATAGACCCCTTTTGAGGGTCTGGGCCCATCCTTTCTATTTTCAGCCTCTGTACTCTCCTCGGCGCGGGCCTTGGGCCGGCTATGGAGTGGGCCACGAATGTTGACTTTTAGGGCCCCACAATAGCCCCTCAAAATTCTGCTGCCCGTCCCCTCGGGCGGGGAGGAGGATTTTGACTTTCCTGGCGTATTTTCGTGCCCTGCTGAGCATTACCTCTCCGTTAGTGTTATCGTTATTTCAGCGGCTTTTGTAATTTTTCTTTCGGCACTCGGTTTCTTGTGATTTTCGTCGCTAATAGGGCTAGTTAGCATAAAAGGGGTGAGCGTAACCGTAGATTTGGGTTCGTGGTCAATTCAAAGGCCCTGGTTTTGCCCTGCGCTTATACCGCCCTATAGTGACTAGTTTTGGTATAGGTTTGGGTCCAAAGACCATACAAGACCTCAGCTTTTCTAGCACTCAGTATTTAGTAAAGTGGTCCTCCCGTCGGCCTGAGTCCTTGGACCATGCAGTGCACAAAGTTTGTCTAACACTTAATTTTCTCGCCTAAAGTAGCTGGTTTCACCAGTGGCTTGAGTCCGAGGACCATGCAATGCCTTGATTCCATCCAGTACCTAGTTCTTTGGCTCTTTAAGTGGTTAGTTTCCCCAGAGGCTGTGTCCGAGGACCATACAATGCCTTGGTTCTGTCTAACACTTCATTCACAGTCCGGAGTAGCTGGTTTCCCCAGAGGCTTGAGTCCGAAGACCATGCAATGCCTAGGTTCTGTCCAATACCCAGTTCGAAGTAGCTGATTTCCCCAGAGGCTTGAGTCCGAAGACCATGCAATGCCTAGGTTTTGTCCAGTACCCAGTTCAAAGTAGCTGGTTTCCCTAGAGGCTTGAGTCCGAAGACCATGCAATGCCTAAGTTCTGTCCAGTACCCAGTTCGAAGTAGCTGGTTTCCCTAGAGGCTTGAGTCTGAAGACCATGCAATGCCTAGGTTCTGTCCAGTACCCAGTTCGAAGTAGCTGGTTTCCCTAGAGGCTTGAGTCTGGAGACCATGCAATGCCTAGGTTCTGTCCAGTACCCAATTCGAAGTAGCTGGTTTCCCCAGAGGCTTGAGTCCGAAGACCATGCAATGCCTAGGTTCTGTCCAGTACCCAGTTCGAAGTAGCTGGTTTCCCTAGAGGCTTGAGTCCGAAGACCATGCAATGCCTAGGTTCTGTCCAGTACCCAGTTCGAAGTAGCTGGTTTCCCTAGAGGCTTGAGTCCGAAGACCATGCAATGCCTAGGTTCTGTCCAGTACCCAGTTCGAAGTAGCTGGTTTCTCCAGAGGCTTGAGTCCGAAGACCATGCAATGCCTAGGTTCTGTCCAGTACCCAGTTCGAAGTAGCTAGTTTCCCCAGAGGCTTAAGTCCGAAGACCATGCAATGCCTAGGTTCTGTCCAGTACCTAGTTCGAAGTAGCTGGTTTCCCCAGAGGCTTGAGTCCGAAGACCATGCAATGCCTAGGTTCTGTCCAGTACCCAGTTTTCTCATTTTATTTATTATTTTATCTATTTATCCGTAGTCGTTTTAACTGTACATTGCTATAATTTACAATAAGCATTAAATAAATATACTTTTAAGCAAAGTAATAATAAATGCGGGCTGGAGTTGGTGGAGGATAAGACCTTGGCCTATTCCGCCTCTTCGTTTGATGGGACTATTCTGATTACGAAGCGTCTCCTGGATTGTCCGAGTAACGTGTTGTGACGCTTCGGTGCCTTCTCGTTAATGAGGCGCCACCTCATTAATGTCAGTCGTGGATCTGCGAGGATCTAACGGCTGACAAGCTCCTTGGAACTTGGGGCGGTATTATTGCCTCCGGAAATCTTTCCCTGGGATTTATGGCAGGCTGGCCCTCACCGATGTTCCGCCTTCTATATAAGGCGTTTCTAGGGCAACCTTCTTCTTCACACTTGACAAACACTCGTCCTAAATTTCTCCCAAAAATACTGTCCAAAGGTTCTGCCAGACATAGCCATTTGAACCCCTTCGAATGAACTGGCCCTGGGAAAAGGCGGTCCCGGGGATGCACAGCCCCCATCAGGAGCCGAGGATGGCACTCCGACCCTGGACGTCTAGTTGGGGTTGGGGTAGGGGAGATTCGAAGATTCTTCTTCTTTTCAACCTAATCGGAGACGGAGCCCTCCTCGCTGTCTGGAGGAGGATCCATAGAGAACGTAACCTCCCTCCCTTGGGTTTGGGTCTCTGACCCTCCAAGCTAGCTACGATGGGGGTGGGATGGAAACCAGGCGGAACCCAGAAATGGAACCGTCCTGTGCCGCGGCCTCTTCCGCCTCCAGTGTAGCTCTTCTTCCCTCTTTTCCCTTTTATCTCTTCTATTTCCTCTTCTCTTCCTTCACCACCAGCCTTCTTTTCTATCTTTTGTTCCTCTGCCAACTTTCTTTTCTATCTTTTGTTCCTCTGCCAACTTTGTTAGCCGTCTGGATCTTGTAGTTAGCTTTAGAACAAGCCCCACGGGCATCGCTTGTAAGAGATATAACTTTTTCTTCATATATTAATAAAGAAGTAGACTTGTTTTGTATATATTTTTTTTTACCTTCCGCATACTTCTGTTCTTGCGATTGCTGACTTTTGAATGAATGTTGTTGCTGTAGATTGTACTGTTTTGGTGTTTTTTTTTTGAAAGCCTTGCTCTTGATTTCTTTATACCGACCACCGCACTTGCTAGCACACAAATCCCTTTCCCATAGACGGCGCCAATTGTAGGGTCGTGTTTCGTAATGGACCCTCGACAATAGAATTTGTAGAGCATGGGTAAAAAGGCTAGGCACTAACAAAGCAACGAATGGTTAATATCAAAGCTCCTAGGAATTTTGATAAAAGCCAAGGGTTTTTCGAGGGTCTTGGTCATGATCTTCATTGAGTATCAGTGAAGGTCTTAGTTAAGTGTTTATGAGGATTTCCTCGTCTTCGGCTCAGTCCGAGGATTCTGTTCCTTCGAACTGGCCCCCCAAAATCAGGGTCCCCCTCTCCCCATCCTATTGTTAATGGGGATTCTTTTGGTTATATAGCCTTGTTTTAGTTAATCTTAGCCGTCCATTTGTCGGTTATCTGAACTCTTTGCATAAAGGCTGTCCCATCATCTGCTTTTGCAGGTTTTATGTTAGTTCTCAGCCGTATTAGCAGACTTTAAAAGTTGAAGTGATTGAGGCATCTGGGTTTGTTAGTCATTTCGTCATTAAGATGGCCAGGACGTCGGTGGAATACTTTTTAATGGGTAGGGGATATTTTCCCTTTACTAACGTCAGTTTGCCGAGGACATGGGCGTCTTCGGACAGACCCCTTTTGAGGGTCTGGGCCCATCCTTTCTATTTTCAGCCTCTGTACTCTCCTCGGCGCGGGCCTTGGGCCGGCTGTGGAATGGGCCACAAATGTTGACTTTTAGGGCCCCACAATAACTATTAAGTGGTTGATCATATCAACATTTTGTAAAAATATTGTAAAATAGTCTGTCTCTGTAGCATTACTCTTCACCTTATTACCAACATACTCTTGTACATGAATATTTTTCTTCTTGTCCATTGTAGGCTCATTATGCCTATAAACTATACAAAGGAAGGTAAAATAATTTGACACTTTTGATCAACATTGAAAAACACATTTTAAAAAAAAAAAAAAAAAAAAAAAAAAAAGGAAAAATAGCTTCACTAATCTACACAATGGAAAGGATAATAGTTATAGTTCCGCTATAAATAGTTTCAAGGAAATTAGAACTCTGGTATTGAACCTGCACTCTCTCCAATTGGGGAGAGAGACAGAGGTACCACTCGATCTGTATGGCTTGACGGTAGGTAATAGTCAATTAGTTAACACTTAACATAAATATATATATTAACATCATGATAAGTACAACACTAGCATGAAGTGGCTTGTTCTAGTGTAATATTGTCATCATGCAATAAGCTCTACTTGTTCCCCTCATTCCCTAGCACCAGTGAGCTTAATTTAGAATAAAGAAACAGAAATTCATGTTCCAATATGCCAATTCCTAATTTGGTCCAATATTATACACATATGCAAAGTTACAAACTGTCCTCGGAGGGCTAGAAGTTTTGTGAGTCATTGACTATTGTAATTGCTTTTGATTTAATGGATTGTGTGTGTCCATAATCTCTGCAATCTTTCAATAGTGATTTACTCCACGAATTCCCTGCTCACAGAAGCCAAAACTTCTAGAAGATCCAAAGATCCTCCAAGATTGGAAAAAATGTTACCTGGTTTTAATCTCTCAAATACAGTATGTGGTATTGAAATTAAAATGATAATAAAAATGGGTATTTTTTACCAAGCACTTGGCATGAGTTTTTTTAATGATCTTCTTGACTATGACATAGGGATACTAAAGAAGCTCTATCATTCAAATCTCAAATCTGCTTGCCAAAAAACAATGGCTGGACTGCTTTCTCACAAAGCCACACCTTGCCTCTTCCTCTCTCATATTCTTTGCTTGGCTCTACAATTGCCAAGCTCTACTGTAATGGCTCTAATAGCACACACTTCAATAGCTCTTCCTTGATACTTTTTGTTTTATAAAACGAGTTCTTCTTACGGGTTCGTGGGCTTAATTTCTTGCTCGAGTGAGATTCTTGCTTGAATATTGAAAAACATACGAGAGTGAAATCAGTGTCAAGTATCTCTAGCGCATGTGGAACCCCAAGTGCCAGTGAGACACGAATCTCAAAATGTTGCATACAAGATTTTTCCCTCGCGAAGGTGTTTAAAAAATAAATCAATGTCTCATGTCTGTGGTTCTAACCTTGAACTCCACTTAGTTGTTTTATGGTTATAATAACGAGATATACTGTATCCATAACATTCCCACAACACTTTTACAACAAATCTTAAGTTTTATGTGCAAAAAAAAAGTAATTTCTGTGATAGATTCAAATTAGAATCAATAATAACTTACTACCTATGATTTGTTAATGCCTCACATTTTTACAAGAGTTGAGGTGTTAGCTTATTATAGGTCAAATAAAATAAAATAAAATAATATACTAAAACCCTTCACAACTAAAACATTTTGTTGTATTATTAGATTTTCCCTCCTCTCCTCACTATCTAAAGGATACTTTAAACCTTTTTCTTTGTCTCTCTTGTGTGTGTGTGTTTGTTTTTCAAAAAATAAAATAAATAACATAAATAAATAAAGAACACTTTAATCCTCACTTGAGTAGACTTTAAACCCCATTTGGTTGGAGTCATTATTGGAGGGATGAAATATAAAGGAGAAAAAAGAGGAGAGAAAAATGAGGTTTGTGGTTATTTGGTTGACAGTGAAAAATGGAAAGGATGTGGTGGGATCTAAGAGTTTTCTCCTTGGGCTCACCAAAACATAATATCCCCAAATTGGAGAGAAAATTATTGAAAAATATTTGGACAAAATGCCTAAGTTAGGTTTCTTCAAACTCCACTATGTTAGGGGCTACCTTTGATTTTGTTTTATTTATTTATTTTCTGGGTTTTCTGTTCTTTTTTTTAATTAACCGAGCATGATTGGTTTTTTTTTTTTTTTTTTGGCTGATTGGGATTTTTTTTTTTAATAAGGACATATGAGTCAATTTATATAAATTGCATTTTTTATCCTCCCACTTTTCTCCTCAACCAAATGAAAAAGTTATTCATCTCTCTACTTTGCCATCTTCCCACTAAATACTATGTGAGAAAACTAAAATCTATTTTATCCTCCTATTTTTTTAGCCCCACCCTATTTTCTATTTTCTCACTTTTCGATTCCCCCCACCAAACAAAGTGGGAGTATTTAAAGGTGTGGTGTTATAAAAATAGGATTGGAATTGGCAAATTAGGGTTGGAGATGCCACACAAAAAGGCATAGGGATTAGTCAACAAATGAATCATTGCAATTAGATAGAGTATGAGGATTTGTGATATTGGAAAGAGCATAAGGAATTGACCAATTATAAACAAATGAGATTAATTAGCAAAAGAATCATTGCAATCAAAAATTTAAAGGAGTCTTAGCTTTTGATTACTTTGAAAAATTAGATATTTCTTAGATAATTTAATAAGGGTTATGTTAATGGGTGCTTTAGGGCAATTGTTAATAAGCTATTTTAGAAAAATTTAAACACAACTTTCATGGAAAATATAAAAGCCGTAAAAAATTAATTACTTTTTTCATAAAAAATTTCTAAAAATATTTCTTAAATCAATGCTCTTAGGACATCTGTTAACCTTTTCAATTTAATAATATTCATATAAGTGGTTCGTGGAGTTATTTATTTGTAGATCTATTTAATGGGTGCCCTTAGAACATTTATTACAAAAAAATTTTAGGAAAATTTTGATAAGAAATATAAAAAAACATTTTAAAAAATCCAATTTTTTTTCTTTTTTCATAATTTTTTTTTTTGAAGAATACCAAGTATTTTTAACACACACCGGGATACTGGAGAAGGTTTTGAAAGTAATCCTTTATTTATTATTATTTTTTTTTAATCTTACTTTATATAGACTATTAAATCTTTTGATAGCATTTTCGTAAAGGGTTTGGCTTACCTCCAGTACTTTTTTAACTGGAATCTTCTTTTATTTTAATAAGAAATTGCCACATCACCTACTAACTAAATGAAATGTGGAGATTAAAACCCACTATCACTTGTCATTGTATATTTAAAATAACAAGAAATGTCCAGTTAAAAAAGTATTGGAGGTAAGTCAAATCCTTTAGCAAAAATAATTTTTTTTTTTTTTTTTTGATAGCATTAATTGGATAGTCATTAGTAAAAGGACAACATAAATATGTAAGTGTTATCCATTATGGTTCAAGATATAGTTGTCATAACCAACATTCGGATGGCTTAGTTGGTAAGATACTAGCCCATCAAGTCTTAGGACTTGAGTTCGAGACTCAAACAACTAGCTGTGTGTTGATGCTTCTTATATCCCACCTCTATCTAAAACAATCTAAACAATAAAAAATAATGAGTGAATTTCTCACGGACCGGGAGTATAGGATCTTGCTTGACAGCGGATATAGTACTATTATGATCATACTCAGGTAGGGAAGCTACACGGGTCGTCCCCCTCTACCCATTTTTCGGTTACCAAAAAAAAAAAAAAAAAAGAATATAGTTGTCATCATCTCTCGCTTTCAAGGTGTTTCCTTCAGTTGGGTCTCTAGAGCTGAAATGGTGCAGCTCATTGTTTTGCAAAATGGTCTTTTGAATTATAATTTCATGGGGTCCTTTGGTGTTGGTTGCTGCCCTTCCTGTTTAGAGGCTGCTTTGGTGAAGGAGTCTGTTATGTGTAATCTGGTTTGTCGTTAATAAAGTCTTTTTTCTCATAAAAAAAAATTAATTGACAAGTCACAATTGATAAATTAAATGAAAAACATGGTATTGAATCTTGTTTATAATTTTTTTAAATATATAGTCGGGAAAGAGAGAACTCTAGATAATTTTACTAAAAATATTATAAAATATTTTAAGGTTCAAGCAAGAGGATAAATTTTGCTCTTCAAGTATTGAATTTAAGTTAAGACTTAGGTATAAATTTTTTAAGTGCAATACGTTAGATTCTCCGATTAAATTCAAAGACAGTTGTATTGGATTCAATTGTTTTACAAACGATAATCTTGTTTATGCTTTATTAGTCAATGCAACAATGTGTTGAATTTATTCCCTAATATAGTCAGAAGGAACTTTGTTGTCTTTGAAATAATTTCCCAAAGATGTGGTTGTGTTCAAAAAGAAGACTTCAATCCTTTCACAGTTCTAATTGTTTGTTTAATGATTTCCCTTTCTACCCAAAAAAGCTTGAAGTATTAAATAACTTTTCATGAACGTTTCTTGTTCAATAAGAAGGCTCAAAGTACCTTAGACAGTTCCAATTATTTGGTTAATGATTTCCCCCTCTACCCATACAGAAAAAGAAAACGAAGAGTTGGCGATTTATATGGACTCGTATATACATTTTTAAATTTATTTATTGAAGTTATAGACGTATTGAACTGGTCATGAATAACCTCATCCTCCACGTTTTACTAGAATGATTAATGAAAGGAAATGACACACAATCAGACAAAGAAATAAATGTGCCAAACATGAAAAAAAAAATGATGACAAGGGAGTGACTGGTTGAGCTTTGATGATTCTGACAGCATTAATTAGATGGGAATATGCTACGAGGAAGCTACGTGGGGGCACTTCTTATTCTTGACTTCAATACTTCATACATAAAAATTAGGCTGGTGCGCTACTAGAGGTGCCAAGTGAACCATAGAAGTTTTTCCAGCAATGATTTCCTTGGGGAGCTCACTTGGTACATGCAATCTTCCTTCTCTGTGTGAATGTTTTTTTGTTTCCTTTCCCCTTAATAACCATTAAGTAAGCATGTGTTGCAGTGATTGGGTTATAGAAGTTTTTTTTTCTTTGTAAGAGATGGAAAAGTTGGGTTATAGATTTTATTCTTCTACAATTAAGTAAAAAATTTATGTTGTTCGCTGTAAGACATTTCAGATTGACGCCAACTGCTAGTAGCTCCTAAGGTCTCATGATATCTATGAGATCTTGGGTCCGAACTGTCATACTAACATCTTAAGGCCACCCTTATGGGATTCTTCCTTGTAATAACCTGGTGCATGTGAGATAAGGGGACTACACACACCTAAGGGAATAATTAGAAAGATGAAGAGGTTTGGACATGCCTGTCTGTAAAAAAAAAAAAAAAAAATGGTTGCCTATTATGGCATGTACAATAATTTTTCAAGCAATAAATGAATTACCATTTTGAATATTCTTTTAAATTTTTTTCTTCAGTTGTTTGTTCTATTGCTTCAATTGTTTTTTCTTCAATTATTTGTTCTCTCTTGCTTTGTTATCAATGAATTGCAGTTAATGTGTTCTTGGCAAACTCATTAGCTTTTACTTTTGCATCACTATTTTGTTTGTTTTGATTTTTCCAACTTTCCAGTGTTTCTAGCATGAATCTTTGCTGTTCTTACGTTTTCTCTTTTGATGTATATGCAGGGGGCATCTCATGGATTTGTGAAGAACTTTATTTGGGTTCTTACTGCCTTCAAAGAACAATTGTAGATGGTGTAAACCTATTCTTTTTATGTGCTTTCTACCTATTTTTTATCATAGCTATTGTGGACGACTAAATTTCTCGGTTCGAAATGAGTCAAACAAGTAAAATAGTGTCACAAGTGCGAATTTGTATTGATGATTGTGGTATAATTCTCTGTAATTACAAAAGAGTGATCCTCTGATTTGATCTCCTTAAAAGACTTGTTGATTGGAATTGTAATAATGTGATTTTGATTTGAACACAAAATATCCTTCAATTTGGCTAAAAAATGGATCGAAGATTGTTGAAACAGAATTACAATGAATCTCTGGCTATGAGCTTGTTAGAAATCCTTTGTTTTTCACGTTCTTCGCGTTCTTCGTGTGTTCTTCGTGTTCTTGGTGTGTTCTTCGTCTTTGAAGATTTGTGGTGGAAATTCTTCGGGGCTTTAGGGGCTTGAATCCATTGAACTTCACTGATTTGTGGTTTGTGAGGTTTTTGGAGGCTTTTGAGCTTGATTCCAGTGAACTTTGATATGTAGGAATATGATTTGGATGATTCCTCTTTGAATGTTCTTCGTATTTGAAGGCTTGTGGTGGAAGTTCTTCGGTGCTTTAAAGGCTTGGATCCGTAGAGCTTCGTTGATTTATGATTTGTTGAAGTTTCTGGAGGCTTTTGAGCTTGATTCCAGTGAACTTTGAAATCTAGGCAGATAGTTTGAATGATTCTGCTTCGAATGTTCTTCAATTTTGAGTTTGAAGTTCTTAAAGTTGCTGGAGGCTTCAAGGCTTGATTCCAGCAGAGCTTCTGGACTTCTGAGTGCTTCAGATGGCTTGGTATGTCCTCCTTCCACCCTTCAGATCTTTTTAAATGCCTTAGGAAGGCTTCTATTTATAGGAGTTTAGGGGTAGGTAAGCGACACGTGGCGGAGTTTGATTGGTGACACATGTCACAATCTGATTGGTCTGCTTGTGTCATTGCTTACACGTGTGAGGTTGCTTGGGTCATCGCTTACACGTGTGAGGTTGCTTGGGTCATCGCTTACACGTGCGCTGATGCATGATTGGTTTTTTTGCATGACACTTGGCAAATTTCCATTGGCTTCTGAGTAGTAATAGTAAACCCTAGCAGCAATACGTGGCGCTTTGTGATTGGCTGTATTTTGTGGACTTGGTAGTGTGACGTGTCAGCTTGTGATAGGTCGGGAATTTTCCCTCTCTACAGCTATCATAGGAAAATGTTCTACAAGAAGTAGCAGAAAAGATTGGGTCTTGGTGGTAGTCTCACTGTGTTGTGCTCTTTGTAGCATTGGTTATTTTAGTGTGGGTTTATGGAATCTAATGGCCAAAAATGACGAATTCAATCGTATGAGCTGGTTGGTTTACTTTGCTAGAGGAATAGTTTGGATTTCTTTTACTGTTTCCCTACTTTCTCAATGGTCCAAATGGATCAGTCTTCTAAACTCTTTTTGGTGGGCCTTCTCTTTTGTATTGATTTCAATTCTGAATGTCCAAATTCTACTAATAACACATAGCATTGAAATTTTGGACATAGTACCTTGGTCTATTAACTTTCTACTTTTCCTCTGTGCCCTTAGGAACCTAATTCACTTTGTTTCTCAACAAAATCTAGAAAACAATCTATCTGAACCTCTATTAACCAAAAAGGCTGAAAAAAGGCAAATAGAATTAGACCAGCCTAGTTTTCTTGGAAAATTGACATTTTCTTGGATTAATAGTTTACTTAGCTTGGGCTACTCAAAACGATTGGCTCTTGAAGACATCCCCCCCGTAGTTCCTGAAGATGAAGCCAAATTTGCCTACAAAAAGTTTGCTCATGCATGGGATTCTCTTTTAAGGGAAACAAACTCGAACAATACCAAGAACTTGGTTCTTCGGGTCATTGCAAAAGTTTACCTGAAAGAGAATATATTCATAGGCATTTGTGCATTTCTTAGGAAAATTGCTGTAGTAATTTCTCCTCTAATACTCTATGCTTTTGTAAATTATGCAAATGGCAATGAGAGGAACCTGGATGAAGGTCTCTCTATTGTGGGGTGTCTAGTTGTTACCAAGTTAGTTGAGTCTTTGTCTCAAAGGCACTGGTTCTTTGATTCAAGGAGGTCAGGAATGAGAATGAGATCAGCCTTAATGGTGGCAATCTACCAAAAGCAGTTAAAGCTTTCTAGTTTAGGAATGAGAAGGCACTCAACTGGGGAGATAGTGAATTATATTGCAGTTGATGCCTATAGAATGGGTGAATTTCCTTGGTGGTTCCATTCTTCATGGAGCTTTGTACTTCAACTTTTCCTAGCCATTGGCGTTCTTTTCTGGGTTGTGGGTCTAGGTGCACTTACAGGCCTAGTTCCTCTTCTCATATGTGGAATCCTTAATGTGCCTTTCGCAAATATGCTACAGAAGTGTCAAACTCAGTTTATGATTGCCCAAGATGAAAGATTGAGATCCACTTCCGAGATCCTAAACAGTATGAAGATCATAAAGTTGCAATCATGGGAAGACAAATTTAAGAATTTGATTGAATCCCTCCGCAAAAATGAGTTCAAATGGTTGGCTGAAACTCAATTTGCAAAGGCTTTTGGCACATTGTTGTTTTGGATTTCTCCAACCATCATTTCTTCAGTGGTCTTCTTGGGATGTATTATTTTTGGAAGTGCCCCTCTAAATGCTAGCACCATCTTCACAGTTATTGCATCATTGAGGACTATGGGAGATCCTGTGAGAATGATACCAGAAGCTCTTTCTTCTTTGGTCCAAGTGAAGGTGTCTTTCAATCGTCTCAATGCTTTTCTGCTTGATGATGAGCTGAAAAATGATGATTTATTTAGAATCCCCTTTCAGAAGTCGGATAAGAGTGTAAAGATACAATCAGGCAATTTCAGTTGGGATCCTGAAATAATGATTCCAACTCTAAAGGATGTGAACTTGGAAATAAGATGTGGGCAGAAAGTTGCTGTTTGTGGTCCAGTTGGGGCTGGGAAATCATCACTTCTCTATGCTGTACTAGGGGAGATACCAAAAATTTCGGGAACAGTGAGTTAAAAACTGATTGATTGCTTATAATTTTGCAACTAAATTTTTTGTCACTGATTTTGGTCTTTATTGCTCACTTACAGGTTAATGCATTTGGATCCATTGCCTATGTTTCTCAAACTTCTTGGATCCAAGGTGGGACTATTCGCGATAACATATTATATGGAAAGCCTATGGACAAGACTAAATATGAGAAGGCCATAAAAGCATGTGCTTTGGACAAGGACATCAATAATTTCAACCATGGTGATCTCATAGAAATAGGTCAGAGAGGGCTTAACATGAGTGGAGGACAAAAACAAAGGATTCAACTAGCTCGAGCTGTATATAACGATGCCGATATCTATCTCCTTGATGATCCATTTAGTGCAGTAGATGCTCATACAGCTGCAATTTTATTTAATGTAAAATAAACTTGCTTTAAGTTTCTTCATGCGTGTGCAATCTAGGATCAAGCAAGAATTCTCAGCTTTGATGTAGTTCACTTAACCAAGTAAAAATTTGAATTTGCAAGATTGTGTCACGACTACTCTTAAAAAGAAAACTATCATTCTAGTGACTCATCAAGTGGAGTTTCTCTCAGAAGTTGATAAAATTCTGGTAAGCATTTACCAAAAACTAAGTTCTAATAAGTCAGCTTAATTTTAAATTTTGTATGCGTAAATTTGTTGCCCATATTTATGTACTTTTTATTGTAAGTCAAAATATTCTATTTCTTAACTTTATAGGTTATGAAGGACAGACAAATTACTCAATCAGGAAGCTATGAGGAGCTCTTGACAGCTGGGACAGCATTTGAACAGCTTGTGAATGCTCATAGAGATGTAATAACAGGACTGGGTCCTTCAAATGATGAAACTCAAGAAGAAACTCAGAAGTTAGATACGGTTCAGCCAGAGATGTCTCAAGGGTCTAGCTTCACTAAGGAAAACAGTGAGGGGGAGATTGCTGTGAATGGTCTACCAAAAGTACAATTAACAGAAGAAGAAGAAACAGAGATTAATGATGTTGGATGGAAGCCATTCTGGGATTATATCATTGTCTCAAAAGGATTGCCTTTTCTTTTCTTAGGCATAGTAACTCAGTCTGGTTTTGTTGCTCTTCAGGCTGCTGCAACTTACTGGCTAGCTCTGGGGATTCAAATTCCTAATATCACTAGTGGCATTTTGATTGGAGTCTACACTGCAATTTCAACACTCAGCGCTGTCTTTGTATACCTAAGGTCTTTCTTTGCAGCCCATCTTGGATTAAAAGCTTCCAAAGCTTTTTATACTGGATTTACCAATGCTGTCTTTAAAGCTCCCATGTTATTCTTCGACTTAACCCCTGTTGGGCGGATTTTGACCTGAGTAAGATTATTTATTTCTCGACCATAAATAAATAAATAAAAACTAAAAAAAAACTAAACTATATTTTGTATCCTTGAAAGGGTATTTTATATTCAGAGCCAGTTCGGATTTTGCACTTTCATCTTTTTGTTTCTCGTTCAGGCTTCATCAGATATGAGTATTTTGGATTTCGACATACCTTTCTCCACTATATTTGTAGTGGCAGCAAGTATTGAACTTCTGACTACAATAGGGATTATGGCTTCTGTCACATGGGAAGTTCTTATTGTAGCCATTCTTGCTATGGTAGCTGCAAAATATGTTCAAGTAGATCTAATGATTCATATTTAGTCTTGATTTCTTTAACCTCTTTCATCAATAACGGAATGACAGAGCTCTCTCTTTTGCTTTTGCTCAAAGGGGTATTATCAACCCCCTGCTAGGGAACTAATAAGGATAAATGGAACTACAAAAGCACCGGTTATAAATTATGCAGCTGAGACTTCACTTGGAGTGGTCACAATTAGAGCATTTAACATGGCGGACAAGTTTTTTGAGAACTATCTAAAGCTCATTGATACCGATGCTCAGCTTTTCTTCTATTCAAATGCAGCCATAGAGTGGTTAGTTTTAAGAATAGAAGTACTTCAGAATTTGACCCTCTTCACTGCAGCTTTTCTTCTTGTGTTGCTTCCTAAGAGTTTTATATCTCCAGGTTCATAAATTTATTAGAACTGTCCATTTCTAAGGCTAGGAATTTTTAGACCCTCAAAAAATATTACTCAAGAGCAGGGACGGACGCAGGATTTCAAGCTAGGGGGGGCCGGAGATAAGCGAAAAAAAAAAAAAAAAAATTCAAACGCACATCCATATAGTCACTGGCGGAGCCAGGAAATTTTCTTAGAAGGAGCAAATTAGTCATGCCTACATTGTGTTAATAGGTTAAGCCTACATTGGCTCAAAATGCAAAAAACTCAAGTTAATTTCGCCCAAATTATGGCCAAAATTAAATTACTTTATTTCACAAACTAACTTTAAGTAAATTTGTGCTTACATTTTTTTCACTGTACTAAATTATTTGTACTTAGATTAATAGGTTTGAACTTACCTTTTTACATTTTAGAGCTTTTCTAAGGAGTTACATCTAATGTTTCAGCATTTAGGATAAAAAATTGATTAATAAGTATGAAATTTTGAAGATTTATACAATAATTTTTGTTAAAAAAAAGTGTGAGCAATGAAGTGCAAATTACTATTTAAGTGCAATTAGATCAAATCAAACAATTAAAAAATTATTTGTCCTCTTACTATTATCAAATATAAATAGATAATCTAATATTCTAATATAAACCACATTATTATATATTATATTATTATTATTATAAATAGATTTATACAATATATTTTTTTTAAGGTTTTCATGGGCTTTTGAAAACTCTTGGGCTAGTTAGCTGGGGGGGCCTGAGCTAAAAACCAAGGGGGGCCCAAGCTAAAAACCAAGAGGCCCAAACCTATTTTTTAAAAAATTTACATACTAAAATTTTTTTTTTTTTGGACCCAGGGGGGGCCCGGGCCCCCTTTGCCCTGCACCTGGGTCCGTCCCTGCTCAAGAGTTCCTCCTTTCTTGGTTGGTTTGCAGGACTTGTGGGACTCTCTCTTTCTTATGCTCTATCACTAACAAACATCCAAATTTTTTTCACTCGATGGTATTGCTACTTATCAAACTACCTCATCTCAGTTGAACGGATAAAACAATTCATGCACATACCATCAGAGCCTCCTGCTATTATGGAGGACAACAGGCCACCATCTTCATGGCCTTCAATGGGTAGGATAAAGTTGCAAGCTTTGAAGGTAAGGAAGCATGTCAGACATAAGTTTCTTAATGTTCTTCACATGGCTACCTCAATCATTTTGACTTGTAACTGATGAAATTGACTGCAACTATTCATTCTTTTGGTCGGTTTTCAGATAAGATATCGTCCAAATGCTCCATTAGTTCTCAAGGAAATCACTTGCACTTTCAAAGAAGGGACTAAAGTAGGAGTTGTGGGAAGAACCGGAAGTGGAAAAACTACACTAATTAGTGCTTTATTTCGTTTGGTAGAGCCTGCAAGTGGTAAAATTCTTGTAGATGGGTTTGACATATGCTCCGTTGGTTTGAAGGATTTAAGGATGAAACTCAGAATCATCCCTCAAGAGCCAACTCTTTTCAAGGGTAGTGTGCGAACAAACTTGGATCCTCTAGGTCTTTACTCTGATGATGAAATATGGAAGGTAAGCCTACTGATTCTCATCTTGAACAAATTCTTCTGTATTGTTTTGTCTTCTTTTCTTTGCAAGTTTGGAGCAACCCAACTAACATTTTCATTTATAGGCTCTTAAGAAGTGTCAGCTTAAGGCAACAATCAGTAGCCTACCCAATCTGCTAGACTCTTTAGGTTAGTTTATGATTCTTTTTGTAACTAACTATAAGAATTAAACATGCCAATTTCTCTAAAGTGATTTTAAAGCAATATGGATAATAATATTCATTTACTCTAGTATATTCAACAGTGAGTGATGAAGGAGAAAATTGGAGTGCCGAGCAACGCCAACTCTTCTGCCTTGGTAGAGTCCTCCTTAAAAGGAATAAAATTCTAGTTCTTGATGAAGCTACTGCTTCCATTGATTCTGCAACAGATGCCATTCTACACAGAATTATCAGGCAGGAATTCTCAGAATGCACGGTGATAACTGTAGCTCATAGAGTTCCTACTGTTATTGATAGTGATATGGTCATGGTCCTCTCTTATGGTATGTTTTTTTTTTTACTTTCCAACTTTCTTTTTATACATACAGATGGAATCCAATTCAATTTTTTCCCCTTTCCTTTTTCCTTTTAGCCATACAGATAAATATGTATATAAACAAGATTCTTGAGATACAGTTAAAAAAAAATGGTTAAATAAATGCAAGGGGAAGTATAATTTTGGATTATGCATAAACATGATGGCAATTGTATCTGAGAAATATCTTATAAAATGCTAAAAGAATTGCTTAGCTTAACGGTTTCCTTGGCAATTTATGGATTTGTGTGATTCAGGAATGGATCAAAGCTAATAATGTGCTTCGATGTGCACATTTTCAATGGCTTGTTTTACTTAAAAAATAAGATAGGTAAATTAAGTTGTATCTAGAAAGAGTGAGGTTTTAAAGAACTGTAGATAAGTCAATAAATTGAAAAATAAGCTTATCATAAGTGGAAATGTACTTAATGAAAAAGAAATTACAATAAGATCAATTGTAAGTACCTAGGGATATATGTGAAAGCTAGTTGTGAGTCCAAAATGCCCAAGAGTCTCCATCCAAACTGGTTCACAAAGTTGTATTGATCTTGAGGTAGCTTATGCTAATCTGAGTTGGTTTGGTCTTGCAGGGAAACTTATAGAATATGATAAGCCTTCGAAGCTTCTTGAGACTAACTCCTCCTTTGCCAAGCTTGTAGCTGAATACTGGTCCAACTGCAAGAGGAACTCCTACCAGGATTTCAACAAGTATCAATAATAATGTAGATAATGATAAATAAAGCACACATTTAGCATGAAAAGGAGAGATTTTTATGTGACTTTATAACACACTTAGGTGATTACATGTAATACATGTTATCCTAAGGTGCCATCACAAAAAGGGACTCTGTGAAAGTATTGGAATATTTGATTAGCATGTAGAATCCTGGGCTATCTTATATTTTCTAAGCGGATTTGCCTATGGGCTATGAGAAATGATGCAATGCCATATTTTACCATTTGGGTACCGTCATTATTGTTTACAGGTGTGCAAGTACTGAAGTGTGTTTCACCTTATTACCAACATACTCTTTTACATAAATATTTTTCTTCTTGTCCATTGTAGGCTCATTATGCCTATAAACTGTACAAAGGATGGTAAAATAATTTGACACTTTTGATCAACATTGAAAAACACATTTAATAAAAAAGAAGTAGAAGGAAAAATAGCTTCACTAATCTACACAATGGAAAGGATAATGGTTATAGTTCTGCTATAAATAGTTTCAAGGAAATTAGAACTATGGTATTGAACTTGCACTCTCTCCAATTGGAGAGAGGGGGAGAGAGACAGAGGTACCACTCAATTGTATGGCCTGACGGTAGGTAATAGTCAATTAGTTAACACTTCATATAAAGATATATATTAACATCATGATAAGTATAGCACTAGCATGAAGTGGCTTGTTCTAGTATATTATTGTCATCATACAATAAGTTCTACTTGTTCCTCCCATTCCCTAACACTAGTGAGCTTAATTTAGAATAAAGAAACAGAAATTCATGTTCCAATATGCCAATTCCTAATTTGGTCCAATATTACACACATATATACAAAGTTACAAACTGTCCTTGGAGGGCTAGAAGTTTTGTGAGTCATTGACTATTGTAATTGCTTCTGATTTAATGGATTTTGTGTGTCTAGAATCTCTGCAATCTTTCAATAGGGATTTACTCCGCGAATTCCCTGCTCGCAAAAGCTAGAACTTCTAGAAGATCCAAAGATCCTCCATGATTGGAACAAATGTTACCTAGTTTTAATCTCTCAAATACAGTATGTGGTATTGAAATTAAAGTGATAATAAAAATGGGTATTTTTTATCAAGCACTTGGCATGGGTTTTTAAATGATCTTATTGACCATGTCATGGGGATACTAATGAAGCTCTATCATTCAAATCTCAAATCTACTTGCCCAAAAACAATGGCTGTACTGCTTACTCACAAAGCCACACCTTCCCTCTTCCTCTCTCATATTTTCTGCTTGGCTCTACAGCTACCAAGCTCTATTGTAATGGCTCTAATAGCATACACTTCAATAGCACTTCCTTGATACTCTTTGTTTTATAAAACGAGTTCTTCTTATGGGTTCGTGGGCTTAATTTCTTGCTCGAGCGAGATTCTTGCTTGAATATTGAAAAACATACTAGAATGAAATCAATGTCAAGTATCTCCTACGCATGTGGAACCCCACATGCCACATGGATCTCATAATGTTGCATACAAGATTTTTCCCTCGTGAAGGTGTGTAAAAAATAAATCAATGTCTCATGTCTTTGGTTCTGATCTTGAACTCCACTTTGTTGTTTTATGGTTATAATAAAGAGAAATACTGTATCCATAACATTCCCACAACGCTTTCACAACAAATTTTATGTTTTAGGTGCAAAAAAAGTAATTTCAGTAATAGGTTTAAATTAGAATCAATAATAACTTACCACCTATGATTTGTTAATGTCTCACATATTTACAAGAGTTGAGGTGTTAGCTTATTATAGGTCAAATAAAATAAAATAAAATATTATACTAAAACCCTTCACAACTAAAACATTTTGTTGTATTACTAGATTTTCCCTCCTCTCCTCACTATCTAAAGAACACTTTAATCTTCTCTCTCTCTCTCTCTCTCTCTCTCTCTCTCTCTTGTGTGTGTGTGTGTTTTTGTTTTTCAAATAAATAAATAAATAAAGAACACTTTAATCCTTGGTTAAGTAGATTTTAAACCCCATTTGGTTGGAGTGATTATTGGAGGGATGAAAAATAAAGGAGAAAAAAGAGGAGAGAAAAAAAAAAAAAAAAAAAAAGAGGTTTGTGGTTGTTTGGTTGATAGTGGAAAATGGAAAGGATTTGGTGGGGTCTTTGAGTTTTTTCCTTGGGCCCACCAAAATATAATATCCCCAAATTGGAGAGAAAATTATTGAAAAATATTTGGACAAAAATGCCTAAGTCAGGTTTCTTCAAGCCCCACTGTGTTAGGTGCTACCTTTGATTTTGTTTTATTTATTTATTTTTTGAGTTTTCTGTTCTTTTTTATTTTATTTTATTAACCGAGAATGATTTTTTTTTTTTTTTAAACTGGGCATGATTGAATCAGATTGATTGGGTCTTTGCTTCTTCTTCTTTTTTTTTTTTCTCTCTCTCTCTCTCTCTAATTGGGATATTTTTTTTTTAATAAGGACATATGAGTCAATTTATATAAATTGCATTTTCCATCCTTCCACTTTTCTCATCAACCAAATGAAAGAGTTTTTCATCTCTCTACTTTGCCGTTCTCCCACTAAATACCATGAGAGAAAACTAAAATCTCTTCTATCCTCCTACTTTTTCAGCCCCTTCCTATTTTTTATTTTCTCACTTTTCGATTCCCTCCACCAAACAAAGTGGGAGTATTTTAAAGGTGTGGTCTTATAAAAATAGGATTGGAATTGGCAAATTAGGGTTGAAGATGCCACACAAAAAGGCATAGGGATTAGTCAACAAATGAATCATTGCAATAACAAATGAATCAATGCAATTAGATAAAGTATAAGGATTTGTGATATTGGAAAGAGCATAAGGAATTGACCAATTATAAACAAATGAGATTAATTAGCAAAAGAATCATTACAATTAGAAATTTGAAGGAGTCTTATTACTTTGAAAAATTAGATATTTCTTAGATAATTTAATAAGGGTTATGTTAATGGGTGCTTTAGGGCAATTGTTAATAAGCTATTTAAGAAAAATTTAAACACCACTTTCATGGAAAATATAAAAAGTCAAAAAAATTAATTACTTATTTCATAAAAAATTTCAAAAAATATTTCTTAAACCAATGCTCTTAAGGCATCTGTTCACATTTTCAATTTAATAATATTTATATAAGTGGTTCGTGGCGTTATTTATTTATAGGTTTGGTTGACAGGTGCCCTTAGAACATTTATTACTAAGCAATTTTAGGAAAGTTTTGATAAGAAATTTAAAAAAAATATATTTAAAAAAATTCAATTTTCTTTTTCTTTTTTCGTTAAAAGTTTTTTTTTGTTTTTTGTTTTTTTTTTGTTTTTTGTGAGTGGAGAATACTAAAGGCATGTTTGATAGATTATAACAGTAATTACATAGGAATATGAATAGATATTACAAATAATACAAAAAGATGTAATGTAATACTTATTGCTATTCATTTGTGTGATGACAACACAATAGTAGAACCCTATAGACAATAGAATGAAAGTATTTTAAATCAAACTTAAGATATATTTTAGGAAATATCTTACTCATATAATTATATTTTCTAAAAAAGAATATTTTTTAAATTTGAAAGAGAGATTAGTTATTTTTTATGATTTTTTATTTTCATAATTGTTATGTGCATATGGAAAGTTTGTTTATTTAGAAAAATATATTAATTGTAGAAATTAATACACCTACTAAGGAATAGTTATTACATCCCTTTTAGAGGAGTAATTTTACAGTACCCCCCCAAAAAAGAGGGGGGGTACGGTACCCACTAGTAGGTAACCTGCTACACCAGGTTACTTTTTTCTTACATTTGACGGTTCCATCCTCACATTATGCAGTTCCAACATCACATGTGACAATTCTTTTCTCACATTTGGTGGTTCCCTTACTTTTTTCTCACATTTGATAGTTTCATCCTCACATTGTGCAGTTCCAACATCACATGTGACAGTTCTTTTCTCAAATTTGGTGGTTCCCTTATTTTTATTTATTTATTTTTTCATATTTGACGGTTCCATCCTCACATTGTGTAATTCTAATATCACATGTGACAGTTTTTTTCTCACATTTGGTGGTTCCCTTACTTTTTTTTTCTAACATTTGACGATTCTATCCTTATATTGTGCAGTTTCAACATCATATGTGACAATTCTTTTCTCACATTTGGTGGTTCCCTTACTTCTTTCTCATATTTGACGGTTCCATTCTCACATTGTGCAGTTCCAACATCACATGTGATCGTTTTTTTTCACATTTGGTGGTTCCCTTACTTTTTTTCTCACATTTGATGGTTTCATCCTCACATTGCGCGGTTCCAATATCACATATGATAGTTCTTTTGCCACATTGGGTGGTACCCTTACTTTTTTCTCACACTTGATGGTTCCATCCTCACATTGTGCAGTTCCAACATCACATGTGACAGTTCTTTTCTCACATTTGGTTGTTCCCCTTACTTTTTTTTATCTCATTTTCATCCTCACATTTTGCGGTTCCAATATCGCATATGACAATTCTTTTGTCACATTGGGCGGTTCCCTTACTTTTTTCTCATACTTGACGATTCTCTCCTCATATTGTGCAGTTCTAACATCGCATGTGACAGTTATTTTCTCACATTTGGTGGTTCCCTTACTTTTTTCTCACATTTGTCAGTTTTATTCTCACATTGTGTAGTTCCAACATCATATGTGACAATTTTTTTTCTCATATTTAGTGGTTTCCTTACTTTTTTTTCTTATATTTGATGGTTCTATTCTTATATTGTGTAGTTTCAACATCACATGTGACAGTTTTTTTCTCACATTTGTTGGTTCATTTACTTTTTTTTCTCAAATTTGACGGTTCTAACCTCACATTGTGCAATTTCAATATCACATATGACAGTTCTTTTGTCACATTTGGTAGTTCCCTTACTTTTTTCTCACATTTGACGGTTCCATCCTCACATTATGTAGTTTCAACATCATATGTGACAATTTTTTTCTCACATTTGGTGGTTTCCTTATTTTTTTTTCTCACATTTGACGGTTCCATCCTTACATTGTGCGGTTCCAACTTCACATATGATAGTTCTTTTGTCACATTGGGTGGTTCCCTTACTTTTTTCTCACATTTGACAGTTTCATCTTTACATTGTGTCGTTTCAACATCACATTGACAGTTCTTTTGTCACATTTGGTAGTTCCTTTACTTTTTTTTTTTTTTGTTTTCACATTTAACGATTCCATTCTCACATTGTGCAATTCCAATATTACATGTGACAATTCTTTTTTCACATTGGGTGGTTCCTTTACTGTTTTCTCACACTTAACGGTTCCATCTTCACATTTTGCAATTCCAACATCACATGTGACAATTTTTTTCTCACATCTGACCATAATTTTACATTCAGGCTTATCACTGAGGTCACTTTTTTACTTGCTAATAACCACTCATCACAATAGTAATTTTTTTAAAGTTATTAAAAAAGTTAGATCTAAAATCGAAAACCCAAAAAAAAGAAAAAAAGCATCCCATAAAATTAGCCCAACCACAATAATTACTCTTGTTCACAAAAAAATATCAGCTGGAATTATCTTGGTTTCTTCCACAAATATTTGAATATACCAATTAACTTCCTACGTATCTCCCTTTGTAGCTTCCATCACATTCAGAGGCATACCTCCCTATAAAATAGCATAGTTGAGGTCATTTTCTTGATGTTTATATTTTTATTATTTATATATTATGGTGAACCAAAAATTAGACTATCTCCAATTCGTCTATAGTGTCGTTCAAGACCAGAAAGGTCATCTAAGTGTAAAAAGGTCGTCCAGCATGGAGACACCTGGACGACTGCCAAACACTTAGAAATTTTTGGAGTAAATCTATATCCAAAAGCTTATGATTCAGACCACATTCTACTATTTTGATGTAGGAGCAAAATTCTTATTCATCGCTCTAACTTCTCACTATGTTCTTAACTTCTGATGGCAGTTGTAGAAGTTAAGTCTGAACTTTCTAACTTCCATCCACGTTGAGGAAGTTATTAAACAAGTAACCACTCTAAAGCTCACTATAAAAGGACTCAGCCATATGAAATCAAAGTAAGTTTTTCACCACTTATAGAGTTGGAATTCTTGAGTTCAAGAGAGAAAACTAACTTAATCATCAGAGGGTTCTTGGCCAATTCACTCGGGTCACCTTTGATCTTGTGCTTTTTTCTTTTTAGGCCTTCCAAGCAATCTCTAGCCCATTGAAGCCCAAAGCATTCAACTTACTGATTGTCTATGCATCATCAATATATACTACAAAACCGAAGATGTATAACCTTATGTGCTCTCTAATTGTTCTTATGCAACATTTGCAACTTAATCACAGCTGTGTGTTCATTGTGGTGTCTAAGGTTGGAAATAGGGTGACTATACAATTAGCAAGTTATGCAAAAAAATCCAATACAAAGATTGTTGACAATTTTAAAATTTTCAGTAAACACTTGAATTGAAACTACATATCCAGTATGAAATAGTCATCAATCAAGGGTATTACACCAGGTTAAATATTTTTTAGGCATTTTCATTAGATCCACGTGCGCGGAAGTGTCAAATGATTGTGTCCGACACGAGTATAACCACCCCAACTAAAGTGTCTATGCAATTTTGTTTCATAAAATTATTATTATATTTAGATCCATCTAAAACAAAATAAACATCCCAAAAAATTTCCACAGTAACAAAAATTACCAATAGAAAACTAAAAACAATTAAGCACAATTGACTGATTTTACCAAAAACGAACAACCCATTCCTTTTTAAAAAAATTATCAAAATAATTTTGTCATTGAGAGTTTAGAATATCGACCACAATGATAAGTGTAAGCCTCGTTTGAGTCAGCAAAGCCTCCACTAGCTAAGTCTGAGGGAGCCCTAATAGCAATGAAATGTTTTCGTTGTTGAAGACTTATCGGTGCCACAAAGCACTTCTCTCTCTCTCTCTCTCTCTCTCTCTCTCTCTCTCTCTCTCAGGGTTTCGCAAAATTTATACAAACTCATCATTCTAAAGCCATTTGGTATTTATTTTTATAACATATTAGAACGTGTAATTTGAACATAATTGGCTGTTAAAAGATTAATTTTCATCTCTATACTTTGTTCGAATCAGTATGGTGGAAAGTCGGTATATTTTTTGCCGAGCAACTCTAGTTCGAATCCTTCACTCCTGCAATTTTTTTTTTTTTTTTTGAATTTTCAATTTTCGGTCCATAAGCTGAAAAGCCCACAGGATCCTATGCCTATGAAAAACCCTAGTTCATCCCAAATCTTTTTTCCTTCAATGTCAGTGATAACAGCCACCGATTTTCCTCTCTTTCTCTGCCATTTTGTTCGAAGTCTCCACCATTTCTCGTCACTAAAATCTCAGTATGTCTCATCCTTATTCTTTAGTTTTCCATTTGGGTTTTTTGCCATTTGGCTTTTTTATTGTTGAATTGTTATTAATCTTGTTTTGTTTTTGTTTTCTTATTAGTTTCTCTTGGTCAGGGACTGACACAGGTGGGGGCCTGGCCCCTCTGGCCCATTTTTTTTTTTTTTTAAGTAGGTTAGTTTTCAAAAAAAAAAAAAAAAAAAAAGGACTGGGCCCCCTCTGAAATTGTAAACTATTAACCCACCTGGCTAGCCCACATGTAAAAGTCCAAAAATGTAAACCCAGCAATCCGACCAAGGACTCCAGTCTCCTCTCCAAAGCAGTGAAAACAATACTGTACCGTACAGGCCAGTATATACCGTACCGGCTAGTGCTCCGATACGAGTACCTCCTCTGTTTCGTACCGGAAAAAAATACTGGCCTTACTAGACGAGTATTGGCCGTACCAGCGAAATCTGGCCGTTCTGGCCGGTAAAGAGATACCGGACCAAAACACATCTAAGCCACATTTTTTGTGATTTTGACATGTTTTCAAGGGCAAGTTTTCAAGAGATACCTGTCCTCTTTCTTTCATTCTCTCGCGCTCTCTCTCAACTACTTCGTGTCTCTTATCTCTCGGCTTCTCTGTCTCAGAGTCTCTAGCTGCTCTATCTCGGCTTCTCATTCCCTGTCTCAAGTCTCGGCTTCTTACTCTCGACCCTTCGCTTGCCTCTGTTCTGAATCGGAAATCGGAATCGCCGAAAGGATTCTTTTTTCTTTTTTTTTTCTTTCCCTTTTCGCTTTCTCTTTCCCTTCTCTCTGTTTTTTCGTTTTGGGTTTTGGGGCCTTGGGCCCTTCGGCTCATGTTTGTAGTGGATCTGTGACTTAGAGACTAGAGAATGGGTATTTTTATTTTTTTTGAGAATGGGTATGTGTGTTTTGTTGTGGCGTGCCTCCTCATGGGTCTGCGATTTGGAGTAAATATATTATTTTATTTTTTATTTTTTTGCTGAGAATGGGTATGTTATATGTGGGTATGTGATTATATATATATATATATTAAATATATAAAATAGTGATAAACCCGAAACGGTACACCGATATTGATCGGTACCCAAAATATATCGTACCGCTGATCAAACCGATATAGCATCTTCTACGGTATTGACTTCCTTGCTCTAAAGTCCAAATGGAAAAACAAAAGAAAAAAAGAAAAGAAAACCTAAGGTTGGAAAAAAAGACAGAGTGAGAGGCGAGAGACTCAGAGTGAGAGAGACTTTGCTGCTGCCCACGCCGTGAGTGAAGCTGACAAAATACGAGGCGAGAGCTTGAAATCTTGCTGCTGGCCACGCCGTGACACTGCCACCACGCGAGAGCGGTGTGACCCATCTCGCAGACCCACGCGACACCCATCTGGCCGTGACGCTTTGATCTTAAAAGCAATGCCAGACTTTTATCAAATGATACATTTTTAAATATTTTATGAACAGGTATTAACTTGCAACTCAGTCTGATGAGCGCCTATACATATATATGTAAGGTCTGGTATTCCTTCAATTGTAATTTAATTTCTTCATTATCAAGATGTTTTGACATTAATTCTGCTTGTTGTAGTGTCAACTTTCATAATTTAAAAGTGTAATTTCATGTGTTTAGGTTTGTGCAATCATTCTTACTGGGGGAGAGGTTATGCAATCTTTTATCCCAAAATTAATTTCTAATATATATATATACACACACACACACTTATAATATGCAGAGTTTTTTTTTTTCTTTTCTCTTTTATATTTTTCTTTCTATGCTAAGACCTTTATTGTACAGGTTATCACTGAAGACCGTGGTTTAGCCCTTGACAAAGTTCAATTTGAAATGCTTGGAACTGCAAAAAAGGTTTATGTTTTTGTGCAGAGTGTGCTATGGTGCTATATTTAAATTTCTTTGGGACACAACTAACTTCAAAAAGTAAAATAAAATAACAGGTGTCTGTCTCTCTTGATGACACAATAATTCTACATGGGGGTGGGGATAAGAAGCTGATTGAAGAAAGATGTGCAGAGGTATGCGTTTGGCTTTTCTCTTTAATTCCTTATTTATTTTCAAAATTTTTATTCAGTGTGCTATTCACTTGGATGAATTGTTTGCCAATTTTTTTGATCAATAATTTTGACTCATTAGAAATGCACTTAGTGCTACATGCATGGGTGAAATCACAATTCTAATGACCTCCCTAGAGTGGTATAAAGCTCTTACCTTTTTTTTTTTTTTTTTTGGTTGTCCCATTGGCTTTTTAGTTTTTATTTTTAATACTCAAATTCAACTCAACTTTACTCACAAAACTTCATTTTCAAAGGTTTTATTTGTTGAATTTCCTCAGCCAGCATCTACCTTGGTGTTTATTTGCAGTTAAATACTGACAGTGAGCATTTTGATTTGCTTTAGGCACCTGCATTCACAATAGCCTCAAATGCTGGTTTTGATGGTGCACTGGTTATTGGCAAATTGTTGGAACAAGATAATCATAATTTGGGTTTTGATGCTGCTAAAGGTTTGTTCTTTTATTTGCTACAAGAATTACCATCGTAGCCAACTTTAAAATTTTGCATCCCTTTTCTTATTTCTGGGATTCAATTCTTCTCTTATTGGTCTATGGTAAAGCAAAATAGTGTAGGAAATTTCATGTTGTCTGAGTTGGAGCCTTTTCTGTCCAATAAAAAGAACATGGAAATGTCTGTGTACAGACCCTGTAGGAATGGGGAGTGTCCACAAAGCCTTGTGCATTGTATGAAAGTTGAATTATTGAGAATGGAAAACTTTCCAACATGTTTATGTTGAGAATTCTTATGAAAGTTGAATTATCCAATTTATTGCACGTGGATCTTGTTTCTCTTTCTTTTCTTTTCTAGTTTTTCTATATTTGTCTCAACACCTGGACTAATATCAAGTGATGATTGTTTAAAGCTGTTTATTTAATACTTTCCTGGACATTTATTTAATAATAGTCCTTGTGCAAAACAGGTGTATATGTTGACATGGTGGAGGAGAGAATCATAGATCCTCTCAAAGTGGTTAGAACGGCTTTAGTCGACACTGCCAGATAAAGATCATAGTTGGTTAAATGTGGAATCAATTGGAAAAAAGAATTACCTCTTCTTGTTTCTAAGATCTAATCATATTAGCTTCTGCCCCTCTCTTTGCATCTGCATTTTTTTAATAAGTGAAGGATAGAAGTTAAATAAGTAATGACTAATGAACAATGTATGCAACTAAAAACATACATACAGATATGTATATCAATTGTTTTATGATTTTTTTTTCTATTTGTTAGTTGCATTTTGAGTTTTTTGTTTTTGTCTTTGTCTTTGTGCTAAACAAAGCCCAGAGTTTGACCTTTGTATTGGTGGAAAATTATTTGTTGCATCCCTATCCTGCTTTTATTTTCTAGATGTTATCTTTGGTGGGCCTAGGTAGTCAAATTTGCATCCATTTTAATCTAACCTGATGCAGCATTGTCTTCTGTTTGAGGATCTGACCAAAGTATGCCATTCCATACTGTTTTTATGAGGGTCAATGTAATCGTGTAATATGTCTCTTATTTCAGTTAAAGATATTTTATTAGTAAAGAAGTTGCATTATCAAATACTAGGGACCAGGATCTGAATGGTGGCTATGGCAGTTATTTTAGCAGGTTTTTCTGTGGTTGAAAATCAAGCAAGGGACATGTGCATTATGTGAAATTAATCTTTTCAAGATGAATTTAATGGTGTGGGCTGTGTGGTTGGGTGTTCCATGTCATTTTTTTTCTTTTGCTTACGACACGCCAATACATCACCTTAGCATGGAGGAGCATTATGTACTTGGTTATATGTAGATTTGAGCTCTCTGTGCTTGTATGATTGAGAACTAACCTTTTTTCTTGTGAATGTTTTGTCATTGATGGAAGGATTTGCTCCTCTTCACCTCTGAATCTATCAAAAGGGCCGCTTTGCGAGCTATCAGCAATGACCAAGTTTCTGTTCCCAGCCTTGTAATAGCTGTATTTACTCATGATCTTTGGCTGGATCACTACGAGTGCTATTGTCAGCTGTTTGAAGATGTCTATGCCACTTGCAGAAGGACAACTCTGCTGTTGGTTGGCTTCTCTGCTGGTAGGTGACAAATGCAATTTCAAAGTGAACATTTAGCTGTAGCTTGGATTTGCCCAGAGTCTGCGCATTATCAAGATGCCTGAATTTATGGAGTGCTTGTTGATCAACACCACCGTTTGGCTAGGCCACTGGTGAACTCATGAGAACGAGGTTGCCCCAGAACTCTCAACTGGTTAAGCTTGTTTGCTGCCAAACTGATTTGTGGGGTGGATACAAGAGTCCTGCCGATCACTGAGCCTCTACTATGAGATTCAATGTTTTGTGAATAGCAAATTAAATCTTCAAAATATTGTCAATATTCTTACCTTACAATTAACAAAAAAAGAAAAAAAAAATCTATATAATTTCGAGATCGCATTTGAATATATAATATAGTTTTTTTCCAATTTCTTTTTCACGGTGAATAATGATTCAAGTCATTTGACTAAATTTGGTTAGCTTTGTCAATTGAGAGTCAGGGTAAAGGTGTGGGTTTCCAATCCAATTGCTCCTGCCATCTACAATTCTTGGCATATTTTGGATGGATTTGTCTTTTGCAATATCCTGATTTACTTTATTTGAGGTCTAATTAAGCGAATTATTGTGCACAACAGATGCTTTTAATGCTTCACTTGCTTTCAATTTTGGCCGTTTCTCTCATCAATTTAAGATCCACAGGAAATCTATAAGCCAAATGTTATAAAAAGAGCTCAATATTGGAATGAGTGGGCACCGGAAACGTGGGTTGATACAGATTATCTTTTAGGGATATTAAAAGATGGAACATTTCTGGTGTGATAAAAAGTATTTAGGGAGTAGATGGAATAATAAGTTAGAAGGTTGCAAAATCTTATTGACTGACTGCTAAGAAGTTTCAAAATTTTGGACACTAGGAATCAAACGGACGCCTAAGCCAAACATTTATCTTCTTCTTTTCTTTTTCTTCTTTGGGTTGGTGAAGCCAACCAAACATCTATTTACTTAAAATAAAAGAGCCATGGCCAAAATGTCATATAGTCTGCCAAACAGATTGTCCAAACTCAAAATCTCCAAACAATTGATAGTGCCGAATGCATGTACTAGCTATTATCTCATCATTCAGCATTACTTCACATAACAAATACAGTGCTGGAAACTTTTTTTTTTTTGGTAAAGCAGCACAAGTACTGGAAACTAGTTGGTAGGGTCAGAAGCATCAAATACATGTTAAAATGCACAATTTTGTGTTCATGACAAGAAGATTCCTGATTCTATTTTCCAAGCAATGATTGCAAATTCCTGGTATTGACAATACACATTGTCTTTCAATGGTACACTAGTGGAGATCACCATTCCATGGTGAGGTGTAATAGAACCAGTACAAAAATATGAGAACAAATTTTTATTCTTACCCCAGAAATGAATCTCACAGCACCACAGATATCTTGTATATAATCATTATCTAGAGAAAATTATATAATAAACAACAGTATTTACAAGTAAAGCTTTTTCAGAAGCTGAGTATTGTCATGTAAAAGCCCTTTGGGCATCACTTGCGTCTCTATGATTATGCGGGTTGTCAGTCCCCCCCAACCATTCCTCCAGTTTGGCTTCTTTATCAGCCTTGAAATCATCAAAGTTTTCTGAAACTAAATTTTTACTCAGTAAGCTGACATCATTCTGTTCTTCTTCTTGCAGTGGATCCTCTTCAAACAACATAAATTAATATCTAAAAACATGTAGTGCAACTCACATAAACAAGGGTAGTGCAACTCATGAAATTCAATCTCCCTTTCAATTAAAAATAAAATTCACTAAATTACAGCATTTTCCAAAAAATTCAGTTATCAAATTATACAAATCACTGTCATTCCAGTGACCGAAAAATATCTTGTAGTGGAGCATTTCTAGCATTTTCTATTATTTTTTAACGTCGTTCATTTTCCTTTGAAAGCACTAGATTTGATGCCAACTTGTATCGAATACGTTCTGACCAACTCTCCTAAAAAAAGTAGACATTGTTGATGAATAAGAAGCTTAAGCAAATTATGCAAAAACTGTAAAATATACTTCCAATAAATATATTACCATAAAGGTTAGATTCTGTTTGATAATTTTTGTACGCATGTGCTTAATAACATACATGCCGCAATCATACCCGAAATATGAAAACAGTTAAAATTCAAAAAACCTAAAGAGTCACACAATAGTTATCATGTAAAAACCTAAATGGTCTCCCTTGCAACCCCATTTTACTAGTCTTTCTCTTGTTGTAATTCTGTCCTTTATGACCAACTAGTTTATAAATGCATGCTTGGGAATATGACCTGTGAACCAAATTAGCTTGTACACCAACTAACAGCTTGTTGGTTGGTTCTTTTTGTTTTTTGAAATCTCCTACTAAAGAAAAAGAAAAAAGAAATATGGATTGTGTAATAATGTTGTGTGTTAGATTGAATTGGATATGTAGGTCATTGTCTTACCTAGAAGATATGGTCTTGTTATGTAGGTCTAAATTAATGTGGACCACTTTGATACACACAGTTGGGTCAAATAAGATATAAAAAGTAAAAGATAGTCATGATGTGTTAAGGCTTACACAGGGCATGACACATAATGTTCTATTTTAGGACTCATTGTTGAATTCATGAATCTTGATGTCCTTCATTGAGTGAATAAAATTTGTACTTAAAGAAATTGCAGAATTTTACCCTACTCTAGAATAACCAAATCAAAGAAAAATTAAAATATAAACTAAATATAATTTTACCCGACTCTAGACATGATGGCCTTGTTTCTAGATATAATAGCCTAAAGGGCAAAACTTAGATACAATACCTTATGTACTGTGAGTTAGGTTCCCTCCCTAAAAATCAGCCATGTGAAATATGAAATATTATCACAACCCCATAATCTTCTCAATCAATTCAAATCAAGCTTGGACAAACAAGTAATAAGTTTGAAAAAAACAACTCAATCCCACTGAACTGTGACAGAGTCCTTTATGCACGTATTTCTGGTTTTTAAGCATCAAATTAAAATTACTTCCAGAACCCACTGGTTGTTACACTATTTATGAATAGTATAAAATATTGCAACTTGCCAAACCTAGGACTTGGTTCTTGGTCTTCTTTCTTTGGTTATAAATATGCACAATTGGGTTAGGCTTTGATAGTATCTAACTATTTTGTCAACTAGTTCTCCACTCTGCCTAAGTAAAAGGGTATTCAATGTTCAAAGCCATAACATAAGGCAACAAGTCCTTTCATTTCCTTTGTGTTCAACTGGTTTTTTTGTCAAAATTTTGAATTTTTTTTCCCCCTTGAGATGAGAGCCTTTTGGGTCTGCTTAGGATTCATATCCATAGAGGGGTAAACCTTGTAGTCAGGGATGTCAGATGCAGTGATCCTTATGTTGTTATCAAAATGGGCAAGCAGGTAAAAACAGATTTAAGCTATTTTGAACTTACACATAACTGTACTCCTAAGTTAAATACTTCTTGTAGAATTTTCCACATTCAAACTCAAGATTATTTTATAAAAAATATAAACAAAAAAGGAAGAAGAAGAAGACACCAGGGGAAAAAGTAAACCAGAAATTGATGAAAAAAAGTTCCAATACGAGAAATTTTATTTAGCCTCAATCTCTCTATACATTAACTTATTCATTGACCAATATTGGAACAAACCAAAAATTAAAAAGCGAAGACCAGATTTTTTTCAACAGATAGACAAACACTTGTTATATGCATACACAGCTCAATATGAACAAACTCATTTCAACAAACGCCCTCAAAGCCTCAAAACTACTGCTGATGCTTCTTCTTCTTCTTAATTTTGGTATGTATTTAGGACACTTCAATATTTTAATATAGCACAAATCAACTCTAAAATTGGTGTTCTTACTACCAAGGTGGTTGAAAAAAATAATAATCTCCTAAGTCCACAGGTTCATAGTATCGTGTCCTCTCCACAATCCCAACCAAATCAGTTGAGAATTCAATCTCTGCCCCTCAAAACTTCAAAATGCCAAAGAAGTTGGCAAAACCAGCAAATGGTGCATTACCCTATAATAAACTTAGTTATAAAATTTAATATGTGATGGGTAGTGTAACACCCCAACTTAATTGCATATTTAATTTTATGAGTTTATATGCATGTTATTGTCTTAATTACTTTTAAGTGCATGAAGCTTTGATTTTGTGATATTATAAAACATATATGCTCTTTTAATGTTATGAACATAACTTTATAAAGGTAGGGATATATATATATATATATATATATGCAAAGTGATATTATTCTTTGTAGAAAAGTGTAAGTGTGAATGCCAAAAAGGTTGAAAAAAGGGGCTGTGATTTTTCTCTCCTTAGCATTATACGTATTCCACCCCAAGTCCACTCTCTTGATCTTCTTTTGCTGCCCCAAAAGTCTTCTCCCTTATCTTTTTTTTGCTGAGCCAGAAAGTTCAGCCCCTCTTTTTCTACTCCTTTTTCCTTGTTCTTGTTCCTTTCTTCTCTCTTTGCTCTTACAAGGCAACACCTCTCCCTCACTCTCTCACCGAAAATCATAGACATCTCTCTAAGAAGAAATTGAGAGCCTAAACACTAAGGTTTCATCTTCAAAGTGTGTGGGTAAGTAAATTAAACCTCATCTGATTTTGGGTGTTTTGATAGTATAATTGTTTTGTTTATTTTCCTTCTTTATTCTCTAATCTGATTTTAGAAGCTAAATTTGTGATTCTGTTTTAGTGAATTGAAAGTTTGATGATATTGTGATCAATTGGATGCTTAATAACGTATTTTTATATGTATAGTATTGGTATAAAAATACCTAAATGAAATGAAGGCCAATTGTTATTAGTTAATGATTTTGTAAGAACATATGCTGAAACTGTCACTGTGACAGATTTGATGTTTACCACAAAAAAATTATGTATTAAATCATTTGTAGTGAATTAGGATGCTAGGAGTAGTTTTTATGAATTCTAAGACACACATAGTTGTTATGGAAGTGGTCTCACAGCGTTTGGATGAGTATAAAAATAATGGTTTAATTTCTAAGTTGCATGAATTTATGTCAGGACAGATTTAAACACGTTGTATTGTATGATTTTTAATAAATCATGGTTTTATGCTTTGACTACGAAATATTTATGGTATATACTGGACATACAAGGGAGTAGTTCTGTAAAATTTTATGACATTTGGATGTGTGTGGACAGCCCATTCATATTTTACAAATGGGGCTTTTGCTGCTGAAATAAGCCGTAAACAGTTTAGGATAACTCTGACTTTGTGTATTTAATTTTGAAGCTAACGTAAATGTTTTGAGCTATAATTTAATATGCTCATCGTTTGGTATGTTTGGATCACATATAAATTGTATGCCTTAGTTTCTCTATTGTTTGGGTGCATAATGTGTTTGATGATTATATCATGTGCTTTGAAGAATCTTGTGTGATGGGAAGTAAGGATTTTCTTGAATTCAAGAGTTAAGTTGTGATTGAGGTATAAGTTTATATATTAGGAAGAGTTGGTCAGTAATAAGTTTTGATTTTTCATTTAGATGGCAAGAACGAGAACACGGACACTTGAGCTCCTTTTGTACAACTCTCTCGCGTCTACTGTTTTCAGGTAAGGATCTATGACATATGCTTTTGATAAGTATAAAGATTATTTCGAAAAGTATTATGCATTAAAGCTTTTAATTAGAGATATTACATATATGCATGATTTAAGTGAAATATGTGTTCATGAGTTGTTCAATCTTATATACATAATAATTTTAGCATATTGATGCTATTATTTATATCACGAACATAATATTTAAGAATGAAGTGGATATACTACTGTTGTGAAACATTTATGTAAAAGCAAAGTTATCAAAAAAATATTGTTTTCAGTTATTCCATTGTTATGATCTAAACTCAGCCAGTAGGGGTTATAGTACTGGTATTTCCATGGAGATTCTGATTGGCCATTACAAGTGGACTGGCTCTGCTGTACCCGCCCTTGTTGGTAACGGCCAACTTGTGAAGGATGTCAACCTACCCCCATGGTAGAAAATATGTATTATGATATGATTCCAGAATTACCTAGCATTGTGGGGAATGCTAGATGCCTGACACTTTGTGCTAGCAGCCTCCCAAAGTTGTGACAGACTTACAATTGGATTAACTAATATGTATTACAAATGAGCTATTAAGATATTTGGAAATTATAAGAAAAGTATGATGATAAGAAAGATATGTTGAATGTGTTATAAGTTTGATGAGAAGTTATGATAAAGTATTTACAGTTTGATCAAAGATAAGATTACTGAATTATGTTTACGCTCCTTATTATGTCCTTTTATTATTATATGAAAGGAAAATGAAGTATTTTCATTTAAAAGCTCGTAAGTTATTTTAAGAACAATAAGAACAGTAGAAAGACTATTTTATTAAAGTTGGCATATCCATAAAATATTTAATTTACATGCATTCTTATTAAAGGCCCATGGAGCTTAAAACCTTATTGGGTTTCGTAGCTCACCTTATTATATTTCAGTGCACAGGTTCTTTCTTGGAAGCAGCAAGAGTGTTAAAAGTGGCAAGAATTTCGTGATTCTCGTTTGTTAGAATGTAAAGTTTTTGTTGTATAGTAGTTTAGCTCTTTTGTTGTATAGGAGGAATCAAGATGTACTGGATTCTTGAGCACAGATGTAATTTAGTATCTTAGTTTGTTTTGAACCCCGGTTGTATGTCTTTGGGGTTAGGTTTGTAATAAGAGTTTTGCTAAATGTTTAGTTATATAATATTTACACGAATACCTTAAGTTTCAGCCAGATGGTAATCTTCCAAGTTCAAAGGAAATGAAATTGCAAGGTTTTCATCATTTTTGTATATTGTGGCTTTTATGCAAGAAATAAGCAGGAATACAAGAAAAATTCTTGATAAGCACCTTCAGTTTAGGTTGGTTTGTGTTAGTATTGAGGTAAACTTAATATTAACATGCCGGTCATGCTCTAAACTCTGAAGTATAGGTTTGGGTCGTGACAGTTAGACTCTTTTTTCAACTAATAAGGACATCTTCTACAACTCCTAGTTTAGAAAAATCCTAGTGCTCACTTATATCTTGGTAATCAAATACTCTCCTTTCTTATCATTCCTGATAAACAAAAAGAAATGGCTAATCCCCCCCTCCCCCCCAAAAAAAAGTATCCTTCTTTTTCCTCAGTGCTCCATCAAACTTCATTTGAAAGTATAGAGGAGTAAAATAAAGAGATATATAGGTTCCAATTAGCTCCATTGGTAAAGTCTCCTATTGTCGAATGAGAGATAAGGAGTTCAATTTCAAATCCCGCCTACACCAAAAACTTGGTATCTTGGCTTGTTGATGAAGAAAAATCATCATAAGTTGAAATCATACCTATCAAAAAAACTTATATATATATATATATATAAAACAAGCTCCATCCACATATGGATATTATACTGAATATATAAAACAAGCTATTGGCTTACTGGCATTGTTGCTGCCTACACTAACGAGTGTCCAACAAAATCTAGAAATCACAAACTACATAAAATTATAGAACATAGACTAATACCTTTGGTCCCATTGTGACTTTTACAGCTTCTGCAACCTCGGAAACGCCTTGCAGCATTGCGGCCCCAGCCCCGACCCCAAAATTAATAGCCTCGGCACCATAATTTCTATTGCAGACAACTCTGCTACACACCTTTCCAATCCAAATCACCAACCAACAAACATTACATCACAAATTAATCCATACCCATCAGACACAATCCCTTGAATAACCCAAAAAAGCAACAGTGGGAGTCTATAGAATTTCAAAAAGTGCATATATTGCCACGTTTGGTTGTTGAGAAAAATGTGATGGAAAAACAAAAAGTAATCAAAACCCAATTCCCAAATTCTTGTTAACAAGTGTGTAAAGTTGTAATTTACAACTGTGTTTTTGTTGGCTTTTATTCTGTGCCAAATTTGATTGTAATTATGTTCAATCGTTTAAACCCTGTATTTGTTGTGGGACTTGTTGTAAGGGTTGTGTGATAGAGAGAGTGTTTGAAGACTCAAGCATTTGAAGAATGAAGAATTCTCGCGGGTGTCTCGCGACTTATCATCCCGCGAAGTGAATCATGTGCCAGGCACATGCTGGAATGCGAAAGGTCAGGCCAGGTGGAGACAGCTATGTCTCGCGAGTATCTCGCGGGTAAGGCCTTCCCGCGAGACACCCGCGAGGCTATCTGTTCTGCCAACCTGTACTTTTTGAGTCACACCTTTTGCACCTATCCTATATATACCATCATTACCCACAATTGTTGAGGAATGCTTCAGAGAGAAAACCCTAGCCAAACACATTGGTAATTAGAGATTGTCTTCCCCATCTTTCTCTATACATTTGCTTGTGGTATTTCCTCAACCCTTCCCTCTCCATTATCCATATCTGTGAAAGGTTGATAGCCCAAACACTTGCCACACCTTGAGAGTGCTGTGTGTCGTTTTGGTGCTGCTGGGAAGCATTGGAAGAAGCCTTCAATGGCAGATGCAACATGGAGCTTGTTGCGGGATCCGGATAACTAGGACAAGACACGGTTCCGAGAAGCCTTGTTGGAGTAGGAGCTTGGAGAGCTTAGGTACAGAGGGTAGACTAGGCTTGGAGGGTCTTTTGCTAACCCATGTATCCCAACTGATTGTCTAGTGGATCGATTTCCGCTTGGAGGGCGGCGGAGAGGTTTTACGCCAAGGTCTTCGGTTTCCTCTTCGATAACACGTCTCGGTGTTATCTGTGTTTGCATCCTTCTTCCCTACTCTTGTTTATTTCATTTTTACTGCTGTGTTGCTTTAAATATGGATTAGAGTAGTTGTCTTGCTTTTACACTTGTGTTTACACTATTCCGCACTTATAGTTAAGTTAGTGTAAAATCAACCAAGCCGTAATTTTAATTTGGGGGTCTAAACCGCTCGTGTGTTTTGAACACATTTTCGAGCTTTCAAAGTGGAAATTGAAGTAAGATTGAAAATTTCCCAAACTTTCTCGGCAACCAAACGGAGGGTTAAGCAAATTTAACAGTAAAGTTGAGACTTTAAATAATAATAATAATAAAAAAAACAAAAATAGTTTCTTACAACTTTTCTTGAAGTAGATGAAGTGATCGATGAAGCTAATTTTGAAACTATTCGATGCATTTGAGGGTTTTGTTTAGAGAGGCAAACAGAGCAATGAGCAAATGAAGTAGAGAGGTAGAGAAGCAAACGTGAGACAGGAGAAAAGGCTGAAAGCGGGATGACTGTTTTAGGGGGTGTTTGGTTTATGCTTTTAAACAACCATTTTCAGTTTTTAGACAACATTTCATGTATTTTCACTCACTTTTTCCCCATGCGTATTTTCACAAATATTTTCAAACAATAATTTTCAGTTTTTAAACACATGTACCAAATAGACCATTAATTTTTTGTCTATATATAAAACCGGTTTAACCGATAGCCAAGGATCTTTAAAATTACATCAACGGTCAATATCAAAACTAGAGTAAATTAATGGCTCAAATATAAGTGGGTATCGTACCCCCTTTTTTTTGGGGGGGGGGGGGGGTATGGTAAAATGATCCCCTTTTAGAAATGAATAATTATTCCTCATTTTAAAAAATAACTATTCATAATGAATGATTATTCCCTATAATAATAACATAACCAAATTATAAAATAGATAAACCATAAGAATAATTATTATATTACAGTGCCTCTTAGAGCCTACCAAACATACCCTAAGTATTTTTAACATATACACAGGGAGAAGAGAGAAGGTTTTGAAAGTAATCCTTTATTTATTACTATTACTTTTTTAATCTTACCTTATATAGACTATTGAATCTTTTGATAGCATTTTAGCAAAACCAATATTTTTTTTTTTTTTTTTTTTGATAGCATTAATTGGATAGTCATTAGTAAGAGGACAACATATATATGTAAGCGGTATCCATTATGGTTCAGGATATAATTGTCATAACCAACATTTGGGTGGCCTAGTTGGTAAGATACTGGGCCATCGAGTCTCAGGACTTGAGTTCGAGCCTCAAACAACTCTGTGTGTTAGTACTATTATGGTCTCGCTCAGGTAGAGAAGCCACACAGGTTGTCCTCCTCTACCCATTTTTCAGTTACCAAAAAAAAAAAAGAAAAAAGAATATAGTTGTCATCATCTCTCGCTTTCAAGGTGTTTCCTTCAATTAGGTCTCTAGAGCCGAGAACTGTGCAACTCATTGTTTTGCAAAATGGTCTTTTGAATTATAATTTTGTGGGGTCCTTTGGTGTTGGTTGCTGTCCTTCTTGTTTAGAGGTTGCTTTGGTTAAGGAGTCTGTTTTGTGTAATTTGGTTTGTTGTTAATAAAGTCTTTTTTCTCATAAAAAAAAATTAACTCACAAGTCAGAATTGATAAATTAAATGAAAAACATAGTATTGAGTCTTGTTCATAATTTTTTAAAATATATAGTGGGGAAAGAGAGAACTCTAGATATTTTCATTGAAAATATTATAAAATATTTTAAGGTTCAAGCAAGAGTATAAAGCGTTGCTCTTCAAGTATTGAATTTAAGTTAAGACTTAGGTATAAATTTTTTAGGTGCAATATGTTAGATTCTCCGATTAAATTCAAAGACAGTTGTATTGAATTCAATTGTTTTATAAACGATAACTTTGTTTATGCTTTATTAGTCAATGCAATAATGTGTTGAATTTATTCCCTAATGTAGTCAAAAGGAACTTTGTTGTCTTTGAAATAATTTCCCAAAGATGTGGTTGTGTTCAACAAGAAGACTTCAATCCTTTCACAGTTCTAATTGTTTGTTTAATAATTTCCCTTTCTACCCAAAAAAGCTTGAAGTATTAAATAACTTTTCATAAACTTTTTTTGTTCAATAATGAAAGCTTAATTAGTGTGAAAACATTAAAGCTTGTTTAGACCCCAAATTTAAAATTACAGCTAAATGACTTTTACTCTAACTTATCAAAGTGCGGAATAAGAGTAGCTGAGCGCAATAAACCAGTAACACTACTTAAGCCATATTCAACCACAATGAATAATAAAAGAAAAGCTTAAAGAGTAGAGAAGAGATATACAAATACAAGATAACACCAAGGCGTGTTATTGAAGAGGAAACCGAAGAATTTCATGAAAAACCTCTTCGCAATCCTCCAAGTCAAATTGATCCACTAGTGAATAATTTGGAGTATACGAATAACAAAAGACCATCTAAGCCTAGTCTACCCAATGTACTTGAGCCCTCCAAGCTCCTGCTACCAACGGACTTCTCGGAGTCTTGTTTTAACTAACTTTTCGGATCCCGCAATTTAGTCCGATTGCATCCGTCACTTAATAGCTCATTCCAATGCTTCCCAAAGGCACCAAAACTTGACTCAACACTCATATTAAGTGAGGTAAATGTTTAGGCTAAGAACCTTTCAAGGATGTAGAGATGGAGAGGTAGGAGTAGTGGAAAACCAAGAGAAAATGTGTAGATGATTGTGAGTATAATAATCTCTAACTCTCAAGTGTTTTTGTTAGGGTTTTCTCTCTGAAAAGTACTGCTTACATTTCGTGAGTAATGAGAGTATATATAGTGTGGGTAAAGAATAAGGTAAAACACTTTTTCTTTTTGCCAAACAGAGAATTTCACGGATACCTCGTGAGATGACATTTCTTGTGAAGTACTTGCAAATTTGACAGCCTGGCATGATTCTTCAGCTTTTAGTCATGTGCTTTACATGTGGCCTTTCGCAGGTTTCTCTACTCGCGAGCTTCTCGCAAACTAATCGTGAACTGCACTGATTATTCTTTTGACGCTTGATTCTTCACCAATCTCTCACACTCATCTCTTACAAATAAACTCACATAAATACAGGGAAATAATTGAAGAAATTACAATCAAATTTGACACGAAATTAAAGTCAACAAAGATTAGTTGAAAATCACAACTTTACAAATAAGAAGGCTTAAAGTACCTTAGACAGTTCCAATTATTTGGTTAATGATTTCTCTTCCTAAACAAATAGAAAAAGAAAACGAAGAGTTGGAGATTTATTTGGACTTATATATATTTTATTAAATTTATTTATTGAAGTTATAGACGTATTGAACTGTCTTCACGTTTTATTAGAATGATTAATGAAAGGAAATGACACACAATCAGACAAAGAAATAAATGTGCCGACATGAAAAAAAAAAAAAAAAAAAAAAATGATGACAAGGGAGTGACTGGTTGAGCTTTGATGATTCTGACAGCATTTATTTGGTGGGAATATGCTACGAGGAAGCTATGTGGGGGCACTTCTTATTCTTGACTTCATACATGATAAGTAGGCTGGTGCGCTACTAGAGGTGCCAAGTGAACCATAGAAGTTCTTCCAGCAATGATTTCCTTGGGCAGCTCACTTGGTACATGCAATCTTCCTTCTCTGTGTGAATGTTTTTTTGTTTCCTTTCCCCTTCATAACCATTAAGTGAGCATGTGTTGCAGTGAGTTGGGTTATAGAAGTTTTTTTTTTTTTTTTTAAAGATGGAAAAAGGGTTATAGATTTTATTCTTCTACAATTAAGTAAAGAATTTATGTTTTTCGCTGTAAGACATTTCAGATTGATGCCAACCGCTAATAGTTTTTATTTTTATTTATTTTTTATTTTTTTATTTTTTATATCTATGAGGTCTTAGGTTTGAAACGTCATACTAGCATCTTAGGGTCACTCCATGAGATTCTTTCTTGTAATAACTTGGTACATGTGGGATGAGAGGATTGTATACACTGAGAGAATGGTTAGAAACACGAAGAAGTCTGGACAAGCTCCTTTGTAAAAAAAAAAAAAAGTAGTTGCCTATTATGGCATGTAAAATAATTTTTCAAGCAATAAATGAGTTACCATTTTGAATATTCTTTAAAAAAAATTTCTTCAGTTGTTTGTTCTCTTGCTTTAATTCTTTTTTTCCTTCAATTGTATGTTCTCTCTTGCTTTGTTATCAATGAATTGCAGTTAATGTGTTCTTGGTAAACTCATTAGCTTTTACTTTTGCATCACTATTTTATTTGTTTTGACTTTTCCAACTTTCCTGTGTTTCTAGCATGAATCTTTGCTGTTCTTACGGTTTCTCTTTTGAGGTATACGCAGGGGGCATCTTATGGATTTGTGAAGAACTTTATTTGGGTTCTTACTGCCTTCAAAGAACAATTGTAGATGGTGTAAACCTATTCTTCCTATGTGCTTTCTTCCTATTTTTGATCATAGCTATCATAGGAAAATGTTCTACAAGAAGTAGTAGAAAAGATTGGGTCTTGGTGGTAGTTTCACTGTGTTGTGCTCTTTGTAGCATTGGTTATTTTAGTGTGGGTTTATGGAATCTAATGGCCAAAAATGATGAATTCAATCATATGAGCTGGTTGGTTTACTTTGTTAGAGGAATGGTTTGGATCTCTTTTACAGTTTCCTTGCATTCTCAATGGTCCAAATGGATCAGTCTTCTAAACTCTTTTTGGTGGGCATTCTCTTTTGCTTTGATTTCAATTCTGAATGTCCAAATTTTACTAAGAACACATAGCATTGAAATTTTGGACATAGTACCTTGGTCTATTAACTTTCTACTTTTCCTCTGCCCTTAGGAACCTAATTCACTTTGTTTCTCAACATAATCTAGAAAACAATCTATCTGAACCTCTATTAGCCAAAAAGGCTGAAAAAAGGCAAATAGAATTAGACCAGGCTAGTTTTCTTGGAAAATTGACATTTTCTTGGATTAGTAGTTTACTTAGCTTGGGCTACTCAAAACGATTGGCTCTTGAAGACATCCCCCCCGTAGTTCCTGAAGATGAAGCCAAATTTGCCTACAAAAAGTTTGCTCATGCATGGGATTCTCTTTTAAGGGAAACAAACTCGAACAATACCAGGAACTTGGTTCTTCGGGTGATTGCAAAAGTTTACCTAAAAGAGAATATATTCATAGGCATTTGTGCATTTCTTAGGACAATTGTTGTAGTAGTTTCTCCTCTAATACTCTATGCTTTTGTAAATTATGCAAATGGCAATGAGAGGAACCTGGATGAAGGTCTCTCTATTGTGGGGTGTCTAGTTGTTACCAAGTTAGTTGAGTCTTTGTCTTAAAGGCACTGGCTCTTTGATTCAAGGAGGTCAGGAATGAGAATGAGATCAGCCTTAATGGTGGCATTCTACCAAAAGCAGTTAAAGCTTTCTAGTTTAGGAAGGAGAAGGCACTCAACTGGGGAGATAGTGAATTATATTGCAGTTGATGCCTATAGAATGGGTGAATTTCCATGGTGGTTCCATTCATCATGGAGCTTTGTACTGCAACTTTTCCTAGCCATTGGCATTCTTTTATGGGTTGTGGGCCTTGGTGCACTTATAGGTCTAGTTCCTCTTCTCATATGTGGACTCCTTAATGTGCCTTTTGCAAATATGCTACAGAAGTGTCAAACTCAGTTTATGATTGCCCAGGATGAACGATTGAGATCCACTTCCGAGATCCTAAACAGTAAGAAGATCATAAAGTTGCAATCATGGGAAGACAAATTTAAGAATTTGATTGAATCCCTCCGCGAAAATGAGTCCAAATGGTTGGCTGAAACTCAGTTTGCAAAGGCTTATGGCACATTGTTGTATTGGATGTCTCCAACCATGATTTCTTCAACGGTCTTCTTGGGATGTATTATTTTTGGAAGTGCCCCACTAAATGCAAGCACCATCTTCCCAGTCCTTGCATCATTGAGGAGTATGGGAGATCCTGTGAGAATGATACCAGAAGCTCTTTCTTCTTTGGTCCAAGTGAAGGTATCTTTCGATCGTCTCAATGCTTTTTTGCTTGATGATGAGCTGAAAAATGATGAGTTAAGGAGAATCCCCTTTCAGAAGTCGGATAAGAGTGTAAAGATACAATCAGGCAATTTCCGTGGGAATCTTGAAATAATGATTCCAACTCTAAGAGATGTGAACTTGGAAATAAGATGTGGGCAAAAAGTTGCTGTTTGTGGTCCAGTTGGGGCTGGGAAATCATCACTTCTCTATGCTGTACTAGGGGAGATACCAAAAATTTCTAGAACAATGAGTAAAAAATTGACTGATTGCTTATAATTTTGCAACTGAATTTTTTGTCACTGATTTTGGTCTTTATTGCTCACTAACAGGTTATTGTATTTGGATCCATTGCCTACGTTTCTCAAACTTCTTGGATACAAAGTGGGACTATTCAAGATAACATACTGTATGGAAAGCCTATGGACAAGACTAGATATGAGAAGGCCATAAAAGCATGTGCATTGGACAAGGACATCAATAATTTCAACCATGGTGATCTCACAGAAATTGGTCAGAGAAGGCTTAACATGAGTGGAGGATAGAAACAAAGGATTCAACTAGCTCGAGCTGTATATAATGATGCTGATATCTATCTCCTTGATGATCCATTTAGTGCAGTAGATGCTCATACAACTGCAATTTTATTTAATGTAAAATAAACTTGCTTTAAGTTTCTTCATGCGTGTGAAATCTAGGATCAAGCAAGAATTCTCAACTTTGATGTAGTTCACTTAACCAAGTAAAAATTTGAATTTGCAGGATTGTGTCATGGCTGCTCTTGAAAAGAAAATTGTCATTCTAGTGACTCATCAAGTGGAGTTTCTCTCAGAAGTTGATAAAATTCTGGTAAGTGTTCATCAAAACTAAGTTCTAATAAATCAGCTTAATTTTAAATTTTGTATGCATAAATTTGCTACCCATATCTATGTACTTTTCTTGAAAGTCATATAATTCTGTATCTTAACTTTGTAGGTTATGAAGGATGGACAAATTACTCAATCAAGAAGCCATGAGGAGCTTTTGACAGCTGGGACAGCATTTGAACAGCTTGTGAATGCTCATAGAGATGTAATAACAGGACTGGGCCCTTCAAATGATGAAACTCAAGAAGAAACTCAGATGTTAGATACGGTTCAGCCATAGATGTCTCAAGGGTCTAGCTTCACTAAGGAAAACAATGAGGGGGAGATTGCTGTGAATGGTCTACCAGGAGTACAACTAACAGAAGAAGAAGAAACAGAGATTAATGATGTTGGATGGAAGCCATTCTGGGATTATATCATTGTCTCAAAAGGATTGCCTCTTCTTTTCTTAGGCATAGTAACTCAGTCTGGTTTTATTGCTCTTCAGGCTGCTGCAACTTACTGGCTAGCTTTGGGGATTCAAATTCCTAATATCACTAGTGGCATTTTGATTGGAGTCTACACTGCAATTTCAACACTCAGCGCTGTCTTTGTATACCAACGGTCTTTCTTTGCACCACATCTTGGATTAAAAGCTTCCAAAGCTTTTTTTACCGGATATACCAATGCTGTCTTTAAAGCCCCCATGTTATTCTTCGACTCAACCCCTGTTGGGCGGATTTTGACTCAAGTAAGATTAACTATTTCTCGGCCATAAATAAATAAATAAAAACTAAAAAAAAAAAAAAACTATACTATATTTTGTACCCTTGAAAGGGTATTTTATATTCAGAGCCAGTTCTCATTTTGCACTTTCATCTTTTTGTTTCTCGTGCAGGCTTCATCAGATTTGAGTATTTTGGATTTTGACATACCTTTCTCCATTATATTTGTAGCGGCAGCAACTATTGAACTTCTGACTACAATAGGGATTATGGCTTCTGTCACATGGGAAGTTCTTATTGTAGCCATTCTTGCTATGGTAGCTGCAAAATATGTTCAGGTAGATCTAATGATTCATATTTAGTCTTGGTTTCTTTAACCTCTTTCATCAATAACAGAATCACAAAGCTCTCTCTTTTGCTTTTGCTCAAAGGGGCATTATCAACCATCTGCGAGGGAACTAATAAGGATAAATGGAACTACAAAAGCACCGGTTATGAATTATGCAGCTGAGACTTCACTTGGAGTGGTCACAATTAGAGCTTTTAACATGGCGGACAAGTTTTTTGAGAACTATCTTAAGCTCATTGATATTGATGCTCGGCTTTTCTTCTATTCAAATGCAGCCATGGAGTGGTTAGTTTTAAGGATAGAAATACTACAGAATTTGACCCTCTTAACTGCAGCTTTTCTTCTTGTGTTGCTTCCCAAGAGTTTTATAGCTCCAGGTTCATAACTTCATTAGAGCTGTCCATTTCTGTAGCTAGGAATTTTCAGACCTTCAAAAAATATTACTCAATAGTTCCTCCTTTCTTGGGTGGTTTGCAGGACTTGTAGGACTCTCTCTTTCTTATGCTCTATCACTAACAGGCACCCAAATTTTTTTCACTCGATGGTATTGCTACTTATCAAACTACCTCATCTCAGTTGAACGGATCAAACAATTCATGCACATACCATCAGAGCCTCCTGCTATTGTGGAGGACAACAGGCCACCATCTTCATGGCCTTTAATGGGTAGGATAGAATTGCAAGCTTTGAAGGTAAGGAAGCATGTCAGACATAAGTTTCTTAATGTTCTTCACACGGCTACCTCAATCATTTTGACTTGTAACTGATGAAATTGACTAGAACTATTCATTCTTTTGGTCGATTTTCAGATAAGATATCGTCCAAATGCTCCATTAGTTCTCAAGGAAATCACTTGCACTTTCAAAGAAGGGACTAAAGTAGGAGTTGTGGGAAGAACAGGAAGTGGATAAACTACACTAATTAGTGCTTTATTTCGTTTGGTAGAGCCTGCAAGTGGTAAAATTCTTGTAGATGGGCTTGACATATGCTCCATTGGTTTAAAGGATTTAAGGATGAAACTCAGCATCATCCCTCAAGAGCCAACTCTTTTCAAGGGTAGTGTGCAAACAAACTTGGATCCTCTAGGTCATTACTCTGATGATGAAATATGAAAGGTAATCTTATTGATTCTCATCTTGAACAAATTCTTCTGTATTGTTTTGTATTCTTTTCTTTGCAAGTTTGGAGCAACCCAACTAACATTTTCATTTATAGGCTCTTGAGAAGTGTCAGCTTAAGGCAACAATCAGTAGCCTACCCAATCTGCTAGACTCTTTAGGTCAGTTTATGATTCTTTTTATAACTAACTATAAGAATTAAACATGCCAATTTCTCTAAAGTGATTTTAAAGCAATATGGATAATAATATTCATTAACTCTGGTATATTCAACAGTGAGTGATGAAGGAGAAAATTGGAGTGTCGGGCAACGCCAACTCTTTTGCCTTGGTATTGTCCTTCTTAAAAGGAATAAAATTCTAGTTCTTGATGAAGCTACTGCTTCCATTGATTCTGCAACAGATGCCATTCTACAAAGAATTATCAGGCAGGAATTCTCAGAATGCACGGTGATAACAATAGCTCATAGAGTTCCTACTGTTATTAATAGTGATATGGTCATGATCCTCTCTTATGGTATGTTTTTTTACTTTCCAACTTTCTTTTTATTCATAGAGATGGAATCCAATTCAATTTTTCCCCTTTTCCTTTTTTTTTAGCCATGTAGATAAATATGTATATAATCAAGATTCTTGAGAAATAGTTAAAAAAAATGGTTAAATAAATGCAAGGGGAAGTATAATTTCAAATTATGTATAAATATGATGGTAATTGTATTTGAGAACTATCTTATAAAATGCTAAAAGAATTGCGAAGCTTAAGAGCTTCCTTGGCAATTTATGGGTTTTTGTGTGATTCAGTAACGGATCAAAGCTATTGAATGTTCAATATGGGTATGAAACACCCTTGAACGTTTGGACCCAAAATTACAAATTATCAATTCAAGCTTATTGTCAAACAATTAATGTGCGGAATATGAACATAAGCCAAACACAGAATTGATAAACAATCTAAGCCAAATATAAACACATCCACAACAGTAAATATAAGGTAAAGATAAAGGGAAGGAAGATGTAAATACACAGACAACACACGATGTGTTATCGAAGAGGAAACCGAAGCCCTCGGCGTAAAACCTCTCTGCCGCCCTCCAAGCGGTGAATAATCCACTAAAGAATGTAGTTGGGATACATGAACAGCAGAAGACCCTCCAAGCCTAATCTACCCAAGTACTTAAGCCCTCCAAGCTTTTTGCTCCAACGAGGTTACGCCGAACCTAGTTCTTCTTTAACTTCCTGAATTCCGCTACTAGACCATAGCATCAACCAATGTAGATTCGTTCCTTCCTAACTGCTTCCCAAAAACAGCAAATAAACCTTCTCACAGACGTGGGTGTGGTGAGATGAGAATTTGGCAAAGAACCTCTCAAGGGTATGACAATGGAGAGGAAGAGAGTAGAGGAATTTGTAGAGTCTCTAAGGTAAAGATTGTGGATGAATCAATCTTGTATTTCTCTAGGATTTATCTCACAAAATTCTCTCTGGAAGCTCTCTCAATTTAGTGGGTATAAGGGTCTATATATAGTGGGGTGAGAAAGGAATGCGAAGAGTCAGTTTTTCCCAAACAGGGCTGGTTGGTGGCTTGGGCTAGTCTGAGTCGCGAGTTCAAGCCGTGAGATAACGACCTGGCTAGCTTGGGACTTTTGTCCTATAGTACGACAACTGGCGCGACCCTTCAGCTCCCTTGTGTGCATCTCATGTGCCTGCAGTTGGCGGCTTGCCAGTCACGAGTCAGCCGTGAATCCTAGCTGCGAAACTCTGCTTTCTTGCACATATTTGAACTTTTCTTCACATCTTCTCACACACTACCCTTACAATAATCCCACCTAAATACAGGGTTACTAATTGCTGAATTACAAGCAAATTGGCACGGAATAAAGCCAACAAGATGATTGATTGAATTCAACCTTACAGCTAATAATGTGGTTGGATGAGCAAATTTTCAATGGTTTGTTTTACTTAAAGAATAAGATAGGTAAATTAAGTTGTATCTAGAAAGAGTGAGGTTTTAAAGAACTATAGATAAGTCAATAAATTGAAAAATAAGCTTATTATAAGTGGAAATATACTGAATGAAGAAGAAATTACAATAAGATCAATTGTAAGTACCTAGGGATATATGTGAAAGCTAGTTTTGAGTCCAAAATGGCCAAGAGTCTCCAGCCAAACTGGTTCGCAAGGTCTTGAGGTAGCTTATGCTAATCTGAGTTGGTTTGGTCTTGCAGGGAAACTTATAGAATATGATAAGCCTTCGAAGCTTCTTGAGACTAACTCCTCTTTTGCTAAGCTTGTAGTTGAATACTGGTCCAGCTGCAGGAGGAACTCCTACCAAGATTTCAACAAATATCAATAATAATGGAGATAATGATAAATAAAGCACACATTTAGCATGAAAATGAGAGATTTTCATGTGATTTTATAACACACTAAGGTGATTACATGTAATACATGTTATCCTAAGGTGCCATCACAAAATAGGACTCTGTGAAAGTATTGGAATATTTGATTAGCATGTAGAATCCTGGGCTGTCTTGTATTTTCTAAGCGGCTTTGCCTATGGGCTATGGGAAAAGATGCAATGCCATATTTTACCATTTGGGTACCATCATTATTGTTTACAGGTGTGCAAGTACTGAAGTGTGTTTCACCTTATTACCAACATACTCTTTTCCATAAATATTTTTCTTCTTGTCCATTGAAAGTTCATTATGCCTATGAACTATACATAGGAAGGTAAAATGATTTTTCACTTCTAATCAACATTGAAAAAAACATTTGAAGGAAAAAGAAAAAGAAAAAGAAAAAGAAAAAGAAAAAAGAAGAGGGTGAGAGAGGAGGAAAAGCAGCTCCACTATTCTACACAATGGAAAGGGTATTACTCATATCTGAACTCGGGTATTGAAACAGCACTCTATTTGTATGGCTCGATGGTGGCTAATGGTCAATCAATTAACACTTAAAGATATACATTAGCATCATGATAGGTACAACACTAGCACGAAGTGGCTTGTTCTAGTGTGATAATGTCATCATGCTATAAGTTGTACATGCTCCTCCCATTCCCTAACACCAGTGAGCTTAATTCATGATTCAAGCAAGATGAGTTTAACTTTAATCACATAATTAGTAAATTTTCTTCCAATATGCTAATTCCTAATTTGGTCCATTATATATATACACATACTTAGATCACAAACTATCCTTTAGAGTGCTAGAAGTTTTGTAAGTTGATAATTATTGTAATTGTTTCAGATTTAGTGGATTTTCTATGGGATTATCTGTGTCCCATTGTGGATTTTTCATTTGAGAATTTTGCTTTGGTTTTCCACTTTCAACTTTCTGTCACTATCTTTAATGCTTTGATTGAGGAATTTTCAAATGCATAGATGCGAAAGAGTAAGTCAATTAGGGAAGTAATAGAGAGTATGACCTCAAATAGAATAAAATGACACTGCTTGCCTTCCTACCACGTTAGTCCATAACCTCTACAATCTTTCAATAGTGATTTCCTTCACGAATTCCCTCCTCGAAAAAGCTAGAACTTCTTGAATCTCATTGGAAAAATGCTATGTGGAGTGCGGTAATAAAAGGGGCATTTTATCAAGCACTTAGCATGAGTTTTTTTTTAATGATCTTGGCAATGACATGGGGGTACTAATGAAACTCTATCATTCAATCTCAATCTGCTTGCCTAAAAATAATGGCTGAAATGCTTCTCATAAAGCCACACCTTGCTTCTCCGGTCCCCAAAAGAACTCAAGCTCTACAAAGTAATAAAAGCTCCTCTCTGATATTTTCTGCTTGGCTCTTCTGTAAACTGCACTATTCTCTAAATTTTTTTCCTTTCTAGCTGTGTTTTCTTGACACTCTTTCAGTTCAACGAATGAAATCTGATGGGCTAGCGCAAGCTGGCTTGCTCAAGCAAGATTAAAAAAAAAAAAAAAACACTAAAAGGCGATTAAAAACACTACATACTAAATATGTCATTCTTGCCGCTTGAACCCACACCCTCCACCTACCTAGTATTTGGGGAGGTACTAACTCACTATGGTGTTCAAACATTAATGATAAAGAGTGTCCCATATTTATGGTTTGAATCTTACCCCCTCCCCCTCCCCCTCCCCCTCCCCCTATTATCTAAAACAAACTTTAATCCTAAATTGAGTAAGCTTTAAAGTTTTGTGAGTGGTGTATTTAAAGGTGTGGTCTTATAAAATAGGATTGGGATTTAGGACATTAGGGTTGGAGAAGCCACACATAAAGGGATAGGGATTAGTCAACAAAAGAATCATTGCAATTAGATGGAGTGTAAGGATTTGTGATATGGGAAAGAATGTAAAGAATTGTGAACAAGTGAGATTAATAGGAAAAGAATCACTGCAATCAGAAATGAGAGGGAGTTTTAACTTTTGATTGCTTTGAAAAATTAGATATTTCTTAGATAATCTAATAATATTCATACAAGTGGTCTAGTTAGTAAGTACGCATAAGTTACTCGCATTGTACACGTACGTTTGGAAAATTCAATAAAATTCTTGTCCCACATTTCCTTTCCAATCGTACAAAAATGGACACGTTTGTCTCAAACCAAAAGTACATACGTGTTTTATTAGTAATGCGTGTCATTCAGCTAGCTACGGATCAATATTATAAGAGTCTAAGCAAACATAAAGCCTTAAAAATTAATCTTCTGCCATTCTTTCCCTACCCATTATTCTTTGAAAATTAAAATCAAATGATAGGTCGCACTTTTCAAAGACACAAAACTCATTGTTTACTGAACATTCTTCTTATTTATTTATTATTATAACTCTATTTTTAATTTTATATGAATATTTCCCATAGAACCGATTATTCAATTGAATATCTTTTTGATATATAATATTTATGTTATAGTTTTTATACTTCCTTTGGGGACAAAATTGTTTTTTGCCTTTTTTTAAAAAAAAAATACAGCATTTTTCCTTCTTTCTCAAATTAATTAGGGAAATATCCCTCTTTTGAAAATCGAGCTTCTCAAAATCGATTTAGGCCCTATAGCGGTGTTTTTAAGGAGCCTATAGTGACGTTTTAAGAACCTATAATGGCGTTTTGTAACTCAATATACATGAAATTGAGTTATAGGTAAAAAAAAGAAAAAAAATTGCATGTAACTCGACTTTATGGAGATCGAGTTACAAAACGTCACTATAGGTCCTTAAAACGTCACTATATGTCCTTAAAACGTTACTATAGGCTCCTTAAAAACGCCGCTATAGGGTCTAAATCGATTTTGAGAAACTCGATTTTCAAAAGAGGGGCATTTCTCTAATTAGTTTAAGAAATATGGCAAAATGTTGGATTTTTTTTTTTGAAAGGGGCATTTGCCCATTTTCTCCCTTCCTTGGGTAAAAAACTTCATAAAAGAATTTTGAATATATTTTAATCTATTGAATATTCCATTATAAATACTCTAAATAGTTTAGTAAGAATTATTCTATTGAATATCTTTGTTGATGTAATCATATGATTATTTAAAATTAAAATCTAAGAATATTTCCTATTTAATACAAACGTTACTGTATTTACTTTCAAAATAGTATATAATGTTACCGTATATTTGATTTTGAAGTTTTTAAAAACAAATGTTCTATATCATTTTTTTTCCTTGTTTCCGTTTTTTTTTTTTTTTTTTTTTTTTTTTTTTTTTTTTTTTTTGTGCCGAATTTTTAAAAAAACTTTTCTTAAAGATACCGAATATCATACTTTACATGTACCTTATTTACTAATTATCTAGGTCATGGTTTTTTTATTTTTATTTATTTATTTATTTTTACTCTATACAGATTATTAAATTTTTTGATAGCATTAGTTGGATAGCCAAAAGATAACATGATGTAATTTCCTTTTCATTATGAATGTCAATTAACTTACAATTGATAAAGTAAATATAAAACATAATATAGTATTGTTCATACTTTATATATATATATATATATATAATTCAATAGTTGGGAAGGAAAGAATTCTAAAAGATTTCTTTGAAAATACTAGAAAATATACAAGGATATTGATGAATCTAGTTTATAATTTGGTTTCTCCCTTCTTCCCATGTGTGTGTGTTAAAAATACTTAGTATTCTCTAAAAAAAAAAAAAAAAAAAAGAGTTTATAATTTGGTCTTTAGATAAGGAGAGAAAGTTACCAATGCGTACAATTAATCTTGTCATTGACCTCTAATGGACAACAACAAAAAATGAAAGAAAAAGATTATGTTATATTAAAGCCATGTTTGATATTGGGTGGAAAGAATAAGGAATATAATACTTTTTATACAAATTTACTTTTATATTTTTACGGGATTTCAATTATAATCAAATATCTTAATACGATCTCTAAAGTTATTTGGTACAACTTATTCAATTTTATTTTATTTTTTTGAAAAGGAGGTTATTTGCAAATTTTTATTTATAAAAATATTTTTTGAAAAATTAATTAATAAATACTTGTATTTGTATTGGAGATATCTAAGATTTAAATTCTCCCACTCTCGACTATCAGATTATAAAAAATAAAAATAAAAATTGATCATTTGCAAGGAATATGCCGAAACTCAAAAGAGCACTTAAGAAAATGTGGCTTTTATAAATAAGAAATGTTATGTTCACAATATTTTCACAACAAATCATAAGTGGTAAGTTGTTATGGGTGGGCAAAAAAGTAATTTAAGTTGTGAATTCAAATTTGAACCAATAACAATTTATCACATGTGATTGTTATAAAAATGTTGTGAAATTGTTGTGGACGTAGCACTTCTCTTTATAAATAGGCTTGAAATATGGTTTCTTTTCTTGTTCAGCTCACGCTAATATCTGTTATGGGTTTTGGCTGACTAGTGGGTAATTTGGGATTGAGATTGTTATTAGGTAACTTAGACATTTTACTTGAGCTTTGTTTTAGGACTTTGCTATTTAGTATTGGACTTTTTAGGCAATGACAATGACTTCGGCTTTGAAGCCTCACTTTCTTTAGAGTCCGTTTGGTTAGAGCAGTATAAAAGTGGGAGAATAGAAAATAGGGCGGGGATAGAAAAGTGGGAGGATAGAAGAAATTTAGTTTTCTCCAATTTATGTTTAGTTAGGATGGAAAAGTGGAAAAATAGAAAACTTATTTGTTTGATTGAGAAAAAAAAAATGATAGATTAGAAAATAAAGTTGGTATAAATTTACAATTATGTCTCTGTTAAATAAGACAAAAATGTAACACATATTTTTATTAAAACAATTGTGTATGGACACTTCAAATTTTTTTTTGTTAAATAGCACAAGCCAACGAAAAATGAGCAAAAAAAATAAAATAAAATAAAAAACACTATTGAGAAGTACAAGAAATGACAGGAAAAAAAAAATAAGTAGAAAAAAAAATAAAGGAAAAAAAAAAACAGAAATGCAACTAGGTGAAACAAAAAGAAGAAGAAGCAACCGGACGAAACCCATGTGTAGAAAAAAACATTTTGGTGGGTCTGGGGAGAAAAAACCCGAGTCCTACCACATTTTTTCCTCCCCCCTTTCAACCAAACACCCACTAAAAAAGTTCTCTCCACTTTTCTCTCCTCAATTTTCTATCCTCCCTAAAATCCCTCCAAGCAAACATACCGTTAGTGTTAATTTTTTTAGTTGGGCTTCAAAGAAAGATTTGGGCTAAATTGCATGCGAGCTTTAGTCTTGGGTGGTGTTTGTGGGTTTCTGGATGGACTAAGCTTTGGACTTTTTTTTTTTTTTTTTTTTTTTTTTTTTTGGTTGAGAAAGAAGACTTTTATTGAAAGAAAGTAAAGGGCAGCTAAATCAGCTTTAACAAAAGATAGAGCGCGAGATGGAACATCCTCCATCCACACAGTACAACTTGGTGATGTCAGAGCTAGCCTAGCTAAACTGTAAGCAACTTTATTACCATCCCTCCTTATGTGAGAGTATGATAATTCTGAAAATAATCTAGAAAATAACAACACATCATTTACCAAATGGGCATAAGAAGCTAGCCCATTATCCTTACATCTCAAGGCCTTTACAATCAGTTTCGAGTCACCCTCAACAATGGCGCTATGAAGTCCTAACTCACTGCCAAACTCCACTGCCCTACACGCTGCCATTGCCTCAACTTCCACGGGTTGGAAAGCCTGATCCAGTTGCTGCACTAGTGAAGTAATCACCTCCCTTCGACAATCTCGAACAACTACTCCAATCCCAGATTTATTGTCTGCCCTTGATATTGCTCCATCGTAATTAATCTTGTAAGTATTTGGTGAGGGTGCTGTCCATTTAGTTTGAGGTGTTGATCTGATCCGGTTCGGCTTAAGATTGCAACTTCTGATCTCGTTCCAGCTCTCCTCTGCCCTCTGCTGCAAAACCTTGGTAAGGTAGCAAGCTTGGTTTGTCCTGAGCTTGTTCCGCTAATTCCAAATATTCCAAACCTGAATAGCAAATAGGTCCAGTGGCTTGCCATTCTTTATAATCCAGCTACACAACTCCATAAAGTCATTAAATTGCATTGTAGACTGAAAACTCCATCTGTCACCGTTCCAGCCTCATCCAAACCCGTGCAGCTCCATAGTGCGTGCAAGGTGTCCTCAACTTGTAGGGAGCATCGTTCATAACTGGATTGTTGTATTATAGTTCTCCGGACCAGATTTTGTTTTGTTGGAAGAGAGTTTTTACATGCACGCCATACCAAATTCTTGTACTTTTTAGGAATTTCTAGAGACTAGATATTCTTCCATGCTCTCCTCTCCATCTCCGATTGGGTTCTCACATCAGAATTCCCCTCCAAGTCCTTGAGAAACTTGTACCCCGACTTGCAGTTGTACTGTCCATCAGCCATGAAAGGCCAATACAAAACGTCCTCAGTTTGGCTTCGAGGCAATGGAATCCTTTGAACAAGCTTCGCTTCAGCTGGTATGAGAACACCTTCAATCATTTCAGCATTCCATTTACCTGTATTAGTATCAATAAGGCAGTCCACAGTGGCATTTACCATAGACTCTATGACTGGTGAAGAAACTAATGGTGGATGCTTTATGGGCAGCCAATGATGCTGCCATATTTTGATGCTTTTTCCATTGCCAACTCGGAATCTTGCTCCCATTTGGATCACCTCACTCCCCTTCAAAATGCTTTTCCAAGCATAGGATCCGGATGCCGATTCTTGTGCTTCCATGAACGAACAATGGGGAACAAGAATTTCTAATGGAGACATTGTATTTAACGACATTATAATATTAATGGCTCTTCAACTAATGGCACTTCACTTTGTAATTCAGATGATCCTAGATTCAAATGGTAAAAGGAATTATTAATGCTTTGCTTGTTTGGAGGTTAAAGTTTTCTAAAAATGAGTCATTTTTTAAAGAATATTTTCTAAAAAACTATTTCATTTGTCTATGTTTGATAGCAGACTTGAAATTAAACTGAAATTTTTTTTCTAGTGTTTGGTATGCACAAAAAAATTATTAACATTTTTTGAATAATTCAAAATATGAATCCGTGGTTTACTCTTGAAGGGTAGGTACAAAGTGCCCTACCTCAGTAAGGTTACATGTCATAAAAAGAAATTGTATATTTTATAAATCGGCTAATATAATCAAAATAAATTTAAGAATCATATATAAATTTTGTTGGGATTAAATATTTGTTGGGTTTGCTTTAGATTTCTCTGATTAAGCATTTATTTGACATATCAAAACTTCTATTAGGATTTAGAAACCATAATTACGTTTTTTTTTTTTTTTTCCTCTCTCCCTCTCTCTTTTTAAAAGACACTATAATTAATTACGTTTTCCAAGGCTAAATCATATTAATTTTCTTTTTTTACTGCAAATCTAATGTAAACTGCTGGCTTGAATATTTGGATCACATCTTCATACGTTTTTCTCAACAAAAAAAAAATCACATCTTCATTTGGCACAAAATAAAATAAATTTTTAATAGTAAATATTATAATATGTTATTGTCTTATAGTGTTATAATTTTTTATTTTTTTTAATAATATGAAGTAAGAAAATCAAGTTTTAAAGTATTCAACAATATTGTGAATAATCATAAATATTATATAACAAAATAAGTATTGTATGCAAGTCTTAATATATATATATATATATATAAATAAATGAGTATACACTAAGGTTAATGATCATTCAAAGTAAATTACGTCCAATCTCAGAATTCTTGTATTACTTAGTGAAGGTATCTTGAGGTCTTATACATGCATAACAGCTAAGAAATAGAATTCGCTAAGAAAATCATAAAATTTTTATAAATTTTCTTGTAAAACATCGGCCCCATCACTAGCTTGACAATGATAAAATATTATTGCAAAGAAAGGTAAGTAAACGATATTTCGCACATATGGTTAGTGATAAATCTAGGTATTAATGAACGATATTAGGGTTGCACTTAACTAACACTCTAGGAATTGCCTAGAATTAATTCATTCAAAAGAAATTATTTTTTCTTGTGAGACTGATGAAAAATTCCCCATGGGGATGCCTAGAGTTGGGTAGAGAAATAGTTCTGAAGTTCTTTCAATTCATATAAATTTCATAAGATAAATTTTTTCTCATAAGTGATGAACAAATACCAGCAAGTAGATTATCCACTAAAATTACCAAAGTACAGCTGTAGGGACTCAAATTTTATTGGACCCAGAAAAGAGATGGGATTCGAGCCCAACAAGCCCAAACAATAAAATTTTTAGAGAGTGGGTGTAAGAACTAGTTCCAGTGAGTGGAAAAAGACATCGCTTTTGCGTAGCAAAAGGAACTTCAAAGTAAATAAAAGAAAACACTCTTTTTTCCCTCTCCTCGGCTTGGTTTCTAGTGTATATCTCTCTGGATTCTTTTCCCTTTTTCCTTCCCCCCTTCTTTGTCTTCTGATTTCACGTTATATACTACCTTCTTCATCCTACTCTCACCGTACACGTGTAAGTTCCATTCTGAGAACTTCTTTCTGTCCCATCCAGAACTTCCTGGATCCTCCGCTCAGTGGCCATAAGGCTGCTTGGTTACTGTTCAGGTATCACTTCCACATTAATGCGGCCAGAGAGTTGGCTGGAAAGCATTTAATATGGAGGTAGCAGCTTTTAGGAGATATTTGTTACCTTTCCCGATTCCTTTTCTGTTCAATATTCACTAATTAGTTTGCATGTAGTTCTGCAAAGTTCCTTGAGTTCCTTGACTATTAAAAGAGTTACATCAACCTTGAATGTGGGTTTGAGGAATAAATCTTATCCTCGGATGCGGTTTGGGCAATAAACCTTATCCTCGGACATGTGAGGGTCCTCGGACTAAGCCATTGGGCCACAAGCCCACTTCCTATGTACTCTCTGTTTAAGTTTTCGGGCAACTGGCCCTACAATAGCCCCTCAAAATCTCACTTTTTGTAACCTCGAAAAAAGGAAGATTTTGATATCACGTCCTTAACTCCTTCGTTGGACTTTTCTAAATTTCAGAACGCCTTTCCATCTGCCCAAGACACATCCCTGACGTTTCGGCGATAGGGGCACGCCATTATTAAATGATGGCGGTTTCTCTATCCTCCACGTTTCAGCAGGATGCGAATCAAACGGTAGAGGGCATCCAAAATTTATGAGTGTGATTTTTCCCGCTTACGATTTCTGCACCCCTATAAAGAGCTTTTCAAATCAAATTTCTTTTCAGTTATAAAAAATCTCACAATCTTAGCGAGTATTCATTGAACCTGTCCCCTTTTCTTTCTTCTCAACGTTCTCATAAATACCTGAAGTTTGTCCGAGGAACTCATTTTTCACTCCTGTAAGTTTCTTTAACCTTCCTCAGTCTTCAATCCTCTTCTCTAATTTTTCTTCACGATTCCTAAGAAATGGGTAGGTTTAAGTATTTAGTTGATTCCGAAGAGCAAATAGAGAAATTTAGAACTAAGTATAGGATTCCCCCAACGGTGGGCATGAGGTATGCTTCCCTGGAAGAGTGGTACAATGAGAGCAAAATAGGGGAAGTAGTTATCCCCAGGATCGCTTTCATAGAGGGAGGGATGACTATTCCAATGGGCAGTCTCATTAGGAGTTACCTTAAGTTCTTTAGATTGTCCCCCACACAATGCGCCCCAAATATGTTCAGGGTGCTAGGGAGTATAGAAGCCCTTAATGTGAGGCTGAACCTAGGCCTTACCCATCACGATGTGAACTGGGTGTACAACCTCCATCATCTGAAGGATCAGGGGTGTTACCTTAAGTCTAGGTTTCCCGAGATAAGGCTAATCCAGTGCCTCCCTAAATCGAACAAGGGCCTAAAAGATGATTTTCTCATTTTTTCTGGGGCATGGCACGATGGTTTACCCTGTCCGACCCATGAGGGAACACCAGGTGGGGCTTTTAGGCTGGACGCCTTTGTACTTTAATTTATATTCCTCAATTCAAGTTGACTTCAGTTCTGACGGAATTTTTTGCTGTTTTATTGGTTTCATAGATAAGCGTGCTACCAAGCCTCAATTACGCAGTCTAATTAATAGGGAGAGCTTGGATAAAATCCTACGGTCCGAGGTGTATGTAAACCCATTCGACGGCCAATTGAGAGCAACGCACATAATCCTGCGATACAAACCAATCTCCACCGCCTTTCAAGCTCCCAAGTGTGTGATAAAGGCTAGAGATCCTCGGCTGCACCGAATCAGCATAGCCTTCGAATGATTTATTGTTCCTGAGGGTGTTCCCATTCCTGAAGGCACCCCCTACACTCAGCCATTACTTGTAGCTGCTATTTCCGTAGGGGCTTCCTCGTCACGCCCTGCTATTTAGGAAGTGGAGGGGGAAGAGGAAGAAGAACAAGAAGAAAAAGTTGCAAAAGTATCGGATTCTGCGGACGGATTTGAGGTCTTCAACCAACCTCAATCTCCCGAGGTGGTTTCTGGCGATATGGGCATCCAGAGAAAGAGCCAAAGAAGTCTGTTGGATGTTATTGAAGGTAAATCTGGAAAAGAGGCACCAGGGAAGTCTACTCAAACCACTCTCCCTCCTCCCCCTTCTCCTAAACCTCCCCAATCTCAGGGGGTAGAACCTGTTGATCCTAAGAGGAGGAGAGAGGAAAAAGGTAAAAAAGTGGTGGAGATTGGGAGATCTCGCCCAACCCAGGAAAGTGAGGATCAGCGGCCTCCCAAACAACAAAAGACAACTCGTGGGACTTCAAAAATTGCTGCCAAGCAAACTGTTCAGTCCTCGGAGCCTGAGGCTTGGCTCCTTATTCCCATGCTCGGTGGTGAGCCCTTGAGGGCAGACGCATCCATCAGAGACTACAATGGTGGGATTGGATGCCATGTCGCCTCGGCCCTAGAAGAAACCCTCCTTTTTCCCAGGGACATGGCCGAGCTCAAGAACAAGAAGAAGAATGAAATCTTCATGAACATGAAAAGGCATTTGGACATGGTATAGTATCCTTACAGCTTTACTCGTTCTTTTTAGTTTATTTTATTTCTGACTCTCTCTTTCTTTTTTCTTTTTATAGGCTGTTCAAGCCACTTTCAGGCTAGAGGAGATAACCAACGCCTTTTATCTCCAGTTGGACGAGGAGAGGAAGAGAAGAAATGAAGCTGCTAAGACACTTACAATCAGTGAGCAGAACATAGTAGAGCTGAAGAAAAAGTTGGCCAACGAAGAATTCGCTCGAAAGAGTGCTGATTCAGCCTTGGCCAGATTTCAAAAGCAAGCTGAAGATCAAAGGAAAAGCCTCCGTGATGCCAATAACCAACTGGAAGCTTCTAAGGAACAAGCATCAACGCTGATGAAACAACTGAAAGAAGCTCAAAGGCTAAGGGGTCAGGCTGAAAAGAAGAGGGATGAGGCTGAAAAAGCAAGAGCCGAGGCTAAGAAAGCAAAGGATAAGGCCGAACAGCGAGGATATGACGTCAACGTAGCCGAGACCGAGGATAGATTCCGAACTGAGGTCCCAATTGTGTGTCGAACATACTATGCGCAAACTTGGGAGGAAGCTCTCAATCGTGCTGGGGTCGAGCCATCATCTGAATTGAGAAGACCTGAGAACACTTACTTCCCCTCAGCCATACGAGCCCCAAGTCCTTCTCCTCAACAACAAGAGGTTTCCTCTACTGCTATTGGCTCAGCTGAAGAAGCTCAGAATCAGAATCCTCTCCCAACCAATCAGCAGCAGCAGCCTAAAGTGTTTGAAGTAGTAAAAGAGACCTCCTCAGCTAAGGCCGTAGAGGATCTTAAGGATGGAACAGCCTCTCAAATCTTTGAAAAGGACTTAGCTTCTACCATTTTGCCTGCTGTGGAGGCTTCAAAGGAGAAGGAGAAAGATGTTCCTCCTCAGGAAACTGCCAAAGTTCCACCACCCAAGCTACAAATAAAACTAAACAAATAGTTGATGTAATAATTTTCTTTTTTAATTTTAATTTAATTTTTTCTTTTTTGAGGATATTCTTGGGTGCGACATATAGTTCCCTTCTCAGATTTATATAAGATATTATGGTTTTATTTATTACCTGTATAATTTCCTGCACGAATATTCTTTTACTCTTATATTATCTCAGGCTATTGAAGAGCAAAATCTGACACTATGAGAGAAAATTTAACCTTATGTATGCCAATTGAAAATCAAAGCAAACTGGAGATAGCATTCCAAACAATTACTCCTTGGAGGTATTGAACACCCTAAAATGCTTTAAGTGATGCTCATGGAATTTGCCTTGATATATAAAGATAATCACACAGATTCCATTTGAGAAGCGCTAACTTTCACAGTGTGCATTAATTTTCACTGAGATGTGGGCCAAGAACCTTACATGATTTAAGTTCTGCTTAACACTTCAATAAAAATGAGTGTATTAATTTCCACCAAGTTGTGGTCCGAGGACCTTACATGACTTAGTTTCTATTTAATACTTCAGTATTAATTTCCACCAAGTTGTGGTCCGAGGACCTTACATGACTTAGTTTCTGTTTAATACTTCAGTAAAAATAAGTGTGTATTAATTTCCACTAAGTTGTGATCCGAGAACCTGACATGACTTAGTTTCTATTTAATACTTCAGTAGATGTCACAGTTGTATTAATTTCCACTAAATTGTGATCCGAGGACCTGACATGACTTAGTTTCTGTTTAATACTTCAGTAGATGTCACAGTTGTATTAATATCCACTAAGTTGTGATCCGAGGACCTGACATGACTTAGTTTCTATTTAATACTTCAATAAATATGAGAGTGTATTAATTTCCACTAAGTTGTGATTCGAGGACCTGACATGACTTAGTTTCTGTTTAATACTTCAATAGACTTAAGGAACACAAGTAATAGAATTCAAACTAAGTTAAAAAAGAGACATATAGCAGAACTGTTCGTATTAATAGTAATACCTCTTTAAGTTGCTTACATTCCAATGATGGAGTACAGTTTTCTCGTCTAGATCTTCTAAGTAATAAACATCTATTCCTGCTACAAATGTGATACGATATGGTCCTTCCCAATTGGGCCCTAATTTTCCCCAAGCTGGATTTTTGGTATTCCCCAAGACTTTTCTCAACACCAAGTCCCTTGGAGCTAATGGCCTCAGCCTCACATTTGCATCATAACCTTGTTTCAGCTTGTGTTGGTAATAGGCTAACTGAACCATCGCTTTTCCTTGTCGTTCATCTATTAGGTCTAGATTCTTACCCAAAAGCTCATTATTGCCATCTGAGGTGAAAGTACTAGTCCTTAATGTGGGGAAACCCGTTTCGAGAGGAATCACAGCCTCAGCCCTATACGTCATTGAAAATGGGGTTTCTCCTGTTGACCGTCGGGGCATTGTTCTATACGTCCAAAGGACATGTAGCAACTCCTCCACCCATTTTCCCTTCACATTATCTAGCCTTTTCTTGAGCCCACTCACAATGACCTTATTGACAGACTCGGCCTGCCCATTTCCCTGTGGATAAGCTGGAATGGAATATCTGTTCTTTATTCCCAGGTCGGAACAATACTCCCTGAAAGCCTTACTGTCAAATTGAAGACCATTATTCGAGATAAGAGATTGAGGAACCCCAAATCGAGTGATGATGCTCTTCCAAACAAACCTTTTGACATCTACATCCCTGATATTAGCTAGGGGCTCAGCTTCGACCCACTTCGTGAAATAATCCGTGCCAACTAACAGGTATTTCTTATTTCCTACTGCCTTAGGGAAAGGATCAACAATATTTAAGCTCCATTGCGCAAAAGGCCAAGGACTAGAAAGAGGATTAAGGACTCCCCCAGGCTGATGGATGTTCGAAGCAAACCTCTGACATTGATCACATTTTTTAACATATTCCTGCGCCTCCTTTTGCATGCCCTACCACCAATACCCTTGGGTGATTGCCCGATGAGATAAAGACATTCCTCTAGTATGACTCTCACAAATGCCTTCATGCAGCTCCTCTAGAAGTGCCTCTGATGCTTCAAGGTGCACACAAAGCAGATATGGCCCAGAGAACGAGCATTTGTATAACTTCCTATCCTTAGACAGCCAGAACCGAGGAGCTTTTTTTTGTATCTTGTCAGCTTCTAATTTGTCCTTGGGCAGTACATCATTCTCAAGGAATACCATTATAGGATCCATCCAACTAGGCGCCGAGCTGATTTGATTGACCTAAAGCAAGTCCTCCGCTAACGGAGTGGGTGTACTCAAATCTGCAACCATGATAATCCGAGGTAAGTTCTGCGCCGAGGAGGTAGCGAGGGTAGCCAAAGAGTCCGCATGTGCATTTCCACTTCTAAGGACGTGAGATAATTCAAAAGATTCAAAATCTGTTTGCATACGCCTAACTCAGCCCAAGTAACCTTGCATTCTGGTGTCTCGAGCTTCCAACTCCCCTCTAACCTGGCCCACGACCAGGCTTGAATCCGAGAACATCTCCACTGTTTTTCCACCCAGCTTCTTAACCATTGCCATTCCTACTAATAAGGCTTCATACTCTGCCTCGTTGTTAGTGGCTGAGAATCCCAACCTTAAAGACTTCTCGATGATGGCCATTTCAGGAGATATTAGGACCAGCCCCATTCCTGACCCCCTCTGGTTTGCTGCTCCATCCACATACACCTTCCAGGGAGTAGGATGTTGCGTGGATATAAGGCCAACCGATTTTTCATCCATGCCATGCTGGCTTGTACCTACTTCCTCAGGGCCCTCAGCAAATTCGGCCACCAGGTCGGCGAGAACCTGACCCTTCACAGAAGTACGAGGCATATACTTTATATCGAAAGCCCCAAGGATTGTGCCCCACTTAGCAACCCTGCCAGTGTAATCTGCACTATGAAGTACAGCTCTAAGTGGATACTGAGTTAGAACAACCACGGTGTGTGCTTGGAAGTAATGGGAGAGTTTCCTTGTAGCATGCACCACTGCCAAAATGGCCTTCTCCAATGGTAAATAACGCACTTCAGCCTTATGAAGCGATTTGCTCACGTAGTAGACTAGCCGCTGTACGCCATTATCCACTCGTATCATAACAAAACTAATAGCATAAGTGGCTATTGCCAAGTAGCTAAAAAGAACCTCGTCCACCTCAAGGCTGGACATAATGGGTGGCCGAGATAGATATTCCTTGAGCTGCTGAAATGCTAGAGCGCACTCCTCAGTCCACTCGAACCCTTTCCATTTGTGGAGTAAAAGGAAAAAGGGTCTGCACCTATCCGCCGACCTGGATATAAATCTGTTCAGCGCAGCGGTCATCCCAGTCAACCTCTGGACTTTCTTGGGATTCCGAGGTGGTTGCAAGCTATTTATGGCCTTAATTTGGTCGGGGTTCACTTCAATTCCTCTGTGGATCACCATGTAGCCCAAAAACTTCCCAGAGCAAACCCCAAAGGAGCACTTGGAGGCGTTCTGTCGTAACTTATGCTTCCTCAGAACCTTAAACATGCTGATGAGGTCCGTCACATGCTCGGACACTACCTTGCTCTTTACTACCATGTCATCAATATAAATCTCTATGTTGTTGCCCAACTATGGCTCAAACATCTTCGTCATCATCCGCTGGTAAGTTGACCCCGCGTTCTTCAAGCCAAAGGGCATTACCTTATAGTGATAATTTCCATTGAGAGTGAGAAAAACTTTCTTCTCTTGATCACCCAGTGCCAGTGGGATCTGGTGATAGCCCTGAAAGGCATCTAGGAAACTCATCCGAGGATGACCTACTGTTGCGTCAACCAGCTGATCTATACGGGGCATGGGAAAAGGATCCTTCGGACAGGCTCTATTAAGATCTGTAAAATCAACACACACTCGCCATTTTCCATTTTTCTTCTTCACTACAACTGTGTTCGCTAACCACTGAGGGTAAAACACCTCTTTGATAGCCCCTGCCTGCTTGAGCTTAGTGACCTCGTCTTTAATAGCCTCGGCATGTAACCTATATGGACGCCGAGGTGGCTGTTGCTTCGGAATAGCAAAGGGATTGACATTCAAATGATGACAGATGAAATCTGGATCAACCCCTGGGGCTTCATAGGCATTCCATGCAAACACATCTACTTTCCTTCTTAGAACCTCAACAAATTGCTCCTTCTCCAGCGAAGGCAATAGCGCTCCAACCTGAAAATACTTATCCAGATCATCACCAACATTCACCCTCTCCAATTCCTCAAACCCAGCTTCCTCGGCGGTTATGCTGAAGAGGGTTCCTAGGTCCTTTGATTGCTATAATTCATCCTCGGCCTTGGCCGATGTACCTATCTCTGGCCTATGCTGAATAGCCGCTACCATACACTGCCTTGCCATGGCCTGATTTCCCAATATTTCCAACACTTGGCCACTTGACGGGTACTTCACCTTCTAATGAAGAGTGAAAGAAACAGCCCCAGGGTATGCAACTAGGGCCTCCCCAAAATCACCGTATAGGGAGAAAAAACGTCCACCACAATGAAATCCACCTCTACCACATCTGAACCTGTCTGCACATGTAATCTAATCATACCCAACGGAATGACCGATATGCCCTCGAAGCTTACCAACGGGGAGCTATAGGCTGTCAGGTCTTGGGGTGTCAAATTCAACCCTCTGTATAGGTCAGGATACATCACCTCGGTTGCACTCCCTTCATCAATCATCACCCTTCTTACATCATACCCCCCAATCCTCAGCGTAACCACCAAAGCATCATCATGCGGTTGTATGGTTCCTCTCTTGTCCTCCTCTGAAAAGCCTAGCACCAATGAGGTGCTTAGCTTCGCTTTCTTCGGCATTGAACTTGAGCTCCCATCCAAACAATGAGACACAGATAGTATTCTGGATGGACAAGACTCTGTTCTCCCTGGGGCAGCAAATATAACATTTATTGTACCCAAGGGGGCTCCTGAAGAGGCATCTCCTCTCAACGTCGACCCTGTCTGGCTTCCTCGGACACTAGAATGGTGCAGAAGGTTGGTCAACCTCCCTTCTCGAACCAGCTCTTCCAAGTGGTCCCACAGGTTTCTGCAATCCTCAGTAATATGCCCATGGTCCCGATGGTACTGACAGTAGAGGTTTTGGTTGCGTTTTGTAGGATCCCCTGCCATTCTATTGGGCAATTTGAAGAAAGGCTCGTCTTGTATCTTTTCTAGAACTCGTTGTACTAGTTCTTGGAACACAACATTAACTGCCTGGGAGTTAGCAGATCCTGACTGCCCTACAAAGTCTCTCCGAGGTCGATTGTTGTTATACCGATCCGACCTGAAATCCCTCCTCTCCTGAGGGATAACCTTGGACTTTCCTCTGCCCCATATCTGATCTTCCTCTATCCTTCTATACTTGTCGATTCTATCCATAAGCTATCGCATACTGGTAACAGGTTTACCAGTTAGGGAACTCCTCAGATCATGATCGGTTGGAAGGCCCTCCTTAAAGGTATTAATAGCCACGCTATCATTGGCTCCATCTTCCTCGTTATACATTTCCCAATATCTGTCAGAGTAGGCTTTCAGAGTTTCTCCATCTCGCATAGACATGGATAATAACAACCCTAAGGGCTGAACAACCCTCCTGCAAGTAATAAAGCGAGCACCAAAAGCCTGGATAAGTCCCTCAAAGGAGTCAATAGTATTCAGTCCTAAACCGTTGAACCACCTCATCGCCACTGGACCTAGGCTTGAGGGAAAAACCTTACACATCAAGGCCTCGTCCCTAGAGTGAATGGCCATTCTCTGATTGTAATGGCTAACATGCTCCACCGGGTCCGTCTGACCATTATAAATGGTGAACGTAGGTTGATGGAACCTCCGAGGAAGGCTTGCATCCTCAATGCGTCGCGTAAACGGCGACTTGGAAACTTGACTCAGTGCTTTGTTCAAAGCGTCGTTTCCTAAGCCCTGCTGAGGTGGACTCTTATACGTCCACCGACGGTAATGCTCTTCATCATGCGAAAAAAGCTCACTGGGCGAAGTTCTAGACCGTCGTCTGTAGCTTGTGTCATCTGACTCATCAGAGGATTACCTCGAGTCGTGAGTCGTATGCTTCCGTCGCTCGTAACGTAATTCCCTTCTTAACATATTAATCTCACGCTGCATGTCCCCATCGTTCTTCGCATGGGAGACATGGCTCTTCCCCCGAGACTGACTCTTCTCCGTGTAGGTTGTTCGCGCACTTCCCTCGCGATCCCCCCTTTGCTCATGGATCACTAACGGGTTACCATGTTGAGGCCCCCTGGACTCTGCCTGGTGTGGACTAGTATCCGCTTGCTGTGGTGCTCCCTCTGCCATCAGCTATTGCACTTGTCTTTTCCTACAATCGGATCAAGCTCTTCCCACAGACGGCGCCAATTGTAGAGACTCAAATTGTATTGGACCCAGAAAAGAGATGGGATTCGAGCCCAACAAGCCCAAACAATAAAATTTTTAGAGAGTGGGTGTAAGAACTAGTTCCAGTAAGTGGAAAAAGACATCGCTCTTGCGTAGCAAAAGGAACTTCAAAGTAAATAAAAGAAAACACTCTTTTTTCCCTCTCCTTGGCTTGGTTTCTAGTGTATATCTCTCTGGATTCTTTTCCCTTTTTCCTTCCCCCCTTCTTTGTCTTCTGATTTCACGTTATATACTACCTTCTTCATCCTGCTCTCACCGTACACGTGTAGGTTCCATTCTGAGAACTTCTTTCTGTCCCATCCAGAACTTCCTGGATCCTCCGCTCAGTGGCCATAAGGCTGCTTGGTTACTGTTCAGGTATCACCTTCACATTAATACGGCCAGAGAGTTAGCTGGGAAGCATTTAATGTGAAGGTAGCAGCTTTTAGGAGATATTTGTTACCTTTCCCGGTTCCTTTTCTGTTCAATATTCACTAGTTAGTTTGCATGTAGTTTTGCGAAGTTCCTTGAGTTCCTTGACTATTAAAAGAGTTACATCAACCTCGGATGCAGGTTTGAGGAATAAATCTTATCCTCGGATGCAGTTTGGGCAATAAACCTTATCCTCGGACATGTGATGGTCCTCGGACTGGGCCGTTGGGCCACAAGCCCACTTCTTATGTACTCTCTATTTAAGTTTTCGGGCAACTAGCCCCACAACAGCCTATTGGAAAAATACATGTTTGTATCGCATATAAAACATATGTAGTGGAAAATTAATGAATTTATTGCATTCATAATTGATAACATGTACTACGTCAGTTTCAGAATTTAAGAACAAGAAAGAGTACCTTGGTGCGGTGAAATTCAAAACAAAAGATTAGAAGTATTTGGTAATACTTTTAATCTTCACTCCAATTCTACTTAATGCCCAAGAAGTATGGTCTCTCAACCAGTTTCCAAGAGAGAATAAGAGAGCATCCAACACTCACATACAAACTATTTCATTCCTTATGAAAACTCTTATTAGAATTCTCTTATGAAAACCTTAATGAAATTTTGTATGTTTCTCTCTTTATATATATATATATAACTGATTATCTAATTGGACTAGTTTTTAGGTCATTCCAATTGGACTTTAGTATGTGACTAGGAGTGGGACCAAAATGGAACAAATAAGACTCTAGCTCAAATGGGCCTTGGACTTTTCTGTCAACTCTTGACAAGTCCAAAGTTACCATTAATTATATTCAATACTACTATATGAATATAATTGCACTATAGGCCTTATTAATAAATTATATCCTAAAACTTTATTATACATGTAACCCCTTTATTAAAATATTCGTAGTAATACAAAGTCATGAATTTTGACTGCTACTTTGAAGATTACTACATCTTAATTCTTGAATACCCAGTTTAATCCTTTAAGTTATTCATCATATATTTATGAAATTCATTTTCATAAATATATACTTTAGTAACTCCTTACTAAAGTGGTTGGGTCCAACACTCTGAATAATCAAACCCATTAAACTTATCTCAAGAGAATATTTTATATCTCTGTTAAGAGATTATGAATTTCATCTTGAGAATATATGTTCCATCAACACTAAATGCGGCTGCTCAACATACTAAGGTTTTGATCATGACTTATAGATCTCACTCCTGATATATCAAAGAAACTTACACCTCATGATCAAGTTCATTATTTTCTCAGAATTTAGAGTTGATGTAAATAGAAGTCGTAAGATTTATTATTCATTTGACAGCCGTTAGGAGAATAATAAATCTCACAGTGGTCTAATTCAATATGTTTTAACTTTTAAAATATATCAATATATCAACTAGAAATCTCTACTTCCATGATCAAAACAAATCATCTTAGTTGATATGTTATAGTCTTCGCAGATGAAATGCCTAATTCATCACCAACTACAAACTAAAATTCTGAATTTACAAAGAACTTGTGATTTATATTTTCTGTGACTAAATCACATAAATCACATGCTATGCATCTCATGGACTAAGATAATGTCCCATTAGTTCATTTATAGATAGTCTCATATAACTAAACAATTTAATTATTTATGACATGCCAATAAATTGGATTTTAAGGCATAAACTCCAACACAGCCATGGGGTGAAATTTATAGAGTCCTAAAGATGTGCAATGGGAGAAATTACTCTTCAATCAAACAAGAGATATGCAAAGTGTTATTCAGTAATATTGTTTGAAGTAAATATAATTATCATGTGTAGCAATCATGATACCCTATATCACTGGATGTCCTATAGATGCATCAAAGAATTCATAAAGATACAGATATTTCAAGGATTATATAATAGATGTCTGTAAGGATACCCATGATTATAAAGTGTAAATAGTGTCCAAGTATTTCCCTTAATTAGAGTAAGCATTAATACATTACTTCATTACCCGAAGGAAGCTTTAATGGAATTGCCATACTCCCTTGTAAAACAGGAAAACAGGTTACACAAATGAATGGAATGAAATCCATGTCCAATTCCACATAAAGAGATAGATTCAAGCATGTATTAACTATTAATTAAGGCTATTAGATTTGATAGTCAAAACATGTACTAGAATTCAATATTAGCATGTGGCTTAGAAGCCTAAAAAGTTTAGATAAACTCCCTGAGGCTATGGCTCGGCAGGTTCAAGAAAATCCAACCATTGGCGTTAAGGTTCCACGGCATTGCCATGCATGGAGTTATTAGCCACCGGTTGCACCCTAAGGCTGTTGTCATACCCAAGTCAAGCTGACTAGTTCAAATAGACGTCCAAACAATATAACTTAACATGTTAGGTGATTGGTTTATAGTAGAGGTAGTCTTACAGAATCAATGTCACTTGAAAATGGAGAAATAGTTCAAGAAGTGTTCTAAACCTATATATGCATGTAATCCAAGCATTTCTACACGTGATTTACTTACTTTTGGCATATATGAGGGGCTCTTGACTCAATCTTAGGGACCTTTTTAATTGTTAATGTGAACCTAATTAATACAACAATATTTTAGAACTAGCAAAGTAATTTGTTTTGTTAAAGCAACTAATAAAACTATCAGTACATTTCATTTTGAAAATAATAAGATAGTATTAGAAACAGGGGCGGAGCTATGTTGAAGGATGGTGTCCATGGCCTCCCAAAATTTTGAAAATTATATATATTGTAGGGACTCAAATTGTATTGGACCCAAACAATAACATTTGTAGAGCAGGGGTAGAAGGGTTAAGCACCAGCAAAGCGAACTATGGTCGGCGTGAGATTCATAGGACTAATACTAAAGGAAATTGACTAAGTATTTAAGAGGATAATATCAGTGATTTTAGGTAAGTGTTTATGAAGAAAATTAGTTCTCGGCTCAGTCCGAGGATCAATTTTCTTTAGAATTGACAAAGACAAGGGTTGTCCTCGGACTCCCTGAAAACCCCTTCTCTCTTTCTATTCCAGAGAGAGAGAGAGTCCTCCCTCCCCCCATTCTTGGCGTTGGAGGTTCTATTTATTATATAGTCTCATTTAGTTGATCTCTACCGTCCACTTGTCAGTCATCTGAACTTATATCTGAGGGCTTGTCCCATTAGCCACCTCTGCAGGCTTTCTATTAGTTGAAGTAACTAAGGCTACACTGTTTACTGGTCACTTCACCATTAATGCGGCCAGAGTGTTGGTGGCATGCATTTAATGAACGAGTGACAACTTCCATCAATCACCATCGGCTTGTCGAGGACGTGGGCATCCTCGGCGAGGTCCCTTAGCCATTTGGGCCCCGTCCGTTTATCCTCGGGCTCTGCCTCTCCTCGGCGCGGACCTTGGGCCCGATGTGGAATGGGCCGGGGTTGTTAAATATTTGAGGCCCCACATATATATATATATATATATAATTATTTATATGTTTTCAAAATTTGGTCTATAAAAATAAGAGTTGGCCTCCCCAAATATTTGAATTAGTCCAATGATGCTCTTAAAAAAAATAATTGGTCTAATAGTTATAGAAATATAATTTTATTTTTCGTAATTTTATTTTTTATTGTAGAATGTATTCTTATATCTTTTTGATATTTGATAAAATTTGACATCAAATATGGTTGAATCTATCTTTTTTTAATTCGTTATTTGGTGATTAACAAGTCATTTACTCATTAAAAAAATATTGTCACTAAAACTACACATGAAATGTGTCTTTAGTTCCCACAGAATAAATTAGAGCAAGATAACTTCAAATATGTTTGGAGCCTTACTTATTCCTCCAAGTTTTGGATCATTCATATTTTTGACAATTTCATTAGTTCAATTGAAAGATTTTTTTACTTACTTTAGTATAAAATTTGTTTTTAAAATGAAACTTTTTAAGAATTTCACTATGAAAATGGAAAAAATGAATTTTATTTTATGAAAGATTGCCATCAAACATAATTTTGATTGAAAACACTAAGTTCTTTGTTGTTGTTGGGTGTGTGTATATATATAACTTATCAAATAAAAAAGTGTGTATATGTGTGTGTGTGTGTGTGTGTGTGTGTGTGTGTGTGTGTGTGTGTGGGCGTTGTTTTGATAAATATATTAGTGCCACAACTGCCCCCCCCCCCCCCCCCCACAAACAAAAACTCCTAACTCTGCCCCTAATTAGAAAGAAAACCAACTGTGAACTAATTGTTAAGGAAAAAATGTTATTGAATGGCAGACCCTTTTTGTATATACAAGAGGTGAACGACATCACATCTAATTGTTGTGTTAAGCTGTTGTGGATTTGGATGTGTAATTGTGTGTGTTCCTTGCATTTCTCTTTCATGCAACCATGTGTATAACTTGATATGGAAAAAATAAAAATAAAAAAAATAAACCTATTTTTACAACCAAAACTGTAATATGCTTAGATGTTAGCTTATGATTGGTGCACCCAATTCATTTTTTCACAATTATCAATGATGGTCTTATGTGCCAAGTGTGGTGGACTTTTTGTGATTTTGGACTGGACTACCTCCTACTGCACTGAGCCCAAGTGTTCTTGATAAGAGAGTTGGGACCGGTCCAATTGTAACTCATCTTAGTCCGGCTTGCGCACAAACAATGCTCCGTTTGCCGAAACTTTGGTTACATGCCCATGGCAAGCGAAGCTGCTACAGAAGAGTTTTGACAGATGAATGCAATAAAACAATGATAAAAGAAATACGTTACTATCAGGCAAAGCCAGTAAGAGATCCTTAATTAAAATAGGGAAAAAGAACAATATGGCAACAATAAACACATTATGGGTGAAATTGCAAAAACAAGAGAAACAATAGCAATAAGCGATAAAATCAAAGGAGGAAAAGATCAGTTTGCCGTGTTCAGTTGTGTTACGGGACAAAGGCCAAGGAGGGAACTACTTCCTCAATGTGGGTAATCTCACAGAAAGATCCTGCTGTAGAAATTATCTACTTTGAGGGAACGGGCCTGAATGGCTTGTGCCCAAACGAGTTCTTTATCCTCAACCGAGGGTAAGCTTTTAGAGGGAGAGATGGGATTAGCTTATTGGTGCATGCATGCCATTCTACACTCTCTATTTCTCTTATTTCTCCGCTTTGTTACCGTGATTCTTTTCCCCCCACTCCTTTTCTTTCTTAGTGCTTACTTGTGTAGTGTTATGGTGATGGTGGTGCTGTAATTCTCTCCTAGTGGTTGCTACTGTTGTGATGTTGTTACTGTGCGCGGCGAGGACCCTTTATATACTGCCTACTATGACTGATTTTTACCATTTTAGTTTTTAACTGCTTTTGCCTGGTTTAGGGTGTTCTTCTCGACCACCTATTGGTTTGTCAGATGTCCAGCCACTACCATTTACCTGTGCTGGCTGTGTCATTTCCCATTACCAGATAAAGAATACTATTTTGTTTACTTGCTCATCGTGGCATTCTTATCCACCACAGTGTGGGTATTCTTCGTTACTATCCCTCATGGCATGCACCTAGTGGTTCCAACTCATTTGGCCTTCTTTTGGATAGTATGTCATCCCAGCAAGACATCACCTCTAAAAGAATTTGAGCAGGAACCCCATAATAGGCTTTCCCTTCTCCCCACCACGAGACCATACCCTCTCTTACCTCTGACCCATGACCCATAATTCTCGTATTGGGTGGGTACAGGTTGGTAGTGCCTAGGCCTTGTGTATGCTCCACTTCTCGCGTACGTCAAAAGCTTGTTTGCTACTCATGCGTTTGCCATGGTCTGGAGACTCATCTGTGCATTTTGTCGCTCATCCTTGACCTCTTATGGCATGAACTATTTTCTTGATTTTCCATTCTTTATTGGCTTGCTTCTTTCAAGGGCTGGGCTTTACTTGATTATGGGTTTTCCCCTTTTTAACCCATTCTTTGCTCCTTTCGTAATCTTGTTGCCATTCCTGCCATACCATTCTGCCGTTCTTGCCGTGGTGTCATTTGACCCGTGCTTGTTGGGCCTTTTTTGGGCCTACTGCCTGTTTTTCTCTCAATGACTTAGCATAGTCATTGAATTTATACTCATGCTACTTTAAGCTTTCTTGACCCATTACATTGCTTGTAGGCCCCTTTGTCCTACCTCTTTCTTCTTGGGCATCCTTGGCCCATTTACTCTCATTGGGCATCCTTGGCCAATTTTCTAATTCTGCATTCCCATAGACTTTTACTAATTCTTTTGAGCTTCCCTAACCCAATTACCTTATCCTTTATCCTTGGGGCTCATGGGCTTTCCATCAACCCCTTACTTTCTTTCATTTCTTCGGGCTTGTTGTGCCCCATTTTCACTTTTCTACATCACATAATGCCCATGAGTTTACTACTTCTCTCTCTGGGCTCCTTTAGGCCCATTTGCTTTCCTCAAGACCCATTTATTTACTTCATGGGTCTATGATCCATTGTTCTTGACATTTGGATTTAATAGTTTTTCTATCAATCCATTAACTCTTCTCTGCCCATATCATTGGGCTTCTTCCTATTATTGGGCTTCCAAAATGAGCATCAACACCAAGTAATGATATCCAACTATGAATTAACACTCCATCGTATTGTGGATTTTGGCGTGAAAATAGTTGTGTTGTGAGAACTTAGGAAATTAAGCATGTGGAGTTTTGGATTTGTTTGAATAATAGACAACATAATAGATGGTGTATGAAAAGTTAAGGCTTGTCTCATAGCTAGTCGGCTTTTGAATTCTTTTTCAGATTTTTTTTTTTTTTTTTTTAATGTTACTTATATAGTACTTTAGTTATTAAATTTCACAAATATTGAATAAGCATTCACCAACATAAATTAAAGATAAATAATATAAGGCCAAATACTAAATATATTAGAGACTCCCAAACTCATGCATACAATCAAGTTCTGAATAATAAAGATAAAGTTCAGAAAACTAAATATTAATCATTACAACCAAATTCTGAAAAATAAAGAAGAGTTTAGAAAACTAAATATTAGTGCATTATAACCCAACATCAATAAAGTTTAGAACATTAAATGTTCAATTCTGAATCAACATAAATTTTGCATCCAATTCAGCAATAGAGGCGGTTCGTCTATTAATGGACTGAGATGTTCACGTTTGACCCCCATTCATGAATTCAAAGTGCTGCTCTTCTTCTAAGAATTCAATCTTGCATTGCCATCTGCCACTAAACCTAAACTCTTTTGGCACAACTACTTTGCACTTAAACTGGAGCAAATACACCAGACTGGTCGCTGTCCATCTTCTGGAAAGAGCGACCTTGACCTGGTACCATTGTTATGTTGGCTTTCAAATGACAAGATGGACACTTATAACCAAAAAAAAAAAAAACATTAATATCATTTAATAAAAATTTTAGACACAAATATCAAAATAATAGTGTAAAAAAAAAAATGATATCACCTTAAAATTTTTTTTCCCTAGCTCATGCCTCCAAGGGTTACAGATATTTCATTATTATCTCTGCAGTTGTTACACTCAACCTAAGCATTGAAAAAAAAAAAGAAGTTAAACTGTGCATATATTACTCAATACAAAAAAAGGGTAATGATATATTATATACGACAGAACCTGCAGCCTATACTCAAAAGTCCTGCTGTCGACACCTCCACTTGGTTGAAGGCAATCAGCAAACTGCATTTCAGCTCGGATTTGCAGAGCATATAATAATGCCATTAGAGTTTTGGATGGTGGCGAGCAAAGTTTAATTTGGTGTAACAATGCCATTTCAGCTCGGATACTGTAGTAACAGATTTCTACAAAGGAATGTAACTCTTACAGTGAGGGCATTTCGAATTAGATATCTATTTGCAATGCCACATACCAGATTTCTACAAGCAAAGTTATTATGATCTATGAGGATCTTTACTTGTCATGAATAGGATCTGCAATGTGACTCAACAGAAATAAATGAGACATTTGTGAGGATTACCAGACACCAGTCACAACAATTGTATTTGTTGTAACAGCTTTTGAGCATGACGTATATATGATGCATTTGTGAAGCTTTTTTATCTATAAAAAATAACCTCTTTTATTTTTAGTGAAGATAGGAAATTTATTGATATGAAACAAATATTACAAACATAGTATTTTTAAGAGTATATACCTATCACATCTAAGGTATTTGCAAGGACATTAAATTTTAAAAATGGGGTAGCATTTTTTGTGAGGGCATGTTATTTTCATATGGTATTTTATAATAGACTTTTTTTTTTTTTTTTTGAGGAGAAATTCTATAATAGACTTCTATAGAGATATTGTGTGGCATTATAATTTTTTGAAAAATGGATTACATTATTACAAAAGGATTTAAATTGTATAGATATATGCAGGCACCATATGAGGATCATGCGACATTTAAGTGGCAGGAGTGGTACCCAGCAAAAAAAAAAAAAAAAAAAATGATGCAGGCAGCAGCTGCTTGTATAATTTCCATAATAATAACTCCTACGTCGCCACCAATTCATTGGAAGTGCTCAAATAATTTTGTGTTAAGAGTTATATTTATTTATTTATTTTGACAAATGAGGGTATCAAATTCAGATTTCTTTAAATATCTAACTATTTCATTCGGTATATGCAATCTCCTGTCCTACACATACCGAATTATTATATAGAGAAATTCCTTAAAGTGAGTTGTGTTTATAAAATTACATAGTAACAATTATTGTGTAAATTAAATCAACTGCACGATATATACTAGCTAAAATTAGGGGTGTTCACCAAACCGCCACTACAAAAAAAAGGGGTCTTTAGCCGCGTTTAAAAAACGCAGCTATGGACCCCAAAAACGCGGCTATAGGATAGAGCCGTGTTTCCTATAGCCGCGTTTACAAACACGGCCTAAACACCGTAGCAACAGGCCTATGAAAAACGCGGCTAAAGGTCAGACCTGAAGCCGCGTTTTTAACCCGGTAGGATATATTGGGGCCTATAGCTGTGTTTTTGAAAAACGCGGCTATAGCCCACTTTGAGCTGCATTTAAAATGCGGCTATAGGTTTTTCTAAAAAAAAAAAAAAATTCTGGGGTTTTTTTTTTTCCCTAGAAAATTCAAAATTCAAATAAAAAAATTCAAAATTAATCACAAATCAAAAAAATTCAAAATAAAATACAAACCAGAAAATTCAAAATCAAACACAATATACACACAATACAAACACACCCAAAAAATTCAAAATCAAACACAACGTATTCACAATATAAACAAACCCAAAAAATTTAAAATCAAACACAAACCCAGAAATTCAAAATCAAACACAACATATTCACAATACAAACAAACCCAAAAAATTTAAAACCAAACACAAACCCAAAAATTCAAAATCAAACACAACGTGCTCCAAAATATAAGAACACAAACCCATTTAAACGTAATCACAATATCAGCAACACAATAGCACAAATTCAAGCACTGATCCACAATAGCATCTCCTCCATTTTCTTACTAACTAAACATAAAATAACCAAAAAAAAAAAATAGATCTATTGACAAATCAGTGTGCTTGAGATGAAGAAAAAAAATGAAAGAAAGAAAAAAAAAAAAAAAAGTTATCCAGATGTGAAGAAGGAAGAAAGAAAAAGGAAAAAAGAAAAAAGAAAAAAGAAAAAAAAAAAAAAAAAAAAAAAAAAAAAAAAAAGAAGAGTTACCCAGATGAGGAAGGAAAAAAAAAAAAAAAAAACCTTACGGAGGAGCAAGTGAGCAAGTGAAGAATGAAGAGAGAAAAAAAAGAAAGAAGGAGAAATAAGAAAAGAAGAAAGTGGGTGTAGGTGGGAAAGGGAGGGACACGTGGGAAGCTGAATAATTTTTTTTTTTTTTTTTACACCTATAGCCGCGTTTTGAAAAAACACGGCTATAGGTAACGTCACTAAAGGGTTACTAAGTCGCGTTTGAAAAACGCAGCTTCAGGTTATACGGCTGGACCTATAGCCGCATTTTTTAGAAAACACAACTATAAGTCCCCTTTAAAAAAATTATTTGGCTGGACCTATAAGCCGCGTTTTAAAAACGCAGATATAGGTTGGCTATAGCCGCGTTTTTTAGAAACGCAGCTATAGGTTGAGGCTTTAGCCGCGTTTTTCGTAAACGCGGCTAAAAAAAATGTGGCTATAGCCCGCATTTTTTTAGTGCGCTTAAACCGCATAAACCACAAAAACTGCACCAAAACCGCCCGCAAAATGGTATAACCACACCGCACCGCAAATAATAGTGCACCGCACCGCACTGCACCATACCACACCACATGGTGTAGTGCGGTTTGCGGTTTTATAATAAGAAAACCGCACTGCACCACACCCTCTCTATATATTAATATATTTATTTATTTTTAATATTAAATATAATATTAATAGTTTAATAACTCTAGTTTTCCAAAAATAAAATAAAAATTTTAATAACCCTAACAAGTGTTGACTAGAAAAGTCAACTCAAAATAAAGAAAAACTAGCTTAATAATTTAAAACTTGGCCCAAAAAAGGGAAAAATTAATATGGGCCTGAGTAGGAAAAGCCCAAAATTTGAAAACTTTACCTACTTCAAACTGCATCTTATACATAGTATCGCACATGTAACCACAAAAATGAGGTGCGGTGCGGTTATAGTTTTGGCTAAACTCTAAACTGCACCATACCGCACATGTGACCGCAAAAATAATGTGCAATGCAGTTATGGTTTTAGCTAAACCACTCCACAAAGTGCGGTGCTAAAAATGGCCCAAAACCGCACCGCACTGCACCGCGAACACCCCTAGCTAAAATCATATGATAAAGAGGCATGATACTACCAAAAATCACATGATAAAGAAGCAAAAGAGGAACACAAGATGCAGAACTTAAAATTATGCTAGTATTAACTCTTACCTTGCCGAGAAATAATCAAGGACATGGACGATATAAATTTAAACTACATCAATCCAAAAAAAAGAATCTTACCCTATCATAAGCATGTGTTATCAATGAATTTTTGGCCACGTGTGATAATTAGATTACTACGATTAAAGTAAGTTGGAAAATTCTTATCCCAAATAAAATGGAGTGAAAAAAGAGAGGTTAAATTGGAATAATTAAATTTACACCATGGATATGGGTCATTTCTATTTTGCATTTTAGATTTGGACAGCTCAATAATCATATTGAACGTAATAAAAAGTTTATATATAATAACATTTCTTGAATTTGTAACAAGTGACTTATCATTTTTTTTTTTCACCGTATAATGTTTACTCATGCTGTTAATCAATTCTCGTTAAAATAACTCAAGAAGATACATCCAAAGGCTCACTTCGTAGGATTGTAATTATATCCAACTTATTTTCTAAGAATAGTAAAACAACAAAAATAAGTTATATCAAATCAAGTTAGACTTGAGCATAAATATTACACTTATATATAATCTCATGCATATGTATGTATGCATTTAAAAGTAAACTTAACATTTTATAAAAACCTTTGAAGTTTGTGGTGGGCCTTTTTTGCAACTGCAGGCTGGGCTATCTTTTACCACGTTACGGCCCAATGGTTCTGGGTAGGAGAGTTAGGACTAGCTTAACTGCAACACACCCTAAGCCAGCTTGTGCACAAGCTAGAGTCCTTTTGCTAAGACCTTGGACACGTGCCCATGGCGGAGGAAAACTGTTACAAAAAAGTTATGTCAAACATGTGTAATATGACAATAATAAGAAGAATATGCTTACTGTTAGTCAAAAACGGAAAAGCTAAATCATGATCTTAGTAAAGGTAGAAGTACCACTGCACACTCTTGATGCATTGGTCTTCACAAGTATATAAGTGTTTGTGGGATGTGGGGGCAAGGGCCAGGGTTTAAGTCTCCAGGAGGGAACTTCATACACATATACACTTAGATTATGGTAGAGTAGAATTTCTATTTTGTATAAAAAAGAAAAAGAAAAAAAAGGTAGAAGTAATGCAGTAATATAAATGTAGCATAAATGAGTTAATAACAATAAAGAAAAGGAAATAACACTAATGCTTGATCAATAAAATAAAAGGAAGAATGGTCAGTCTGCCGTGTTTGATTTCTCTACGGAGTCAAGTCCAGGAAGGGAACCACTCTTCAATGTGGACAATCTCACAAGGAAATCCTACCACGAAAATTACCCACTTTGAGAGAATGGGCCTAAATGGCTTACCCTCCAATTCCTTAATCCTCACTAGAGAGTAGGCTTTTAGAGGGAAAGAAGGGAATAGCCTATTGGTGCATGCATGTCCACTATCACGCTCTTGCTTACTCTTTGTTTTTCTTTCTAATTCCTTTTTCCGTTCTAAGTTTTCTATTTTCCCTCCTATCTTTCACTCCTTTTCTTACTTCTTTTTCTCCTCTATTCTCCCTTGTTCCGTTGCCTTTCACTGTGCACAGTTGAGACCCCTTTTATACTACCTGCCATGATGGGTTTATACTATTTTACCCCTTAACCACTTTTGTCTTGGTATGGGTGTCCTTCCCAGACCAGCCACTAGTCTGTTAGTAGCCCAGCCATCACCACTTACCTGTGCTGACCGTGCCACATCCCATTTCCAAATAAAAGAGTCTTATTTTGTTTTCTTGCACACCATGGCATTCCCATTTGGATAAGGGTGGGCATTCTCTGTCACTATCCCCCATGACATGCACCTAGTGATTCCAATTCATCTTTCCCTTTTTTAGGTAGTATGTCATCCCAGTAGGACATTTCTCCCAAAAGAGCTTGGGCGAGAACCCTAGAATAGACTTTCCCCTTCTCCTCATCGCCAAACTATACTCTTTCTTACCTTTGACTCATGGTCCACCGCTCTTGTATTGGATGGGTACAAGCTAGTGGTGTCTTAGCCTTGTGCGTACTCTACTTCCATGTGTGTCCATGGCTTGTTTGATGTTCATGCGTTTGCCATGACCTGAGGGCTTGTCTGCATGTTCAGCTACTCGTTCTTGACCTCTTGTGGCGTGGATGAGTCTCTTAGCTTTTATTATTTCTATCTTACTTCTTTCTTGGGCTGGGTCTTGCTTGATCTTGGGTTTTTCCTTCTTCAATCCATTCTTTACCCTCTTTGCGGGTCGGTTGACACTTTTGCCATGCCATCCCATTGTTTCTGCCATGCTATTATTTGACTTGTGCTTGCTGGGTCTCATTTAGACCTGTTGTATGCTTTCCTTCTGCTCAATTCTAGTAGCCCAGCATTATCATTGGGCTTGTACTCATGCTGTTTTGGGCTTTCTTGGTCCATTTCATCGCTTCTAGGCTTCCTTGGTCCATTTCATCGCTTTTGGGCTTCCTTGGCCCATTTTATTCTTTTGGGCTTCCTCGGCCCATTTCAGTTTCTTGGGCATCCCTGTTCTATTCCAATCCTTCATTCTCATAGGCTTTTGCTAAGTCTTTTGGGCTTCTTCAGCCCAAATTACCATATCTTTCACTTTTGGGGTTTATGGGCTTTTCTACTAACCACTAGTTACTTAGTTCCTTCCTTTGGGCTCCTTCTGCTCATTCTTGTTCGCTTTCCATTTCTCATAATGCCCATGGATTTACCACTTCTTTCTTCGGGCTCATTTGGGCCTGCTTGCTTTCTTTGAGGCCCTTTTACTATTTTTTAGGCCTATGGTCCATTATTCTTACCATTCGTGCTTAATGATTTTCTTCTCAATTTACTAATCCTTCTTCTTTATTCCCTCCCATATTGTTGGGTTTCTTCCTATTATTGGGCCTCCTTGCCAAAGTGGGCATTAACAAAGTTCTTAAAACACTTTGTAATGCTCCAAGACAACCTTTATTATTCAATTATATAAGAGAATCTATTAATATTTATCGATCTTAATTACCTCTAGGTTTGTTCCCCCCAAAAAATAGTAAAAATTCTAACTCGTGAAGAAATCATTTGAAGTACCATACAATCAAAAGGCTAGAAACTAATAGGAGAAATTTCTATTAGGACTTTTTTGAAATGGAGCTAAATTTAGTGTATTATATTAGAAATAACAATCATGAGTAAAAATCCAATTTAATACTCAATTAAACTAATAAATACATTTGGTTGCTAAGCTCCATTGAAAATGCCAAAAGTTATCAATTGAGAAACTTGGCTCAATTAGGATCGTTATACGGTGCCATAACGTAAAGCTTATTACGTCAGATTTGGTTGCCAAGCTCCATTTGTCAATCAGATCTTTCAAAGGTTCTTAAAAAAAGAAAAAATAAAGCCTAATAAAAGAGCCACATTCCATCAAATACTTTATTTAGTTAAATAACATTAAATACATTAATTTAGATCTTAAGAATATGTTTTTTTTTTTTTTTTTTTGAGGGTCAAGAATATGTTAAGCAGCAATCCATACTGAGCAGTCCAATAGGAATGCATGTCTAACATACAAGCACTTTGGATTTCTAGAATTATTTTTGAAAGTCCCTTAATTTAGTTGTTTCAAGTGCAAATAACAAATGAATATATCTTACAATTCTAAATCATTAAAATTGCAACATTTACGACCCAAGAAGAAAAATAGTTCATCCCACTGAACCATAAACAACCAATTTTCATATTCGAGCAAAGTTGTACATCATTTGGAACATGGTATAGAACTCCATAGACCATAATGAAAACAATAATCTTTGCATGTATAGACCCCTATATACTTAGATTAGTTTAATTTAATTAATTAGCAAAGTAGTTATTTAGGTTAATTATTCAGATCTAGGTTAAACTCATGCAATCATATTACTTAGTGTGGAAAAGTAAAGAAGGCAAACAATATAATGACTCAGGAAAACCAATGAAACCAATAGTTTCAAGGTAAAAGACTTGAGGATGATTTAATCTAGCTATTCTCAAAGCAAACAAACTTACTATGACAAAATGGAAGTTTACAATAGATTTTCTTCCTAAAATCTAAAACTACCTCTTGTAAAACTTACTCACACGACCACATGAAATTCCAAATCCACAGACTCTTTTATTTTGAATTTGCTGAACACAGACACTTACATTTGTGACTTTGAGATCTCAGTCAAAGGTTTTAGATCATCAGCAGTTGTTGATCTTGTATGTAGCAACTTTTATAATATCGGATCTTAAGTTTCTTCAAGGAATATTGCCAATAGAAGATTTGAAAGAGCTTTGGGTATAAAAACCCTAAATCTACAATTAGAGGCACAAGATGCACTCTTCTCTCTAAAAACCACAGTTACGATTAGCTTATAATGTCCTTTAATTACTATAACAAGTAGATCATGATTTGGACTTCAAACAGACAAGTTTAGGCTAATGGGCCAAACTTAAAATTCTATAAAACCGCATTTCGATCAGTCGATCCATAGTCTCAATTAGTTAAACTCTTCAGAATTTGAATTCTTCTTTCTATAGCTTGCTTATTCTTGTATTCAGACATGTAGCACCTTGAACATTGTCTAATATTCCCTATAAACTCTAATATCTATATATAGATAAGTTTGTATTCATAGTTTGCCAATTGTTCTAAACTTTTAAAACCTAACAAATGAGAATCCTTAAACTAGTATTACACATTGTCACTATTAAAATCTTCTTTTTGAAGCTTAGCCTTCCTAAATCAACATTGCTAAGCTACCAAACCTAAATCAACATTTTCCCAAATTAGATATAGAATCATGTTCAACCACACACCTCTTGGTCTATTTTGTGCCTCTGTTGGTTTATGATGGTCTAATTGTATAGATATCTTATAGCCACCAAAACTCTTTGCATTTCTAGTCCCACGGGAATTGAGATTAGAATTTTGAGTGTAGAGTTTGGAATTTAGGATTTTATGCTTTACAATCTAGGATTCTGGTTTTTTTTTTTTTTTTTTTTTTTTTTTTATGATTTTGGGAATGAGTTTAGGGTTTTGAGCTGAGTTTAGGGTTTAATTAAGGGTTAAAGATTTACAATCTAGGGTTTAGGTTTCCGGGTCTATGGTTTATAGTTTTTGAGATTAATATCACATAAAACTAAGATGCACATTGTTTCAGATGACGAAAACACAAAATAAAGAATGAAAGGAGAAGCAGTAGATTTAAAGAGCTTGTTACGGGAGTTTTAAGTATCTGAAAATGACCAGCTATTTATCAAAATTGATTGAATAGTACGTGATATAAGATCCTTATTTCAGAAAATTCCCATAACAAATAGAGCATTAATTATGGATTTCTTACAAGGCTGGTACCAATTCAAATGCAGAAACATGGGAGTACATCAAAGCTAGGTTCTCAACAGTAAGATGGTGGAAAAATCATTTAGTTCTCTCAAACTGTCTCAAGAAATTCATTCTTGTGTTGGCTAGTACATCAAAGCGAGGCTCACAATAGTAGGATGGTGGAAAATCATTTAGTTCTCTCAAACTGTCTCAAGAAATTCATTCTTGTGTTGGCTAGCAATGAGGAACAAATTAGGCAATTTAGAAAGAATGTTGCATTGGGTTACATAGTTCATCATTCAAATTGTGTATTCTACAGGAAAAGTCTCTAGAATGTAAAGCACACTTGTATTTTGAGACTTTGAGTGCTCTTTCACTGGAAGGAAAAATGTGAGAATGAGAACGTAGGGGGGGATAAAAGTATAAGTAACGAATTTTTTTTTTTTTTTCCATGCTTGTTTGGTAGAAGGGCATAGTATTTTATTCTCACATGCAAGCAGTAGACTCTTACATTAAGAATATCAAATAATTTATCTCTATCATAATAGCTTTAGTGCCAAACACGAGACAATCCGTTCCTTAAAAATAATTTAAGATGTCTGATTCGAAGTAATCTTATAAATCATTCACTTTTACGAAATTCATTTTGACTAAAAGATTCCACAAGTTAACAGTCACATCTAAGGGGCTATTTCCAAGAGTTCTACTTCTCTAAAACATAGCTAAGAGAGATCATTGTATATGCATGCATATCCTCTCAAGGTCACAATTTAAATACTCTTCAAGCAATGCCACCAACATGAAACTGGAAGTTCTCCAAAGTTTTTGCATTTTCAGAAAAATACTTGTACAAAATCTCTCTATCTACATGTCCTTTAAGGCTTTCAATCTTGACAGTCTTCAAACAATGTCGCCAACATGGAAAAGGTAGGAACTTGCAACAACTAGGATTCTCCTCTTTATAAATAGGCTTTCGATATGAGAACTGAAATACAAGCAACCCATTAGCGACATAGAAAATTTTGTTTGTTTATGAGTATTTAACAACATAAAAACTCCAGTAAGCATGCATCTTAGCCTCCCTAGTTCCTATCATCCAACTAGAAAGTAAGACTCAAAACTTAAGATTGCATTTGGAAACTTTGATTTCAATTTGGATATGGATTTTAAATGAATAGATTTGAAATACCTTGATTTCAAATCTATTGATTTTAGGTGTTATTTCAAATCTAAAAATTTTAATGGTGGATTTGTCAAATCCAAATCCAAATCCAAATCCTTGACCTTTTTTAAATTGTCCAGACAAAATATTTTGATTTTAATCATCCAAATCCAAATCCAAATGTACCATAAAGGTTTCAATGATTTTGAATAAGTCTAATATAGGCTCACAATAATAATGTTCTTAGTAGGTAGATAGTAAGAGACGGGGGTGGTAGAGTTCAAACTACATCATACACCACAAAAGATGCCAATACCTCTAAACTATTACTTAAATTCCCAAAAAAAAAAGAAGGTTTTTTATCAAAATCAAATGTGATTTATTTCTCTAATTAATGTACTAATATTATAGTAGAATAAATATTGTTGAACACACCTTAGTGTACACACTTGACATGGAACCACCAATGATCAAATAACAATAACTATAAATTAGATATTATTAAAATGTGAGAATTTTCAACAAAGACCAAAGAAAGTATAAGGAATTTTTCATTCCTACAATCATATTTGCTTCAGATATAAACGAGCATAAAGTTTGTAAACCAAATTACATTTTTTTTTTTTCTTTACAATAATAAAATGCAGAAAGTTCTTAATTGATATAGTCGATCCTTTGACTAAACAAAGAACCAGGCGCATAAAGTTTATTAAATAACTCATATTAACAAGTTTTCTCCACTGCAAAATGACAATTGGTGGACCAAAAAAAGAAAAAACCAAGAACTTCATACTTCCTATAATATGAAACATGAAACTATTATTACTTTCCATTTTACGGTGCACTTAGATTTCTAGTATTTGCTATCAATATCCATCTTTCTTGCTTTCTGAACAATCCTCCAATATGGGATTTTGCAAGGGAAAAAAATCTCTTAAGGACATCCCTATGCTGATGAAGAGATGGATTTACTCCTACGGAACAACAAGAAGATTATGACGACTCCATTGGTAAGTATCCTAGTACCAAAGTTTTTTGGAAATTAAATTAAGCAATTCTTTCCTTCTACAGAAACCTATGACTCTGTGAAAAATTCAGTTGAGGATCTCATCAAAATATTAGGAGTCCACTGGTTAGTCCCTTCCAGTTTTCACCAACTTAGGTGGTGATAAAAAAGTTTGATATTCCGAGACCTATGACTTTCGGGGGTAATTCTAAGTGCTTAATGGAATAAAGAAAAATGCTAGAGGCAAGGCAATAGAGGGAGGCAATAACTCTCACAAAGCATTCCTGATTGGCTTTAGGATCATGGAGAATTCAGTACAGGAACCTTTTCCTTAGTGCAATTGTCCATGACATGGCTGCAATTGCGTTTAATTCTATCCTACCCAGAAGGCAGATCACTAAAAGAATGGATTTGCTATAGAATTTATGATCTATATAGGACTCCTTTCATTTTGAACAGTGTAAATAAAGAAAGAGCAAGAAAATTCGCATCAGCAATATTCATATATATATATATATATATATAAGAGAAAATTTATTTAGAATCAAAATTGAAATATTTCTATTGGAGTCTAATTTTATGTCATGTGTCTCATCTAAACATTTAATTTTTGTGTCAAGTTAATTTAGCACAAAATACAAGAAGGCCAATATAAATAAACCATAAAAAACAAAAAACATATATCTAATAATATATCTAAAATCAAAAGAAGAGAGTTTGAAAGATTATACATACCAATATCATTTGTTTGTCTATAGCTAGCTAAAACATAATTCAAATTTACCAGCTTCTTACATTATGAACATAGTTATTTATTACTCCGAATCATAGTACATAATACTATGAACATAGTTATTTATTACTCCGAATCATAGTACATAGTGGCAAAATTTCGATTTAATCAATAGATTGAAAAGCCAATAAAAACCAAAAATGTTCAAGTAATTGATGCTTCTTTAAAAAAATAAAATAAAGAGGGCATGTAGTAAACACAATGGGCACCAGATACTAAAAAGTAAAAAGATAAGGAATTCCCAGTCTTATTACTAAATTACTAAACTAACAAGTAATAACAAAAATATCAATCACATCAAAAGCAACCCTCAAGTAGCACGACAATGAAACATAAAATGTAACAAGAATGATTTCTTAGATAATAAGTTTGTTTGAAAAACAAAAGCGCTATTTAGCACACTCGTTAGCATTAATGAAAACATAATGAGCAAGTTTGAGGATACTAACAAATAAATAAGTGTATTACCTCAAAGGCTACTTTGTCAAAATCAGGATCGGACTCCCTGCATGATTCAATTACTAACATGTCTGGAAGAGGAGAAATCCAAAGCAAACCATCTAGTAGTTCATTGATTTTGTATCTTATAAGTGGCGGAGGTATTGATAGCTTTAAATGTTTGACATTATATAATGGTGATGGTAAGGTTTCTCTCAATTCTTTTGGTATAATCACATCCTTTACAAAGAAATTAAACAAAAAAATATGATTAGATTTTATATACAAAAAAGCAAATCCAAGATAAAAAGTGAAATGAAATAATGAACAAGATAATCAAAGAAAGAAATAAAGATAAAACCAGAAGTACCTGAATTACAATAATACTCAATTTGAATACTTTTGAATTTCCCATCTTTGAGAGGAATTCAATCTTTGCAGCATCCCAAGGACCATAGGAACTCCACATTGTGTACTCAGCATCTAACAGACCCGAAGCATTCAACGAAAAAGATATTGCAGTATTACCAGAATATGAGAGTCTACATAATTTAGAAGAATCAATCATGACTTCAACCAGATTTTGGCATCTCATCAATCCCAGTGATTCAAGATGATGATGACTTGAAAGCTTTATTCTTTCCAGCATATAACAAAAAACTAGCTCTAAGTTCTCAAGGAGTGGTAGTCCAGAATGATTATGATCAAGCCACTTTTCTGTTACAATTGGTGTGCTTATATATAACTTTTTTAGATTTCTTAAGGAAGCAAGTTCAGCTCAGATAGCCGACCCTCGTTTATACATAGATCATGAAGATTTGATGCTTCCAACTCAAGCCTGTCAAGGTGATTGTTCTGTACCAAAATTTTCATGACTTTAGGGAGACCAAAAATCTTTAAACACTTAATGCCCCGACAGCAAGAAATTCCCATGTCTTCTATCATAGGACACCCAAAAATCAGATTCTGAATAATTTGATTATCTGCATAAACGCCTAATAAAAACAATCTTTTCAAAGATGGTAAGTTTATATCACTACGAATTGAATCCAACTTACAATAATGTAGAGTCAACACGGTTAGAGATTTTGCAACCAAAACACTAAGAGGCAAGGGATAACGTATACGAGACCCGCCAAAGAAAAGAATCAGCTCTTCAACATTACTCTTAACCGCAAACCTTATCCAGCGGTCAACAAGAGACTTGGACTTGTGATTCTGCACGCTAACCTCTAATGTAAAACGCTTTATATGTGGTCTCTGACTTTGGCGGCTTCGTAATCGTAAACACTTATTCAAGAACTTGTAAAAGTTACGTCTCTTTATCTTGACTTCCGGATCATTCTTGTTTTCTAAACTCCACAACACGGAGGTTTTATCGAATTTTAGAATGGGGAATGTAGTCCACACATGTTTCCATCGTGTAGACAAAAGAGAAGATTGAAATACTTGTTTGGTAGGAAGGAAGGACAGTATGTGTTGCAAAACATCTTCTGGCAACTCAGATATACGATCAACTACTACTACATCATCATCATCATCAACTGTGAAATTTTTTCTCTTCGAATCCATTCCTTGTAAAAAATTTCTGTGAGACTCGGGAGGTTCAGGTTTGTGGCTAGGGAGTCAAGGCTGAGAGATTGTATTCTAAAGTTTGGAAAGATATCACACGCTTTTAAAACCAAACTTAACCTAATAACAGTGTACGTGGGAAAAGTATCCTAAGCTGATTCAGAAATACTTACTAAGTAGATTCGGCAAAATCTCGACTAAGATTGAATTCTTCAGTGGCATGGTTGACTTTAATCTTCTTGTTTCAACTTTGAACTGTCGAATATCTAGTAATGCCTTCTTCTTCTTTTTTATTATTATTTTTTTTTAATTTATAAATTTTCAGGTATTATTGAACAAGGAAGGCGATGGACCGGGTTTGGGTTTAGGTTTGGGCTTGGGTTTGGGTAGGGTATATTGAAACTCGACCCATAATTTTTATCCGTGGATATATCCAACTCCAAAACTCAATAAATGCCAGTTCTTGATTTCTATTGGATTTTTTATCCATGGATAACAAAACTTGGATCCGCCCCAACCCAAATTATTTTATTTTATTTTATATTAAAAAAAATTGGATGCTGTAAATAGTGTATGCGCCTTGTTTTATTTTTATTTTTTAATGTTTGAGCTTGTGTAGATTTGATTAAAATTTCACTCTGATTGTGTAAATTCAAAGAGCTTTTCATACACAAAAACGTTGAAAATTTTGAACCAAAGCACAAGTTTCATGCACAAACAAAGCATATGAAATTTATGAATAACAAATTTGGGTTGGGCTCTTCACACATGTAAGTTCAATTTTTGTTTTTTTATCTTTTAAGAATAAGCCTACAGGGTCACAACAAAATTGATAAAAAATTTTACAATCATAAATAAATTGAAATTATCTATACGATATATAAATATAGAAGCATCTGCTAACTACAATTAATTAATTCACCCATTCTCCTATGATGCCACGCTTGATCATCTAGTTTTTTTTATTTCTTTTCTCTCTCTCTTTTCCTTTCCTTTTCCAACTAGGGGCAGTGGCACTTGTTGTTTAAGGGGTTCAAATGAACCCCTGAATTTAATATATATATATATATGTATGTATGTATGTATATAATAATTTTTTCTTAGTTTATTTTATCCTTAAAATTATTTTTTCACACCTTGATCACATCTTGCCCAAAACCAAACAATAATTAGATGCCTAGTATATTATTTTGTTAGTGATTCAAAATAAATAGTAAAGTTGGTAATGTTAAAGCATTTGATTGATTAAGTAGACATTTAATGTAATATTTATGTATGGATGAAAGTGGTTGTGTGAGTCAATAAATAATATAGTGTGAGTTGCATTTTGTCATTTTGTTTAAAATATTTTTATAAAAATAATGACAAATAGATAATAACAATTGCATAAACATAAAAATTTTATAAAAGTTTAACAAAATAAAATATTCACACCACCTAGTCACATTGACAATAGATAATAACAACTGATAATGAACTATTATGTAAAAATCTCAAAATATGAAAACTCGTAGAAGAAAATTGTAAAATTTCATGTATTTATGTTTTTTTTTTTTTTTTTTTTTTTTTTTTTTCGATAACTTGTTACATTCAAGTTCTCTTTTTGTTAATTTTGTTTAGTTTAAGTTTCTTAATGGCCATTCTGTAAAAATTTAGTAGAGCCGCAACTGCTTTCTTTGTAAATATTTTGGTATTAAAATTGACGGTGGACTTAGTATTTTTTAATATATTTAAATGAAATAGTTAAATTCCTAATTACTATTTTGATATATCAAATACTATTTCAAACCCTATATTCTTTTTATCTTTCATTTAAAATCATATTAAGTATTCGTTTGGTTTGCGCGTCCATGTCACATGATTTTTTTTTTTTTTTTTTCAACAGCACTATTTGACTTTTCAACCCATTTTCAGCCACATTAGTGGGTCTCGTATACTGTTCACGAGACCCACAAACTTCACTTTTCAACAACTTTTTCATTAAAAATAGATCTCACGGTACTATTCACACATTTAAAAATTATGTTGCTATAGTGTTTTCTGTTTTTAGTTTTCAGTTTTAGCAAATTAAATAAGTTCTATCTAAACGGACTCTAAGAAGTTGGTAAATCCAAATTTAGGTTAACTATGTTCTAAAATTTTATTCTCTCTCAAAAAAAAAAAAAAAAAAATCCATCATTTTATCGTAGAGTTTATAGTATGACTGAAAAATTGTACCTTAAAAAAGTAAAATCTATGAGTATGATGCCAGTGCAAGGTTGCCAGTGGATAAACCAGAGCAGGTATTTATCACATGGGAAAGATGTAGTTTCGCGAGGTTTTGTATTTTTCTATTTTGGGGCAATGACTTCTTCAGTATCTAAGTTATAAAGTGATTAGCCTAGAGTCTTGGGCTATCACTACCATTGTTCGAGTTGTAAGTATGCTTTAAATTCCAATATACTAATGGAAGCTATAGTGCATCTATCTTCCTTAATAAAATTTTCTGGAGAGAAATCACTTTCATTTATCTAGTTGATCTATATCGTGTTTATATATTATGTCAAAAATATTGTGGATATAAATTAAGAAGCCTCGACGACTTGACCTTGATTCTGGCAAGGCATAACAATATCTCAAATATTTATTTTTTTTCAATATTTTTCATTTTGCTCATAGTATCATAGCTAATAATTGACCTATTTCTTTTTTACAATACGTTTATTTTTTTCATTTGCCTCTACCACCACCACCACCAATTCATCTTCCCCAAACACATCTCCCACCAAACATAGCACCACTCACCATTTAATATAGCAAATTTAAACACACAAGCAAAGAACATCCGGTCTCATATTAAATCCAAATTGGTAACTGCTTTGGTTTATATGTGAAATATATTGGGTTAACCAATCTTTTACCTTTACGTCCTCCTTTATCTTACGCAATGTTTTACTCGTTTGATGCATTATCAATAATTTAAGGGCAAATAACACTCCCCTCCCTTGAGGTTTGGAAAAATGACACTCACCCCCAAACTTAAAGGAAAAAAACATTTTCCCCCCTTTGACATTTATTTATATAAACTCTGTTAAATTGGCATTAAAAATGTTGTGCACTAACGTACCCTTTGGTTAATAATGTATTCCCAAAATTGACTCTATAAGTTTTTTATATTGATAAGTGACTTTGAAAATTTCAAACTCATTTTTAAACAATAAAAGTTTGAAAGCTTCAGCAAATTGTTTTATTTCATAAATTTTGATCCAAAGTGTTAGAGAGAGGAGCGATTAAAAAATCTAAGAGGATCATCAAACTTTAAAAAATCAATTGGAAAGGTGCTATAAGAGACTAAAAAATCAACATAAACAACATGTTTTATAATATGCTTTATATTCCATTACTAATATTAACAGAAGGGGAGAGAGTGTTATTTTTTTTAAATCTCAGAGGGGGGAGTGTTTTTTCCTTTCAAGTTTGGGGGTGAGTGTCATTTCTCTAAACCTCAAGGGAGGGGAGTGTTATTTGCCCATAATTTAATTTTAGTTCATAACCATAATTACACAAATATACTAATACATTTGTGAAACATATGAACTATACATCTTCCCTTCCCCTTTGAGTCATCCTTCTTGTTGCACTTTGGTGAACACACCACTGCCGCTCAATCACACTTAATGAAATGCTTCAATGAACTATCTATGAGTTGTAAAGTAATAAGTGAGAAAATTCATTTGAAATAATGATGTCGTGATGATGGAAAGTGAGGAAGATGGAATCTTGTTTGTTGCACATGACACTAACGGGATTATTAGAGGGGAGTTGTTAATTTCATTCCTTTGAGTTATAGTGTGTTTTGTTTGCCCAATTGGGTGTATTTCATTGAAATCATTCTAGCTTAACTATATGAAACAGAATTTATTTGTTGATCATGTATTACTGTGAACCATGTCTCCAACAACTAATTTCCCTGTTTCCCATTTCTACTAAAAGCTCACTAAATTCAAAATTCAGCTTAATACGAAGCTAAACAACATAGAAAAGTACCCAACATAATGAAGACCTAATCAAATGAAAATTTTTTAACTCAATAATAAAAGAGTTTGACTTTACAATTGATATATAATCTGATTTATTTAGCAAACTTATTGTCACAACAATAGTACAATACATTATATTTATTTAGCAAACTTATTGTCACAACAACAATACATATTTTGTTTTGTTACTTTTTCTGGGTTCTCTTCATTTTCTTCTAAAGTTTATTGGTTTTAAGTTTGAATGGAGATTCATACTAGTCTCATGTACAAACAATGAGGGGAGAGAGAGAGAGAGTTTGTAGTTTGTGTGTATATGTGTGTGTTTGTGAACTGTGAAATCAAATCGCTTTCTTGCTTTCTTTTATTTAGCAAACTTACGATTTCTGGGTTTGAAATCGTAAGCAAATTTTATTTTTCTTTATTTTTTGTTCCGCAGATAGATACTGCAAGAGAATAAACTACGAAAACAAGGCAAAAACTTCTGATTGGTTCTCCTTTGGATGCATTTGATACCAAGTTATGCAGTTAGAAACAGGAAATTGCTTAGCGCATATAATCCTTAGTTTTTTAAACTTCTTCTTTTGTTTGTTTTGGTCATATTGATTGATGGCAATGGATAAAAGATTAATACTGACGATTATAATTGGGATTACCAGCCCACCTGTGTGTGTGACCAATGAACTCTAGCTAAAATTGCACTTCCTTCTTAAAGTCTTGTGGTGAAGTAGTGGATGATATAAACTTTTACATTTACATATTACATATTACATTTCTGTGAAAAGAGGGCCATATAAACTTTGTATTCTTTAGGTCACTGTGTACACCATATGGGATAGTAGAAAAGCTAGCTTCATCAAGTATCTCTGATTTTACCTAAATATTGTACACCTAGACGTTCACTAATGCAAAGTGCTAAACTAAATTTTAATGCAGGCCTTGTCAAGGAATTTGCAACATCATGACTATCTTAGAGAATATATTAATAAGAACAAGACTTAAATGATGTCTTTTTGTTCTCTTTGTTTACCAGTTGGTCTCTACTTGTACTTTTTTTTAATCCTTTTATCAGTAAACTTGCAGAATAACCATCTATTGAAAAAATCAGTGAACCTGCAAAATTGCTTGAGTTTCTTTTTTACAATTTATTGAGCTACTTACTATTATTTGTGTTAATTACTTATTATTCATATTTTTAGTTGCAATTAAATTGATTTGTTTCATGTGATTTCATGGATTTTCGTTGATAACCTTTTTATTAGTTATATATTCTTATTGTTTGTATTTTGAAAAATAAATAGAGATAAAAATGACCAACGATGGAAGAGATATATCTCTTTAATAAATACGTAAAAGAGAGGAGATGGAAGTATATGAGGAAGAGGTGATGAGATTTTTGCTTTTGCTAGTGGAGTTTTTTGTTATGCTTATTGGAATATGCTCTCGTAGGAAGTAAGTACTTTGTAAGAGAACCATTAAGAAGTGAAATTGAAGAGGGGATTTATCAGATGAGACTTTGGATGTTATCTCTAGCTCAGGATTCTAAATGCATATTAGAATTACTTATAAATACACATGGGTTTAACAAGTTATGTAACATTTTGTGTGACGAGGGTGGATTGGTTGTCACAAGAAATGTTATAGTTAGGGAAGTTGCAGCATTGTTTTTATATATTCTTCCTCATGATCTCAAGAATAGAACAATTAAAAATGTTTTTGCTTGTTTTGGGGAAACTATAAGTAGACAATTTCATTCTATGTTGAAAGCTATTCTTAAGATAGGCAAGAAGTATATCAAACAAGATCATGCAATTCTTCATGACGGAGATGATAGATGGAAGTGGTTTAAGGGAGCACTTGGAGCCCTTGATGGTACACATGCCCCATTAACTGTTCCCATAGAAGATCAAGGTAGATATCAAAATAGGAAAGGTGGACTTAAGTACAAATGTTTTAGGAGCTTGTGATGCTAATCTAAAGTTCATATATGTATTACCTGGTTGGGAGGGATCCGCATTGGATTTTTGAGTGTTGCGTGATGCTTTCAGTCGGCACCATTGCCTAGAAATACCATCAAGTACATATTATCTTGTGGATTATGGGTACACTAATTGTCTTGGGTTTTTAGCTCTTTATAAAGGAATTCGACATCATCTAAATTTGTGGAGAGGAGATACACCAACATATTATAAGGAGCTATTTAATCTTCAACACTCATTTGCAAGAAATACAATTGAATGGGCTTTTGGGTTATTGAAGAAAAGGTGGGCAATATTACGCACAACTAGTTTTTATGAAGTGAAGACTCAAACTAGGATTATTAATGCATGTTGCATTCTTCATAACTTTATACGGGATGAAATGAATGAGGATAAGTTGTTGAGAGCTGTGGATCTTGAATTAAAAGATGTTTCATTAAACAAAAATGAGATATCAGAAGAAAACATCAAATTTGTTAGAGTTACTAATGAGTGGACAGCCTTTTGAGATGCTTTGGCAAAGGAAATGTTTGAGGAATAACAATCTTGGCATCGTCGCGTTATTGAGACTTTATATTTATATTTATATATGTGTAATTTTCTTATTTTGTATTTTGTATTTTTTGAAAAACATAATAGAAATGGGAAGAAAATACACATATTTTGAGAATTTAATCTGTCTCTCTTAATATATAACTTTTTAGTTGTTATGAACTTTAGAATAATTTTTTAGTTTTAGATTTTGAATGTTGTGAAAAAATCCATGCATTTGGGTTTTCTCTCTAGTTGATATAAAAATTTTAGTTCTCAATAGTTTGCAATATATTTTTTTTAGTTGTTTATGACTAAAGATATTTAGTTATTATCTTGTCAATTGAATTATCAATATTATCTCATGTATTTATTATAAACGTTACTAAAATTAAAATATAGAAGGATCAAGAAAAATAATAATTAAAAATATATATTTTATGAATCTTAAATCTAAATCCAAATTTAGGTATCCAAACAAAGGAATTTAAAATGATAAATTTCAAATCCTTCTTTGTTTAAAAAGACCCAAACAAAGAATTTTAAAATCAAGGGATTTCAAATCAAGGTATTTTAAATTAATGGATTTCAAATTCAAATACAAATCCAAATGTTGCCATCCAAACACAAGATAATTTAATAATATTCATATAAGTGGTCTAGTTAGTAACTATGCATGAGTTACGCATATTGTACACGTACGTTCGTATAATTCAATAAAACTCCTGTCCCACGTTTCCTTTACAATTATACGGAATTGGACACATTGGTCTCAAACCAAAAGTACATACGTGTTTTATTAGTAATGTGTATCATTCAGCTAGCAAGAATAAATATTATAAGTGTCCAAGCAAACACAGAGACTCAAAATTAATCTTTTGCCATCCTTTCCCTACCCACTATTCTTTGAAAATTAAAATCAAATGATACCTCACACTTTTCAAAGACACAAAACTCATTGTTTAATGTACTTTCTTCTTATTTATTTATTATTGTAACTCTAATTTAAATGAATATTTCCCATAGAACCGATCATTCAATTGAATTTTTTTGATATATAATATTTATGTTATAGTTTTTATACTTCCTCTGGTAAAAAATTCCATAAAAGAATTTTGAATATATTTTAATCTATTGAATATTCCATAATTAATACTCTAAATAGTTTTAGTAAGAATTATTCTATTGAATATCTTTGTTGATGTAATCATATGATTATTTAAAATTAAAATCTAAGAATATTTCCTATTTAATACAAACATTACCGTATTTACTTTCAAAATTAATAGTATATAGTTTTACCGTATATTTGATCGTGAAGTTTTAAAAAACAAATGTCCTATACACATATCATACATATACCATTTTTTTCTTGTTTCCGTATTTCTGTTCCGAATTTTTTAAACGAACTTTTCTTAAAGATACCGAATATCATACTTTACATGTACCATATTTTACTAATTATAAAGGTCATGGTTTTTTTTTTTTTTAATAATTTTACTCTGTACAGACCATTGAATTTTTTTATAGCGTTAGTTGGATAGCCAAAAGATAACATAAAGATGTAATTTCCTCTTCATTATGAATTTCAATTAACTCACAATTGATAAAGTAAATAAAAAACATAATATAGTCTTGTTCATACTTTATATATGTGTGTGTATATATTTATAATTCAATAGTTGGGAAGGAGAAAATTCTAAATGATTTCATTGAAAATACTAGAAAATATACAAGGTTATTGATGAACTAGTTTATAATTTGGTCTTTAGATAAGGAGAAAAAGTTACCAATGCGTACAATCTTGTCATTGACCTCTAATGGACAACAACAAAAAATGAAAGAAAAAGATTATGTTATGTTAACGCTATGCTTTATATTTTACTAATTATCTAGGCCATGGTTTACAGGTACCGTATTTTACTAATTATCTAGGTCATGGTTTTTTTTTTTTTTTAAAATAATTTTACTCTGTACAGACTATTGAATTTTTTTTTTTTTGATAGCGTTAGTTGGATAGCCAAAAGATAGCATAAAGATGTAATTTCCTCTTCATTATGAATGTCAATTAACTCACAATTGATAAAATAAATAAAAAACATAATATAGTCTTGTTCATACCTTATATATGTGTGTATATATATATATATATATGTATGTATATATATAATTCAATAGTTAGAAAGGAGAAAATTCTAAATGATTTCATTGAAAATACTAGAAAATATACAAGGTTATTGATGAATCTAGTTTATAATTTTTTCTTTAGATAAGGAGAGAGAGTGTACAATCTTGTCATTGACCTCTAATGGACAACAACAAAAAATGAAAGAAAAAGATTATGTTATGTTAACGCTATGCTTGATATATATATATATTTGGAGAGAGTTTCAACTTATAAAGTCTGTTCCAGATAATAGCTCTTTATCATCAAACCAAGACACCAAATCGATTTTTTGGTGTAAGTGAAGATTGAACTCCAGATCTCTTATTCAACCATCAGAGACTTTACTAATTGAGCTAATTTGATATTTGAGTGGAAAGAATAAGGAATATAATACTTTTTATACAAAATTAATTTTATATTCTTACGAGTTTTCAATTATAATCAAATATTTTAATACGATCTCTAAAGTTATTTGGTACAACTTATTCACTTTTTTTTTTTTTTTTTTTTTTGAAAACGAGGTTAATTATTTAAAAATTTTAATTTATAAAAATGAGGATTTTATAAAAATATAGTTTCAAAAATTAATTAATAAATACATGTATTTGTATCAGAGATATCTAAGGTTTAAATTCTCTCACTCTCGACTATTGGATTATAAAAAAGAAAAGAAAAATACTGGTCATTTGCAAGGAATATGCTCAAACTCAAAAGAGCACTTAAGAAAATGTGGCTTTTATAAATAGGCTTGACATGGTTTCTTTTCTTGTTCGGCTAACACTAATATCTTTTATGGGTTTTGGTTGACTAGTGGGTAATTTGGGCTTGGGATGGTTATTGGGTAGCTTGGACATTTTACTTGAGCTTCGTTTTAGGACTTTGCTATTTAGTATTGGACTTTTTGGGGAATGATAATGACTTTGGGCTTTGAAGCCTCACTTTCTTAGGGTTCGTTTGGTTGGGGGAGTGAAAAAGTGGGAGAATAAAAAATTGGGAAGAGATAGAAAAGTGAGAGGATAGAAGAAATTTAATTTTCTTTCATTTGTATTTGGTTGGTAGGATGGAAAAGTGAAAAGATAGAAAACTTATTTGTTTGATTGAGAACAAAAATGATAAGTTGGAAAATGAAGTTGATATAAATTTACAATTATGTCCCTATTAAATAAAACAAAAAGCTAACACATTTTTTTATTAGAACAATTGTGTATGGACACTTCAAAAGAAAGAAGCAACTAGACAAAACCCATGTGCAGGAGAAAACATTTTGGTAGGCCTAGGGAGAAAACACCTAGGCCCTACCACATTTTTTCCTCTCCCTTCCAACCAAACACCCACTAAAAAAAGTTTTCTCTCCACTTTTCTCTTCTCAATTTTTCATCCTCCCTAAAATCCATCCAAACAAACATACCATTAGTGTTAGTTTTTTTAGCTGGGCTTTAAAGAAATATTTGGGCTAAATTGCATGTGAGCTTTAGTCTTGGGTGGTGTTTGTGGGTTTTTGAATGGACTAAGCTTTGGACTTGATGGTTGAGGTTCACTTGTTTGTTGACGTGTTGTTTTGTTGCTCCTGTTCATTGTTGTGTGGAGACTAGAGAGAATGTATAGATAAGCTGTGTATATATATATATATATATATTCTAAAATCTAAAGAGCAGTTGGGTTAAACAATTAAAGAATTTCTAGTCATCTTGTTATCTAGAATGTCAAATAATAAATATATTTACTCTAAGTTAAACTTTGATCATAGGTCAATGTCAGGGCTCGGCAACTTTAATGGCCCGTTTGGATTGAAGAGGGGAGGAGGTAAAGTGAAGGGAAATAGAGTAGAGCTGGCTAAAAATTGACTAATTTTGGGCCAATTTTACTTTACTCTACTCCCCCTCAATCCAAATGGACCAAGTTCTTAGGTTTAGAATCTATTTTATTTAAGCAACACTTCTGTTTCTTATATTGCACACATATTGTATGTCTATATTGTGGGAATAAAAAAACTGAGTAGGAATATTGGGCCGTGGGCCATGCCCGAGGATGCAAAGAAGCCGAGGATGATCAAATAGTAAGATAAGTATGTGGGCTAATGGGCTAAGGACAAGGACAAATAACAACGAACAAGTGGTGTCTCTCGAGGAGCCAAACGTCCTCGGGGAGCATTGTTGAAGGTTGGCACATAGCTGCCTAGAGAATACTATGAGAGGCAACCATACTTTTGAGTACAAGTTTCAGAGAAATGAGTCAATAGTAAACTAAAAAATATCTGAGAAGAAAGCTACTACTAATACATTAAATGTTCTACACCTAACTAACTGGCCACATTTATGTGGAAGTAATGTCTGAACAGTGATATTTAATCTTACAGCTACACACAAAGTTCACAGGAGAGTTCTAATTGGACAAGTATCTAGGAGATCATATATATAATCATCAAGTGGAAAGCTGGGATCAGAAAGAAGAATACTGTATAAGGGGATAGCCTCCATGAAAAAAGAAAAATGTAATCTAGAAAAGAAAGGAGAAAAAGGATAGAACAACTTGTACTTAAACAAACTTGAGTGAGTATAAGAACACTTCATCCTCGGCCTTGACTGAGAAGTGTTATTCCCTTCAAATTGTGTTTTCTTATTTTTCTGGCACAAATCCAATCTATTGTGGCCCGCCCATACTTGATTTGCTAAGTCTTCACCTATAAAATCCACTTTCTAACAAATATATTATTTTGAGCTTGTTGGGCCACTATCCATTTTTAGTGAGCTGAGGATACAAATCTAGCTCTTACATATGTAAATAAGCTTTTCAAAAAAAAAAAACTTCCTGTGTATGTACAATTTAATGTACAACTAGACACGTTTCTCAGTGTGTATATATATATATATATATATAGACAACTAGAACACACAACTGTCATATTCCAGGTCCATTTTGGGAGGAAAATGTGGGCCTATAAAATTAAAATTTCTTATCCAATCTATCAAAGCGATGTTAAAAGGAAACAAAATGGAATAATGGATTGTTATTAAAATAAAAATTAAAAAAAAAAAAAAAAAAAAGGGAATAATGGATGCTAAGAACTTTGTAAGTTGTAACTTAAGCGTGACGTTTCCAATTTAGAGAGAATTTACCGGTATTATAATATTAATGACTCTTTAACTAATGGTACTTCACCTTGTAATTTAGATTTTTTTTTTTTTTTTTTTTTTTGAGAAAGACCTTGTAATTTAGATGAACCTAGATTCAAATGGTAAAAGGAATTAGTAACGCTGTGCTTGTTTTGAGGTTAAAGTTTTCTAAAAATGTGTCATTTTTTGAAGAGTATCTTTTAGAAAACTATTTCATTTTTCAATATTTTATGGTAAACTTGAAAATAAACAGGAAAATATTTTTCTAGTGTTTGGTATGCACAAAAAAATTATTAACACTTTTGAATAATTCAAAATATGAATCCGTGGTTTACTCTTCAAGGGTGGGTACAAAGTGCCCTACCTCAATAAGGTTACATGTCATAAAAAAAATTATATATTTTTTAAATCAGCTAATATAATCAAAATAAATTTAAAAACCATATATAAATTTTGTTGGGATTAAAGCTATGTTGAGTTTGCTTTAGATTTCTCATGTATATTAAGCATTTATTTGACATATCAAAACTTCTATTAGGATTTATTTAGGCACCATAATTACGTTCTAGTTTAAAAAAAAAAAAAAAAAAAAAAAAAAAGACACTATAATTATGTTTCCCAAGGCTAAGGCATTGTTTGGTTCTATGTAAAATGTTTTCCAAGTGTAAAATATTTTCAAATGAAAATATTTTCAGGTGTTTGGTGGCATTTTAAAAAATACTTTGAAAAATATTTTTTAGTATTTGGTTGTATTCTTGAAAGTACTATAGAAAACACATTTTCTACTTGATGCTCACATTTTCTCAGCTTCCAAACAAATATATAATATCATTTCTCAATAGATAAACACAAAAGAAACAAAACCAAACCAAAAATTCATCAAATCCAGTCAAATTGAGAGAAGAAGGAAGAGAGAGAGGTGACTGGGTTCGATCTAGAGGCAGCAAAGGCAAGATCGCGCAGTGGAGGCGACTGGGTCATGGTGGGTCACTCGTCTTGCGATGGTTTGCTCGACATGGGTAGAGAGAAAAATGGTAGATTGATGACATGGGTCTGATAGCGGCGAGATCAGTGGGTGGGTCTTAAGGAGGCGACAGCGACGAGATTGGTTTGTAGATCAGATATCATGGGCGGGTCTGATAGTGTCTCGACTTTGGTTGGTTAGAGGGAAAGAGAGAGGAAGAGAGAAGAGAAAGCTTCCTTGACTGGCGATGTAGATCTGTGGTGAAGACGATGACGATCTGGTGAGGCTGAGGCATGAACCTGGGGTGCGATCAAACTGGCGAAGGTTGGGTTGTCTTCTTCACTTTCCTTTCTAGCTCTCTCTCTGTCTTCAGGTGTGTGAGTCTGCGTGGAGGGGATGAGGACAGCGATCTGACCGACGAGGATGTGCTTGGGAATCACTTCAGGTGTAGTGTGCTTGAGCTCTCTCTCACACTCTCTCTCTCTTCTGGTGTGTTTTCCGGAAATTCATTGAAGGTAAAATAAGAGTGTAAACAATTTTACAACCAAAAGGTCTTATTTTTCGATCAACGTGTACCGTATTTTTCGTTTGACCATATTTTCCGTAGGTACCAAACACCCACAAACACAGCCTAAATCATATTAATTTTCTTTTGTTACTACAAATCTAATGTAGACTAATGGCTTGAATATTTGGATCACATCTTCATACTTTTTTCTCCCAAAAAAAAAAAAAATCACATCTTCATATGGCACAAAAGAAAATATTGAGATATTTCATAACAAAACACACAATACATTTGGTATTCTATTAATAATGAAGAATAAAAATCTATAAAGTATAAAATTTTTATTGTAATAGCCTAAGTAAGTGAGAGAGAGAAAGTTCTAGCCATGTGTAATAAACTTATAATAACATTGGTATTAGAAGAAGAAAAAAAAAAAAAAAAAAAAAAAAAAAAAAAAAAAGGCAAGAATGAGAACAAACAAAAACTGAGCGTGCTTTAAGCAGCAAAAAGATATTATTTTATTCATTTATTTCATATTGCAATGAGATGGAGTTGTTTTCTGAAAAAATTTAGTGGAAAATAACCTTTAAAAAATGTCTTATTTTTTTTAGAGTTTTTTGTTGACCAAAACTAATTTTTCATTAACCAATTTTTTTAGTGCTACCAAACATTAGAAAACGTAGAAAACAATCTTTACATAAGGTTTTTTTTTTTTTTTTAATCTAAATAAATAGAGTGTAAGTCAACAATAATAACAAAACTACATTATAACCCACCAAATTGAAATCGATCCACTAGTGAATAAGTTGGAGTACATGAATAACAAAAGACCCTCCAATCCTAGTCCATCCAATGTACTTGAACCCTCCAAGTTCCTGCTATCAATGAACTTCTCGAAGTCTTGTTTTAACTAGCTTTCCGGATCCTGCAATACACCTGATTACATCTGCCAAGCCTCACCGGCTTCTTTTAGCAAATCTCCAAAGCTTCCCAAGTTCCAAAACACTCTTTACACTATGAATAGGTGTGAGTTGTATTTGGATACAAATCTCCTCTCAAAGTATGACAATGGGAGAGAGAAGGAGAAGAGACTACAATGATTTCTCACTAAAGGATGAGTAGCTCTCTCTCTAAAAGATAGGTGTGTTGTGTTGTAAAAACCTATCTAGAATTTTCTCTCTGAATATTAGCCTCTTTTACTTTTATGAGTAATGAAGGTATATATGGTATAAGTGAATAGTAAGAAAGTCATACTTAAAATCCTCTAGGCAAAATGTTTCGCTGTTACCTCGCAAGATGGCCTGTCTCGCGAAGTACTTGCGAAATGCAGCCTGGCACTTGACTCTTTAGCTTCCAGCATATGCTTCTCACGTGCCCTTTTCGCGGGAACCCTTCTCGCAAACTTCTTGCGAGCTAGTCGCAAAACTGCACTAATCTTCAATTTATGCTCGATTCTTTACCAACTTAATACTAAACCCAATACAAAGAAAAAAAAATCCTACAAAATACAATGAACAAAATTAATGCAATTACAATAGTTTTTGTTATGGAATAAAGTCAACATAAAACATAGTTGTAAATCACAACTTTGCAAATTTGAATTTTTATTATGTTTCATTTTAATATAATATATATGATATAATCATCCTTTTTATATTCTTATAGTCATATTAACGTATTTGTTTTTTGACAAGGGTCTCTAAAACATTGCTATGTTCTTAGAGCAATCTCACCAGTTAGTGCAAAATAGAAAAAGTTGCAAATTTTATACAATTTTACATATTTTTGCTTAAAAATTACCCACATCAGTTTGTCTAAAACACTGTTTATATGCAAAATTGCTATAGTAACCATACATATATGCACGGTTACTGTAACTTTCTATATGATTATTTTATTTTATTTTCTCCCTCCTCTCCCTTGCCTTGTCAAACTCTCTCTCACCCACTCTTCAATGTGAAGAAGAAGAAAAAAAAGAAGAAGAAGAAGTCAAACACCAACATCCATCCACCATCACAACTAACCAACCACCACCATAACCAACCCATTACAAATTCAATTTAATCCAAATACAATCAACCCAAAATTAATGAAAATCATCACAAATTCAACTTAAAATCAACTTAAAATAAAACACAATAGAAAACCCATTTGGCAAAATACAAATCAAACCAAAACCTAAGCTTGCCGCCACCATAAGAGAGAGAGTGTGAGTGTATTCAGCCTTGGAGGCTTGGTAGAGAGATTTTTTTAGATTTGAAGAGAGCACTGATTTGATAGAGAAAGAGAGGGGGAGAAAGAGAAAGATTTTTTTTTTTTTTTTTTAATGAAAAAGAAGAAGAAGAAAGAAAGAATAGCAAAAGAAAAAGAAGAAGAAGAAGAAGAAGAAAAAGAAAGAAAGAAGATGTTGAAGAAGAAAAATTGTAGAAGAAGAAAGAAGAAGAAGAAAAAGAGAGAGAGAGAGAGAGTGTGTTCAGAGAAGTGATGTGTGGTAAGGTGGTGGGGTTGTGTAGGGGTAAGGGAAATGATAAAAAAAAAATGTGAAAAAATATTATTTTAATAAAAGAGAATGTATTATAGATAATCTGATGCAGGTGTTTTTGCAAATTAATTATGTAAAATAGAAAAAATAGGTTTTTATTGTAAAATAGAAAGAAACTTTTACACCTACTGATGTGGTTTCTCTTACAATGATCCATGATCCAATTTTAGTACCTTGCCACAGGGGTTAGTAGGGATGGTAAAGCAATACTCACTCTTGACGATGGTATAGATGTTAAGGGAAATGATGAGTACTAAATTCTATATATATTTAAGGTGATAATTGATCCACTCAAAAGAATTTATTGTTGGGCCAAAAACATTTTTATTTTTAGAATACAATAATTAAAGTCACCAATTTAGTCCAAAAAAAAAAAAAAAAAAAAGGAAGTCACCAGTTACAAACAACAATTAAAAAAATAACTTCAATGCACCCGGATTATGATCCAATTAATCTTATAATCTTAAATTATTTAAATAAAATAAATAGTTAAATTATGGTTTTTCACATAACATTTATGTTGGCTTTATTCCATGACAAAAATATTGTAATTTCATTAATTTTATTTTTAAAATTTTGTGGGATTTAATTGTAATATGTTTAGTATTAAGTTGGTAAAAATTGCTTAAGACAGTTTATCTTACGACTTGGCTTGCGATTGGCTAGGGACTCAGCACCCGCAAAAAGCCATGTGAGGAGCACATATGGAAGTTCAAGAGTCAACATATCTTGCAAGTAACTCGCAACTTGCCCAACTCATGAGATGACCGTGAGATGCACTGACAGCTGAGATTTAAGTGTGACTCTTATACCCTTCACTCGTACTATATGCACCCTCACTACCCACAAAATTGTTTAGAAGAAAACCCTAGAGAGGTTTCTATAGTACCCACCATTTTAGAGAGAGCTACTCATCTTCAAGAGAGAAATACTTGTAGTCTCTTTTTCTCCCCTCTCCCATTTTTATACTTTGAGAGAAGATTTGTACCCAAATACAACCCACACCTATTCAGAGTGTAAACAGCATTTTGGAGCTTAGGAAGCATTGGGTATTTGCCAAAATAAGTCGGTAAGGCTTGGCGGTGCAATCAGGCGGTATTGTAGGATCTAGGAAGCTAGTGAAGACAAGACTTTGAAAAGTCCATTGGTAGCTAGAGCTTGGAGAGCTCAAGTTCTTTGGGTATATTAGGCTAGGAGAGTCTTTTAGATATCTTTGTACTCTAACTTATTCATTAGTGGATCATTTCGACTTAGAGGGCCGCAAAAAGGTTTTTCGCTGTTTGGTTTCCTTTTCGATAACACATTACTGTGTTATCTTGGGTTTGCTACTGTTTTACCCATTGCTCTTTCCATTTTAGCATTGCACTTATTTGTTCATCCATACAATTGTTGAATGCTTTGATTGATTAATTTGCTAATCACGTATATTTCACATTAAGTGTGCTAAGCATAAAATTAATCAAGCCAAAATTAAAATTTAGAGTCTAAGACTCTAAACAAGCTCTAGTAGTTTGTAATATTGAGCTTTTAAAAATCACAATCTTGCATCACTCGTGTATGTGCCATGTGTCCAAGTGCCACATTCGCCCATGTTCTAGTGCCACATATTCATAGAGTTTTTTTTAAAATGTATGTATTATTTTATGTACCTATTGATAAGTTTGTAAACTTTTTACATGGACCTGACTTTTTATTTGGTTTTAAAAAACCCACTTCCTTCAACTTCCATATCAGAATCTACACATTGATCCATTATAGTTTAACAAATGAGCACTATTGCGTAGACTGGGAACTAGTCAGACAGGTGAAAGATAATATATTGGTGCAACTTTTAGAAGTCGCCAATAAATTAAGGAGCTCCACAATAATATAAAAGAGTTACTATAATGGAACATAGGTTCACTGGGTATGATTTACTCACTTCAGCAAGAAGCCAAAGACCAAACAACAATCTTGCAGATAGAATATATATATATATTCTAGCTCGAATCGGGGATATGTTTAACATTAATTCTAACAAGTTCACAATTTAAAACGCTGGTGTGCTCAAAGTAATTAAAATATTAATTGAAAAATTTGTTAAAAAGCAAGAGGCCCTCTTAGGTGGGAGGCTAATGGCTGTGAGAAACTACAATATCAGACTTTTGGGAGCATAAAATACTTGACTAAACAGAAGGAAAAAGATTGGTGAAAAAAATATATATATATTTGTACATAAACCGATCATAGGAAGAAACTATCCTCTTGCAATTGCAACTGGTGGGGGCCTGCCACATTCACTTTTATAAACATTTTGTATGATTTTTTTTTTCCTTCTTATAATTCAGTTGTTAAAATATGTTGGGAAAGAATTTGAACCCTAGTTCTCTTTGTAAAAGAGATTGAGTATTGTCGCTGAGTTACAAAATTTTCGACATATTTTGTATGATTTTTTTTAATGCCAAAAACAGCAAATGATAGAATAAGGTAACCATTAAATTAAAATGAAGATTATTGGACTTAGCAAAAGAAAAAAAAATAGATTAATATTGGTTATGTTCATATTAATTTGTTGATAGAAATGATATACAAATTTGCATTCCGCTAAACTGAGAAAAAAAAGGGGGTGGGAGTGAAGGCACTAGCAGTCTACCAATTAGTGTTAAATAAAATAACACAAGTTGTTCATAGAATTGTACGTAATGGACCGTGGATAAAAAATAATGTAAAATACAAAAAGTCAACATAGAGGTTGATTAAAATAAATTAATTAAAGGTTTGTACGTCTTGATTACGTTTAAACTTTAATCTCTTGTAAACCACTTGCATATATAATGGAAGCTTTTTTTTTTGTTTTTGTTTTTTAATATGTCAACTTGCATATTTTAGCGTTTACGCATTTCTTTCAATGCCTTTCACTAGAGATCTTCATCTTGCAAGAAGAAATATAATTTATAAGTTTGGTTTTTATAAAATAATTAAGCATATGATTTTTCTTGTTGAGTGAATTCAAATCTCAATTTTGCTTCATGTCTCCATCGTTGTTTAACTATAAACTTCCTTACGAAGAAAATGATGAAAAATAATTTGGTAGAGTTGGTTGTATATGAGCTAGGGAAATTACTTGAGAGTTCACCTAAATACCATATCCTCTTTACTTGAGGGTTCATCATTACTAAATAGTAAATCTTTAAATGTGTTGCCTAAAATTTCCTAAATGCTTTTACAGGCAGTAAAGCATAATGGACAATTTAGCACTAAAATGTCACTTTTTCTCACCAATCCATAAATAAGTTTTGCCGATTTCAGGAAAATACAAGTTTGTTACATCAGCAAAACACTATCGCTCACCGATACAACTTGAATGAATTAAATGCATAATTGCGGTCCCAATTGTGCGTATGGGATTCTTGGAAGATAAAGCAAAAGGAAAATTTGGGTTACCAAATGGCATTAATTATAACAATTTAATTGTTAGGTGTATAATTGAATAAAAAATAAACAGACCTAGGCCTTCTTTCATAATTGTTAGAGTATCTCCAATGGTCTATGTAAAGGCAAAATATTCTCTATAATAGAGAATGAGACCAAAAAAAGCCATTCCAATGGACTCTCTATACTTGGATTTTTTTTTTTTTGGCTCATGCATGAACAATAACTCATCAAGTTTGATGGACTACTATTCATTCTTCAAATGCTTTTTTTCTATTATAATAATTAGGTGTTGAATAAAAAAATGTTGAAAGATATGTAGTTGTTAAAAAAAGAATAAATAATATTTAAATGAGATAGAAAATAGGATAGAGAATCTGTTAGAAAATGTATTTAAAAAAGTAGGTAAATAAAATGTAAAAGTCATTATTCATTCTCCAAATAGTACAAAAATTTGATAAATTTGCTGGAAATGCTCTTAAGGTAATATAGCTTTTTTTTTTTTTTTAGAGAGAGATGATATAACTAGTTATATGATTTGTTTTGAGGAAAATAATTAAAATATAACATGTCAAGGGGACAAAGAGGATATGAGTCTGAGAGTTTTGCATTAGAAAATGCCAAAATGGGACTATAGGATTTAAAATAACAATTTCAGGCTTACTTTAATTCATATTTAAAGCTTTCATATCTTTTAGAGATAGCTTAGAATGAAATATATGCTACATCTCGAACATAAGGAAGGTCTGAGAAATTTTTGAAAATACAAATCTTTCCTCTAAGTATTAATTAATATTATTCTCACCAAGTAATATTTCATTCCGTCCCTTCAAAGGATGAGAGAGGTCGAAAATTTATGCTTGAAAAGCAAAGGTTTTGCCGTTTTGGAGAGTAGAGGACTATATATACACCCCTTAATCCTTATATATAATAGTTGAATATACATTAATTTTTTTTTATTAATTTGTTATTAAAAAATTAGAAAATTAGAAAATAATAATAATAATAATAATAATAAGCTTAAGCCCCCACCAAGTATGAAATGTGAATTTCCAAGTGTCCAACACTCAAAATAAAAGAATAATTCCCTTATCACTTCCTCCATTCTTTTCCATTCTTTCCTCCTCCTCTTCCCAAAACCAATTATAAACATTTCCACTTGCACTTCACTTCTCTCCTAGCTAAGCATACAACAGCAATTACACCCATGAATCTTAATCAAACTTCCTCACATAGCCTCACAGATGAAGAATTCTCAAAGCTCCAACCCATCATCAAAACCCATCACACATTTGAACCTTGCCCTAACACATGTACTTCTCTCTTAACACAACACATAGAAGCCCCAGCTAGCATAACATGGCCTTTTGTACGTGATTTTGGGAACCCCCAAAAGTACAAGCACTTCATCAAAAGCTGTACTATGGTTGGTGATGGAGAAGTAGGAAGTATAAGAGATGTTAGGGTTATTTCAGGTCTACCAGCTTCAACAAGCACAGAGAGATTAGAAGTTCTAGATGATGAGAAGCTTATTTTGAGCTTTAGTGTTGTTGGGGGTGAACATAGGTTACATAATTATCGATCTGTCACATCGGTGAATGAGATTATTAACCAGGAAGGAAGGGTTTATACAATAGTTTTGGAGTCTTATATTGTGGAAATACCTGCGGGGAACACTGCTGAGGATACTAAGCTGTTTGCTGACACAGTTGTGAAATTGAACCTTCAAAAGCTTAAGGATTTAGCCATGGCTTCTTGGAACATCATGAAAGACCCTCCTCATCAGCAAAGATATGATGATCAACAGTGATGGCAATGTGGTGCACATGGCTCAACTCTCGAGTAGGTTCCTTATGATGGACATATTCTTGTAGCGTGGCGTGGGTATGTTGCTAATACTTGTTTATTTTGCAAGTTGGAATATATAAATTTTTTTTTCTTTTTTTGTTGTTGTTTTTTTTTTTTTTTTTTTTTTTTGAGAAAGTTCTTTTTTTCTTTTTTTGTTGGTTTTTTTTTTTTTATATAAGTTCTTTTTTTTGTTGTTGTTGTTTTTTTTTTTTTTTGTTGGGTCATATATATATATTGCAAGTTGGACTGGCTTGTATATACATTTTGATTTAGAGGGGGATGAAATTAATGCATTTGAATATATATATATATATATATATGAATTTAAAGAAATCCTTAAATTTTTTTTTTTTTCTATTTTCAAAAAATAAGAAGATGCTCTAATTTATGGGATTCGACCAAACACAAATAGCAAGTGTATTATTGATATCTTTTCTTTTTGCTAAGTGCAATTATATTAATATCTTTCTAGTTAATGCATGAAAGTCAACCTTTCCAGGGTAATTTATCTTATTTAAATTACTCGAGCCGTACTATCTTGATTTCTATTATATTATTTCATTGTCTGACCAAATCCTTATAGTCTATTGCATTTCATTCGATTGGCTATCAGTGTCAAGTACTGAGGGGCAATCATTTTTACTTTTATTTATAATACTTTTAATAATAAATTTTTATTTTCAACAAAATAAGCGGTATTAATTCAAACAGATTCTAAGTATTCGTTTTCTATAAATAAAAAAGATTAGGCCTAAGTATCAAGTACTGAGGGCAATAATTTTTACTTTTATTTATAGTATTTTTAATAATAAGTTTTCATTTTTAGCAAAATAAGCGGTATCCAAACAGATCTTAAGTATTCATTTTCTATAAATAAAAAAGATTAGGCCTACATTTGGATTATTATTTTTTTTTTCCGTTATTATAGTACTAAGGGTCTTTTGGAATTCGCTTATTTTGCTGAAAGTACTATAGATAAATGTAAATGTTAGTTGAAATAGTATAATAGGACCCATGAATAGTACCAAAAAGTACAGTGCAACCCATAAATAGCAACAAAAATAAGTTAAATAGTAAAATAAGTTTGCAAAAAATAAACTAACCAAACAGATACTAGGTACTAACTTCTTTATTTATGTATAATTTTTGGAAGTTCTTTTTATAAAAAAAAGTATAATTGTACTTGTACCAACTTTCAATAAATAAGTAAATAGACATTTGAACAAAAAACTAATTTAAACTCACATCAAATCTTAGAAAAGAGAAATTGATATGCATGATTACTCTCATTTTATTCTAGGCAAAAATGGGCTCTTGCTCATTTCATCCAAAAGATGTAGCAAAATACTCATGTTCTGAAACTTTCTAGCAAAATACCCCTGTTTTGAAACTTAATTTTCTAAAAATCGAGTTTTACATTGAAACTGGATTTTTAGAAAATCGAGTTATAGGCAATCAAACTTAAAATAATAATAATAATAATAATAATAATAATTTATGGAACTCGAGTTCCATGTGAAATTTTCCAAATAACTCGATTTTTTAAAAATCGAGTTTTAAAATAGGAGCATATTGCTAGATAGTTTCAAAACAATGACATTTTATTACATCTTTTAGGTGAAAGAGACAAATGCCCATTTTGGCCTTTTATTCTATATTGTATAGCATTCATAAATTGCAAACATTATGATAGGTTCAAAGTACGATCAAGTCCATATATTTAATTTTTAACTTATACAGACATGACTGACTGTTTCTTATTATTATTTTTCGACTTTTTCTTTGGGGGATCACACATTACCGGCAGCTCAAGACTTAGCTACTTTGCTACATTTTTATATATCTACATGATTGATTGTCCGACTTCCCCATATCTTTATTTACTCACATTTTCCCCCCCTGAGTTGATGTTTGCCAAATCCAAATATAAAAAAAATATTTGCCAAATCATAGTATTTTGTTAGTTACTTTTGAATCCCTATTTATTTTTCTTTTTGTTGAGATTTTGGCTCTACCATTGAGCGGTGGGGCGGGTTGAGTTCTAGTTATACCTTTTAGAATAGTCCATGAAAATATTTGGTGCTATCTAATTAATTATGACCGGTTAATTTTTATTTTTTATGACTGGTTAATTATGACCGGTTAATATTTGGATAATCTGATAGGTACAATAGTAGGGAGAAAGAATTTGAATCATAGTTCTCTTTTAACTTTGTTATAAAGGAGAGTAGATTATGTCACTACTTTCAAGAATCTTGACTATATTAGGGTTAATTAGGGATTTAGCACTTGTGATTTTAAGTTTTATTCATTTTTAGGGACTTCTATTTTAGATAAATAAAAATGAAAATAAAAAACAAAGTCATATATGTAGAAATATATCAATTTTTTTTTAAAGCAAAAAAAAAAAAAAAAAAAAAAAAAAAAAAGATCTGACTTTTTAAAACAAAATTATGAAAGGCATAAAATTGTGCTTAGTCGTTCTTTTGAGATAATTATTAAATTTTTGTAAAATTTTGAGACCCACAAGAAAAAAAGAGAGTAGAAGATAAGCATCTATAAGAAATTGATTTGTGTCTTTTGACCCCTTTCTTTTTACGGGCTACAATGAATCCAAACCCAAGAAAAGCCCAAACTACATGGGCCTTGCAGGGAGAAAAGCCTGAACCAAGACACGAGCCAACACAGCCCCAGTGCCGAGAGGGAAAACCATGAGGGCTTTCGCAAAAAATGATTAAAGCCTTGGAAAGAACTTAATTTGACAAAACAAAAAGAAGCCCAACAAAGTACCCAATGGCTTCAAGTCAGCCTCAAAGAGAGTGTTGAGTGACCCGATCAGTAGCCCAACCTGCAAAGGAGCCTAGTTTGGAAAAGATTTGAAGAGAAATCTTTCAAACTACTTTTATACTTTTTAACTTTTTATTGAACGTGGATTTTAAAAAATTTAACTGTAGGATTACATAATCTTATTATATTGTTTATACTTGCAAAATTAAGATCAAAAATCAATAATTATGTCATCAATTAAATATTTAAATTTCAAGTTTTTTATAACATAGAGTTATGCATAAAAAATAAATTTATTAATCAAAAAGCAAATAATATTCGATTTGAAATAAATTTAACATGCTTGTTAATAACATAAAAACATGCACTCCAATGATTAAAATTTTCAAAATTCATATCTAATAAAAAAAAATATGAAGAGTTTGTAGAGTTTCTCTTCAAAATTCTAGGGTGGTAAGCTTCAGAAAAAAAGGGAGGGAAATGAACAAATGTTGAATTTTCTGCTACGACTTTTAGGTGTTGCATTTGTAGGGAAATACATACACTCAAGGTTGTCAAATCGGGATCTTACATAGGATCATTGAAGGTAGGTGGGATCGTAGATCGTAGGATCGAATCGTGAATCGTAAAATCCTACATATTTTTAGATTTAAAGCAAAATACACATTGATAATGGCTTTTTATGTTGAATAATCATGTAAAATATAAATTCATTCATAAAAAAAACTAAGATTTGCATCATATGATATAATTTGCATGTCATACATCACTAAATCTATACTAACAAAACAAATATATTTAAGTTTTTGACTTAATGTATCTAAAAAATTCAATAAATGTTTAATTAGCAACCAAATACCAAAATATTTATCAAAACATATGGAAAATATTTTCCAAGTTCTAAGTTCCAAGTTTGAAATCCAAAATAAATTAGCAAATGGAAACTAGCTAACTACAATATGAAATTCAAAAGTAAGATGAATATTAAGGTAAAGTGAACGTTTAATTTTTCTCATTCTAAGGTTCTTATAACTACTATCCTAAATTCCTAATCATCATCTTCCATTTTATCATCTATATAGACATTATATATTTGTATATTAGAGTTGCAAAAGATATCAAGATACAATTTCACACTCAACTATTCAAGTTATACCACTCAACAACAATTAAAGAGCATGCTAAAAAAAAAATCAATAAATCGATATACAAATACAAGCATAACTGATAAAATTATATATAAAAAATATTTTAGTAATATTAGAATACAAATTAGTATATTGATCAAACAAATTTAACAACATTATAACTTAAAAGGTAGCAAAGCCAACTTCAAATTCTTCATTTATAAATGATGAAGCATTCCTTCATTTTGATTACAAGTGCACTAGAAACTAAAAAACATTTGTTTAGGTTAACATAATTTTATAAAAATAAAAGAAAAAATCATACCACCCCAACATGAAAAAATAAAAACCCTTAAAGCTTCATCAAAACAAAAAATTTATCCCAAAACAAAAACAAAACAAAACAAAAATTAATGTTTTTGGTAGGATCAGTAGGATCCCATACGATCCTACATATGATCCTACCATTTTTACGATCCTAGTGTGATCCTAAACGTTTTAGTGAGATGAGATCATAAAATCGTGCGATCTTACAATCCAGATCGTGATTTTGACAACCATGCATACACTCCAAAAGAATGAAAGCAAATCTACCACAAGGTGCATGCCATGTCCATTCCCACACCCTTGGACTGATTGCTCACTAAATTGGCCCCATCACCATTTATTACACTCAACCATTTATCTACCAGGACTAATCAAAAGTTCATAGCCTAATGACCTTGGGATTCTAGCTAGCTCTCTAGAACACATTAAGAACCCACCAAAAAGAGCTTGAATTAGATCAAAGATGATCCCTTTTCAAATTTATCAAAATCACTCCTTCAAACAAAAAGCTTAGCAACATCTCGAATTCCTTAAAGCCCTTTGACATGCACCATTCAACATTTCCTCTCTCACTCTAACCTCACTCACCTATGGGTTCTCACTTGAAACCTACCACCATTTAGCGGGATACAAGTACAACAAGAGGGCTGTTTTTGGAAGTGTGAGGTCCCTCTTTGTGACAGGTCCTTAAACCCAAGCCCAACAGGGTGTTGTGGGCTTGTTGAGGGGACAAGGATCTTTGGGCGAGCTGGAATCGGTTCACCAAGATAAGAATATGTAAAATTAGGCTCTTGAACTGAGCTGTACACAAGCTACAAATAAGACAGGAAACAAAAAAGCACTAAGAAGGCCTATACTTTAGTGAAGAAACGAGGGAACTGTTAGAGTTTTATAATAAAGAAGGACGAAGATATCAATAAGTGCAAATCATCAATAAACTTTTGATTAATGAAGTTAGTGTTCTCATTATACAAAAGAAAACAAGCTTTTCAATGAGCAAGAATGATCTCAAGGTTGCGAAGCTCCCTGGATCTCTAAGTTTACAGTCTTGAGAGAAAGGTGCTAAGGAAACCTAAGACTTCTAAAATTTGAACCCTAGGTTTAGCGCAGGAAAAATTCTCAAGTTTTTTTCTATCCACACTTTTGCTCTTTCTTATTTCTTTGCCTTCCACACATTCAAGGTGGCTTCCTTTTATAGTGAAACTTGAAGGGTATGAATTTACCATTTTCTCCCAGGTCCTCAACTCTTCCAATCTTATTTTGGAATGAGTATCTCAAGATTTCCTTCCCTTCTCATTCTCTTTTCTTTTTTCCTTGGAGTAACCCTTGAAAGCCCTTCTTATAACCTTCCCTTTATAGAAGATGCTTTCTTCCCAACCATTTCAGATCCCTTTCAACGTCAACGAGGATGGGTCTTTTTCTAAACCTGGAGGGGTGAACATTTTGAAGGTTTCTCCATTCCGATGGTGACCAGTCACGGCATGTCTTTTTCTGAAATGGTGTTGATCTTTCATCAGAATGAATGCTTCTTGTAAAGGTTCTCTGATCTTGTCATGCTTTTAGTCTTCCTTCCTTCTTCAAAGCCCCTCAGTCTCCCTCCTTTCTTAGACAGTTCAGCATCCAACCTTAGGTCCTCAATGCTAACATGGATCCTTGTCCTTTCCTTATACCTAGGACCTTAGGCTTTTTAATTTCTTCATTTTCCCTTTCTTTACGGCCTCTTCTTTTTTCCTAAGGGGCAAGATCCCTTTTGGGCTTGTCTATTCATTAGGTTGGGCTGCATTTCCCCCCCTTCTCCAATTTGGGCTTCTTTTTCCATTTCATTCCTTCTTTCCTTTTGGTAGGGGCCTCGTTGTGAGTACCCCATAGCTGTAAGAAGGCCTATGTCTATTGGCTTCCTAAATTTGGGCTTTCTCTTCTTTTTGGGATTTCTTGGGTGCCAATAGGAAGGGATCCCAATCCTTATAGATTTGAATGACTTAAAAATAGGTTGCAAGTATGTAAGGGTTAGGGTCAAAGTTGTTGATAGCTAAATACAATATGGTTCTTTCATACTTGCTTTCTTGCAAACTATTGACTAACTCCATCATGTTGTTTATTATAATATGTTGTTACTTGTATTTTGAGCTTTGATGTTTATTAGTTTATGTGCAGGCTAGTGGTGACAGAATAAGATCAAATGCCCATTTTGTAGGAGTACTAAATTTGAGTCCCCCTTTTTGAAAGGCCTAAACCAACTGTAACATGTGTCTAGGGCATAACCTAAGAAAGAGAAGGGACCTCACATAAACTTACGTGACAAAAATATAAATAAATGGATCCAACATTTGAAGGTTCCATTTAAGGTATTTTCTTTTCAATTTTAAATAACATTTTAAGATCTATATAATCATATTTACAATTTTTAAGTGGTACATTTTAAGACCCAAAAATTGATTGGTATCTTGGTCTAATAATAAAGAGCACAATCATCAGAAGCGAACATCATAGGTTGATACTCTTTTTTTTTTTTTTTTTTTTTTTTTTTTAAAGTAGTACATTTTTAATTGGACATTTTGTGCTATTAAAAATACTATGGTTATGTAAGAGTTTGAAAATTTCTTGGATTTTAGAGTTTAGGGATATTTCTAGGGCTTTTTAGCATATGTAAATAAATAAATAAGAAAGTACACTATGATCAATGTTAGACTTAAAGCTAATCGAATACATTTTTTTATAAATTATTTTTAGCAAAAAGTCTCCTAAAAAGGGATTTTTTATTATTATTTTTTCTCTCACTTCTCCCATCACCCATCAGATTCTCTCTTCCCTCTTATTCTCTTCCGTCTCTATCTCAACTTTAATCCCAGCAAAATTTTGCAAATTTATCAACAAATTCATCAAATCCATACAAATCATAAAATTCATCAAATATAGATCTCAAAATCATCACACCCATTTACAAATCCTCAAATGTAGATCTCAAACTTAGAAACACATATACAAATCCATATGAATCATCAAATTCAAAGCAACTGCGGCAATAATAAAAATAATAAATGAATAAAGTTGATTATTTAACTAAAATGATGTGTATAATAGATAGATTGATATGGGTGTTTTTGAGAAATGATTGTGTAAAATAGAAAAGTAGCTTCTTATGCTAAAATAGACGGAAAGTTTTAGACAAACCAATGCAAATGTTTTTATGATTCTGTGAATGGTAGAGAAAAAATGGTGGATTTATATGATAATGACAGATAGCTAATCACAATCTATCACATAGGACAGTTGTGATAAAGTGTATGTAAAAGTATGTGATATTAGCATTATTGAATTATCATAGGGGTGGACTCTCATGGCACTCATCCTAGTGTTAAAGAGTGATTACACATATTAGATACAAAAAATACCATATTCATTAAGCCATCATTTTTCAAATAAGTCTAGTGACACAATTTTTCCAAAGTTATTGATGTGACAATAAAAGTGATATCAAGTGTAAGTTTATATGAAAGCAAGGTTGCTTCAAATACAACCTACAACCTTAAAAAATTAGCTAACAAAATTATGAAAAATATCATGTCTCTATATATAGTCTATCATTATTAGATTCCCAAGGTATAGATAAAAGGATCCATTGCGCATGTAATTGGAACCAGGCTTCCTATATTGGTATATCAAAATTGGACAGTACTCAATTACACATCGAATAATGGCAATGCGCACGTATGATGATGTTTTCAACTAGAAACTAGGCTTTTCTCCCTTCAAGGCGTTCTGATTACTAATAGGGTGAGGTTTGGGTCTAGCGTTGCACTGGACCCATTAAAATTATAACATGTGTATACTTTTAAATATACGTTACCATCTTAACAAGTCTAATACACTGTATGCACTAAACCTAAGCCTTACCCTTACCAATATGCCATTTAGTCAATCGAAACATACTAGAAAGTAGAAACCAAAATATTGGTGGATTCTGCTTTTGAATTTTGATATTGCTATTATTATTATTATTTTTTTTTTTTTTTGTCTTTTGGCTGAAGATATTGCTATTATTCAACAAGTGTCGCATGCGAGTTATTTCTGGGCCATATAAGTGCAAAAAGTTTCGATTATTAGCACTAAAAGGTTAATTGTCACGTACGTACATCTCCAACAACGCCTACAATACTTTAAGACAGAATGCAACAAAAGCAAGAGGTGAAAAAATCTTCCAAAGGCAATAGATATTAGATTGCATTTTTAATCAAAGATTTACACTACTGGGTCCTAATAATAGCTGTACACTGTTGTTGTCATATCACATTTGTAAAGCACTTTCATGAGTGAGAGATCATGTGACTATCTTGAGGGGCGGCGCCACCTGAAAAAAAAAATTATATATAATAATTTAAATTTTTTATTTGTCTACCTTTCAAAAAAATTTGGAGACACTTTCAATTTTTTCATGCCAATGCAATTAAATTTTGTTTCATAATTTGTTCTACATTCAATGGATAAATGATTACTTAGTTGTGTACATTGAAAGAGATGTAGCTTGTAGCATTGATAATGAGACTATCATGCAACGATTTCAAAATATAAAAACGCGTAGATGACAATTGTAAATTTTATATATTTGCGTGTTTTTTATTATTGTTGTTATCAATATATAAATTTCTCTTTTTATTAAATTGTATAATTTATATTTCTTAAAGAATACCCTGTGAAAAATTTCTGGAGTCGCCACTACATGTAACAACGTCGACAAGATGCAACAAAAGAAATCAATGATTAATGAAAATGGCTGACTCCACTACATTTCACTTCATAAATTTTGGCCTAACACCATTATTATTAAAGATTTATGATATCACTTTCACACGAGTCTATTATTAACGCCGTTATTATTAGTACTAATCACATTATGCAAAAATGGCAATGGTGTATATATAAAATCTATAGATTGATTTCTAAATTCAATGTGTATTCAAGGAGTGCAGCTTTCATAAGGTAAGATTTTTTCCATGCTAAGTGTGAGACCCATTCATGTGAGTATTTTTTTACATATAAATCTGTGACATTAAATCCTTTTGGGTAAGGTCATGGTAATGTTAGGTGTTTTGTACAAGAGCACTCCAAAAAGTTATGGTAATAAATGTTTGAGCAATGCTACACACATTCAATTTATGTTTCATTCAAGATGAAGATTAGGTGAAGAATCTTATTTGTCATAATTTTTTTGCCTTGCAATACTTGAAGGAGGGATCATAGTCACCACTCACCACTCACAATGAAGGAATGTGAGTTGCAGATCAAGCAGAACCACTAACCAAGCCTATTCATGGAATGGATATGAAAATGGTGTTAGCTATAGAGGAGTTACTTTCCTTCGACATGTATATATTCGATCTAATAAAGGAGTAATTCTTAGGTACTATTGGAGTATAGAGAATGGTATTCCCTCTTCTCACATTCATGGTGGGGTCCACTCATTAAATTCATGATAGGGTTCACTATGAACATGAAAGGAGGGAGTCTCATTTCTCCATACTCCAGGAGTACCTAAGTATTTTCCCTAATAAAGTACCTTATCCCCATTTTCTTGTACAAAACATACAACAAATTGGAACAATAAACAAGCCTAATCAACGGGGGAAAAAAAAGGTTCAATAATGTTAAAGGAAAAGAAAAGAAGATGACAAATTAACAGTGGGGTCCTAGAGGTTTGAACTTTGAAGGCTCAACTCTTATGAAGAATGAGGTGAAACTGAAACCATATGCTTTATTGAAGGAAAGTGCTAAATATAAAAAAGAAATGAAAATTTTCTTTTCATAGTGATGGATAGGTGACTGGAGGATGGAATTGAAAGCATACAAATTACATTTTTCTTTCTGTAATACAGGGAGTAGTTACTATTAGGGGTGGTAATTGGGCAGGTTAGATAGCTTTTGAGTTGGAACATAGATGAGTTGGAAACATAAGCACCCATTATCCATTTATGGCTCATTTAATTATATTACCTAATGGGTCTTTACCCATTTGACCCAAATGTTTAATTAGGTTGGGTCAAGACTTATTCAAATTAAGTGGCTAATGAGTGAGTTAATGGATTTGGGTAAAATTTGCCACCCTAGTTACCATCACTCGTGGGTTCCAGTTAGTTTAACTGGTAAAGTTTCTAATAGTTAAATAAAAGATTTGATGTTCAATCTCTACTTACACTAGAAACCGATTAGTGTTTTGGTTTAATAATAAAGATTTATCATTAGGAGCGAACGCCATAAGTTGAAACTTTAAAAAAAAAAAAAAAAAAAAAAAATCTCTTAAAAAAAAGCTATCATCACTCTAGATTTTTCATTTTTCCCCTTTGTTTTTTGTCTTTTCCCCTTGCTATTATTCCCATCAACATTTTCCCCCATTTATTCTTGAAGGTGGATTTTTTTTTTTTGATAAACTGTTGAAGGTGACTTAGATTCTAAGATAAGATTGATGCTGATCCCTCCAATTATGTATTTCCTTAGTGCGTCTGAAACAATCAATTTGTTTCCCCAAACACGAGCGAGAATCAAGAAATATTATGCGAATTAAAGCAAGACAATATCTATGTTTTATTATTGATACCTTTGGTTAACACCTAGAACCTTGGTACTAGCTTGTACAAGCTATATATGCACAGCAACAAGGTACATGAAAATTGCAATTTTGTCAGCAAAGCGAATACTTTAACCAAATTTCTGATAGATTGAGGTTGTCTTAAGATATAATGAGTAGCACACCTAGAATCATCTGTAACTTGCAATCTACTGAAAATTAACTGGTGTAAAGAATTGATAGCAATTTAACAACGATTAGTACTAGGATCATATATTTTAAGTGTTGGCAAATTCCGTGTCAAAGATTTTGTTGTAATTGCAAAAAGTTTTTCGTGTATATGACTCATTTGAGTGTAGTTGGGTTTACCAGAAGAAAAAGAAAAAAAGATGAAAGTCGAAATTGTTGATCTGAAGGGTTTGGTCAACCGAATTGTGTAGTTCGCTTGACCCTCGTCTGACAGTTGGGTTGGGTTGACCGAACTTGCCCAAAGAAAATTTCTATATTATATTTTCAATTTTGAGTGCTACCATCCAACTGTTGGTTTTATACCATTTTTTGAACGAAAATCGAACCCAAATTTATAGAGAATGAAGGTAGGAGACTGTTGTACCATTTGAAAAAATTCCTTGTAGACCCATACCTTCACCCTCTCCCATTGACCATCTTTGCGAGGAGAACTTCACCAGAACATTGAGCGTAGCCTTGAGTGATTTGGATTGCTGGAAAACCATAAAGACTTCAAAAATCTTCAAATGGCCTTGGATTGTTCGAGAGATCGGATTTGTGGTCGGCGTACTTGACTGGTGTTTGGAGACTCTGAAAAGAGACGATTAGTGCATTCTGTTGCTAATAAGATCTGGAGGCTCAAGCATGTGTTCATTGCTTAACTGGAGGTCTAGCAAGTCAATATGGATTCCATTGAAGAGTTTTTATCCCTTAGTGTTGCCCTTTGAGTTTGCTATTTAATTTGGATTAATCAATCATTTGGGCTCAAGTTAATTTGGATTCAAATTGATAGCAAGCTGTTCTAAGGGTCTAAAAGTAAACTTTCAATTAGGTCCATGACCTCTATAAGCTTAAGGCTTTTGTAGATGAAACCCCAAATTGGAAAGGGTCTAAAAGTAAACTTTCAATTAGGTCCATTACCTCTATAAAATTAAGGCTTTTGTAGATGAAACCCCAAATTGGAAAGTTCTTTTCCTGGGCAATGGCATCAGATTCCAACATTCCATGTGCCATCTTTAGCGATCCTTCCCAAAATATGCTCCACCCAACTTTTTTTTTTTTTTTTTTTTTTTAATGTACCAAGATACCATGATGCTGCAACATGTCTCATACATGTATGTGTGCACAAGATGCAAGTTGGAATTTATGTATATTTAACAGTACTTGTCCAATCTACATAAAAGAGAACATCACAAAGTTACAAGTTTTTTTTTTTTTTTTTTTTAATGCAAGACAGAAGAAACATTCCTGTCAAAGTTTTTGTCAGATACTTTTAAGAGTTGGCATTTGCCAACATTCAAACTACTTCTAGCTATAGCTACTATTGCTGAACTCGGAGAGCTTGAGGCATGGCCTCATGAGCAGAAACAGCAATGGTCTGCAATTTGCAATCAGGGGAAATAAATTGAGCATTTTCTTCAATGGAGATTTTGTTGATAAGGCCTGGCAGAATTTTCTCAAGGTCTTCCCCATCTATCCACTCATGGATTTCTGCCTTAACAAACAACCTGTTTTCACAAATTAGATCCCACAATGGGTAATTCTTCCTTGGCATCACATAGTCTCCATCTCCAAGTTTCAAGCTTGGGCAGTAATCTCCTTTACCATCCCCGAGGTAGATGAACTTTCTCTTACCCTCCACAGGCTCAGCTTGGATTCTTTCAATTATTAGCCCCTAGTGTCACATAAAACCCAATTAGCCAAAATTCAGAAAAATATAAATTTATAACTCACAAACATAGACAACCACAGTCAATGGCTAGAGAAATTTTTACATCATAATACTATTAGTGGGGTCACAAAGAAAACTAAAACCTGTTCCAATACTATTGGAATTTATGCAGTAGCTTTTTCCCTAGCACAAACCACGTGGATATCAACAATGATAACACTTTCAGAAAATTAGAGGCTCCCTATACCATTATGTATTATAATATTAGATTATCCTAGAGAAGTTTAGAACCGTGACGGCATGACATGGTTTAATTTCAACAACTTTCTCATCTTGGTCAAAAAATTGGTCTTTTAGTCACAAATTATATAATACAATCTTATTCTTTTTTAATCCTAAATCAAAAGATTAAAATTGTACTTCCCCAAAGTTACATATTCTCTATAAAAAAATTATATTATCCTACTTACTTTTGCAACAATCAAGAATGAAAGGTAATAATAAGTTAATATACCTTGCACATGTTTGGAGGGCAGTTACTGCAAACATGGGGAGATGTGTGGAAATCATGGTAGGGGAAGATCCTTAGCTTTCCTTCTTCATCCACAAAGCCTGGGTTTGTGTTGATCTCTGAAAAGTAATCTCTCAAACCAAGATGATTCAAAATGGTCTCAATGAAAAACAGGTTTGCATCGCTTACAACCCTCAATTCACACCTGAAAATGAATTCCATGCCACCATTTATTTCACTTTGCTAAAAAGAAAAACTTTACAATATATGGAAAAGAGCAAAGAAAGAGGGAGATATTTATATGTACCCTAAAGCATGAGCTTCTTTAATGGCAGGGACAATTCTGTGATGTATAGGTGTCCTTTTAAGAACTTCTACAACATCCTCAATGGTTTTTCCTAGTGCATGGAGCTCCTTCATCATCCTATCCTGTAAATTTTTTTTTACAAAAACAAGAAAATCAGTTTTCTTTTCTCACCCAAAAAAAAAAAATCCTCAAAACAAAGTCACATCCATGCCCATCAAAATCAACATTTTTTAGAAAAGAAATTTGAACCCGAATTCTCAAAAGAATCAGGAAAAGCACTGACTATACAAGGCTCTTGACCAAAAATCAAAAACGTTAATTTACGTAAGCACGATGACACGTAAATCAAACATAAATAAAAATTGTGAATTTAATCATTATTCTTAAAAGAAAACATGTAAAAATAAAAAAGAAATGAATGACATACCATAAGAGAGTTCCATGGCATGGTAGGAAGAAGTTGATTGAACAAGTCAGTGGCACCCAACTCGTCCACAACCCAATTGTCACTATCACAATCGATGATAGTCTTGTCAAAGTCGAAAACCACAACTATTCCGGCCATTGTTTTGCTAAAAAAGAATGCAGAAAAAACTCAATGACCCAGAACAGGAACACTCTTGTAGAACTGTTTGGGTCTTCTTCCTAGTACCAAATGCAAATGTTTGTGTGAGAACTGAAACCTATGGAAAAGGGTATTTATAGTGAAAAGAACTGTGTGAATGTGAAACCATGTAGATTTGGATTCCAAAGGAATATTACGTGAATATTATTAGAGTTTCTGGTAAGTTGGAGAGGCTATAGGCATAGAGGTGCATATAGTTTTTTTTTTTTTTTTTTCCAAGAATATGTCTATTTCCAAGACCCCACTATTAAAACAGTGGCACGTAATGTTTTACACGTTGATCTAGATGACTTTAACAAGTTTTGGAGAATCAAATGGTGAAGAGGGGTGTGAATTTGTTTGCAAAAAATTAGGTGCATCGATGAGGGAAATAAGCGGGAATAAGCGAATATTCGAAGGGAATTGAATTCACTTTACAGCCACCTAGGAAACCCACTCAACACCAGCAGTGAGAATATTCTGGGTATGGTCCGGCTTCCCTTTTTTGTGTGGCTGCTAAGATTGGTTTTGTCACACTCCACGTCTTCATTAGCAGCCATGTAACATAACTTCTATTAATTAATATACGATTCATTTTTTGGAAGGAATTCGAATTCAATTCCAACCCCTACTTCATGCTTTCACATTTATCATTTTTTTTTTTTTTTTGGTAATCACATTTATCATTTTGTCTTTCAAGAAATACTCCGTAGTATATTCTTCATAACATATTCGGAACAAATTTTATTTTTTACTGCTAATAGTAGATTCAAATTAAAATATTAATGTATGATTACGATTCATTTTTGTTCTTTCAAGTTTTTTTTTTTTTTTTTGTTTTTGCAAATTATAGAAGGAATTTAAATTCAATTCAAAACTCTACTTCATGCTTTTATATATTCACAACATTTTCACAATAAATTTTAGGTGAAAAATTGTTTTTGGCTTTTAATCGTAGGCAAAAAAATAATATCAATAATGGGTTCAAATTAAAATCATTAATGTATAACTATGATTCATTTTTGTTCTTTGTTTTTCTTTTTCTTTTTTCTTTTTTTTTTTGTGCAAATTTTGGAAGGAATTCAAATCCAATTCCATCCTCTACTTCATGATTTCACATTTTATCCATCACATCATTGCTTACGTTTCTTTGTTATGCAAACAAAAACTCTTCAATCAAAATGGTCTTATATATGCTATTAGTATATTAGTTAGACGTCTGAAAACGTAATTTTTATTTTTTTTAGGATTTATTATTTATCAATAGCTGTGGTTAAAATGTGACCACTTACATAGGATTGTTTTTTGTTTGCATCTTTTGCAAATTACAGAAGAAATTCAAATTCAATTCCATCCTCTTGTTCATGTTTTCACTTTTTACCCATCACATTACTGCTTACGTTTCTTTGTTACGCAACAAAAACTCCTCAATCAGGAATATTCAGATAGCTAAACCTCTGAAAATATATTTTTTGTATTTTTGTTTATGAAATTGTTATTTATCAATAGTTGTGGTTCAGATGTGACCACCCACTTACAAAGGATAAAGACGAATTGACTACATGTTTCATTTATTTTGATTTTATATTTAAGGTATTTTTCTTTTTCCCTTTTTCTAAATCAAGAATGATACATAAACTATATATATATATATATACACACACTAACCTATAATTTATCAATTTTTCATCATTAATTAATTTGATTTTAATCTTGACAAAACATAAAATAAGCACAAAGCGAATTGTATTCCAATTAAATATAAGTGTGTGTAATGTGTGTTTGTGTGTGTATATATATATATATTATATCATATACCATATAATAAAAGTTAAGATTAGAAGCCGTGATTGCGCCAAGTGGCTAATCTAACTAACTAGTAAATTAATTTTATATAACGTTTTGACTAAAAAATAAGATTTAACAATAATTTATATAAAATAAATTGAATTCTTTCAAACTAAAAGTATATTATTAAAATTTTCTAAACTTAAATCCACCCAACTCATGTTTTTTTTTTCCTAAAGTATAATAAATTTTGGGCTTGCAAGCCATGGTTAGACTAAGTATCTACTCTCACTAATTAATAAATTAATTATATATAAAAAATAACCCATGTTTTTACTAAGGGATAAGATTTAACAATAATTTAAAATAAGATATTGTGGGGCCAGTTGCCCAAAAAGATAACAGAGAGTTCATAGGAAATGGGCTAGTGGCCCAACGGCCCAGTCCGAGGATGGTTAAATAGAGCCATTTTGAGAATAACACAAGACAAAGAGACGTAAGTCGTACATAATGGTCCAAACCATGTCCGAGAATAAACGTTTTGACTAAAAAATAAGATTTAACAATAATTTATATAAAATAAATTGAATTCTTTCAAACTAAAAGTATATTATTAAAATTTTCTAAACTTAAATCCACCCAACTCATGTTTTTTTTTCCTAAAGTATAATAAATTTTGGGCTTGCAAGCCATGGTTAGACTAAGTATCTACTCTCACTAATTAATAAATTAATTATATATAAAAAATAACCCATGTTTTTACTAAGGGATAAGATTTAACAATAATTTAAAATAAGATATTGTGGGGCCAGTTGCCCAAAAAGATAACAGAGAGTTCATAGGAAATGGGCTAGTGGCCCAACGGCCCAGTCCGAGGATGGTTAAATAGAGCCATTTTGAGAATAACACAAGACAAAGAGACATAAGTCGTACATAATGGTCCAAACCATGTCCGAGAATAAGATTTAGTGCTCAAACCAATGTCCAAGGTGGATGTAACTCCTTTAATAGTCAAGGAACTTCACAGAATTGCATGCAAACTAACTAACGAATATTGAGCAAAGAAGGAACCAGGAAAGGTAACAAATATCTTCTAAAAGCTGCTACCTCCACATTAAATGCTTCTCAGCTAACTCTCTGGCTACATTAATGTGGAGGTGATACCTGAACAGTAACCAAGCAGCCTTATGGCCACTGAGCGGAGGATCCAGGAAGTTCTAGATGGGACAGAAAGAAGTTCTCAGAATGGAACCTACACGTGTACGGTGAAAGCAGGATGAAGAAGGTAGTATATAACGTGAAATCGGAGTATACTAGAGAAGACTTTTTGGGAGAAAAAGAAAAAGAGAAAGAATCCAGAGAGATATACACTAAAAACCTAGCCGAGGAAAAGAGAGCAAGAGTTTTTCTTTTATTTAATTTGAAGTTCCTTTTGCTGCACAAGAACGATGTCTTTTTCCACTCACTGGAACTAGTTCTTACACCCACTCTCTAAAAATTTTATTGTTTGGGCTTGTTGGGCTCGGGTCTCGTCCCTCTTTTGGGTCCAGTACAATTTGAGTCCTTACAGATATATTTAGTCATGGTTTTTCAATATAATCCCTCTTAACTAATAAGTCATCACAAAAATTAAATCCCACACACTACACCCCACGTTGTTTTTTTTTTTTTTTTTTTTTTCAAAATGCGATTTACTCTTATATTTTAATCTAATAAATTCATCTTACTTATTGTTCTTTGCTTTTGAATTTGTGTGTAGGTTATTATGCTAAATGAAGTTTATTATAAAGAGACAAAATAATGGACATCCATTTAAGTTCTTGGTTCTCTTATGTAAGTTTTTATAATTTTTTTTTTATATTTTCAAATTTTGAACTCTTTTGTATATATTTTGATTTTTGGTTTTGGTTGTTGTATTTAGGGCAAATTACAACTTACTCACCTATGGTTTGGCTGAAATTTAACTTGCATACCTGCGGTTTAAAATTTGACACTTTATCCGCCTGAGGTTGACCGAAATTTAAGTTGACTACCTGTGATTTGAAATTCCATGATGGAAGTGTTCCATGAATTGTTTTTTATCTTATTTGATCTTGTATTTTTGTGTTTTTGGAAGAGAGAGATATAAAAGTGGAGCAAAATTACATATTTAGCCATGTTTTTAACATAAGTGGGTTATAGAAATCTAACTGAACTAACCTCAAGTAGGTAAAGTGTCAAATTTCAAACTATAGATAAGCAACTTAGATTTCAGTCAAACCATAAGTGAGTAAGTTATAATTTTCCCTTGTATTTAATTTGTGAGTGTGTTTATTTTTTCAATTAAACTATCACTAGGAAAAAACAGATATTGAGGAACTATTTTGTTTATTATTGTTTGTACTAATTAGGGCATAAATTAAACATAACCCAATAGGAATGATCAAAATCATTCTATATATTTTACTTATAAAAAAAAAAAAAAAAAACTCATTCCTTATCTCATATTAAGAAATTAACACAAAACACAAAAAGAATTTTAAAATATAAAAATAATTAAACACTTATAAAGACTAAACTCTAAACAATATTCAGAACTCAAAGTATTTTTTTTTTACTAAAATTATTTACATATTTTACAATTTATTATTGCTATTTATTTAATAATTTAGTTTTAATTATTTTAATAGGACACTACCCTTCAAAAGAAAATGATAGGTGTACAATAGAAGTTCATTAAACACGGAAAGTGACTAATTGAAGCTACCTTTTTCTTAATGGCCATGCTTAATCTGTCTAACTATATATATTTCAATTGTTTTTTTTGGGGTGGAAATGGTTGGGCTAAACTCTATCTCCTATCTATCCTCTCTTGTGATCATGACTTCTGGTTCACATCACTACTATATGTCTCTAAAAGCTTTAATTAAATAGAAATTTCTATTGCTTTAGGATTGGGTTGTTCAAGTCAAAATTGGTTTGCATGAGCATGGTCATTCAAATTTCAAAGTCTGACTGTATATATAATACTGCCCGATTGACACAGAACTAATATTCAGAAGTACGAGTAGTGATAAACTGATAATATACAGGTTTTCTTTCAAAAAAAAAAAAAAAATAATTGTCCCTATCAATACCATGCTGTTTATTAGATTATGTTATTCATGTTATATTGTTTAATATTACACATTATTATACTAGAACAAGCAACGTTATTGTGCGCTGCCAATGGTAATTCATCCTTAGATTCATGCATCACTCATCATGAGTTCTTTGACCATCCTGGTTTACCATATTGCTGTGGTCAGTAGTCACAAAAATAAGGGACCAATGTACCCAATAATAATAATAATAATAATTTAAGGGACCTATGATTGCCTAAGAGAACGGCACATCATCACCTTTCATCATCAAAATAGTACTCTTTTTTATTATTTAAAAAGAGTGGGACGTTCACAATATTTTCTTAACAAATCTCAAATGATAAGTTATTGTTAGTTAACCATCAAAAATTTTACCAGTTAAGTTAACTAAAACCCACTTAATGGTTTTAATTTAAATTCATAACTTAAATGACTTTTTTATCCACCGGCAACTACGATAATAACCTACAATTTAAGATTTATTATAAAAATGTTATAAAAATATTGTTAACATAATATTTATTATTATTATTATTATTATTATTATTATTATTATTTAAGGGTCTGACATCAAAATGAAATGAAGAAGTTATTTTTGTTATTTCGACATATATAAAAGAAAAGATTAATTTTGTCCAGCATCGTCTCTTGGAAAAGTGGAATACCTGCTTTTTAATTCAATAAAATACAAATATCCAATATCGCAAATTGCCAAATGGGCCTCTTGATTTGTGCCCATGATGCTATTGAGATGGACAATAATCCTAAACCTAATCCTCCATTTTCCCAAAAGAAAACGATTTAAAATAAAAAAATTAAATAAAAAAAAAATCAGAATCAATAAGGCACTAATGCAGGCAGGTACGACACCAATAGGTGCTAATGCCTGAATTAAGTGGGATCTTATAATATTTAATATCAATTATTTCTGGACGCTGATGCAAAATGATCATTCCCTATCAATATTTAATAAATAAATTAAACAATACTATGAGAAAAGCAATTTGGATTACTCAGAAGAGAAGCTAAGTGGTTAACAGTGTGGTGTCATGCTCATGCATGTTGCTTTACGTGACACCCAACTGCATTATATGTATACAGCCCATTCAAGTTCACGAGGACATATATGGATCGTTTTCAACTTTGTATTAATTTGTGGTTGCTGTTCTTTTTATGGGAAATTTCTTGCGGAAAGTGGAAACGTTCGGTCGAGGAAATTAAATGAGCAAAAACAATGAGCACGCTCACACAGGTACACATTTCACATGTCCAAGTGTGTTAGAGCATTCACAGCAGTGTAGCTATAATGCTATATTGCTAAAATTTAACTCTACAAACACAAAAAAAAAAAACGCCTACAGCAGTGGAGGCATGGTTAAAAATGATAGATGAATGGCTACAGTGCACATCTATAAATAGATGTGCACTGTTCATGAGAGCAAAAAAGAATAATATTATTTTATTCTTCTCGCTTGTTAAAAAATTATTTATTTCTCTCTCTCACTCCGTGCCTCTCTCTCTCTCCCAAATCACTCAGCCTCCTCTCCCAAATCACAATCACTCAGCTCTCACTCCGTGCCTCTCTTTCTCTCCCAAATCATTCAGCCTCCTCTCCCAAATAACTCAAGCTCTCATCCTCTCTCAGTCACTCCCGACCCAACCGTCCTTCTCACTCTCCCAAAACTCTCATCCTCTCTCAGTCACTCCCGACCCAGCCGTCCCAAGGCTCCAAATCACTCACCGTCACTCTTCTCTCACTGTCACACTCTCAATCTCCCTCATTCACCGTCGCCAGCCCGACCCAGCCGTCCCAAGCCGCCGATAAACTCACCGTCACTTGCCAATGTAGCATAATCAGAAACCAAAGCATTAACGAGGATGTTAATAGCGTAAGCAACATCGACGCATGGGTTTGTCTCTGATTTGTGCTAGATTTGTCTCCGGTTGGTGATTTTGTTTGGTCTGGATTGAGGATTTGGGTTTTTTTTTTTTTTTTTGCTGTTGTGGACTACTAGTGGTGGTGGCGGCGGCGGCGGATGTCTGTGCTATGTGGTGGTGGTGATATATTATTTTATTGATGTGAGTATATTATTTTATTGGGATGATTATATTATTTTATTGTGTTCAAAGCTAAAATAGATCCACTGCTGCAGCATGTATGTAGGTAAAATAGATAAAGTGATTTTTTATGTAACTAAATAGCTAAAATTTTGCCTTCACTACTGTGAATGCTCTTACACACCATATTCGGGAGTGTCATACACTACAAAACACGCGGGTCTTAGGCCATGTTTTCAAAAACACGATTACAGACGAAATAAAGCTGTATTTTTTAAAAACGCGGCTTAAGTTATTCATATGAAGCCGCATTTTGTACGTGCGGCTATAGCCCATGTCTAGAGCTGCGTTTTTGGGAGTGGAGCTATTGCCGTGTTTAAAAAACGCAGCTATAGGACCTGCCTTTTTTTTTAGTGTCATATGTTCTAATTAGTAAAGTTTGCATGTTTTAGTATCACATATATGTTCTATTAGTAGAGTTTCTCGAGTTAAATGAAGAATTTTAGTTCAAATTTCTGTCTACATCAAAAAGTAAACATTATCAAGCTAAAGTTAGAGGTTCAAATCTAATCTTATAAGACAAATCTAATCTAATCTTATATTATTTATTAAACTAATCAAAAGTTCAGAAAACTTTTCATATAGAACAAATTTATGAACAAGGTTTATTTCATTTTTCCATGTTTAATTAGAGCAGATATTATAGGTTTAAATATTATTATATGGGACAAATCTAATTCAAACGTTAACTATCGAAATTTTTGTAATATTTGAATACGGGACAAATCTATTTAAAAGTTAAAAGACAAATTTACAGAAATGGTGTCCATTTCATGTTTTAAATTAGATATGCCAAAATTAAAAGGGTATCTAGTGTCATATCGATGATATCATTTAAAATTTTAAGTAATTTGACAGTCTATATATTAGATCCATGAAATAAAATCTTAATTGTGATTGAAATGGACCTTTTCTACTTCTCCTTCCATATAACAATTTACACTTGAAAAAAATCCAATGAACTATCATATGGCCTAAAAAAAAAAAAAAAATCAAATGGTTCTATGTCGCTGATTTTCAGTATTTTAATTTCTTTCTTATGAATTTATCCCCTGAAAGCCAAACGTATCTACTTGAGCAATTGGCTGGGTAATTTGTGGTCCAAGTCTCTATTTGATCAACTTTGATTTTAGCAAGTCGTAGCATATATAACATTCTTGGTAACCTATATCATGAAAGGATCTGACTGTAAAATATGTTCCAAGTTCGGATCCTTGAGCTGATAAGATCATCACTATTAATTACTCGTCCTTTTCATATCCCGTACCTTAAAAAAAAAAAAAAAAAAAAAAAAAAAAAAACTAGGCACTAGTAGCCTTATATTTGTCGAAGCCATGTTAAGAGAAATTATAGAGCCCTTTGGTGGACCACATCACTTGTCCACCATGTGGATTTTATAATTTCTCATGTTAGGTCCAATTTAATTAAATTGTTTAAATAGTCTAGTTTGGTCATAGGCATTTGCAAAAAACTTAGCATTATTGGTTTAGGGGTAGAAAAGGCAACATGCCAATACTTGACTCGCCCATATTACATGGTAGGATAAAGTTTGAGTCCGGTGCTTCTAGTGTGTATACTAGACCCATTATGATAATTATACGTAACTAAAAGTGAATACATGCATATCACCATCACAATGAACTGGACTTCAACAAATCCTTAGTGGTACCATCCTAATTGAAGTTACTATATTATTTGGCAGTTTAATCAAAAGTTTGATTTTTAATAATTCTCTTCCTTCACACAAATGAGTAGGTTCCATGGTGGCCTAACTTGAGCTAGACGAAATTCACCTCTATTTGGGCCAATAGGTAACTTGAAAAGTTGGCTAAGACTTCACAGTCACACTCTTCCTTTGCAATTCCCAGCTGCAATATTCCATTGACAAGTATTTTAAACCAGCTAATGCATAGCCATAGACCATTTTCTTTATCTCTACACTCAAACAAGAGCGCCGATGCTATTCTCTTTCTGTGGGTGCCTTTGTTTGCACATGTTCCTCAGTTAACATATAAAATGAAAGGCCTATCTTGTGTGGACAAGAACAAGATAATTGGGCTTGCACCAAACTCTGTGCAAAACAAAAAGCAAGATTAAAAGGGCCGAAAAGAAATGCGGAAAATGTGAGATTGAAAAGGAAGTTGGGTCGTATATGACACATCAAGCATCTTAGTGGGCAAGCATCATATCATAGTTTAGCTTCTTCTTATTTTTGGGGTGGGAGGGGTTGGTATAAACGTATATAAAATGAATGATATGACCTAGTTCTCTGTATGACTATATTAGTTAATTCTCAGATCCCAAACCTTAATATATAGGCTCTTATTACCTTCTTCTCAAAAAAAAAAAGGCTTAAATATTTCAGGAAAAAAAAAAAAAACAGCTTTAGGCCCAAATAATCAAGCCCAGGATCTTTCTTTCCCTCGGTTCTTCTTGCTTCCTTCCCCCCTGACCGGCCCATTCACCCCCAAAAAAATTCTTATTAAAATTAAGGTAAAACTAAAAATATCCATCTACCCATCACATTTAATTAAAAGAAGTTTTACTTCTACAAATTTTTTAAAACAAATTTTATGTGGTAAATTGTTACCGGTTCTAATTTGAACCCAAAACTTAAATTATTTTTTTACCAACCAATAACAGTTAATAATAACTTACTATTTAGAATTTATTATGAAAATATTGTGCACATTTCATCTTTTTAATTCAAATCCAAATTATTAAAACTATTAATAAACTTTCAACTTTGTATTTGTGGTTGATGTTTTCTTTATGGGGGGTGAAGGTTTTTGGTGCTTTTTTTACACATGATACAATATGATTTAGACATGTATTTAGTTTTGGACACAAGATTGCATTTTAGTGTGTCCAGTGCAAAAAAGCACTGGACACAAGCTGTATCTTTCTATATGTGACATTTCTTGTGGGAACATTCAATCAAGGAAAATGAGCACAAACAATAATCACACGGGTAAACATGCCACACGTCTAAGTGTGTCACACTAAAACACACCATATTCATGAATTCATGTTTTAATGTTAGATGTTTAATTATTAAAGTTTCTGGAGTTAAACAAAGAATTTGAATTCAAATCCTGCCTACGTCAAAAAACAAACATCATAAAGCAAATATGAGAGTTTCAAATTTGATCCTATAAGACAAATCTAATAAAATCTCGTCCTATCTATTAAACTTATCAAAAGTTCCGTAAACTTTTCAATGTTTTCATATAGGACAAATTTATGAACAAGGGTCCATTTCATATTTTCATGTTTGATTAGAGTGGATGTTAAAGGTTCAAATCTTATTATATGGGACAAATCTATTTCAAATCTCCCTATCAAAAGTTTGTTGAATTTCCTATATGGGACAAAGCTATTTAAAAGTTAAAAGACAAATTTACAAAAAGAGTCAATTTCATGTTTTAAATGAGATATTACAAATTTAAAAGGATATATAGTGTCATATCAATGATACCATTTAAAAATTTAAATAATTTGACTGTTTATACTAGATCAGTGCAATAAAATCTTAACTACGAAATAGACTCTTTCTACTTCATTCTATATTACACAATTTAGACTTGAAAAAAAAATCCTATGAACAATATAGTATCAAATGGCCTATATATTAAAAATAATTAAATAAAAGAGTATCAAATGGTTCTAACTTCTACGTCGCTAATTTTGTCAAGATTTTAATTTCATTCTTATGAATCTTTCCCCTGATAACCAAACCTGTCTACTTGAACAATTGGCTGGGTTTGTGGTCCAAGTCTCCATTTGATCAACTTTGATTTTAGCAAGTCGTAGCATAATATTACAATTTTTGGTTACATATATGAAAGGATGTTAGTGTAAAATACAATCCAATTTCGGATCCTCGAGGTAATAAGATTATCAGCATCACTCGTACTCTTTATCCCCTTTGTTTATTAAAAAAATACACATGATATTAGTATTCACTAGGCAGCCAATTTTTTTTTTTTTTTTTTCATTTCTGTTTGCAAGAGGGGATGCTAGATACTACTCAAGCCATGTTAGGTCCCATTTAAATTGTTTAAATAATCAAGTTTGGGCATAGGCAATTGCCTAAACTTAGCATTGGTTTAGAGTGGGAGAAGCAACATTCCACTACTTGACTAGCCCCATTAGTGGCAGGACAAAGCTTGGTTCCGTGCCTATAATGTATTTGACCTGTTGTGATGATTACACGTGATTAAAAGTGGATACATGGTTAAAAGTGAACACGTGTCACCATCATAATGCACTGGACCAAGCCAGATACTTAGTGATACCGTCATAAATTGAAGTTACTATCTTATCCGGCAATTTAATCAAAAACTTGATTTCAATAATTCTTTTCCTTAACACAAATGAGTTGGTGCCACGGTGGCCTAACTTGAGCTGGACGTACTTCACCTCCATTTGTGCCAATAGGTAACTTTAAAAGTTGGCTAAGACTTCACACTCTTCCCTTGCTATTCCCAGCTGCATTCCATTGAAAAGTTTTTTAGACCAGTTATTGCATATATAGCCATAGACCATTTTCTTTGATCTCTACACTTAAACAAGAACACCGAAGCTATTCTCTTTCAGATGGGTGCCTTTGTTTGCACATGCACCTCAGTTAACATACGAAATGAAAGGCCTATTTTGTGTGGTCAAGATAATTGGGCTTGCACCAAACAGCCAGATTAAAAGGGCCAAAACGAAGTGGGGGAAAATGTGAGATTGAAAAGGAAGTTGGGTCGTATATGGCACATCAAGCATCTTAGTGGGTTCTCATATCATGGCTATTTTGTACATCTTACCGAAGCTTCTAATTTTCGCATTATTGCACATAATGGACAAGCATCATATTATAATTCAGCCTTTTTTTTGAGCTGAGGTTTTCCACCTCTTCAGTCCCACTACCCGGTGGAATTAGTGGAAGTCCTCGCAATGGAGCAAGGTATCTCGCTTGCCCAAAAATGTTTTCTAAACTAAAAACTTCCACCAACTAATATTTTCTTATGGCATAAATATATTCATCAGAAATCAAGAGCCTCAGTATAATGAAAAACACTTTGTTTTCATATAGAATAGGAAAAAGCTTTGAAGAGTTTTTGTACCTGATGGGATGACAAAAAGGGAAGGAAGATTAGTTCAGACTTCAAAGTGAGTACTGAGACTGTAAACCAAAAAATTGGAAATTAGCAACCATCTATATCACAATGTGCATTATAAAATTTACAACTGAGCACATCTAATCAATTACAACTTACAACTACACATAATCACATAATTCTTAGAAACCCTCCTAGTAGAAAAATAAAAATACAACCACTATGGCTCTGAATTCCCATATAATACTTTAAGGAAGGCCTCCATTTTAGTTGGAGGTGTAATACGGCTATAAATTTTACGAAAGCTTAGACTTAAACAAGATAAAAAGGTATATAGTTTGAGCGTGAACATACACATTCTTATCCCACATTCACATCCATGTCTCTTGATTCAACCATATGAAGTTCTTATCCAATCCCCAAAAAAGTATAGACAAACTAATCCCCAATCGAACCTAAGAAGAATTTTTAAAGTCGTTGTCCTGTTTTTTAAATAATTCAAAAGGTTCAGAGTTCAGACCAAGAACTGGAACAAATTTAATATAAGGTCTAAGTGTCCAACTTTCATATCTCTTTTTTACTATTCTTGTTTAATTTTTCTCAGCAACCAAGCACAGTTCAACAGAAAATTATTATAAAAAGCGATTGAACCTGACTGGAAGGAACCTTGAAACCATCGACAAAGATGGAAACCCCATCAAATATAGGCTTCACAGAACCCGAACCACCATGAGAAGAAGTCGAAGCTTCGGCTTCAAACTGGTTCTGAAGTTTCCTATTCTTCTCCACCATATATAACTACATTAAAAAAAAATCGTCAACAACACCATCAAAAAATCGCAATCAAAACACAAACACGAAGTAACAAATTCAACTGTGCTTGACATGAAGAAATTCCAATTATCCTCAACCATAAAATCATAAATTTTCAAAAATTGAAGAAATGAGAGAGAGAAGAAGAACCTACCGAAATTGGAGAACGGTGAATTGCTGAAGGAGGAGCGAGACGATGAAATCAATTCGATGGAGATGATCTTGATAAGGAAATCAAAACGAAAATCGTAATAAATAAAAATAAATAAAAAATAAAAATAAAAAAACCTAGTCAAGAGAGTGAGAAGGATAATAAAAAAAAAAATCGTAAAAAACACTGTAGAATCTATACATCTTCCGTGTTTTTATTTTCAACGTTTTATAACTGTTGATAAAATATTTATTTTATTTTTTTTTCACATTTATCCGACTGTTGATATAACTTCTCTCTATTTTTTTTTTTTTTGACACCTATTTCAACAGTCATGTCAATTGTAGATTTTTTTTAACACAAGTTTCAACAGTTATATTAACTGTAGAAATAAATATGTGAATTTCTTTACTATTCAACAGTTGCGTATAACTGTAGTCAGTAAAAGTTCAAGGTTTTTATTAATATCTTTTAACGACGGTAGATAAAAATATGTAGAAAAAACTCAAGTTTGTTGTAGTGTGATGTTTGAAAGTGATGCATCCCATGTGATTAACTCAATAAATGACTCTGCCTTAGGACTTTGTTGGGGCACATTATTTAGGATATTATTCAGGTCCAAGCATCCTTTGTTTTCTGCTCTTTTGCTCTTCCTGGCATTTGAACCAGGCTTTCAATTATGCAGCTCATTAGCTTGCTCATTTTGCCTGTAGGAATGGTTCTCATCAATTGTGGAAAGGGGTTACTCCCTCTTTTTTAGAATCAATTGTACAAGCGGACATGCTGCACTAAAATCTTGCACAGCAAGTCCTACTCTTTGTAATTTCATTCTCTGTTGCAATGCAATTTATATTCCCTTTCAAAAAATATATATATATATATATATATAGTTCAGCCTTTTGGTATAAACATGTGTGAAATGAATGATATTTCCTAATTCTCTATCGGATAAGGTGCAATACCTAAGTGATAGGGTATTGCACCTGATGCAATTGGTGCGAGTGGCTGAGATATAAAATTATAAGAGGCAACTTTAAATTTTAACCATTGAATTAAAAATAAAAAAAAAAAGTAAAAAAGTAAGATTGATAAAAAAATAATAATAATAATGAGAGAGAGGGGATTAAGTGCATGGTACAATTGCATATACCAATTACACCGGATCTCAATCCTTCTCTATAGGACTATATTTGTTAATTCTCATATCCCAAACCTTAGTTAATTTTAGCATTACTGCACATGTTGGGCAAGCATCATATTATAATTTAGCTTTTTTTTGGTTGTTATTAAGGTGTGTGAAATGAAAGATATTTCCTACTACTATATTAGTTAATTCTGAGATCCCAAACCTTGATAACTTGGCTCAAATATTTCAGTGGAAAAAAAAACACACACACACCTTTAGGCCTAAATAATCAAGCCCAAACGATCAAAACTATTTTACACACTTGCAAAGTTGTAAGAAATAAGTGTTTAAATATAAAGAAGGAAATAAAATAACGTAGAAGGAGATAAATAAAAAATTAACGATCTTGGATGACCCTTCTCCACAAAAGAAAATTCTAAGCCAATAATTCTTTGCTATTTAGAATTATGATTCATAAATAACTTTACACACGCGTACATATTAGGCTTGAAATTATCTTTAAAACCACATTAGTTTATGGTATTACTAAAATACAAGTTTGGCTTCAAATTAGTTTGGAGTTATCTTAATCCAAGTCTCCAACCCATGATATGGGTTTAAAAAAAAATCATTAATGTGTAGTTTCAATTACTATAAACACTTTATTTTGTTCCTTAATTATAACAAGTACACTTTTGCGCATGCATCTCCCTATTGATGAATAAATTAAAGAACGCGTATAAATTCTCAAATCACTCTCTTATTTGTTGTGTTAATTTTTGTTTGCAATTTTATCATTCTATCATTTTCACCACTATTTTATCATATTCTCAATTTCATAAAAATGAGCAAAAATCCTCATTTCATTTGTTGTCAAAATCCTCATTTCAAAAAATGTGCAAAAATCCTCAGTCGCCATTGTCACCGTTCATTACCAAACTCATATAAGGAAATGCAAGCTGGGTATACCTCTATACTCACCACTCTATCTTTGCATTTCTCTGTTGATTTGGAGTTCTTGATTTTGGTTTGAAATGGTTAAACATAGAAACTTGGGATGTCTAGAACTGAAGGATGAGTTTCTGTACACCACACCACTGCTTCCATCAATAAAAGATCAAGCAATTGGTCATATGAATCTATTAACAATTATTGTATGTTATCTATTTGTTAAGATCAAGCAATTAGTCAAATGTGTGTGTGAGATGGAAGGGATATATAGTCCTAATCAAATATCCAATGCATCTTATATACTTTTATATTTGCCATCAATAACCCGGTGCAATGCACCTAATGAGGGTATTTTTATAGGTGACAAATCCACTTTGATGGACTTGACAATGTGAGACAAATGTTCTAATAGTGAACGGATCTTATGTGAACAGACATAGTGTGGATGGATCAAAGGGCCACCTGGCACTCGACTGGTTATTATGTGGTCTCCAAGAAACCCTAAGTAGAAAAGACTTGTATTTCAAGATTAGCCCTAATCCATAGAGTCCCAATATGAATAGAATTCCAACATGAAGAGGATTATAGAAGATACGCACATTAATGGAGATCTTCTCTATAAGGAAAAGACTTGTAATGCAAGCAAAAAAAGGTTGATCCTACATTACTATAAAAACCCAAAGACCCTCAGAAAAAAGGTACACACAATTTCTCTAAATCTCATACTCTCTAGCATTGTTGGAACTCTCTTCTGACTTAACCTTCAGAGGGTATTTGGCAGGTACCCCACCGGTGCCCTTTGATTGGTATCAGACTTTTGTTTTTCAGATGCACCCATTGACACACGTGTGGACGATCAGCTCACTGACGATTTTTTGTGCATCATCAACACCCATAGTAGCATGTAAGTTGCACTTCTTTACAACTGCCCATAATGTATAATTCAAGCAATGGTAACAATGGAGAATTCTTTTTTTTTTTTTTTTCTTTTCTTTTTTTGCAAAGGTAACATTAGAAGATTGATTAAATTGCAACGGTAACATGAAGATCGAAATTTGAATGATAATAAAGCTAGTCATTACAATAGTTGATGGACTCACTCATGTCTGGTATGAAGGAATACAAATTGGAACAAAGTTTCTCTCCAAACTAGTTTGGAGAGAAACTCTTCAAACTTCCCATATATCTCTTTTTTTGTGTGAAATTTGAAAATCTAACAGTTAAACTTGATGTTCCTTAAGTTCTTAATGCATATCAAAATTTTGTCCAAATCGGATGTTATTAATTATTCGATCAATAAACTTACTTTTTATACAGAATTTTAGATCATAAAAATTTAAAATTTTATCATTTGTTTAATGACATAGAAATTGATTTTTGATCTTCTTCAAATTTTATAAACATGAAGGATATAATAAGAACATGCTATTCAACGGTTAGATTTTCAAAATTCACACTCAATATAAAGATATAGAAGGAGTTTGTAGGATTTCTCTCCAAACTAATTTGGAAAGAAACTTTGTTCTACAAATTGCATATTGGGCTAATCATTTGACAACACTACTTTCTTGTGGCCCAAAGAATATCTTGGGTTGCGAGAAACTTTTGTTGGTGTGGGTTTCCTCAATTAGCCGAAGCCAACAACTCAAAAGAAATCTACATAATCTATATCCTTCAGAGTTTTGAGCTTTTGGATCTTCCTAGAAGTCGAAGCCCACACATTTACCTCAAGAGGACATCCGGAGCTAGTACATCCAAGATTGTCAAAATCGGAATTCTACGTAGAATTATGGAAGGTAAGTGAAATCGTAGATCGTAAGATCCTACATTATTTGAGAAAAAAAAAATATATATATATATAAATATATATATATATATACATTGGTAAGTTTAATAATCACAAAAATTATACATTCATTAATATAATTACCATACATCACTATATCCATTTGTAAGTATCATTTAAAGAGGCCAAAAACCTTAAAATGTGACATTCTATTGGGATATTTTTAATTTGGGTCCAACTGACGCTCTCTCTACATTAAAGTGAAAAAACTTGGTCTATTGGGATTTTATTTTTCATTTGGGTCCAACTGAGTCTTCTGTCAAGTTAAAGAAGATTACAAGAAACCAAGGTCATTTGAGATCGTATGATCCTACTGATCCTGAACAATCACAAAGATCCTTAAAAGATCTGGATTGTTTTGGGCAGGTGGGATCGTGAAATCGAAGGATCTAAATCGGGATTTTGATAACCTGGAGTACATCTAATTTGTCCAAAAGACACCTGTGAAAGGTGTCCAAATATAGAAACTAAAAGGCACTCATGTGAAGTCTCTATACACAAAAAGTTTCATACATATTTACAAAATACAAAAAATGGACAATCAATAAACATTTACAAAAAGCTAGCTTGATTAATCAGGTCTCTTTTACTAATCTAATGTTCTTCACCTCAATATTGCAGCCGCTCTCCACTTCACACCCTTACAAACCAAGTGATGAGCTGCCATGATGCTCTGCCAAATGAATGATGGGTTCATTCAAACCCAAATTTGCTCCAAGGGACAATGTCTTTGGGTATTACTTACAATTGAATACCCTACAGAAAAGTGGACGTGGATTTTAAAGGTCGGAAAAATTAAATTAAATTTTACTTTCTAATTAAGAGGTGTAACAAATTAAACATGGTACCTAGACTTCACATTGTACCTACCATTCTTTGTAAAGGACCAAGCCAAGACATCCTGCACAGCCCTCCTACTCAAGCGAACTTGAAGGATAGCTTCAACATCAAACGGGTGGAACAAGGCAAGAATTCGGTCTCTATCCCATTGGTGGTTCTGCCAATCAATCAAATACGAAACTCTCCACTCCCAAATTTCCTTCTCAGGTTGGAAAAGAATTCTTTTTGTTGGCTAATCAGGTAACCAACAATCCTTCAAAACATGGAGAGAAGCACCATTACCCACTCTCCAATAACACCCTTTCCTCAATACCGGTTAAACAGCTAACAAACTGTTCCAAACATAGGAGCTATTTTGACAATCCTTCGCCTTAAGGAACTCACACTGTGGAAAGTATTTTACCTTAAAGCAGCTATAAAAAAGAGAGTTTTTGGCCTACAACAATCGTCATCCTTGTTTAGCTAGCATAACTAGATTAAAAGATCTAATATCTCTAAAGCCCATCCCACTCTCTTTCTTTGACTGCGTCAAAAAACTCCAACTCTTCCAGTGCGTTTTCCTTTCCTCATTAATTTGGCCCCACCAAAATCTGGAACACATAGCATCCAATTCATCACATAATTTTCCAAGAAATTGAAACACCCCCATCGTATAAGTGGGAATAGATTGAGCCAGTGCTTTTATCAAAACCTCTTTTCCTGCCCTAGAAAGCAACTTCCCCTTCCAACTTTGCATCTTTTTACAAACCCTTTCCTTAATGAAAGCAAAAGTATCATATTTCCTTCTTCCAATCAAAGTAGGCAGCCCCAGATAAGAATCAAACTTTTCCACCTCCTTCACCTTCAATTTGTCAACAATCCATGCTTTCTGCTCTACAGTCACATTGCTACTAAAGATTGATGCATTGGCCAGAAGCATTGGCCAGAAGCTGTAGAGTATCTGAGACAACCTGCACTTCATTGTTATTAGTCTGACAAAAAATCAAAGAGTCATCAGCAAAAAGTAGATTAGTTATACAAAGAGCATTCCTATAGACTGCCACTCCATGCAACCTCACATCTAATTCTGCTTTAGCAAGGAGTGAGGTAAAACCTTCTGCATAAATCAAAAACAAATAAGGGGACAATGGATCTCCTTGACGAAGACCTCTAGAAGGCATGATATTCCCATAAGCTTTTCCATTGATCCGAACTTAAAAGGAAGGTGTAGAAACACATTTCATAAATTAGGCTAACCGCTTTTAACTGTGCATTTAAAAATAAAATAAAAAGCCAACTAAAGAAAATTGTGCCTAAAACAATGAGTTTTGGCTTACTAAATTTGACTAAACAAAAAAAAAAAACCTAGGAATACAACACAATATCACACAAAAAAGAAGTTTAATGTGGGGCCAGTTGCCCAAAAAGATAAACAGAGAGTTCATGGGAAGTGGGTTAGTGGCCCAACGCCCAGTCCGAGGACACTCACATGTCCAGGGATGGTTAAATAGAGTCATTTTGAGAAGAAGAAGAAGAAGAAGAAGAAGAAGAACCTGCCAAAATTGGAGAACGGTGAATTGCTGAAGGAGGAGCGAGACGATGAAATCAATTCGATGGCGATGATCTTGATAAGGAAATCAAAACGAAAATCGTAATAAATAAAAATAAATAAAAAATAAAAATAAAAAAACCTAGTCAAGAGAGTGAGAAGGATAAAAAAAAAAATCGTAAAAAACACTGTAGAATCTATACAACTTCCGCGTTTTTATTTTCAACGTTTTATAACTGTTGATAAAATATTAATTTATTTTTTTTCACATTTATCCGACTGTTGATATAACTTCTCTCTATTTATTTATTTAATTTTACACCTATTTCAACAGTTATGCCAATTGTAGATTTTTTTTAACACAGGTTTCAACAGTTATATTAACTGTAGAAATAAATATGTGAATTTCTTTACTTTATTCAACAATTGCGTATAACTGTAGTCGGTAAAAGTTTAAAGTTTTTATTAATATCTTTTAATGACTGTAGATAAAAATATGTAGAAAAAACTCAAGTTTGTTGTAGTGTGATATTTGAAAGTGATGCATCCAATGTGATTAACGCAATAAATGACTTTGCCTTAGGACTTTGTTTAGGCACATTATTTAGAATATTATTCAGGCCCAAGCATTCTTTGTTTTCTGCTATTTCTGGCATTTGAACCAGGCTTTCAATTATGCAGCTCATTAGCTTGCTCATTTTGCCCGTAGGAATGGTTCTCATCAGTTGTGGAAAGGGGTTACTCCCTCTTTTTTAGAATCAATTGTACAAGCGGACATGCTACACTAAAATCCTGCACAACAAGTCCTACTCTTTGTAATTTCATTATCTGTTGCAATGCAATTTATATTCCCTTTCAAAAAATATATATATATATATATATAGTTCAGCCTTTTGGTATAAACATGTGTGAAATGAATGATATTTCCTAATTCTCTATCGGATAAGGTGCAATACCTAAGTGATAGAGTATTGCACCTGATGCAATTGGTGCGAGTGGCTGAGATATAAAATTATAAGAGGCAACTTTAAATTTTAACCATTGAATTAAAAAAAAAAAGTAAAAAAGTAAGATTGATAAAAAAATAATAATAATAATGAGAGAGAGGGGATTAAGTGCATGGTTCAATTGCATATACCAATTGCACCGGATCTCAATCCTTCTCTATAGGACTATATTTGTTAATTCTCATATCCCAAACCTTAGTTAATGTTAGCATTACTGCACATGTTGGGCAAGCATCATATTATAATTTAGCTTTTTTTTGGTTGTTATTAAGGTGTGTGAAATGAAAGATATTTCCTATTACTATATTAGTTAATTCTCAGATCCCAAACCTTGATAACTTGGCTCAAATATTTCAGTGGAAAAAAACACACACACACACCTTTAGGCCTAAATAATCAAGCCCAAACGATCAAAACTATTTTACACACTTGCAAAGTTGTAAGAAATAAGTGTTTAAATATAAAGAAGGAAATAAAATAACGTCGAAGGAGATAAATAAAAAATTAACGATCTTGGATGACCCTTCTCCACAAAAGAAAATTCTAAGCCAATACTTCTTTGCTATTTAGAATTATGATTCATAAAGAACTCTACACACACGCACATATTAGGCTTGAAATTATCTTTAAAACCACATTAGTTTATGGTATTACTAAAATACAAGTTTGGCCTCAAATTAGTTTGGAGTTATCTTAATCCAAGTCTCCAACCCATGATATGGGTTTAAAAAAATTCATTAATGTGTAGTTTCAGTTACTATAAACACTTTATTTTGTTCCTTAATTATAATAAGTACACTTTTGCGCATGCATCTCCCTATTGATGAATAAATTAAAGAACGCGTATAAATTCTCAATTCACTCTCTTATTTGTTGTGTTAATTTTTGTTTGCAATTTTATCATTCTATCATTTTCACCACTATTTTATCATATTCTCAATTTCATAAAAATGAGCAAAAATCCTCATTTCAAAAAATGTGCAAAAATCCTCAGTTGCCATTGTCATCGTTCATCACCAAACTCATATAAGGAAATGTTAGCTAGGGATACCTCTAAACTCACCACTCTATCTTTGCATTTCTCTGTTGATTTGGAGTTCTTGATTTTGGTTTGAAATGGTTAAACATAGAAACTTGGGATGTCTAGAACTGAAGGATGAGTTTCTGTACACCACACCACTACTTCCATCAATAAAAGATCAAGCAGTTGGTCATATGAATCTATTAACAATTATTTTATGTTATCTATTTGTTAAGATCAAGCAATTAGTCAAATGTGTGTGTGAGATGGAAGGGATATATAGTCCCAATCAAATATCCAATGCATCTTATATACTTTTATATTTGCCATCAATAACTCGGTGCAATGCACCTAATGAGGGTATTTTTATAAGTGACGAATCCACTTTGATAGACTTGACGATGTGAGATAAATGTTCTAATAGTGAACGGATCTTATGTGAACAGACATAGTGTGGATGGATCAAAGGGCCACCTGGCGCTTGACTGGTTATTATGTGGTCTCCAAGGAACCCTAAATAGAAAAGACTTGCATCTCAAGATTAGCCCTAATCCATAGAGTCCCAATATGAATAAAATTCTAACATGAAGAGGATTATAAAAGATACGCACATTAATGGAGATCTTCTCTATAAGGAAAAGACTTGTAATGCAAGCAAAAAAAGGTTGATCCTACACTACTATAAAAACCCAAAGACCCTCAGAAAAAAGGTACACACAATTTCTCTAAAGCTCATACTCTTTAGCATTGTTGGAACTCTCTTCTGACTTAACCTTCAGAAAGTATTTGGCCGGTATCCCACCAGTGCCCTTTGATTGGTATCAGACTTTTGTTTTTCAGATGCACTCATTAACACACGTGTGGACGATCAGCTCACTGACGATTTTTTGTGCATCATCAGCACCCATAGTAGCATGTAAGTTGCACTTCTTTACAACTGCCCATAATGTATGATTCAAGCAACGGTAACAGTGGAGAATTCTTTTTTTTTTTTTTCCTTTTTTTTTTTGCAAAGGTAACATTAGAAGATTGATTAAATTGCAACGATAACATGAAGATCGAAATTTGAATGATAATAAAGCTAGTCATTACAATAGTTGATGGACTCACTCATGTCTGATATGAAGGAATACAAATTGGAACAAAGTTTCTCTCCAAACTAGTTTGGAGAGAAACTCTTCAAACTTCCCATATATCTCTTTTTTTGTGTGAAATTTGAAAATCTAACAGTTAAACTTGATGTTCCTTAAGTTCTTAACGAATATCAAATTTTGTCCAAATCGGATGTTATTTACTATTTGATCAATAAATTTACTTTTTATACAAAATTTTAGATCATAAAAATTTAAAATTTTAACACTTGTTTAATGACATAGCAATTGATTTTTGATCTTTTTCAAATTTTATAAACATGAAGGATATAATAAGAACATGCTATTCAATAGTTAGATTTTCAATATTCATACTCAATATAAAGATATAGAAGGAGTTTGTAGGATTTCTCTCCAAACTAATTTGGAAAGAAACTTTGTTCTACAAATTTCATATTGGGCTAATCATTTGACAACACTACTTTCTTGTGGCCCAAAGAATATCTTGGGTTGTGAGAAACTTTTGTTGGTGTGGGTTTCCTCAATTAGCTGAAGCCAACAACTCAAAAGAAATCTACACAATCTATATCATTCAGAGTTTTGAGCTTTTGGATCTTTCTAGAAGCCGAAGCCCACACATTTACCTCAAGAGGACATCCGAAGCTAGTACATCCAAGATTGTCAAAATCGGAATCTTATGTAGAATCGTTGAAGGTAAGTGAAATCGTGGATTGTAAGATCCTACATTATTTGAGAAAAAAAAACAAAAAAATACATATTGGTATGTTTAATAATCACATAAATTATACATTCATTAATATAATTACCATACATAACTACATTCATTTGTAAGTATCATTTAAAGAGGCCAAAAACCTTAAAATGTGACACTCTATTGGAATATTTTTAATTTGGGTCCAATTGACGCTCTCTTTACATTAAAGTGGAAAAACTTGGTCTATTGGGATTTTATTTTTCATTTGGGTCCAACTGAGTCTTCTATCAAGTTAAAGAAGATTACAAGAAACCAAGGTCATTTGAGATCGTATGATCCTACTGATCCTGAACGATCGCAAAAATCCTTGAAAGATCTAGATTGTTTTGGGTAGGTGGGATCGTAAAATCATAGGATCTAAATCGAGATTTTGACAACCATGAATACATCTAATTGGTCCAAAAGACACCTGTGAAAGGTGTCCAAATATAGAAACTAAAAGGCACTCATGTGAAGTCTCTATACACAAAAAGTTTCATACATATTTACAAAATACAAAAAATGGACAATCAGTAAACATTTTCAAAAAGCTAGCTTGATCAATCAGGTCTCTTTTACTATTCTAATGTTCTTCACCTCAATATTGCAGCCGCTCTCCACTTCACACCCTTACAAATCAAGTGATGAGCTGCCATGATGCTCTGCCAAATGAATGATGGGTTCATTCAAACCCAAATTTGCTCCAAGGGACAATGTCTTTGGGAATTATTTACAATTGAATACCCTACAGAAAAGTGGACGTGGATTTTAAAGGTCGGAAAAATTAAATTAAATTTTACTTTCTAATTAAGAGGTGTAACAAATTAAACATGGTACCTGGACTTCACATTGTACCTACCATTCTTTGTAAAGGACCAAGCCAAGACATCCTGCACAACCCTCCTACTCAAGGGAACTTAAAGGATAGCTTTAGCATCAAACGGGTGGAACAAGGTAAGAATTCGGTCTCTATCCCATTGGTGGTTCTGCCAATCAATCAAATCCGAAACCCTCCACTCCCAAATTTCCTTCTCAGGTTGGAAAAGAATTCTTTTTGTTGGCTGATCAGGTAACCAACAATCCTTCAAAACATGGAGAGAAGCACCATTACCCACTCTCCAATAACACCCTTTCCTCAATACCGGTTAAACAGCTAGCAAACTCTTCCAAACATAGGGGCTATTTTGACAATCCTTCGCCTCAATGAACTCACACTGAGGAAAGTATTTTGCCTTAAAGCAGCTATAAAAAAGAGAGTTTTTGGCCTGCAACAATCGTCATCCTTGTTTAGCTAGCATAGCTAGATTAAAAGATCTAATATCTCTAAAGCCCATCCCACCCTCTTTCTTTGACTGCATCAAAAAACTCCAACTCTTCCAGTGTGTTTTCCTTTCCTCATTAATTTGGCCTCACCATAATCTGGAACACATAGCATCCAATTCATTACATAATTTTCCAAGAAATTGAAACACCCCCATCGTATAAGTGGGAATAGATTGAGCCAGTACTTTTATCAAAACCTATTTTCCTGCCCTAGAAAGCAACTTCCCCTTCCAACTTTGCATCTTTTTACAAACCCTTTCCTTAATGAAAGCAAAAGTATCATATTTCCTTCTTCCAATCAAAGTACGCAGCCCCAGATAAGAATCAAACTTTTCCACCTCCTTCACCTTCAGTTTGTCAACAATCCATGCTTTCTGCTCTACAGTCACATTGCTACTAAAATAGGTTGAAGACTTCTCAAGATTGATGCATTGGCCAGAAGCATCAGCATAAAGCTGTAGAGTATCTGAGACAACCTGCACTTCATCGTTATTAGTTTGACAAAAAATCAAAGAGTTATCGGCAAAAAGTAGATTAGTTATACAAAGAGCATTCCTATAGACTGCCACTCCATGCAACCTCGCATCTAATTCTACTTTAGCAAGGAGCGAGGTAAAACCTTCTGCATAAATCAGAAACAAATAAGGGGACAACGGATCTCCTTGACGAAGACCTCTAGAAGGCATGATATTCCCATAAGCTTTTCCATTGATCCGAACTTAAAAGGAAGGTGTAGAAACACATTTCATAAATTAGGCTAACCGCTTTTAACCATGCATTTAAAAATAAAATAAAAAGCTAACTAAAGAAAATTGTGCCTAAAACAATGAGTTTTGGCTTACTAAATTTGACTAAACAAAAAAAGAAACCTAGGAACACAACACAATATCACACAAAAAAGAAGTTTAGGAATATAAAAAAATGTCACAACATTTTTGTAATATTTTTTTATTTCCAGCTATGGTAGGTCCCAATTTGATATTTTATTATTTAATTTTTATGTCCACAGCATTTTTACAACAAATTTTAGGTAAAAAATTATTGCTGGTTTTAAAATTATGCATTAAAAAAAAAAAAAAACAAAAAACAAAAAGACAATACAAGAAAATTGTGCTTGAAACGTACAGTGAATTTTGGCTCACCAAATTTGATTATATATACTAAAAAAGAAGTCTAAGAATACTACAAAATATTAAAACATTTGCACAATACTTTTATTTTTAGGATCCGAATAGATATATTTTTATTTTATTTGAGAGAAATGCTACATCCATAACATTTTTAGAACAAATTATAAATGACAAGTTATTATTGGTTTCAAATTGAACTCACTACTGATATCACTTTTTTATCCTTCAAAAATATCTTGCCACATAAAATTTGTTACAAAATTATTGGGAAAATGTTGTGGACATAGTATTTCTTTTTATGTTATTTTATTTTGATCTATAAGGAACTGAGATCTCGCGATAGTGAAAATATTGTGACAAAAAGAAGATGTTATTACATTTTCATAATACATTTATTTTTAGTTGTGATTGGTCTTAGTCTCTTATTTTATTATTTTATTTTGACATTTAAAAAATTGACGTCTCAATAATGATGAAAATATTGTAAAATTTGTTGCGTCAGTGAAATTATATATGTACATATAATATTTAAAAGTGCAAGCAAAATCAGCGTATTGTGAAAAAAAAAAGGACCAATAAACAATACAAATTGTCAATAATTGTGAAAATATTATAAGAATTTGTTAAGTCAGTGTAACTGTACATACACATATAAATATTTAAAAGAAAAGACAAAAACAGCACAACCAAAACTAGCATACTTGGTTTGTGGGAAAAAAAAAAGCCTAATAAACAATGTCGTGAAAGTGTTGCGAAAAATGTTGTGGATGTAGTATTTCTTTTTTCATAATACCTTCAGTTTTAGTTGTGGATGATTCTAATATGATATTTTATTTTAATCTATAAAGAATTAACATATTAATAATTGTAAAAATATTGTGATAATTTATTGTGTTAACTAACAGCTTTATATAAATAAATAAATAAAAAAGAAAAGAAAGAAAGAGTGGACAGGATGATATTATGCCGAAAAAGAAAAGAAAAGAAAAGAAAAGAAAAGAAAGTAGCGGGGAAAAAAAGAGGGGAAAAGAAAGCAGCAAGAGTGCAGGTTGAAACCAAAACACTGTAGTTACTGTGTCAATTGAACAAATGAAATTAGCATTGCATCAACCGTTCAAAACTTAAAATAAAATAAAATAAATAAAGGGACTCAATAAACCAAACGTGTACTGTAAAGACATTGGTGCTTTCTATATAACTAATGGATAGACTACATAATATAATAAAATGTTCGGTTAATATATGCTCTAAAGACAAATATTAAACCATATGTTTTTAGAAATATTTTGTTTAAAATTAAAAAAGTTGTCAATACTTTTTCAACTTTTAAAATTTTTTTTCCTAAAATGAAAATGATTGTTGTAAAAATATTGTAAAATTGTTGTAGATATAGCATTTCCTTGAAAATATAGTTTTGTTTTTTTGAGAAAAAATATAGTTGTTTTTTTTTACACAACGACAAGTTTTTTTTTTTTTTTTTTTTTAAAGACACGCATTCCACGTGGCATTCTTGGCCCCATCTCCTGTTTTTATATTACCAAAAACACCTTTACTACCTTTCCCTTCTCTCTCACCCTCGTACACCGACAAAGACTCAAAAAGAATCAATCGCACACTGACTCTCTCTCTCTCTCTTTCTCTCTTCCACTTCTGAGCGAGTCATGACTCGGTCGGCTTAAATGGCGAGTACAGGGGAGACTCGGTTCGACTCGGGTTGATTCGCAGCGATGTCCACGGAGGTTAGCCCTTTGGTTAATCGCCGTCGTTCCCGGAACGCAAAATTTATCTTTCACCCCCTTCTCTTCAGTCTTATTTTCCTTTATTAATTTAACATTATGCAATCGCTTGTCAATTTTGAGCTTCCAAAGCTTAACTCATACATCTTGTGTCATATTTTACTTGCTCTCCCTCCCTGCTGGTCTATTGTTTATTTATGCCTCTATTTATTATAATTTTTTTTTTTTTTTTTTGTTTTATAACATCCACTATTTATGGCTCTGTTGATCATACTTGTAATTTGTGTTCAATAACATCCACTATCATTTATAGACACAAAGGTTGGCAAGTGTTGTAGCTGTATATAATCTTGGTTATAAGGGAATTTTGGGGCGGAAAAAGAAAAATGAAAGTTAAAATTTTCAATTAGTGAGGGCTAATGGTGATTTGATTGACACTGTTTTGGCAACCTTGGTAGAGAACTAAGTTGTTCCTGATCCTTTCTATGGGCTGCAAAACGAGAGACAATTATAGATATTGCTGATTCTGGGAGAGAGAATTACACATTCTGGTTTTTTTTTTTTTTTTTTTTTACAACTTTTCAGAGTAAGCTGGTATGCACTTGAGATTTTATACTTCTTGAAATTATTTTCATGCTAATTTTTAAGAAATTGTAAGATTTTTCTTTGGTTGCATTTCCTATAAATTTCACTTGATAGTGTTTTTTCCTCTCAACCTTGTGTGAAATTTGTCAGTACTTGGGTAGTTGGTCACTGTTATTGGGTCAGATTTTAACCAAAAGATGGTCTGAAAATGGGCACAAAAAGCTCGTGCCAAAGGGGATGTATCGGAAGCATTCTCTCGATGTCACTGATATTCTGCATCCTGATGGTCAAACTTGCTTGCCTTTCTTGTTCATCCTCCTGTGAGAATTCCCCATAAGGGGGGGCAAGGTGGCGACCATGAGGTTTATGGCTAAATCCAAAATCTATTTAATTTATATATTAACTTATTTTAGAATTACATTTATGATTTTAGATCCCATGCGAGTGGAGTGATGGAGTAAAAATCTAAATTTTGACATGCTTGGAATACATGCAATTTTACAATAATTTGTTTTCATGCTAGATTGGAAAAAATGTTGCCACACAATACGTTCTGGGTTGGGATTGGATGGCTCCTATAAGGTGACTATGTTTGTTACCTTTGATCGTGGTTAATTTTTTTCCTTAATGATACTGTTATCTCTAGTTTCTTGTTGGAAATGACAGACAGTGGATGCGTATTGATAAGAAATTATTTGAAATTTTCTGTCAGAACCAAAACGAGATAGGTTTCTACAGATATTTGAAACATATTTTAAGTGAATAGAGTCAGTGTGATAAATCATTGAGAGATTAGTTATGCTTATAAAGTGGAGAATTATTCGGTTGAAAATGGGTCACAGGTATAAGAATAATTCTTATGTAGTTTTTTTTTTTTTTTTTTTTGGGATAAATAATGCAATTCTTATTGATATAAAAAATAGGGTTGCCCAAGTATACATGGAATATACAATAGTGGACCATACAATCAATTATACTAAGTACATGAATCTATCAAATCAATAACAGAACATAAAGATAGACTAGGCAAAACTGACATCCAATCCAACAAAGTTCTAAAGATAATGAATTTTAAGGGACACAAAATCTTGTTAACTAAGTTTGACCTGGAAGAACAAAATATAGACATACAATATATAGTGGATTCATCAAATACCAATAATGTTTTATCCTTCAAAATTCTAAGTTTATTTTCATTTTATAGATCCTTATATGAGTGGATATTAGCTTTGGGACAGTTTTACATTTTTAATTTAGATGCTTGATCTTTGTAATTTTCATTAATAATTGTTGTTGCATGTCTTGCATACTTCCCTTGTAAATGGGTTGCACCTCTGCTATTTAATGAATTATTTACAAAAAAAAAAAAAAGAGTTTTGAAGGGGAAAGTCACACAATGCCGGAACTTCTATATGCATCCTCCCAGGATAAAGGAAGGGAAATTCTACTTACATTCACTTCTTATTGTGTCTTTTGCAGTTAAGAATGTATTTTGTCCTATTGTAACCTATCCATATTTTCTCTGGACAGTTGAATCAATCATATATTTGTGGAATATGTCAAAGAACAATAATTCTGTTTCTAAGTACTTGACATTTGTACGATTACAGGGATAGGAACACTGGCATATGGTATGAGGTGTCTGTATCAATAACTAGGGTGAGCTGTGTTGCATAACTTCCTTAACAATAGATATGTGATAAAATATCATGTTAATGATATTTGGAACTTTTAAATGAATGCACTAGTGTAAACATTAGTATTACCCTCATAAGCTATACATATCCATGGTTTCGAAATATTTAGTGTAGATTTCTTCTGTAGTTCCTTATTAATTTCTATTTGTGGTCATGCAATTCTTTCTAAATTAGAATTTCAATATATAATGGTGCTTTTGTTCTGTTGGGAGAATTGTTCTATGCTTATTGTAATTAGATAATTCAGATACTGATGCTTTATTATTTGATGCAGCCAGTGAAAATAATTGATCCGCACTTGGTTTCATCGTTTTTTGACAATAGAGGGTGTATTTGCATGCTACAATAGAGTTAGAAAATAGACGTGCCTGGGTTGCTGAGTGTTCTTTGAATATCCAAGTAACAATGGGAGTTGAGGGAAACATTTGTTTAGTAGAGCATCTTCAAACTCTACACTTGTCATTCCCTGCTGGATCACATATGCAATATACGTTTCCTGAGGTCAGTGATAGCATTCATTCTTATGAGAATTTTGAGAAGAATAGTCTTCTTTCAGCCTGCCTCTTTCTTAAGCAATTCAAAATTTAAGATACTCTTCTTTTACTAAGAAGTTACTAACCATTAAGAGCAAACTTGATAGTATCTCTAGCACAATATTAAGTCTTTGCCCCATTGGATTGCCCCCACATGGAAAATCAAAAAACAAGATTAAACCGGCTTGTGGCTAAAGTTAAGGAACTAGGCTATGTGAGCTATCTACGTCCTTCTTCCCAATTGAGGTGAAGAAGGCTTGTTGACTTATTCTAGCATCTTAAGCAACCTTTAATATATATATCATACAAGTCTGATTATTAATAACCGTCTCTTTTGGTGTTAATACATTCATCCTAATGCTTATGACACTTGGTATACCCTCTCTCTTTTACTCAAGTTCTTGTTCCTCTTTTTTTCAGCTAGAGGATTGCTTTTGTTTCTACTCATTAAATATGCTCTTAGGTCTTATCTATTTGATGTATAGAATTTACTGTGGTGATGGTGGTTCACCTTGTTATATATATATATATATATATAGAGAGAGAGAGAGAGAGAGAGAGAGAGAGAGAGGTGTTCAAGTTACACTTGGTGTAGCTCCACAAGAGTTACACCTTTTTATAGCCATTAGTTTTCGTAAGATTTAAGGGTGAAAAAGACACCACTTAACCTGTCATTAATATAGAGTTATTAATTGCCACATTAGCTAACTTTCCTAAAAAAACCCACCCACATTCACTGTACCTAACACAATCTTTTTCCTTTAAAAAAAAAAAAAAAAAGTTAATGAAGGAAGAAGGAAACTGATATTTTCATAATATTGTTCATACTTCCATAACTCTCTCTCACATATTGACTTTCTTGTAGATTTTGTGATTGGTTATTACACAAATAATAAAAAGAAATTAGAAAATTAGTAATTATTTAGTAATCCATTTATGATGACCCCCCCCTCCCCCCCCCCCCCCCCCCCCCCACAAAAAAAAACTGTCTCTGATCATAGCAGTACCAGTTAGTCAATCTCATTCTATGGAATTTGTAACATGGGATCCTTACTAAGGCAGAGCACTTTTGTACATTTAATATTGCATGTCCATGTAGTAAATCGTGTAAAGAAATAAAGGCAATAAGAGAGAAATTTATCAAAATTAAACACAGAATCACATCATCAACAAAGTCTTGATGATGCGGGAGAAACAAGAAGATTATTATTTAGTATTATTTATGTTTGCAAGCCCATTGTATTTTTATATTTTAGGTCCTATTAGTTTATTGGGCTTTTAGTTATTGAGCTTTTAGTATTTTAATTTAGAAGTAAGGTTATTTTTGTAATAAGACAACTAGGGTTTCCTAGCCAATTAGAACTAGTGTTTAGCAATCCTTTATAAGCAACTTATTGTACTCCTTGAGAGACAGTTGATTTTGATGAATGAAAACAATGGCCGTTTGGTCTTTTGGTCTGGTGTTGACTCCAGGTCTACCCTAGGTGCTGACTCCTAGTGGTTTCTCCGCTTGGTGCTGACTCCAAGCAAGGCCTAGGTGCTGACTCCAAGCAAGGCTTAGGTGTTGACTCCTAGGTCATATCTTTTATTTTTCTGTTGTTTTAATTTTGTTCTAGTTGTCCTGCGTCAATTTTGGTATCAGAGTAAACATCGATCCGTCGAAGCATCACCACTGGAAAGAGCCAGAAAATCTCACCCATTTAAAAAAAAAAAAATAATGAAAACCCATGCAAGCCCATCAGCCACCAGCCGCCGGAACCCACAAATCAATAGCCACCAGCCGCCGAACCCATTATCACACTTGACCACAGCCGCTGAGGACGTCGACCACCTCTGTTGAGGACGCCGATCCACTCCGATGCCAAGGTCCGAGACAGCAGCCGCCACTCCTCCATGCTTTGTGCCGCCGCTGTCTTCCCCGACGTTGCGCCGCCACTAATCGCCGATCCCCAGCACCACAAGCCCATCGCCAATCAACTTAGTTTCTGTGGTCTTTCGTTTCTTTTCTTTTGTCCGTTGTTTGAGTGTCTTTCTTTTAGAGTCTATTGTTTGAACTTCTTTTAAAAGTCTGTAATGTCTTAAGTCCATCGCGCAATGTATTTTCTTATTTTGAAAAAAAAAAAAAAAGAAAAAAAAAGAAAAAGAAAAAGAAGAAGAAATTATTGTTACTTTGACAACCCATTGTTTGTCTTGGGCCTTTAAATTGTTCTCCACAGGTTCTTGTTCTAACTTCCAACTATTTGTTGAAGCACTATTTTAGAGAATCATGGTAATATTAGATGCACCTTATTTTGATGGTGATACTACTTATCCACGAGATTTTATCAACTGGATGAATGGGATGGAGCAATTCTTTGAGCAAGCAAATTGGGCAGATAACAAAAAGGTTAGGTATGCAAAGATGAAGTTAAGAGGTCACGCACAAAGGTTTTGGGAAAAGTTTGAATATTTCTGCTATCTGGATTATGAACTTGCCATTAGTGAGTGGGAAGATATGAAAGAAAAGTTTTGTGATGAGTATTTGTTACTATACTATCGAACTAAGTATCTACCCCAATCTTAGTGTGGTACTTTTCCAGTTGAAGGAAATTAGATGAATTCTCATCCTGATCCTATTTCATATCCTCAGCGCGCACTTTTGAACAATCTACCAAGGAATCATCTACCAGGGAAGTAACGGAATTAACTGTAAAGATCATGAAAGATATTCGAGACAGGATTGCTCAAATGAAGCAAATGAAGACTCAACCCGATTCAATTGGAAAACCAAGGATAATTGATCACAATGAACTTATTGCTGCCCCCATAGAAGACAACATTGATGGTGATATCTTGGTCGTGGAGAATCCTCTAGCAACAGCAAAGCCTAATGTTGACACAGACATATATGCCTCAACAAGTGTTGCTTTAACAAGCGTGCAAGGAAATGAATCTATTGAAGAGCAGCAAGGTGAAAAGATGGTGCCTAAAGAGAGTATTACGTTAGAGGGTGCACATGATGTGAAAGTTGAAGTTGTTGAATGTGTTTCTGATCAACCCTCCACAGTCCTTGAAGATCTACATCTTGGTGAAGTCGAAGAGGTTAAAACTACAGTGCTTCCTATGGTTCATAAGGTTCAAGACGAGATTATACTGATTCTACACATTGATTTTGTTATTCCAAATGAGTTTGATGTGATGGAATTCAAGGTTTTTCTTTTCCCCGTGCTCCCTAAGGTGATTCTAGATTTGAAGCAAGTGTTACTCGTCCGCATCCTAATCCTTCAACACTTTAGAACTCCAGGTCGAGTTTTCTCCAACCAGAGGAGAATGATGCGGGAGAAACAAGAAGATTATTATTTAGTATTATTTATGTTTGCAAGCCTATTGTATTTTTATATTTTAGGTCCTATTAGTTTATTGGGCTTTTAGTTATTGAGCTTTTAGTATTTTAATTTAGAAGTAAGGTTATTTTTGTAATAAGACAACTAGGGTTTCCTAGCCAATTAGAACTAGGGTTTAGCAATCCTTTATAAGCAACCTATTGTACTCCTTGAGAGACAGTTGATTTTGATGAATGAAAACAATTGCCGTTTGGTCTTTTGGTCTGGTGTTGACTCCAGGTCTACCCTAGGTGCTGACTCCTAGTGGTTTCTCCGCTTGGTGCTGACTCCAAGCAAGGCCAAGGTGCTGACTCCTAGGTCATATATTTTATTTTTCCGTTGTTTTAATTTTGTTCTAGTTGTCCTGCGTCACTTGACCAAGTAACAATTATTAGCTACAAGGAGGTAAGACTAAGCTCCATTGAAGGAAAGTATGAAAGAAAAAGGACTTTATATCAAGGATTGACTGTTCGAGAATTCTTCCTGTTCATTACTCAGAAAACTATTTCTTGCTGGTGTCTGGGGACGTAATTCCCATTAAGATCACTTTTAAGGTCCCTCCAGGTGTCACGTCTCAAGTTTCGCTTCATGGCTGGAATTACCGTGACTGTCCATTGAGCTGGGTAAAGAATACTCTTTCAATGTTGTTTGCAACTTGTGGAAGTATAAAATCTATGGAGGTTAAGTTTTACAGAGGAAATCATTATCACAAGTTCCTGGAATGCTGGAAATAAATTTCCAACTTTTACATACTTAATTTTCCAACTTTCACCAGTGATACCAGTAATGAAGCAGCTAAATAAATTGAGATAACCTTCTATATTTTTGCCAATGTTATTTAGTTTTTCTTAGGTGAAATACCTACAAATTTTTAATATATGGTGTTGACTCCGTGTGTAAGTAATTTGCAGAGATGGACCTTTTCGTCATTTGCTTGCTTTTTATGTGTGTGCTTTCTCATTACTTTATGTCTTGATTAAGGGAGTGATGGAATGAAACAAAGATACAGAAATGAAGGGTGTTTATTCAATTAAAAAAAGGGTAAGGGATGAGTGAAAGAAATGCATATGAATTTAGTTTGTTTAGCAAACTGGGAATTGGACTCTGAATTTGGATGCTTTGAAATCTGAAGTATAAAATTCTATAGAATTTTTGAATTGTCCTTTTTTGTTAACATAAACAATAGGAATCAATATTATAAATTTCAAAAGTAAAATTTTGAGTAAATTCCAACTCAAAATTCATCATCTAAATGTAACACAAGAGATAAAATTTAATTTATGTATAACCCAGATAGAGATGCATAAAGAAATCTCATAAAAGAATGAGAAAAATTTAATGTTAGTATGGACGTGTTTGGAAACACAAAAGAAAAAGAGAGAAAAAAAAGAAGAAGAGGAAAAGAAATAGGAAATGTTACTATGTAGATTTAACTCCAAGTTGGCAAGGAAGCATAATGCCTTGCTTGCTTCTTTTGTTCCTTCTTTCTTTTGTGTTGGAGAAAGTATTTCTTCTTTGACAATGACATGATAATCTATTGAGTTGGACAAGGTATATCTTCTTTGGCACAATGACTTGATAATCCTATATATAGTAGAAGTTATAAAGGGTTTACATATGAACTTAGCCTTAAAAAATTCAATACAGAAAATAACTTGGAAGCTTCCCAAGGTGTGTTTTGAAGCCAAAATTGGATTCTTCTTGTTGTAAGTTTTGATAGTTGCTTACGTTAATTTTTTGGATGAACCTTGCTTAGGTAAATTTGTTCATATGTATGTGTGTTTTTGTATTGGTATTCATAAACAACGGTTACTTTGCTTACTTAAAATTTGTCACTATATTTTTATGAGATATACTACTCTAAATGGTTTGGTTTATGTTACATTTGATGCAATTTTGATAAATAGTATATCACTCAACTTTTTTTTATGAATCATTATTTTCTTGAATCATGTTTTTATTTAATATCTGTTACAGGTTAATTACACAAAATTTCAAAACAATTAATTGCCCTTTATTGTTAAATTTATAAGTTAGCCGTTTACTATATTTAAGAATGCAAAAAAGTATAATTACTCTTCATAGATTAGTGAGCTTTTCATGTCTAATCACCTTGATATTCAAAAAGAATAGTAGATCACCTTAATATTTGGTAAGCATGATAGTTGGAGAAAGAAATTTTGTCTAACAAAGGGATTAACAAACTATTATTATGGAAAAAAAGTATTGAGTATAACTTCAGTAAAAGTTACCAAAAAGTCTAACTTGAATTAATCTCTATCAAATATTTGTTTTGTCCTTTATTAGTACTAAAAAAGTTTACATTCGTTCTCAAACATTACCAAAACATTTTTCCACCCTATTTATCACATGTGGGGAAGAGAGGAGTTGAACATAAATTCTTTTCATGAAGAACATCTACCAGTACAACCGAGCTAAAAAAAACTATTGACTAAATATTAATATACATAAATGTTAAGGGAGTGATAGACTTGGCATTAAAAAATAAAAAAATATTTGTTAAATGAAAAAAACCATCATGGTGCATTTTTTTATTTTATAATTGGATTAACAAAATCAAGCTCGCATGAGGTTTACATAAAGCTCTAAAAGGCTTTACTCTTTTATTTTTGTATCCCCATACCACCTTTATGATGTTCAGTTTTTTCAATAAAAGTATTATTACCTGTAAAAAAAAAAAAAAAATCTCCCGGAGATTTTGTTGGATTAGCTTTGTTGTTACGAGCTTTAATTGGTAAACTTGGTTAAGCAAAAGCTTGCATAAAGAAATTACAAAATATAAATATGAAGGCAAACTTAGTTGCATTATTTACTTATATATTGAACAAAGGTAAACATAGATATGTGTTAGATGATTTTAAATAAGTGATATTGATTGACATAATCAAGAGGAAAAAAAAAAGTAAAAAACAAATTATTATTTTTCTAATAACAAGAATGGAGGATCAATTAAAAACATAGTTTTAATTTTTGTTGTGCAAACATTCTTACTATTTTATTTCTAACTTTTAGATGCCTTCCGTTTATTCTTAAAAAAATCATGCACCCTCTCTATTTCTTTTTTGCTCTCTCTCTCTCTCCCCCTCTCTCTCTGATTTTTATTTATATTTGGATTCACCCTTGCTACGTATTATTATGCCCTTTTTCTTATTATTTTATAAACAATAAATTTGATGATATGTCTATCACTATTATTGTCACTTTGCATGTCATACAAATAAAGAAGATAGATGAAGCAGCAACAGCAGCAGCTTCTACATTTTATCCATCCTAAGCATCCCTTGGTCTTCAATCTAGATGATAGAAGTGGACGTTCTTGTTGGGGGTGTGATGAACAAGTATATGGACCTAGTTACAGTTGTAAAGAATGCGGAGGGATTTGGGTTCATCATAAATCATGTGCAGAACTACCCCTTGGGTTGCACCATCCCTTGCACCCAATCCATCTTCTTATTCTCTTTTCTCCACTGTTATGGGCATATAACGGTGAGGACAAACAATTTTACAAATGCGAACTCTGCAAAGAAGATCGTGAGGAATACACTTATCGGTGTTCCCGCTGCGACTTCAACCTTCACATCACATGCGCTTCTTTAGCGCCCACCACCATGGAACCTGAATTCCACCACCACCCGTTGATCCTTGTTTGGAAGTGGATCACTTTCACTTGTGACCTTTGTGGTGTAGAAGACAAAGGTATGCCCTATCTGTGTAATCCATGCGGTTTCTGGATTCATAGAAGATGTCCTCTCTTCCCACGTAAAGTTAAAGATGTGCATCACAATCACCTCCTCCACCTCACCCATTCTTCTCTTGTGTTCCATCAATCCAACTCCCGATTATGTCAAAGTTGTGGTCAAGAGTTGGACACATGCTATGGGGTTTACTATTGCTCCAAATGTGATTTTGCTGCCCACCTCAATTGTGCTATGGGAAACAAGGAGAACATAAATTTGCAAGAATTTGAAGATGAGGATGAAGTTTTAGAGCTCAGTGAATCGGTTGACTCAACTTACAAAGTCAAAAAATACAATAAGAGGGAGGGTGGAATTCAAATAGCTGCAGAAATCAAACACTTTAGTCATGAGCATGACTTAATGCTCACCGAGAAGCTTCTAAATAACCAAAAATGCGATGGGTGCGTAGGAGCCATTCTCCCTCCGTTTTACAGTTGCGTAAAGTGTAGCTTCTTTCTTCATGAATCTTGTGCTAATTTACCAAAAAAAAAGCAACACCCACTTCATCAACACCCACTATCCTTGCTCCCAATGAAACCAAGTAAGGATTTTAGGTGTTATGCCTGCCATTGTAGATGCAATGGCTTCACCTATTGGTGTGAGACATGCCATTTTAGATTTGATGTTCAATGTAGTATGATTTCAGAAATCCTTATCCACCCTAGTCATGATCACAGACTTATTCTCTCTAGGGTTGAATCTTCTTAGAATTGTAGTTGTTGTGATTCTAGAACTTACCCAATATTCTGTTGTACCACTTGTGCATTTGCTTTGGACTTCAGATGTGCTACACTACCACATTCTACAAGATACAAACAACATGAGCATCCCGTCGCTCTCAATTATAGAGCTGAAGATAACTCTGGTAAATATTATTGTGATATTTGTGAAGAAGAATGAGACTCAAAATATTGGTTTTACTACTGTGAGGATTGCAGTTATCCTGCTCATCCAAAATGTATTATTGGGAAATACCCAAATTACAAGTTTGGAGGTACTTACAAATTTGACTGTCACTCACACCCTCTTACTTTCATTGAGGAAACTAAAGACTGCCCTTGATGTAACGAATGTAATGATTCTTGTGAAAAGTTGATCTATCAATGTGCTCAGTGTAATTTCTACATCCACAAGAGTTGTTTATAAAAAGGACAAATGTATTTTTATTTTATACTAGATGTAGTCCACGTAAGTTTTTTGGTGCATGGAATTCATCAAATGACAATGCAGTAATTCTTTTCAATGCTCTTTCTTGGCATCATGGTTCAAATACAATGTAAATACATTGTACCAACTGAAGCTTGTTTGTGTGGTTGTACCCTGCCTTGTCCACTTCTGTTAGAAACAATATACTTGTTGATAATAGGAATTTTTAGTTTTCAATGTTTTATGGTAGTACATTGTTTAGCAATGGAACTTTGATTTCAGTGTGGAACATAAAGTTTAGGGTTGATGAACAAATACTAGAAATAAAAGGCAAACTTTTGGTATCTCTTATCAGTTGTGTAAGACTAGTTTTTCCTCTATTTTCTCTTTCTATTCAATTCCGATTGCATTCATTTTTCTTGAGCTCACATTAATTGTCTATGTCTTCTTCTGCATTAGGTGAGCATTAGTTATTTTGAAGAGGGAAATGAGCAATTAGAGTCAAAACATGAATGCAAAGATTCAATAGCATTTTAAGTTATTATAGATTTACATGTTTATCAACATCTTTTATGTCATTAGTTTTAATCACTGATATTATTACTATGATTGTTATTTCTATGAAAGCTCAATTATGCATGATTTAATTATCATTGATGGTGAGGTAATTTTCTTTTGTGTTTTCTCAACATAAATTTTATACATCGTCTTAGTAAGAATGTTGGCCTGGTATTTTAATATGAAGGCACAACATGTACTTTGTAAATGTTGATGTTAAGAACATGGTGATTTGGGAGCACCAATTGTTAATAACATGGCTGGTTGAGTTATATGGTTTAATTGAATTTCCTCCAAGTCCAAGGTAATCTTCAAAACCTTTTTGGGCAACGAGACTACAAATCTTGTCTAATAAGTTCAGGGCTTAGTTTAGAAAATGTTGGTCAGGCCTTTCTTGGTTTGAAGGATCTCATTGTTACATAATACTTCTAAAATTTCAAGGAAAAATAATTTTTTGTGACTTACCTGTGTACTTGTGTTCGAAAAGTCATGCTTTTGGTTCTTTTCCGTTAATTTTTAAGCATTCTAGTATTGTCCCATTGTCTTATTATTATTATTATAATTTTAGTAATGTTGTGATATGCCTGTTCTGATCATCTAAGTCAGACCTCTTTTTCATTGCCTGATTCTTATGTTATTTGGTTTTAGTCTCCTGATTACTGTGCAATTAACATAACCATTATTTGCCACCACGAGACTGAATACTTGGCATCTCTTGAGCTTCTTTGTATCGCTATTTTTGTTGTTAAATAAGTTAAGGTACTATTTTCTGCCCTCAAATTCAAAGTTGGGTTAGGTTGTTGTGCTTCTGCCTTCCACACAAATGAGTTCCAAGCCTCTTCATTCTGAAAATCCACCTTTGACATTTACATTGGTTTTCATTTGCTTGCTCACTTCCAAAGTTTATAGATTTCGTTATTGGTTTTGGAATCCCACATAATTTAGAAAATTAAAAGGAGATGCAATAATTCCAATCAAGAGTGTTAGTCCCACATTGGTAAGAAAAGAAACAGGGAGATGATATAGTCCCTATACATTGAGTGGTGGTGTAGTTTTTGTTTTGTGCTTGTAGGAGTTTGATATCAAAGATTCGTCTTGTGTTTAGTGTGAGAGGTTTGGTTGTCATCTTGTTTTAAGTAATTTTGCATTAGCAATTGCTATATTCTAGGGATAAAATTTACATACAATACCTTAGGTGCATTACATTAGGTTCTCTATATGTTATTTGCAGTATCCTTTTTTAATTTTAATTTTTAATTACTTCTACAAGAATTGTCACTACTGATTAGTGATTATACCTACTGATTGTTTTGGGGCAAAATATATGTGTTGATATTATCAAACTACAGCCGATCACAGATTATTGAGAGGTAAACCCGTTGCTATGTTTCTTGAATTTTAGCAGTGATGGGCTAAGCTGTGCTTATTTTTTTCATTTTAATTTATTCTTCCTTTTTCCTTTGCCCAAGCTATATCCATTCAATTGTTGATTAGGGATGATTAATTGTTGTTTGGTACAAGTACTCAAGCATTCTAACAAAACTGCCAACTTTCTGAACAGTTATTAATAATATTTGTTCTTTACTTTTGATAATGTATCTGGGTATACCATATCCAGTATTAACTGAATTTTATGAGCCCATCTCGCACACAAATAAATATATCATAATAATTGAGTAATGACTTTCTATGAATCATAATCATTTCACTTGGGAACTTAATGATGTAATCTATGTGTACTTTATTATTTATCTGTTGTTTATTTCATTGTGCATTTTTTCTTTTATTCTTACTATTGAGGTTCCATTTTGTAGGGAATGTTTAGATCCATTCGAAAAACTCGAGTGTGAAGCATTTGATATCTTTGTTAATGAGGTTCTCTGTGTTGGCAAAGGTACTGCTGCATTAATTTTATCTAGAATATACTTGATGGATCCATTCTTACCATATTGCTTGCACACACCTACCCTTGGTCATTATCATGTGCACAAAGTACTCTTTTGCTATTCTACCCATTTCTGAAATATTGCTTGCACACACCTACCCTTGGTCATTATCATGTGCACAAAGTACTCTTTTGCTATTCTACCCATTTCTGAAGATCATAAGCTACTCCCTCTGTTGATTATTCATATTTGGTAAACTTAGAAATGCTTGTTCAATCATATGACCATACTCTAGAATATTTAATAATAAAAAATTACATTCAGCAAAAAAAAAAAAAAAAAAAAAAAATAATAATAATAATAAATTACTACATCAAGGGATTATCAACCTTTTGGGATGAGTGTACAACCATATTTGTGAAAATCACTTTACAAAAATAATTTTCCATTTGATGGTTATCGTTTAAATTATTTTTCCAATCAAAATGTGATATCTTTTGTTTTTCCTCTCTTGCTCATCTATGCAATTTTCGAATCATCTGCAAGGTGTCCATATTCATGCGTAAAAAGGGCCCCTCATGCCTTCTCATTTGCTTCTACTGGAAGTGCTTGGGTGTCTTCTCAAGGTTGGTTAATTCTCTTATTTTTCCATTCCTTGTGAGCTTGTATGTTGTTAGAGTATTCGTTCTAGGCCCACTTCCCCAATACCTTATGCTATATGTAATCAATTGTACTATTATACTGCCAGCTGTACTATACTTATGTACCTCTGTACTTTCCTAACAAGGTTGATAGCTTATATAAAGGTTGCTCTTGTGAATAGTGCCAAGGCAGCTCATGGTTGAACTATATCGTCTCAAACAAGAGCCAGGGCAATCTATTGATGATTTTTTTTTTCCACACATGCAATATCTGTGGGATCAAATTTCACTATATGAACCAACATGGATTATGCATGCAATGCCCAAAATTTTATGAATATCAGGATCAACTGAAAAAGTTTTCTCCTTTGCCTTCAATTGAAAAAGTTTTCAAGGAGCTTGTATAAGAGGTAACATTTACAAGTCTTACTATCTCGGCCTTGTAACACAATCTTGGCCACATCATCCCTTGATCCGCCTTCAGCATCTGCAATTCGTCAGAATGAGCACTATGATCGCTTTGGCTCTCTTCAGCGATTTAACTCTAAATATGATCATTCTCACTTCTGCACCTTCTGTAGGATAGTATTGAAAGCACGCTCGTGTCACTCAATCCTTAGCTTCCATGGCCAACATCAACAGCATATTGTTGCTTCATCCAACCCCATCACCCAACACAAGTACTTTTGACAAGTCTTCCAACTCTTGTTTACATTAACGGCAGTTGACCTAAAGACTCTTATCAATAACATTTTGTCCCGTAAGGTGCATTCTCTTCTATTTTTTATGTTGCACTAGGTAAACACTCATTTTGATATCTTGACCTTGCTTGCTGCACTCATATTACACCGGATTCTACCTCTTGTACCATACAAACCCATACTTTTCGTATGCCTATCAATCACATTACCAGTGGCTCTACTATGACGATTATAGACATTGTTACTACTACTCAATTATCTATTTCAAATGTTTATCTTATGCCTAAATTTTCGTTAAATTTCTTATATATTTGGCCAATTGTGTGAGCTAGGGCTTCAAACAGGATTTTCTTCTATTGGCTGTGTTGTACATAATCCTCAGATAGCATAGACCATTGGGACAAAACGTAAAGTTGGATGGCTTTTCTTCTTACATCTTCACACGTAATTCTCTTTGTTACATACACTCACATAGCATCACCTCTTTGGAGTTGTGGTATTCATGGCTAGGTCATGCTTCTCTATCTTGGGTCCAAACTTAGTGTCTAAGGGTATATTAGATTAGTTCTCTTTTTGATCCTTTGATTGTATCTCATCCTATCTTGGAAAACAATATGCTTTGCCTTTAATAAAAGCGAGTCTTCTATTTCTGTGCCATTCAAGCTCATTCACTCTAATGTATGCAGATAATCTCTTATTCCTGCTATAGGGGGAATTTGTCAATTTTCTTGATGACTTTTAAAGTTGCATGTGGATATTTTTTTATTAAAATTTTTCTGAGATACTTAATATTTATCTTGAGTTTACTAAAATGATTGAAGGTTCTCAAAATCCATCAAAATCTACTGATTTGAAAGTGTCCTATAGGACAAACATCATGACTTCCTTAGTATTTTCAAATTATATAGAATCATTTCTTATACATCTTATTGAAGAATTTCACAAAAAAAGGGTCAAGTAAAATGTAAACTTTGATATATTTTGTTGTTCAGACTCTCATTCTTTTTGCATCTGTTATTGCATCTTTCTCAGGCAAAACTGCACCTTCTGTTATCCATAGAGGACAATAAATTTTTGGCTTTAATAATATGGCCACTTTACAGGATGGTGTTAAGGATATTTTAGAAAAACAAAATAGAAGAATTTGAAAAAAGGCACAAGTTGCCAGTTTGGCTTTCTATTCATAAAAAAAAAAAAAAAAATAATAATAATAATTAAAAAAAAAAAAAAAGGTTTCCAGTTTGGTAGTTCCAATAGTATTATAACAACTATTAACATGAATTTGATCCAATGATATTAATTAAATTTCAGTTTTAAAACATCTGTGCATATGATTAGGTCATGGTGAAGACTACCAAATTCGGTAGGGCAGTGCCCAAAAAGTTGTATCCATTACGTTACACCTTCACAGAGAATTATCTTAGAGGAGCTACTAGACAAGTAGATAGTCATATCTCTTACCTTCCTGGAAATCACTGTTGACTATTGTAGGTGCAAAAATTGATTCAAATGAACTATATAGAATCACTTCACTGTAGCCACACTTGTGAAAGAAATGGAGGGAGCATGTGTTCTTGACTTCGATTGATTGGTGTATAATCTGCATTCTCCTGCTCCATATCTATTACCGCCAAAAGACCAGGATAAACATGCACTGGTTTGTGCTATGAATAACCTTGATGTGATCACATATCATTGACACATACTATCTTACAATTTTGGGATATATCTTATAGCTTCTAACTATAATTTCTATTTCTAGTTTATTTGATATCTTGTGAATGTTAATGTATGTACAGTTTATTTGATATCTTAGAGGTTCAATATGGTTCAAAAATAATATATCTGTGGTAGAAATTTCTGCCACAGAATTATATCTGTGGCAGAAATTTGAACTATATTGATGATTTGAACCTGTAAGTTTATTTGATATCTTAGTATCTTGAGCACGCCTTATAATTCATCAGCTGAGGCAGAATTACTCTTTTCTCTTATAGTTAAAGCTAAGTTTGAGAACAATTGGTACCTAAAGCCGAAGAAGCAACTCAAAACTTCAACCCAACATGTTGATTGGTTTTAACATTTGGATGGTGATGTTTGTATGCTGGTTCAAACTCATGTGGCCAATCGCAGCCAGATTATTGGAGAGAATGGAAGCTGATATTGCTTATAGATGCTTCCAATCATCTATGTGAATACTGAATGTTGGTGATGTCAATTTAACTCATCATCTATCTGACTTGCTGCTTGGAGGTGCCTTCTTGTAAAGTGCATGTACATCGAAAAACAATCCTGGGAAATAATTAGTCTGCTAAGGAGACATGTAAAATCCTTTTTCTTCCCCCCACTCCCCACCTCTGGGCGTGCGAGGAGGGGGGTGGGGGGGTTGATTGGATTTATGTCAATGGCATATGTATGTAGTTAGAAGTTTACATTTCATTTTTGTAATGTTACAGAATCTATCATATTTTTCTAAAGGAAGTTTAGGAAGGAAAAATTTGATGTTATATCAATTGATTATGCTCTTATGCCCCATGAAATAGTTCTTTGCTTGCAAAACCTACCTTTTCATAGTAGTAGTTGTCCTTAGAATCTCTTTCCTTGTTGTAAGTTGCCGTGCATGTCAAGGTGCTAAATGATTAGGAAAAATGTTTTTTATTTACTAAATGATTTTAGTTGATAGAATTCAAAAAGCATAAGAATTAAAATAAAATAAAAATTTATATTAAAGTCTCTTTTCCCCCTTAGAATGACCATGTCATGGGGTAACCATCTTTTTTTTTTTTTTGGGACCTCTTTGGAAAAAATAAATTCTTGGGGAGAAGTTGTAAATTGTGATTTTTGTAACCAATAAGATTTTTTTTTTCTTTTTTTTGGTGCAGTTCTTGGGAAGTAGTTAGCCTCTTTGTCTTGTAGCTTAACCAATCGGTACTTCTTAATGCTTCTAATAGATCCATATAGGGTTCAAAGCCTCTAACTCCAACTATCAAATTATTCCCAAAAAAAAAAAAAAAGTTCAAAATGGAAGAGGGAGTTAATTTGTTAAAGCTAGGGCATTAAAAAATATTTTGAAGGGGATAGTGGTGGTAGTTAGGGGCTTAGGTCCTGGCACCAAGGCCCTATTGGTCTAGTCATCCCTTAGCATCATCACAACAAAGCAATTCTTTAAAATGGCCACTCACATAATTAAGTGAATTACCATATAATACCATACTAGTTCTTGATGTATGAAATACGAATAATTTTATATAATTTTTTAGAAGTAAATTATTTTTTTACTATAAGTCTATTGTGTTAGGTTTTAAAGATTTATGAATTTATGTATTTAGAATTCTAATGTGTAATGTTGGCAAACCATAATCAAAACAGGTTGTTTAGTCTTGTTTAGACTTGCTCAAAGTTGTGTCTTTTATGTAAAATTAGAATCGAGTAGCTGCAGAAGTATTGATGACTTTTGGTTTGGCTCGATCGATCGAATATCGGGCAAAATGTTTTTTCTGCAGAGTTCCAGTTTAGCCCAAACTCTACTTAAACGTTTTGGGGTTCATGTAAAACACTCCTATATATAAGGGAAACCTTAAAACGTTTTTGAGAGCTTTTAGAGAAGTTAAAAGTGCCGTGTGTGCCTCTTTTTATTTTTAGGGTTTTGTATCGAAAGGCTCTCTAAAGGTTGTTGCTTATATTGCTGTTTGTGTGAATTTCTTGTGAGATTTGTGATGAACTTTCCTTCATACAAGTTTAGGATTATCAAAGAGGAGATTTTTTCAAGAACTTGATGATCATTCAGTTGCTATACTAAGGAACTTAATGATACACAAGCAGAGGTGCTTGTACTTGCTGAAAAATCTAAAAAAGAAGGAGTCCGTGGTCTTGGAGTTTGCACGTGGTCGTGTCAGTAAGTTTCTACTGGTGGGTGGCAATAGAATGTTAGTGGTCTAAATTCTATTATAAAACTTCAATTCTTTCTATAATGGATTGAAGTTTACCTTAAGGATAGCTAGATTAAATCCTCTCCAGGTTTTTTACCGGTTTGGTTTTCCTGGGTGATCATATCTTTGTGTTATTTATATTTCCGCTGCTACACATGATATGATTGTTTGATTGTGATAACCTAGATCTGAAATTTGGACTAAGTAATCACTTGGCTAATTTACTGGGTTAATCTGGTTGTGTTTTTAAGGGGTCTAAAAACATACAAGTGGTATCTAAAAACATACACTTGGCTAGTTTTTAAGTTTGGTTTGTATGTCTTTATTTTTCCCCAAAACTGTTTTTCCCAAAACATGTTTTGTTTTTCCTATTTTTATAGGGGGATAAGCTTGTTTTTAATCTTTGTTGTTCATAGGGGGAGCTGTCTCTATTTTCTATAGAGCTGAATTGTTTCTTGTTCCCTTGATTGTCTATTTTCTCTTGACCTTTGTTACTCTTTGTTTGAGTTATCTTTGTCAATATGTGACAAAAAGGGGGAGATTTAGATGAAATGTGGGAATATGTGTAGAAAATATAAGAATGTTTTGTTTAGGGGGAGTTAACATTGTTTTTGATGTATCTAACTTAGGGGGAGAGTTAGTTTGCATATTTTTTGATTTACTGTTTTTCTGTCACACATGCGTTTATGCGTTTGTTGAGTATTTCAGGAACTACATGTTAATTTAGTCGTGCTACTGTCTACACTTGCAACTGATGGGTAGTAGTTAGGATTGGATTTGTTGTAATTAGCATTTTTTTGTAAAGGGTTTTTATTTGTAAACTTTGAGCTTTTAATTTGTGTTTTGTCATGGATTGCCAAAGGGGGAGTTTGTTAGGTTCAAAAGATTTAGGAATTTATGTATTTAGAACTCTAATGTGTAATGTTGGCAAATCATAATCAAAACAGGTTGTTTAGTCTTGTTTAGACTTGCTCAAAGTTGTGCCTTTTATGTAAAGTTGAAATCGAGTGGCTACAGAAGTATTGGTGACTTTCGGCCTGGCTTGATCGATCAAAGTTTAGACTCGATCGATTGAATATCGGGTAGAATGTTTTTTCTGCAGAGTTCCAGTTTAGCCCAAACTCTACTTAAACGTTTTGGGATTCAAGTAAAACACTCCTATATATAAGAGAAACCCTAAAATGTTTTCGAGAGCTTTTAGAGAGATTAAAAGTGCTGTGTGTGCCTCTTTTTATTTTTAGGGTTTTGTACCCAAAGGCTCTCTAAAGGTTGTTGCTCATATTGCTGTTTGTGTGATTCTTTTGTAAGATCTGTGAGAAGCTTTCCTTCACACAAGCTTAGGATTATCAAGGAGGAGATTTCTTCAAGAACTTGATGATTATTTAGTTGCTGCACTAAGGAGCTTAAAGATACGCAAGTGGGGGTGCTTGTACTTGCTAGAGAATCCAAGAAAGAAGGAGTCCGTGGTTTTGGAGCTTGCATGTGGCCGTGTCAGTAAATTTCTACTGGTGGGTAGCAATAGAATGCTAATGGTCTAAATTCTATTGTAAAACTTCAATTCTTTCTATAGTGGATTCAAGTTTACCTTGAGGATAGTTAGGTTAAATATTTCCCAGGTTTTTTACCAGTTTGGTTTTCCTAGGTGATCATATTTTTGTGTTATTTATATTTTCGCTGCTATACGTGATATGATTGTTTGATTGTGGTAACCTAGATCTGAAATTTGGACTAGATAATCACTTGGCTAATTTACTAGGTTAATCCGGTTGTGTTTTTAAGGGGTCTAAAAACATACATATTGGATTTTTTTTTTTTTTTTTTTAAGGAACGGATTTTATTTTAGACTTATTAATTCAATAAATTATTTTATTTTCTAGAGTAAGAATTCAATAATTAGGCTGCAGCCCTGGTCAATTAGGATTAGAGTTTATTCATAATAGTCTATATATAAATGCATTATTGTAGTCCAGTGAGGACAAGTTTATAGTTGATTATTTCATGCAATCTTAGAAACTTATTCTTAGGTTTTTATTTTTATTATTAATTTATCTTCATTTGGTGTTAATTCCAAACGATCTAAGTGCTAATTCCTAGATGTATTTTATTTTTCTCTTTGCAAAATCCTTTTTGAAAATAATTTGTGATGCATCATTTCTTCATTTGAATCTTGGAAAGCATAGGCTAAAAAGATGCTTAACATCATTTGAATGTACTAATAAACAAGTTCATGTTCCAGTGCTTTTAGTTTCTTAAATAAACAAGGTCATGCTAAAAGTATGCTTAAAGACAAACATTCATTCCACGTGGCTGGCCTGGCCCCACCTCCTTTTTTATATATTACCAAAAATACCCTTACTCCCTTTCCCTTCTCTCCCTCACACACCCTCATACACCAACAAGCACACAAAGAATCACACACAATCACTCTCTCTCTCTCTCTCTCTCTTTCGAGCGAGTCATGACTCGGTCAGCTTAAATGGCAAGAACAAGGGAGATTGAGCTCAGCTCGAGCTGGCTCGTATCGAGGTCAACGGAGGTTAGCCTGAGTGGGACCCACCACCTCCCATTTGGTTAAACATCGTCGTTCCCAGAACGTAAATTTGGGTATTTGAGTAAGTGTTTTTATTGCCTAGAGTTCATTTTTTCACCATATTTGGCATTAGTTTTACAGTGTTTGGATTCTAGTAATGCTTGTAATTTGCAAAAGTTTAGTCTTTATTTCATTGAAATTCATTAAATTTTGTAAATCCTACCAATAGAAACAAAAAATGTGAATGCTAAAACTTAAAAAAAAAAAAAAAAAAAAAAAAAAAAAAAAAAAAAAAGTAAAAAGTTAATGGGTTGAATTGGTTAAACTTAATTTTGTTTTGAAACTAGTGTTCAGTCACTTGCAATGCGAAATGGATGTTGGTAATTTTTGAAATATGAAGCCTCGTATATTGTTGTGTGACTAAAAAATTAGATGATATTTATGGCTCTGTTGATCATACTTTTAATTTGTGTTCAATAACATCCACTATCATTTATAGAAACAAAGTTTTGGCAAGTGTTGTATCTGTATATACTCATGCTTAGGTTTTAGCTGTTTAGGGAATTTTGGGGCAGAAAAAGAAAAATGAAAGTTGTATTTTTTTCAATTAGTCAAGGCTAATGGTGATTTAATATTTGACAGTGTTTTGGCAATCTTGGAGGAGAACAAAGTTGTTCCTTGCACAACATGAAGAACAAGCAAAAAGAGGAAGAGGTTAAGTTTATAGAAGGCCATGTTTCAAACTTTTGAGTGTCACATAGGTGTGCCTTGTGATGGGCAGTATATAAAAATACACAAGAGAATAAAGAAAGCAAAGAGCTTTTAGCTTTTCTTAGCGATAGTTTGCCCTTCGATTCTCTTGTTATTGAAAGTTGTCGTGCATGTCAAGGTGCTGTAGGTACCAAGTGAAGTGTAACTTTTACGGCAATAGTTTGACTTAGTAACTTTAGGGCCGTTTGGTAACGTTGTTCTAGTAATGTTTGTATTTTTTTAAAAATACTTGTGGATGAAAAAGTGTATGAAAATACGTGTAATATTATTTAAAATTTGATAGTTTTTAGTAATGCTTTCGGTATATGATTACCAAGATAGCCATCTAAATGTAGAACATTTCACTATTAATATTTTAGCAATCGCTGTTACAATTAATTACTTTGTCTTTCAAAATTTTAGTCCCTAAACTTTAATGTTTCTTGCAAATTGATCATTCTATTTATTGCCATCTATCATATGCTCAATAAAGTTATCATTATGACAAACTTTACGGAAATTTTAAAGTTTAAGGATTAAAATGACAAAACAATTTTATCAAAAAGGAAAAAGAAAAACAAAGGACAAAAACAAAACTTTAGGAATGAAAATGGCATTCACCTAAACTTAAAGGATTGGATGTAATTAATATTTTAGCCAAAAGAAAAGAAAGAAATGAAATGATTGACATGAATTATAAAGAAAATGTTGATAAATAAAAAGATGTGTGCTTCATGCTTTTTTATTTTTTATTTTATTTTATTGAGATTGTTACAATACGCCACTAACTCCACAATATGTATGAAGATGTACCAATTAAGCTTCAAGGCTCTAAACACGTATGCTTCATACTTAATATCATCTTCTTCAAAATTTTGGGAAAAAAATGAATATTATATATTATATATTTATATATTTAAGGAAGCACACATATACATGTCCAAGAGTAGGAGATGACCTTAAAATAGAAATAACATAATAATTTTAACTAAACATCCTTTAGCTTTTATTTATTAATTTTCCTTTAATCTAATTATTAGTAAAAGATTCCTTGTTTACTAAATGATTAAAGAGGCATAAAACAGAAACAAAAAGGAAAAAAAAGAAAAAAAAGAAGTTATATGACGCTTTTTTTTTCCTTTTTCGTTGAGAAAGACCAAATGTCATGGCCAACCATTTATTCTCTCTTATTGTTATTATTATTATTAATATTATTATTTTTTTTGTCCTCTTTGGATACATGCACTTTGTTGGAACTGAAAAAAGATTACTCAATGCACTGGTGCACCTGAAAGTGCACCTACTGTTACTAAAAGTCTAGTCCATCTCAGGTACAGTTTCGATCTCGAACTTACTTTACTTAATAGGCCGGAAGAGAGAGATATTCAGAAAACTCGATTTCCTGTCTTGTCTTAAGAACCTGACTCAAAAGAGAAAAGAAAAACCAAACTAAAATAAAAGAGATCACTTTTGACGATTGAACTGCACTGTTATATCCAAATTGGAACTAGATTTGAACGTCTTTGGATCCAACTTAGAGCCGGCTTTCACTCCACTTTCACTTTCATATTAGGAGCGTCGACTTGTGTGCACTTGCAATATGGAATTTCACTTTTCGGAATCCTTGCTTCTGGCCTATTGGTTGATGATAGGGTTCCTATTGGTCCTGTTCGTAGAGTTCCTACCCTTGGCTTTGGTTCCAGTCTTGTCTTGCATGCCAGCAAGTATTCTAGAAAGAATGACTCGGTTTCATGTCATGTAGTTACTATAGCTTAGCTCCTCTCACCTTTCTAGCCTGCCTTGTGTTACTCGGAATGATCCATTTTTGGGGTAGGTGTAATTTTGGAAGACCAAACTTTTGCGTGTGTGAGAGACGAGGAGGAGGGTGATAAGGCCGTTATAAAAACTTCCTTGACAGTCATCCCTTATCAATTCACTACCAGCTTTTTATTTTTGAAAATTGATCATTCAAATATACTACCAAAGGATACTTTTGACCCTTTAGCGGCTCAAACATTTTGTCATATTTGTAACATAATATGTGGTCACCATAATAACTTGAAGCTGCCTCTAAGTAGCTTTTGGTCTTTTACAAAGACACTTGCCACACGTTACAAAATGCTGCAGTGTAGGGTCTTAAGTTTGGAAAAATATTGTGTTACATTCATTCACATTCACTGTTTCACTCACATCCATAATTTATGTGGAAATTGTCATATTTCTATTAACTATATAAAAAGCGGCTATTCCGCTACAGTGATTTATTACTGTGCATATAACGTGTTTCACTGTTCATCTACAGTGCAAAGTTTCGTGAGTCCCTCTATTTTGTCCGTTTGTGGAGGGCTAAAGCATTTTAGCTGAATATATAAAACAACCAAAGGATCTGGGACTCTCTTTAACTCTCTTTCTCTCTACTCTTTGGAACTCTCCAGATAACTTCTTTCGCTCTTTTCTCTCTGGAACTCTCTGTATCTCTTCTCTCTCTCTCTTTTCTCTATATCATTTCAAGACAACAGGACCAGATCGGCTCTGGAAGAAAGGAAAAAAAAACATGGGAAGAAAAACTGACTAATTTTTACAGTAAATATCTCTTTTTTATTTATTTTCTCCATTTCTTCGAAATTTTTTTTTTTTTTTTGGGTTCTCAAGATCTGTGTTTGTATTTTTTTTCCTTGTGGGTTTCAATCTTTGATTGTTTGCTAATATGGGTGTTTTGATAAAGAAATGAGATTTGGTTCTCTGTTTCTTCAAAATTTCCTTTTTTTTTTTTTTTTTTTTTTTTTTGGGGTTCTCAAGATCTGTGTTTGTATTTATTTCCTTGTGGGTTTCAATCTTTGATTGTTTTTTAATACCAAATCTCCTTTCTTTATCAAAACCTAAAAGATCCGTATTAGCTAATATGGGTATTAACCATTCTTTATCAAAACTTTGAGTTACTCCCTCTTATCTTCTTCTCTCTACACATGATTTTTTTTCCTTCTCTCTTCTTCCTCCCAAATCACCTATCTGTCCTGTGATTTGAACTCCTACACGACGCAGCCTCAGTATCGATCAAAGAAGGATTTGGAACTCAAGAACATTTGCCGCCGATTTGCATGAGAGATAAAAAAAAAAAAAAAAAAAAAAAAAATGGAGCTCAAGAGCTTAAACGCTATTTGTGATCTATGTGGGTTGGTGGATGTGCTAGAGATGGACGGTTGCAACTCTGTTCTATTTACTTTTTTTGGTTTCTAGTACTACAAAATCATGGTTGCTGGGAAAATTGGGTTTTTTACTTAGATGGGTCAGAATATTTTGTGCCATATTTAGATTATATGAGTGAAAGTTTGGATATTTTTTAGTCTTATTTGTTGAATTTGTGTTGTGTTTGCTATCTGTAGGTGTTATTCTTTGCAATTATCTTTGCATGTGAGTTTAAAAGTTTGGATTTTTACTCAGATTAGATAATTTTGTGTGTTAATATTTGCTATTAGGTGTTCTTTTGTGATATCATGTATGTAATTATTTATGTATGTATGTATATGAATGAAAGTTTGGGTTTTTTTTTTTTTTTTTTTACTAATATCCTATGAATTTTGTGTATGCAAGTGTTCTTTCTGTGGAGTAGGATTGGTTTTTCATAGATGAATCATTGTAATTAATCTGTAATCTTCAGTAGAATGCCTTTTTGGTTGTTGTAGGTAAAAAGATTAGAGGCTCTATCTTTGATCTGAAGGGGCCCTGTGGTTTACCCCAAGCCTCGGTGAGTCGGGGTATTAGCTAAAAATCCACTGAGGTCCTTGAGATGGCACAAGGTAAAAAAAATTTGTGACCTATTCTTTATATTTTCATGGTTCTGTCGAATGTTATAAGCTGCTAAGGATTTTAGATTTATAGGCTTTTGTTTTTGTTCACACTGATAGTCATCAAGCAGAGGTTTGTGATTCCATGGCTGCAGTAGAGCAAGGGTGAGTTGTATTTTTCATGTTTGCTTTGATTTCAGGTTTAAATGCTTAAAATTTTTAATATATGAAGAAGAGGCTTGGTTTTTTTGTGTATAACCAATGGATGAATTATTGTCTCTTTGGCTTATTTGAGAAAGAATTTTGTGAAAAAAATTTATGAAAGAGGTTTTTTTGGTTAGAAATATTTTGTGTTTAATGATTTGGATGGATCTGATGCTATAATTTTTAGTTTGTTTTGGAAAATGGATTGTCATAATTAAGGTGTTCCTCTTCCCAACTTTATATATTTAAAAAATATATATATATATATATATTAAATATATGTTATGTGGTAATTGATTAAGAACGAGGTATTGAGCAATTTCTTCAATTTTTTAAAATATAAATAAAACCTTAGGAGCAGCGTGTGTTGTCTTTGATTGTTAATTTATTTTAATGTCTAAGTGAGTGTAGTACATCTGAATAGTTATTTGAGATTATGTTTGCAGTTTGCACAAATGCGGTGGTGAATTTGTTTTGTAATAGAACAGTTCTGTATAGAGATTTTGTTGTGAGAGGTGTTAGATACTTAATATTTTTGTGATAATTTGTGGTTTTAAATGAGTACTTGGATTGAAAAGGCTTATCATTGAGATAATTTGATAATGTTACAAGCATTTTAACCTAATAGTTGTCTATTATATCATAAAAAATTTAATCTGTAATAATTATGCTATAGAAAAAACAGCTTTTTTCATATATATATATATATATATTTGACTTTATTAGATCCTTCAAATTTTGTTGTTTTTATTCTTCTTTAAAAAAAAAAAAAAAAATTGCGTGTACTTGATTAGTCAATAATAATATGCCTTCGTCATGATTTACTAAATTGTGAGAGTAATATGTTTTTTTTTTTTTTTTTTTTTCCTTTTCTTTTTAAGGATTGTTCTTGAGAAGTTGGATGTTTTAAGGAATTGAAGACCAACATTACCAAAGAGCTCAATGCCAGGCACAAAAGGTTTCTAATTTGTCTTTGATTTTTTTTCCCCTTGTATTTAAAACTCAACAGACCCCCAAATTCAATGAAACCTAAATTTGCCTCACTTCTTTTGCTAAAGCTTTGGATAATACCCTTATTTTGATTGATTAGAAACCTCTACCCTTAATTGTGGCCAAGCAATATGATAATTGTTTGATTGTTTATCTTTATAGCTTTGTTTGTAGTTGTATATTTTTGTTGTTTATACTTTTTACTCCCCATTGACTCAATTTTCTTTTTAATATATATTTTTGTTATATGAGTTAGCAGTTTTCTAAGGCTCCTACTAAAGGATATGTCACTTTTGTTAGGTAAAGGTAAAATGGCACTGTCATTACAATTTTAGGTTCCTTTAACAGATTATACTTTTCCAATGCATACAAATTATTTTGCTTACTTGTTCACTAAAGGATATGTGTTATTTCTTATTTTATCAATTTTTGAATGGGTATCAAGTGTTTGCTTGACTTTTGAATTAATCAAACGTGTTGAATTATGCCATGTAATTGATATTTGACATGTACATGTTATTACCTTTTAACTTTTGCTATTCAGCTAGCGATTATGGACTGTAGCTATGATCTGTTGAGCTTCTTTGAGTTGTGAAACTGAAGCTCTCTCTTTCCAAAGACTTCCAATCACACATGCAGCTGGTAAATCTCTATGTAACCTTTTCTTTCCCACTTTGATTCATTCATTCCTTCTATTTGATTGTGTTTTCTTGATAAACTTTTTCCAATTTCCTGTTCTGTTTTTTCTTAATAGAACAACATCCTGATGAGGTCAGATTTTCAAGGTTCGAGGACATGAAAGCAAATGTCCATAAGGTTCTTTTCCTCTCTTTCTTCTTTTGATTTTATGATTTGAGAAGATAATATTGAATTGCATGTGATTGAGTTAGTAAATAGGATTTGGGATGGGTTTTTTGCATTCAAAGTTTCAGTTTTTTATAAGTGCTTATGCATATGCATGCTTGTGAAAATGCCAAAAAGGTCTATTTTATATTTTTTGTTCTCTATGCATAATTTTCCCTTTCCTTACCTTAGTTATGTAATAGGTCATGGTAATGTTTTTGATGTGTTTGGATTTGGTTAGCTTCTTGTCATGGCAATAGCTATGCTTTCCCATGCTTGGCCGAGCAATTGCATTTTGAGGATAATGTCTTAATTCTTCAAGGGGGAAAAAAAAAAGAAAAAAAAATTGTTGATATTGGTCTATATGCGTGTTTGTCATGTTTGTGAAGCTTAGGCCGTGTCATTGAGTTCATGACAACTTGCCCACAATGTGTTGATGGGTTGTTTGTCCAACAATTCTTTAAGTGCTTTAGCCTTCTTGCTTAAGCTCCCTTTATTAGATCATGTCTGCATCCATGATGAACAACATCTTGGCCACTAAAAGTCATAAAATTTTTGAACATATTGAATTGCCAAGTCTTATCAATTTTTTTTTTCATAAATGATAGATACGTAAATTTTATCAATTTGAAAATAGAATTATTACACTTAAGAACACACTGCATTTACATTAAAGAACAAACTAACTCTATGCCGCTTTACCAGACTAGAAACATAATGCTTATCAAGTATCAACTAAAGAAACTTTCAGAGTTTCTATGACAAACCTGATAGAACAAAAGGGCCCAAGCATTAATAGTAAAAAAGAGAAATACAATGAAATGTAGTGGAAAAGATCAACAAACCCTTATTTTCCTTAAGCTTGCAAGATTTCGTGTGGTTAGAACATCTAGAGTTGTCCATGAGCGAAATTGAGAGTTACTCATGTACAATGGTTAGAACAAGATACAACTAATTTACACTTAGGCAAATAATATAATAGATAATAATACAACTTGTAGAGTTGTTGTGCCTCCTAGTTGTTATGAAGAATCATTAGTTCAAGTTTGTTTTCTTGCTAATCTTCTAGAAAGACTTGTTATATGAATTGGCATTTGGTGGAGTGTCAAATGACAAAGGTGAGTGTTTTCTCACTATCTCATGTAATCAGTATTCATGGTCACTACTAATACAGAATGTTCCCTTTTTATATTTTCTTTATTACCTTATTGATATTTTGATATAATTTTAAGGAAAATTCAAAGCTGGTATTAGTTCTGAGAATATGGACTGATGCATACAACAGATACTCTAAGCCATTGGTAGACATCATAAAAGCAACCGTAGTGATTTCAAAATTTTATTCTTTGTATTTGTTAGCTCATTAAAATGTCCATACTCCTTATCCTTTCTTCTCAAAGGAATTGAGAAAAAGGTAAGAAAAAAGGATTAGGGATATGAATTTTGAAGTTCTTGGATATCTAATCTTTCTCAAATATAAAGAAATTATTCTAATTTAGTCTTTTGTATATATGGAAGCTATTTTGGACTTTGGTTGCTTCAATGATGGTATATATAAAATTTCTCAGTTTTGATTTTCAAAAATGCAAATATGCACAACTTCAAACTTTTTCCTTTAAATCTTCATGCAGGCTGCACTCCAAGTTATGGATTCTACTTCTTTTGCTTGATTAGATTTAATTTTATATATTTTTTCAATTTAAGTATATCATATTTTTGCAAGTGTTATTTCAGGTTCAGCATGTGATTATGTCAGTTAATTTAGCTTTATTGTGTTATTTCAACATATCTAAACTAGGTGTTTGCTTTTTGTTTCAATTTTTATTTTTATTTAGAATTTTATTTGATAGTCATGCTTGGAAAGTTGGAATGGTGATATAGGGTGTTTTATTTGCTACCTAACATTGATTTTTTTTTCCCCTTGCTTAAAAGGGTGTTCGCTAAAATTAAGTAAGCTAAAATGTAAGATGATATAGAAGGTAGTATGAATAACAAAAATCTCGTTATGATGGTTGCAGGCATTTGATGAAGAGCTTCTATTACAACATATGACAACATTAATTGCAAAAAATTAAATATTGTTACAATGCTGTAGCAAAACTCGGTTGGTTATAGTTGAAGGATGTTATTTGTAACTTGTAAGCATTCTTAGAAGTTTTTATTGAATGGATATTGCTTTTAACAAATATGTTCTAAGACTATCGCTGTGTAATAGATATTCATATTTGAATATTTAATCTAAATTTGTGTAATTAAAATTCTTATATGGATGAGATTAGCATTATATGACATAATTTTTTTTGTTACATAGTTCCATATTTCTTTAAATAAAAACTCTATATTGATTTTCTTACTCAAGTCAAGGGGCAAGGCTTGCACGTACCCAACCTAGTTAACTTATAAAAGTGGATATGAAAATTGAAAAAGAAGTGAATTAGTGGATGTGTGAGAATCAAAATCTTTCAAGTTTTATTACTTAACGTAACCAAAATAACTTTCAAGTTTTAACAATAAAATGAAAACCTCAATAACTTCATCATTTGCTTTAATAAATATCTTTAAACACAGTTTGCTATTTGTCACCTAAAAAGAAGTTAGGATGAAAGGCCATAATGAATAGGGAGAAAAAGGACCTTCCGTTTGTGCTACTAATTTAAAGGAAGACTGAGTATTGAACTTTCTAAAATAAAGCATGATCTAAAAAGAATGCTTAAAATCAATTGAAAAGTACTCAACAAACATGGTCAAGTTTAATTCAGGGCCTTTACCACTACTCCATTACTAGCTAACAAAGCATAATTATGGAACTCCATATCTTATTCATGTATTGCACATGTTTTTTATTTAGATCTTACCTATTCAGCAAGAATGAACTTGTTATAAGAAATATGCATGCACAATTACAATCATGATATATGTTACAAGAAGAAAAACAATCTTGCCTAAGTTCACAACTTTACATAACAAACACAAAAATATGGAAAATCTATATATAAATGACAAGCACCTGGAGCATTTTAGCTCACTACAGAAATAACAAGAAACCCAATGAATAAAGCCACCAAGGAGTTACCCAAACTGAAATTTGCAATCAAAGAAGCTGCACTGGAGAAGTTTCCGGCTGATGTGTTAATGCACAATACAACCACCATCCAGTTATCCTCAGAGCCAATCCCAGTCCCGGTGTAGTTTGAATCCTTTAGATATTTTGCATATTGAGGTGTTGTATAATTAGAAAGCACCATAAATGGGTCTAATCTGGGCGCACAGACAGGCAATATGACCCCTAGAACTGTGTGATTCTCTTTTATCTCATAGCTGTTGGGGATTTTACAAAATTAAGGAGTAATTATGAAAGAACAAATAAACACGTCAAGTGAATAGAGATTAGTGATTGACTTGGAGGCACAATTAAATGTTATTCTTAGACAATATTTGTGCTCATACGAAAGGTGCTAAAGGGTTTTTACAAACTTATCCCCAGAATACAACCAAGTTTATTGGGTTCTACAAATAGCAATTTTGGAGAATACATACAGGATTTCTTGTGTTTCTTTGTAACTTACTATTTTAGGGAGTGAACATAGAGCTCTATTTATACCCATTGGGTTATAACCCTTCAAAAGGTACATATAGAGAATTATAATTTTCAATAAAACTGTTCACTAGACTTGAAACATTCTCAAGCTTTTAGAACAGTCACTAAAACCGTTCACGAGGCAGATTGTCCAGGATTTTTTCTTTACCATTTCGATCGATCGAACCAAAACTTCAACCAATCAAAGTTCTTGGAACTTGAATTTTCACAAAGAAAATTCTAGAATTCGAATTTTCACTTTATTCATTTTAAAAATGAATACTCTCCAACCTTATATCATTATCAACCTATTTTTGTATATACTTATATATACAACAACAGCCATCCAGGAGCTTGTCATATTCAGTGACATTAGGCTTAGTGCCTGGAGTAGAGCCATAGTGAAAGGCGTTTTTACAAGTTTCGTTCTTTAATTGGCGTGCTATATTATTAGCTAGGCAAGCTGCATTTTTGTTCTCAGTGAAGTTGGGGAGATTTAGTGGCATCCTATAAAGATTAAGGTCCTCCAAGATATATTTTTCAGCTGTATCTGTGAAGATGTAAAACTTGCATTAGTTTGCAGATTAAGTAAATAATGCACCAAAGTTAACCTATTTAGCAGTAGTCTTCTCTATGTTCTACAACTAGCTACCAATGTCAATTGATAATTTTATACTTTGATGGAATTAAGCACTAGCTACCAATGTCAACTGATAATTTTATACTTTGATGGAATTAAGCGGTGAAGCGGGGAGTTTGAGATTTTTGCAATCAAGGTTTATAATATGCCCTTTGTTGGAGCTTGAGAACAAAATGCTAGTCTATCCTTTGTCAATTCCTTAAAATTTTTTATCTTAGCAGGATAGTAAAGGTATAGAAAAAAGAAAGATTATTTAGCACCAAATACCAGTTACTCATCAACATATGAAATGGTTAGTGTACAATTTATCTTATACAGGCTATCCTAGTCTACAGCAAAATACTTTAAGCACTGTTCCAATAACTTTGCCATACTTACATGATTTTACAAAAGGTTGCCGCCTGATGGCTCTGGCCGGATTTTGTTTGATTAAGTTCACAAAAAACTAGTTTAGCAACTTAATGAAATGCTGTAAGAATCCTATGTAATCTAAATACTCAGGGCCCATTGATTGGAATTGAGCACATGCCTGTTCCAAAACTTTGTTTCTCCTACAACTCAAACTGAAAATCAAAATGAATTTTATGTTTCAAGTCGAGTAACTAATTAATTGAAGTCATGATTTCAGTTAAAAACATGTGTGTGTTTAATAACTATTGCTAAAAAGTGTGAGAGAGAGAAATGAATTACTATATGGCATGTATGTACACACACATATATATAGACAGGGAGAGAGAGAGAGAGAGTACTATCACAAACACACGATGCTTTTCCTTGCAAAACATGAAGAACAAGATAAAAGAGGGAGAGTTTAAGTTTAAAGAAGGCCATATTTCAAACTTGAGTGTCATAGCAGTACATAAAAATAGATAAGAGAAAAAACAATGCAAGAGCTTTTTGCTTTTCTAAGCCATAATTGTCCTTTGAATATCTTTCCTTGTTGTAAGTTGCCGTGCATGTCAAGGCATTCTAGGTGCCATCTCTGTTTGTTGTACAAAAGTGAAGTGTGACTTTTATGGCAACATTTTGACTTAGGAACCTTAAATGTGGTGTTTATTGATAGTCTTGGTAATGCTTTCAGTAAATGGTTATGAGGATAGCCATCCAAATGCAAAATTTTAGTCACTGTTACAGTTACTTTGTCTTTCAAAATTTTAATCCTTAAAACTTTTTTTTTTTTTTTTTTTTTTGATGAGCTTTAATCCTTAAACTTTAATGTATCTCACAAATTAACGTCTATTGTCGTATACCCAATAAAGTTATACTTAAGAGTTATGAACAATTTTATGGAAATGTTAAAGTTTAAGGACTAAAATGACAAAAACAATTTTCTCAAAAGAAAAAAGAAGACAAATAAAACTTTAGGAATGAAAATGATATTTCATGTAATCTTAAAGGGTGAAAATTGTGTTTTAACCAAAAAAAAAAGAAAAAAGATTTGATGATAAATAAATAAACATATGTGTTGTCAAGAGTTAGTATCTCATCTCCTTCAAAATTTTGAAGAAAAAACCTAATATGAAATTGTAAGGGCTAGATTTGAGCACTTCTGCTTTTGGATGAGTGAACTCAGATCCAACTAGCCCAATACAATAAATTTATAGAGAATGAGTTTAAGAACTAGGTCTCAGTGAGGTTTACAACAGCTAATATGGTATTCGTGAGAATCAAACAGAGATGAAATGAGTTTATCATAGAATGTTTGTCCTCGGCACAATCCGAGGAGCCCCTCCCTTTCATATATTGGATCCCAATGATTATAGGAGTTCCTGAGATTATTACAGTGTCCCCCCTTTTTCCTGAAGGTCCCTTACATTATATACCCCTTTTTAGTTGATCTTGGCCTTCCACTTGTTGATCATCCAAGCCTATACTTGAGTGTCTGTCCCATCAGGTACCATCTTTGGCATTTTGTGAGATGCGGTAACCGAGGTAGCATTGTTTAGAGGTCACTTCCTCATTAATACGGCCAGGATGTTAGTTGTGGGTATTTAATGCGGAGGTGACAGTTTCTCCTTGAATTACTCCTCCACCGTGCTCCCATGGCTGACCCATTGTACCTGTCATTTTCCTTAGGATGCTCTGGGAGGTTGCCTTTGATGGCATGTCGCTCTTCCCTTCTGTGATCTTGGTTCGTCGAAGACAGGATTGTCCTCGATGATGTTTCAGGGCACCTTGAACTTTTTTCTTTTGTCCTCAGACATTTCTTCCTCCTCAGCGTGGGCTTTAGGCTTAATATAAGGTGGGTTGCGGTTGCGGTTGCCAAATTATTTGACCCCACAATAGCTCCTCAAAATCCTACTGTCCGGATCCTCGGACGGGGAGGAGGATTTTGATGTCCTCGGGCCTCTACCATGCTTGTCAAGTCTTGCCTTTTGTTAGCGCCAGAGTCTCTTCACTTGTCCATGGCACGTTCCTGGCTTCGATATACGGAGCATGCCCTCATTAAATTTTGGCGGCTCTATGCTTCCTACGTTCAACGGTGTGATAGTAATCAGGTGACGGGGGGTTTTTTCGCCTTTATAGGAGGGAAACCCGCACAGTTCTCTTTAATTAGGGATATAAATACCCATTTGAACTGATTTACCTCTTTACTTTCGCATTCAAGAGTTCTTGTGCACATACCCTGAATTCGATCAAGTTTTCAACCAGACTTACGTCTCTTTTCAGCATAAAAAGCTTTTCTGAAGACCTTTTCTTCATTTTTGTAAGTCTTCTTCTCCCTCTAATTCACGTTTTCTCTCTTTCTTTCGCCTATTTTCCTAAGGCTTTTAGCCGTTCCTAGGGATGGGTAGGTTTAAGAAATTGGTTGAAGCTGAAGAGGCAATAGAGAAATTCATTGTCGCTTATAGGATACCCAGTAATGTAGGTTTGAGGTACTGTGAAAAAGAAGAGTGGCATATCAGGAGGAAGGAGGGTGAAGTAATGATTCCCATAATCGCTTTCCTTGAAGGTGGTATGAGAATCCCTATAGGGCCGGTGATGAGGGACTACCTTAGGCATTTTAGATTAGCTCCCACCTAGTGCGCCACCAATGTGTTCAGGATCCTGGGTTGTGTGGACGCCTTAAACAAGAAGATGGGGTTGAGGTTAACCCATCATGATGTAAACTGGTGTTATAACCTCTAACACTTAAAGGGTAAATCCTATTACATGAAGACGAGGGATAAGGTTTGGCTTATTCAGTGGCTCCCCGAGTCCAGCAAGGGGTTAACTAAGGACTTTCTCATCGTGTCTGGGGAGTGGAACGACGGCCTGCATTGCCCAACAAAAGAGGGGGCACCAGGTGGGGTATTCAGAGTAGGAGAGGGTTGATCTTTCGTATCATCACAATTTGTATTGTTTGGTTGCTAATATGAATGTGCTTTTCTCTTTTACAAATCCACACACCTTTGAACGACACTTTCACTTGGTCAACCGAGAAGATCTAGAAACAGTCTTTAGGGTAGAGGTTTTTGTGAACGAAACTGATAATCAAATTAGAGCCGCTCATAGGATCCTCGGGTACGATCCCCTCCAAAAATCATTCTCAGCTCCGAAATACGTGATCAGAGCCAAAGATCCTCGGCTTCACAGAATCACCGTAGCAGAGCACGGGTTCTTGATTCCTGAAGGATCTCCTGTTCCCGAAGGCGTTCAGTTGGTAGGCCCTTCTTCATCTTATCAAGTTGCAGAGGCCAAGGGAGGAAGAATAGAAAGAGAATAAGAGGTTGCTGATCTGGGTTCGTCTAAGGACGAATTTAACGTTTTTGAACAAGTCAATTCGTCCGAGGATCCCTCCAATGACTTGGGCGACCCTAATTTGAGTAAAGCGGATCTCTCATCAGTAGGAACTTGTTCTCAGGCCGATATGGTTTTTAAGAGAAAGCCTTCAACCAGCCTGCTCGATTTGATTGAGGGCCGACCGAGAAAGGACGCGTCGGAGAAGCCATAATCCAAGCTTTCTCCTCCCCCATCTACGCTTTAGCCTGTTCAGACTAGGTTATCTTTTTTGCAATTCGGACTTCCTTCTCTTCCTCAACCGACTCTACCTCCTTAGTTCGAGCCTGCCAACCCAAAAAGAAAAAAGGCTTCCAAAGATAAGGATCCAATGGATGGGGAGAGGTCTCACTCCTCTTAGGAGGAAGGTGAAGCCCGACGAGCTTCAAAGCAATTAAAAATTGGGCACCAAGGCCAAGAAAAAGAAACCGCCATACCATCTGAGCCTTAGGCCTACTCCTCGCCCCAATGCTCTATGGGGAGCCCTTGATGGACAATGCCTCCATCAGGGATTTCTGAGGGGGTGAAGGCACTTTCGTGGCCAATGCACTGGAGAGGGCCCTGTTACTCCCTGGCGATATGGCCGAGTTGAGGAGTTTGAAGTGGCAGGAGGTCTTCCTCAGCCTTAAAAGGTATTTGGGCATGGTAAGATATCTAACTCTTGTGACTCCACTGATTTTTGTTCTTTGGTTTCCAACTAATCGTGTGCTTGTTTTAATTGGCAGGTTGTCTAGGCCACTTACAGGTTGGAAGAGACAACCAACGAGCAGAGCAGGGCCCTAGATCTCAAGCGTAACAAGTGCTGGGATGTTGCTCGGATCCTTAAAAATTTCGAAGCCAATCTCGTGAAGGCGAAGGAAGATTTGAAGGAGATGACAAGGGTCAGAGATAGCGCTAAATCAGGCCTAGGCGGTGCTCAAAAATAGACCAAAGACCAAACGAGGCTCCTGCACGAAACTGAGGATCAATTGGAGATTGCTAAGGAGCACATCATTGATTTGAAGAAGAAGTTGGCTGAGGCAGAGGGGGTCAAGAATGTCGCAGAGTGGGTCAGGGATGAAGCCTTAAGGGCTAAAATAGAGGCAGAGTTTGCCAAAACAGAGGTTGAGAGCTCTGAGGAGCAGGCCGAAGAGGAGGCTTTTGCCTTAAGAGTGGCTGAGACCGAAGCTACTCTTAAGGCTCAAGTACTTGGGGTATGCAGGCTCTACTATTCCCAAACTTAGAATGAAGCCCTTAAGCAAGCTGGGGTTAAGGCTTCATTTGATCTGTGAAAGGTAGAGAATGTGTACTTCTCTCCTGCCATCCGAGAGTCTGCTTCTACTGGCCCTGAAGTTGATATTGCCTCTGAAGTGGCTGAAGCAGGCCAAAAGGGAGTCAGCAATGTTCCTGCTCCCCCTAACCAGTCTGTTGAGAAGGCTAAGCACTCTGGGGTGTTAGAGAGAGAGATAACTAGCAACAAGGAAGCACCCCATGAGGTGGCGAAGCCCCCAGCTGACCCTCAAGCTCCTCTTGCTGAAATGGTGTCAAACTTGGTCTTCCCTACTGCGCCCCCTGAAGCCATTCTCCTAAGCCAAGATCCTCCGACTTCTGATACAGCTTCTCAACAACCTTCTAAGGACAAAGAGGCCACAAAGTTGAAGAAATAGACTTTTTTTTTTTTGGTACATGAACTTTTGTAATGTAACTGACCCTTTTGGTAATGGAATGTGCTCATTTCTTTTAAGGTTAATGCCCAGTTATTTACTATGCCTTCGTGTTTTTACTAACACTTGAATATCCATAGTAGTGTGCTCCATCCTTTATTAATTGGACAATTGGGGATGTTAAATTCACCATGCAACTTATAATTCAAGCCTTGAAGTGCCTTAAATGATGCCCATGGACGGGTAGGGCAAGTGATCCAAGGAGCCCGGTCCCATTCTAGATTTTGTTCGCCGTTTAGATAGGTGTTCAAAGTAGCTAGCTTTCCCCACAGGTTTGAGTCTGAGGACCATGCAAGACCCTGGTTCTGTGTAGTACTTAAAGTCTTTTCAAGTAACTAATTTCCCCACAGGTTTGAGTCCGAGGACCATGCAAGACCTTGGTTCTGTCTAGTACTTAGATTCTTTTGAAGTAGCTAGTTTCCCCACAAGTTTGAGTCTGAGGACCATGTAAGACCTTGGTTTTGTCTAGTACTTGGATTCTTTTGAAGTAGCTAGTTTTCTCACAAGTTTGAGTCCAAGGACTATGCAAGACCTTGGTTCTATTTAGTACTTAGAGTCTTTTGAAGTAATTAGTTTCCCTACAGGTTTGAGTCCAAGGACCATGCAAGACCTTGGTTCTGTCTAGTACTTAGAGTCTTTTGAGGTAGCTAGTTTCCCCACAGGTTTGAGTCCGAGAACCATGCAAGACCTTGGATCTATCTAGTACTTAAAGTCTTTTGACGTAACTAGTTTTCCCACAAGTTTGAGTCCGAGGACCAGGCAAGACCTTAGCTCTATCTAGAACTTAGAGTCTTTTGAAGTAACTAGTTTCCCCACAAGTTTGAGTTCGAGGACCATGCAAGACCTTAGCTCTGTCTAGTACTTAGAGTCTTTTGAAGTAACTAGTTTCCCTACAGGTTTAAGTCTGAGAACTATGCAAGACCTTAGTTCTGTCTAGTACTTAGATTCTTTTGAAGTAACTAGTTTCCCCACAGGTTTGAGTCCGAGGACCATGCAAGACCTTGGTTCTGTCTAGTACTTCATCATTACTGCTTGGAGCGAAGGAACTTATCCTCAGCGTTGGGAAGTTTGCCCCTAAAGTGATAATGGCCTTGGCCTTGCTTTACCGAGGAGGGGTTCTTCCTCAGACTGGGCCCTTGGCCCAACACAGACATGGAAATGGGTGGCCTAGCCTTTCTCCCCCATGTGTGCTAGTAGCCCCATCATGCCTATTTTTTGCCACTTCTGATTACGAGGCGTCTTTTAACTATTCAAGTTACATTCCTGACGTTTCAGTATGCGAGGTGTGCCCTTATTAATATCTTTGTGAAGTGACGCAGATCCAACGGCTGATGATTTCTTTGGAAATTGGGCAGGATTTATCTCGATTGTAACTCTTCCTTTGAATTCCGTGCAGATTAATTCCACTAGCTTTCGTCTTCTATATAAGGCGCCTTGGGAGATTCATTGTTCCTTATCTACAAATCCTTGAGTTCTGCAAGAGTCTAAAGTTCTCAACCCTTTAGGCATTCCCAAGGGTCCTGCCAAGATCGTGATCATGGCCTAGGGAATGAGGTGGCCGCGGATAAAGGCAAGGGGAAGGAAACTAAGCCCCCCCTTAGAAACCAAGGATGACGCAATTGAGGCAAAGGAAGCAAATGCCAAAGATGTTACTACCTTTCATCCGAGCAAGAAGGAGGACCCTCCTTATTCAGCCAAGAACCAAAATAGGTGTAGATCGCATCAAATTTTTGGTGTGACAAAGTTTGGGTCTCATTTCCGCCTTTTCTTCTTTCTCACCGTCGGTACCACCCATACTGGCTTGATTGCTGCTAGAACAAGATTGTGAATCTACCATTCCCATAGGCTTTCTCTTTTTATAGTTAGCTTTAAAACAAGCTCGCCTAAGCCGCTTTGTATATGATGTACCTTTCCTTTATTTAATAAAAAAAAGCTGCAGTTTTTACTTTATGAATCTTTTCTTTCTCTGTAATGACTATTTCCTTAATGGATGTGTTGTTATTTTTCCCTCCAATGGGGCTTAGGGTTGATGTTGTTGATGGTAATGAAAAAATCGTCACTTTGACTTTAACAAAGATCGACAGTAGCACTCGGCCGCTAACTTTAAATAAGTTGACTATGTAGAAACAACTTGGAAAATAACCATGTGCTCTATACCGCAGGCTGTGCAATCATCAAAGAATGTTGCCAGTGCGTATTGATTTTCCCAAAGCAGGAGGTCCGAGGACCTTGCCTGGCTAAGGTTCCGTTTAACAGCATCAAAAGATTCTAGGATATCAATATATTCCTTCCGGAATAGAAGTTTTTGCAGGGAGATGGCGCCGATCGATTTTCCATCCATGCCTTGATTCTCGGCTTCTTTCTCCATTGGGGATTCAGCGAACCGGGCTACTAGACCCATGAGAACCAGCCCCTTGACAGAGATACGGGGTGTATACTTGATGTTAGAAGCCCCTAGGACTGTGCCCCATTTAGCAATCCTCCCCGCGTAATCGGTACTTTGAAGTGTATATTTGAACAGAAACTGAGTTATGACAACAACTGTGTGTGTGTTCTTGGAAAAAAAGGGGAAACTTTTGTTTAGCATGCACCACCACCATTATGACCCTCTTCAAGGAATCTTGCTGATGGGAGTTCGATCCTACCATGATTGACCGTTGCCCTCATCAATGCACAAGTTCATTCTCACAGATGGTGTCAATTGTAGGGGCTAGATTTGAGCACTTTTACTTTTGGATGAGTGGACTTAGACCCAACTAGCCCAATACAATAAATTTATAGAGAATGAGTTTAAGAACTAGGTCTTAGTAAGGGTTACAACAGCTAATATGGTGTTCGTGATAATCAAACAGAGATGAAATGAGTTTATCATAGAATGTTTATCCCCGGCACAATTTGAGGAGCCCCTCCCTTTCATATATTGGATCCCAATGATTATAGGAGTTCCTGAGATTATTACAGTATCCCCCTTTTTTCCTGAGGGTCCCTTACATTATATACCCCTTTTTCCTGAGATTATTACTTGAGTGCTTGTCCCATTAGTTACCATCTCTAGCATTTTGTGAGTTGCGGTAACCGAGGTAGCATTGTTCAGATGTCACTTCTTTATTAATACGGTCAGGATGTTAGTTGTGGACATTTAATGCAGATGTGACAGTTTCTCCTTGAATTGCTCCTCCACTGTGCTCCCATGGCTGGCCTATTGTACCTGTCCTTTTCCTTGGGATGCTCTGGGAGGCTGCCTTTGATGGCATGCTGCTCTTCCCTTCTGTGATCTTGGTTCACCGAGGACAGGATCATCCTCAGGGATGTTTCAAGGCACCTTGAACTTGTTTCTTTTGTCCTCAGACATTTCTTCTTCCTCGGCATGGGCCTTGAGCTTAATATAAGGTGGGCCGCGGTTGCCAAATTCTTTGACCGTGAGTTGCAATAACCGAGGTAGCATTGTTCAGAGGTCACTTCCTCATTAATACGGCCAGGATGTTAGTTGTGGGCATTTAATGTGAATGTGACAGTTTCTCCTTGAATTGCTCCTCTACCGTGCTCTCATGGCTGACCTATTGTACCTGTCCTTTTCCTTGGGATGCTCTGGGAGGCTGCCTTTAATGGCATGCCGCTCTTCCCTTTTGTGATCTTGGTTCGTCAAGGATAGGATCGTCCTCGGCGATATTTCAAGGCACCTTGAACTTGTTTCTTTTGTCCTCAAACATTTCTTCCTCATCGGCGTGGGCCTTGGGCTTAATATAAGGTGGGCTGCGGTTGCCAAATTCTTTGACCCCATAGAAATATACTGATTAAAAAAGAGGGAAGCTCACATATGCATATCCAATAATAGGAAATTACGCACCTTTTTATTTTTTGACTGAACAAGAAACTACCTTAAAATAGAAAAAAAAAATTAAAAAATAAAAACCCTTAACCTCTTGTTTCTCAATTTGCTCTTGTTTTCCTAATGATTAGGAAAAATATTTTGTTTACTAAATGATTTTGGCCGATAAAATTCAAAAAGCATAAGAATGAAAATTTTTTTTATATTAAAAAGCCTCTTTTTTCCTCCCTTAGAATGACCAATATGTCATGGGCCAACCACATATTATTTTTGTTTTTTATTTTTATTTTTAACTCTTTGGATAAATTAAATTCTTGGGGACTAGCTAGTTGTAAATTGTTATTTTTGGAGACCAATAAGAATTTTTTGTTTTTTTTTGGATTTCTTGGGGAGTAGTTGACCACTCTGCCTTGTAACCTAATTAGTTAGCACTTCTTGTATTTCTGATGGAACCATTCAGGGTTCAAATTCTTTGATTCTAACTATTAAAGTATTAAAAAAATTTATAAGAAGAAAATTAAAAATTTAGGAGGGTATTAATTTGTTATGCATCCCTTAGCATCATTACAACAAAGCAATTCTTAAAAATGGCCTCTCACATAATTTTGTGTATCACGGTCTAAATATAAAAGTGTAATGCCGTATTAGTTCTTGATGTATGAAATATGAATAATTTTATATAATTTTTAGAAGTCAATTATATTTTTATTATTAGTCTATTGGAATTTTTTTTTTGAGGAAGGGATTTTATTTTAGACTTATTAATTAATTAAATTATTAGTATTTAATTTAATTTAATTTTCTAGAGTAAGAATTAAATAATTAGGCTTCTGCCCAAGTCAATTAGGATTAGAGTTTATTCATTACTAGTGTGAGTTGCACGTGCAAGGCACGTGCTGGCCCTTTAGTGAGAAAATTAATATAGATTCTTTTTATTGAAGAAGTATGAAGTCATGTACTGAAATTTAAAATAGCTATTTGAATATTTATGTACTATGACAATTTTTTAGAACTTATTTACTAAATGTAATATCTACTCACCAAAAAATGCTACAAAGAATGATAATGAATGTTATCATCTTTCTACAATATTTAAATTTTCACAATGAATGATAATATATGCTACAATTTTTTTGAAAATTTTCATTAAATTAAATATTTGCAATCATCTACAATGAAGATTTTGTTATTCATATTTCATTCTTTATTATCTTATTTTATGAGTCTAACTACGATGTTTAGCTTACTTATTTTTAATGAATACCCTTTTAAGTAGGAAAATAAATTAAAAAAGAACAAAATAACAAAAGACATGTCATTAAAGTTTCTATTAGATAAAATTATAAGTGTAGAAGATTTAAACCTAATAAATTAGTGTTATCTAGGTAACAAATAGAACACCATATATTATCATTCTAACTTTCTAAGCATGACAACTAGTCTACCAAATAAAATTCAAAATACACAAAGAAATTTTTTGGGACATTAAAATTAAGTAGGAGTATATTAGACATTGCACAATGGAATATTTTAGGAACTATATTTTGTTAGGGTTTAGCTAAGAGATAAACAATAGGGGTGTATGCTCATTTACAAAATATAAATGATGAAATTATTCAACTTCAGTTTAAGGAGGGAATGCAACTCCGCCGAACATAAAGGAAGAAAGTGTTACTTCGTCAATTTGTGTGTGTGTGTTACATGTGTGTAAAACAATGTGTGTGTGTGTGTGCGCGCGCATTTATTTTTATTTTACAAAAAAAAACATGAAACAATGTGTAAAAAAAAAAATCAACCTAAAAAAATTATGCATTAAACAATGAATTTTAGTTCAATAGTTTGAATAAACCAAAAAAGAAGTCTAGAAATACAACAAAAAGTCACGATATTTTTACAAAACCTTTATTTTTAGCTATGGTGGGTCCTAGTTTGATATTTTATTATTTTGCTTTAGAGTAATATTACGTCCGCAATATTTTCATAATAAATTTTAGGTGGTAAATTTCTACTGGTTTTAAATTAGGCTAACCATTTTTAACCATGCATTTAAAAATAAAATAAAAATCCAACTGAAGAAAATTGTGCCTAAAACAATGAGTTTTGGCTTACTAAATTTGACTAAACAAAAAAAGAAGTCTAGGAACACAACAAAATGTCACAAAAAAAAAGTTTAGAAATATAACAAAATGTCACAACATTTTCGTGATATTTTTTATTTCTAACTGTGGTAGGTCACAATTTGATATTTTATTATTTAATTTTTACGTCTACAACATTTTCACAACAAATCTTAGGTAAAAAATTATTCTGGTTTTAAAATTATGCATTAAAAAAAAAAACAAAAAGACAATACAAAAAAAAAAGTGTGAAACGTACAGTGAATTTTGGTTCACTCAATTTGATTATATATACTAAAAAAGAAGTCTAAGAATACAACAAAATATTAAAACATTTTCACAACACTTTTATTTTTAGGATCTGAATAAATATATTTTTATTTTATTTGAGAGAAATGCTACATCCATAACATTTTTAGAACAAATTATAAATGACAAGTTGTTATTGGTTTTAAATTGAACCCACTACTGATATTACCTTTTTATCCTTCAAAAATATCTTGCCATATAAAATTTGTTACAAAATTATTGTGAAAATATTATAGGCATATCAATTTTTTTTATGTTATTTTATTTTGATCTATAAGGAACTGAGATCTCGCAATTGTGAAAATATTGTGACAAGAAGAAGATGTCATAACATTTTCATAATACATTTATTTTTAGTTGTGATTAATCTTAGTCTCTTATTTTATTATTTTATTTTGACCTTTAAAAAATTGACATCTCAATAATGATGAAAATATTGTAAAAATTTGTTACGTCAGTTTTATTGTGTATGTACATGTAATATTTAAAAGTACAAGCAAAACTAGCGTATTGTGAATAAAAAAGGCCAATAAACGGTGCAAATTGTCAATAGTGTAGGTTGAAACCAAAGCACTATACTTACAGTGCCAATTGAACAAACATAATTAGCACTGTAGTAACTGTTTAAGTCTTAAAAAATAAAAAATAAAAGGACTCAATAAACCAAATGTGTAGTACAAGGGTATTGGTGCTTTTTATATAGCTAATAGATAGACTACATAATATAATAAATACATTATTGCAGTCCAGTGAGGAAAAATTTAGGGTAAAATATCATTTTCGTCCCTAAACTATTACAAAAGTTCGTTTTTCGTCCCTAAACTTTCAAAAGTTCGTTTTTCGTCCCTAAACTATCACAAAAGTTCTATTTTCGTCTCTAAACTTTCAAAAGTTCTATTTTCGTCCCTCAGAGTGCTGACGTGGCTTTGATAAAATGCTGATGTGGGAGGCTTTGATAAAATGCTGATGTGGGAGGGACGAAAATCAATACATTTGAAAAAGTTTAGGGACGAAAATAGAACTTTTGAAAGTTTAGGGACGAAAATAGAACTTTTGTGATAGTTTAGAGACGAAAAACGAACTTTTGAAAATTTAGGGACAAAAAATAAACTTTTGTAATAGTTTAGGGTCGAAAATGATATTTCACTCAAAAATTTAATACTTTGCAAGGAGTGGGGCAGCGATTAAATAATATTGCAAAAATACAAAAGCGACACATATCACTGTCTTGAAGTAACAAAACGACACATTATTGTCTGTACCTAACAGTGAAAGCGGCAAATTGAAAATATAGTTGTTTTTTTAAACACAACGACAAGTTTTTATTTTTTACTTTTTTAAAGACACTCATTCCACGTGGCATTCTTGGCCCCATCTCCTGTTTTTATATTGAGAGATGCTACGTTTACAACATTTTTATAATATTTTTACAACAAATCACAAGTAATTAATTATTATTTGTTCAAATTTGAAACTAACACTAAGATTACTTTTTTGCCCCAACAATTAAAAATCAGTAATAATCTGCCACTTAAGATTTGTTGTAAAAATATTGTAAAAATGTTATAGACATGTCATTTCCCTTTTATATTACCAAAAATACCCAAACTCCCTTTCCCTTCTCTCTCACACCCTCATATACACCTACACATAGTCGCTCTCTCGCTCTCAAATCAACGTAAGCCTCGTCTGCTTTGTAAGATTGAGCTCTCAAATTTGCGTATTTGAGTAAGTGTTTTTATTCCCTGGAGTTCATTTTTTTTACAATACTTCGCTTTAATTTTACAGTGTTTGGATTCTGCATCCTAATGGTCAAAACTTGCTTGCCTTTCTCGTTCATCCCCCAGATCATCCTGGGAGAAGGGGCATGAGGTTTATAGCTAAATCCAAAACCTATTTAATTTATATATTAATATTATTTTATTTTAGAATTACATTTATGATTTTGGATCCCATGTGAGTGGAGTGATGGAGTAAAAATCTAAATTTTGATATGCTTGGAATACATGCAATTTAATTTACAATAATTTGTTTTCATGCTAGATTTGAAATGATGTTGCCTCACAACACGTTCTGGGTTGGGACTATGTTTGTTACCTTTGGTCGTGGTTAATTTTTTTGCCATAATGATATTGTTATCTCTAGTTTCTTGTTGGAAAATGAGAGACAGTAGATGCATATTGATAAGAAATTATTTGAAATTTCCTGTCAGAACCAAAACGAGACAGGTTTCTACAGATATTTGAAAATATGATGGAAGTATTATTAAAAAAAAAAAAAAAGAAGGAAAATGATTAAGTATTAGACACATTGAATGGATGGGTTTTTAAAGGAAAACTAGTCGCAGACCCGCGCGTTGCGCGTATTAATTTTTTAAATAAAATATTATTTTAGTCCCTAGACTTTATAAAGAGTTAAAAAAAAAAAAAAGTTTCATCATATTTTTCATAATCTTGTCTATAACATTTTTTCCATTATCATATATTTATTGGTTGATGATTTGCATAACATAAACATTAAATAAGAGGTAAAACTATTCATTGTGTGTGAAGATTATGATTATATATATATATATATTTATATAATTTTCCTAGTTAGAGTTTGATTAGTTTTAAGTTTAAATTTTGTATTATAATATTTAATTGTTGATTATTGATTTAATTAAGTGAATGTAATGGTTGATTTTATTGCACTATAAAGTTTTCAATGTCCTTTGTATAGCCATCTCTATTTTATTTCTTATTCCTCTTGACCACCTTTTTATTTTCCAAATAACGGTTATTAATTGACGGTTGATTTCATTTCTTTTTTTCTTCCTTCATTTATTCTTTATTACTTTGTGTGTTCCCTTGCTAGTTGTAAATTTTATGGTTATCAATAAAAAAATAGATATCATGGATGGCTTAAATAGTTATAGATATAGTTATGTTAGTGGTATGTCAAAGGTTTTTTTTCCTTCTGAATTTTCAAGAAAATATGAAAGGCATTTCTCTAGTTTGGTCTCAATCAATTAAGATATCCATAATATATTAATGGAAATAATAATAAGCCTTAAATATTTTTAATGTATGAAGTGGTTAGGTTAGTAGTATTCAAAGGTTTTATAAAAAAATTTTAAAAATAATTCCAAGGAAATGTAAAATGCCTTTTTCATAAAAAAGAAATTGTGACTTTTTGAATGGTAGAAATATGATTGTTTTACTTATCTTGTTTATAAACATCTAAATTAAAGTAAATAAACATATAAATGCAAAATTATATGTAAAGTTACAACGGCACGAGATAAATATGTACAAGATAACTTCTTCTTTTTTAATTCATGAATCATTATTTCACTATTTACTTTCATTTTGCAAAAAACTTTACATAAACTCCTCTTTTGTGACAACTTTTTTTTTTTTTCTTTTTGTCGAAACAACTTAAGGATATTAAGACTTAAGTTAACACATGTAATAATTGTAAAACACGTCAGTGATCTGAAAAATAGAAATATTTAAATATTTAAAAAACATTTTTAGTAGATTATAATATAAAACATTTTTTTTTCTCAATATTTTATGTAACTTTTCCCATAAGATCAATATTGTTGGCATCCTTTAAAGATGATACATAATATTTTTCAGAAGAAGAAGAAGAAGAAGAAGTAGAGACAATGCTAACACATAATATAAAATTATTAAGCTTGCGTGATTTAAATGATATATAGTAGTTCATATTTTAAATGAAAAAGTATTAATGTATCTATGATAAAAGTTTTTATCTAAATGATATATAGTAGTTCATATTTTTTTAGACTTGATTCAAAAAGTTCATTCTCAATAGCTTTTTAAGTCTACAAATTGATCAATATATGGGCCTAGACACTTTATTATAAATTACAAATTGATCAATATATGTTGCCATCTAAATTATAAATTATATGACTCTTTATCACACAAATATTTTGATTCCCCCAATGTATGGTAAAGAAATGCAAGTTTGTGTCTAGCCATTTTCTTAATTTGTGCTGCATAATTTAATAGTATAGAGGATGTGATTAGATTTAAATATTGAATAAAATAATATGAGAGGAAAAAAGAGTAAAAATAAAATATATAGCAATAAACATCAAATTATTCAAGTCATTCTATGTAATATAATAACAATATATTATTATACACTATATGTATAATGCAGTAGGATAATATTTAATCAAAGAGAATATAGAAGATAACAACTTAAAACAGAAAACTAAATTACATCAACTCAAAGTAAAATTCTAATTAACACAGAAATTCATCAACCTAAAGAATTGATGCAATAAAAAAAAAAAAATCAAACAAAAAAATCAAACAAATTGAGAGAGAGAGAGAGAGAGAGAGAGAGAGAAGTAAAATTAAATTACATCAACTCAAAGTAAAATTCTAATTAACACAAAAATTCATCAACCTAAAGAATTGATGCAATAAAAAAAAATCAAACAAAAAAATCAAACAAATTGAGAGAGAGAGAGAGAGAGAGAGAGAGAGAGAGAGAAGTAAAATTAAATTACATCAACTCAAAGTAAAATTCTAATTAACACAAAAATTCATCAACCTAAAGAATTGATGCAATAAAAAAAAATCAAACAAAAAATGAAAAACAAATTGAGAGAGAGAGAGAGAGAAGTAACCTTTTTTGTGTGAGAAACCTATGCATAGAATGAAAACAAAATGTCATATTTATAGTAAGATATTGAGAATAAGAAGAGTCAAAATAAAGGAAGATAAAAAGGTAGAGAAAAAATGACATTAAGGTAGAAAGTAGTGGGGAGATGAAGAAGTAAAATGAAAGGAGAGTTTTGGAAAATTAATAATAAAAATAATGGTTAAAAGATATTTTAATTTTTAAATAATTAAGTCACCTTAAATGAGAAAATGTTTAAAAAATATATATAAGAAAAATTGAAAACAAAAAATGATGACGTGGCTGCTGATGTGGCTCAATGTGAGCGTAGCAACATTAAATGCTACGCTTCAGCTTTTAGTAATATATAGATTAGCTAATGTGGCAATTAAGAACTCTATATTAATGATATGTTAAGTGGAGTTTTTTTTCACCCTTAGATGTTATGAAAATCAGTGGTTATGAAAATGTGTAACTTGAATCCATCTCATATATATCTATATACACACATACATGCATATCTATCAACCACCAGATTTTTGCTAATGCACCTCATAAAGCTGAACTTTTTTTGGGGGTAAAAAGCTGAACTATTTCTGGCCTCTGCAGTTTTCCTTGTTAGTCTGTGTGTAGACTAGACCATCTATGACGCTTATATCTTCCTCTTATGATTCAGTAAAGTAAAATTAGATTTTTTTTTTCCCCTTCTCTATATCTTACAAAATCATTCAATGATATTGTACATATAGGTAATGAACTTCCTTCTCGATTCATTTCATTGATATTGTACATTACCATTAAAGAAATGTGAAAGCATAAAAGACCCCTTCCTCCCCCAAGTTAATAAATTGCATACTGCACCCAAGGAATATAGCCTTCATGACTTATCTGTGCCTTGAATTATCCAAAATGGTATCTAGAGATGTAAAATTTCTGATTACTGAGCATTTGGAGCATCCGATTATTATAAATTCAAATATCCTCAATTCTCATTAGGAGGTCAAACCAAGGACCTATGGAAGTTGGGGTAGCCCCGTCCCCATGGGCATTTTTGTCTAGTTTTAGTCTCTCAATACTTCTGTTATAGGTTATAATGGAATGAATTTGCAGCTTTTCTTCTATAATCCTGACTTATGGCGGCCGAACAGTATGGGAAAACAGTCCTTGTACAATGTTCATATTACTGTTGATGTAAAGGGATATGGATAATTTGATGCTTGGAGCCATCTATTTGGCTTCCGAAAAATTGAGAGCCATATTGATAGTGCCACAGGTGGAAGGTATTGCTTTATATGCCTTCTAGAACATTTTACATAGGTTTTTATTTTGATATTATGATATGTAGTCTATAAAATTTTGATTTATAGGTTGTTCAAGGTCAACAGACAGCCTATCATTATCCATGTTGGTAATTGGATATTGTCAGATGGGTTACTACATCTTTCAAAGGAATGTTACGAAGCCGACATCAAGTTTCATGCCGCCGATATGCGTTTTAATATGATTTGCTGTTGGGGTGGTGGATTGGCTGAGAGGACAGAATTTTATCATTATTGTGATATTTATGGACTTCTGGTGATCTCTCTCTCTCTCTCTCTCTCTCTCTCTCTCTCTCTCTCCCCTATTTGTGTGTGTGTTTTGAGTGTGATCAATTATAGAGGGTATATACAAAATAGAAATAGAAATATTGAATGAACAATCACACAGGGAACATAGAGATAGAGACTTACATGGTTCAGATTTAGACATATGTCCAATGGTGGGCATTGAGATGAAAAATTTACTAAAAAGGGTGACTACAATAGTTGCACAAAACAAAACCCTATATACACCCAACGAGCTCTTTCTTACTAATAACAAAGATTATGGCTACAAAGTGGGTTTGGTGACTTTTTGTGGAGACTACGTAACCAAGTAGGACTAGGCAGTACTATTTGCTTTCTCGTACAGAATAAGAAGATGAAAAACAAACCATACCAAAGTCAGCAACTGTTTTTAGTGGACATGTAAGGGTTGAGTTCCACATCAAGAGAAAAATTTAGGAAAGTTAGAAGTTGATGGACATAGTTGGGTCTAAACCATTTGACTTATGCTGTTTGAGTTTCACCCCAATATATATCAATAGGTACCTCAATATGCATCTATAGGCTCTTGTTGGAACCCAAGGACACTTCTCATCCCAAAAAATTGGTATTAGAGGTATGGTTCAACTTTTGGTTCAAAATTTTAAATGTTTGTTATCTATTAAATTTTTTTTTTTTTTTTTTTGAATGAGTGTCTTGGTGTTGATGTGGTTGGTGTGAATTTGGTTATTGCTGCATTTGATGCAACTCTTGTATGCACACTCTGGATTTGCTAATGACTCACACGCAGTGGGAAGCTAGCATGATGTGGTAGAGGCTCACATAGGAGGGGGAGGTCTATTGTGAGTGCATGTGTGAGGGTTGAGTCGCATATAGAGTAAAAGTAAAGAAAATGAAGAGTTGATATATATAGTTAGGGGCAAACCTATTGGATGAAGCTTTTGAGATAGAATGATGTCCCCATATATCAATGGGAGGTTGGTGGGTTAGTAAAATTGGGACAAATCCTGGAACATCAAAAATTTCAGATTCACCAAAATTTGTATGCTTTATACTGAGGGTATTTTCATAGGATGCTTGTAGTGTAAGATACTAGGAATGCCAAGAAAGTGTTCTAGAGTAAGTTTTATAATTGAAAAATCCTTGTTAAATTACATATTCTTCCAAAAACTTAAGCTATTGGGATATGGTTAATTTAATCATTTAACCACATACTTCTAACACTCTCATGTGAGGGCTCAAACTCCCTTTTATAAAGTTTGGCTCAACACATGAGATTTTAAATGGAAGATTGAGTGGAGGAGCAAGGATCAAACTCAAAACCTCCTACTCTGATACTATGTTAAATTACCGATTCTTCCAAAAGATTAAGCTACTGAGATATGGTAAATTTAATTATTTAACCACATACTTCTAACAAAGTAAACAACTATAATCTGCAGTACTTTCCCAAGAATGATGGTGTTCTTGTAACCATATAAATTGATGATATGTTAATCACTAAAATCAGTTCCATTATGAAAGTTATCTTAAATTGTGGCATTGTTGATTTTATTATGCTTTTGAAAATTATTAGGGTATTTATTTTCTTTGACCTAAATTGTCCACGAAGCTTTTACCCTCAATTGTAGAGTATTAACATAGTGGCAATAGCGTGTCACAAGCAAAATTTATTTCCTTTCTTCTAAGTGTCAAAATTTGATTTTAAAACAAGCATAATTGATGTTATAAGAACAAGTTAAGACATGAGCAAGCCTATGCTTGCAAGACAATTCTTTATTTTCTTTGTTACAAGTCAACACTTCTTGATTTCTAATTTTTCAGGTCAGCTACATGGATTATTACTACCATCATTATCATTTGACCTTGATCTCTATTTCAGGCTATACGCTCTGTTAGAAAATTTTTTACTTTATCTTTTCTGACTGCCTCTGCCTTAGACCTCATATATTTCTAGCCCCCTCTTGTTCTCGAATGCTTTGAAATATAAATAAAGAACTCTTTACTAGTCAGCTTAGTGGTTTTTGTCTACATGATTAAAAATTGTCTTAATCAAATTTTCTATATCATCTCCTCAAAGTTACGTCTGGATTTTAGTGAATACGTTCATTCTGTATTCTATCTGTTACTGCCATTATCAATGATTTAACTAAATTATTTAGGATAACGGCTTTGTTGAGTTCAATTGTATTTTTTAATTGCCATTAACATATTTCAGCATCGTTTTTCTCAAAAAATTTATTTGACATTGTCTGCTGTTTGGTATATTGCAGTAGGAGCCTTTGGTACTTTTAATTTTGGTAGACTTGGTTATTTAGTAACTGAAGCTTTAAAATGTTCCAACCAAAGTGAATTCTGCATTGCATTATTTTGAACAATTTATCTTCCTGAGACCCAGGCCTGTCTACAGGGTTATATATGGCTCAAGGCTAACCAATCCTAAGGATTCCAATATTCTAAGTTATTTCAGTATTAAATTACTCTAGTATAACTGGGTCCATATGGCTGATTTGATTTTTGTAGGTGTGGCAAGAGTTTTGGAGTACTGAAGAGATTGAAATGGCGACCCAGTATCAAATCCAAATGGTCCCCTTGATCATGATCTTCTCTTGCCATGTGCAAGAGACACTGTCAAGCTTCTAAGAAACCATCCAAGTCTTGCTCCTTTGGTAGGTGAAAATGAGCAAGTTCCACCAAATGACATCAACAAAGATTTGGAAAATGTCCTGATACTAAATCCTTATTTCAAAAACTCCAATGAAATCAGCAAATCTTCTGAAGATTTATCTACAGTGTCAAAAGATCCTATCCAATATTTTGATGGTACACGTGTTTACATCCAAGGACCTTTGTGGGATGGATTTGCAAATGTAAGGGGGCTTCACTGATGGCCCTTATGAAATCCGAAATCCTGAAGCATTTAAGAATGATTTTTACAGCCATGGATTCAATCCTGAGGTTGATTCTGTCAGGATGGCCGTTGCATATACTATTAGAGCAAGAATGTCTCAAGAAGGCTGGCAGATTCCGTTGTTTAAGCAACTTCCTAGTGGGTACACAGAAGAAGTTCCAACCCCATATGGGAATAACATAAATACATTCCCTATTCAAAGCCAAAAAAAAGTGTTGATCAGATTGAACTCTGTGGAACCCCAAAGGATCTTGATGATTTTTGTTTAGAGGTAAATCAAAATTTTCTATAGCTATTCTAGATGCCTTTTTTTTTTTTTTTTTGGTGCTGACCTAACTTGAAATGATCATCAAGCTTAACTGGCTAATTACATTCAATTTAGAGCTCTGCTAGAGGGCCGGACTTCCCGTAAATACGCTAGTCTTGATTTGGAAGGCACAGAACCCTTGGACTGGTCTTAGTGGTCAGTAATGATCATCTTTTACACCAAATGGTAGGATTCTATGGCTGTTGCTGTGCTGCAGAATCAATCCATGTCCTGTTGAATCTGGCTACATATTTTATAGAGGTAATTTCTAAACTTGTAAGAGTTATAATTTATGAGTTTGGATTGGATTTTGAAATTTAATGAATATTTAATATCTGATGAATTGTTTTCATAGAACACGTATTGAGCCTGAATAATGTTTTGAATTCAATAAATAAAATTGATATATATTTTTTGACATAACAAAATAAAACATTAATAAAAAAAAATCTAGCAAAAATGCTCATAACTAATTTTCTTTTTGTTTTTGTATGTGTGGGTTGATAAAACCAGGGGTGGTTGAAATGCTTAAATTTTTGTTTCTTAAACCAAATAATATTTCAAAAGGGTGCACATATGAAACTATTGCATTTTACTCAGACATTCTTCGTACTTGATGCTATTTAAAATGATCCCATCCAGAGATGGTATGTAACATCACCATTGTTTTCTGAATCTCCCATCAGCAAGTTGTCAATACTACGTTTGAGGAACTGTCTAACATAGCTATTGAAGCCTTGGTCTAGGATCTAGAAGATACATTTTCATACTACAAAGTTTTTGAAAATCTCTGTGCTCCGGTCAAAAAACCAGTACCCATAGTTGAGAGGAAGTATCCAAAGTCTAAAAACCTAAAGCTGGTCTACTTCCTTCTCAAACTCTACCACACATCAGACTATGCTATTTTATCTAGGAAATTTTACTGGTTGCATCTATCTGGTGGAGATTACAAGCTCCTGGAGCCATACAAAACGAAAAAAAAAAAAACTCTCAAGATTTACATCCAAGGTTTTCATCAAAGGGTTCACTTACAAAATTGAAATGCGTGTTGAAAATGTGGCCAAGAAAGCTGGCTCTAAAAGTTTAACCTATATGAACAAATAAAGTAAGAACTTTTTATTAAAGAATAGCCAACCCAAGTGCACGGGAAATGTATTACAGTGGCAAAAATTTAGGACCCAAATTGCAATGATCAACTAGAACAGGGAGAGATAAAGAAGAGCAAGAAGGTAAGATTACGCTCCATTCAAGGAGAGTATGTGTGAAATGTACTCCCCCCTTTTAGATCGAGGGTTTTACAATGGAGTCGCCACTTACTTAATTTAAAAGGGAAAATAAGAAAACCTTTAATAAAAAATACTTCTGTTGTATTAATGTGTATTGCAATTTACATCAAATTTTGTAACAAAGATTTACAATGCTTTTTGTCCTAGATACAATCTAAGAAAAGTAAATTACATTGCTTTATTTCCTAGTTACATTCTAAAAAAAATGTAAAATTACATGTGCAAAAGCATAGTCTAGAACCCTTGATCTTGGTTCGGAGGCTAATTTACGAGATGGGAAGGGATTAAGCACCCATCTCGCCCGGTAAAACCGGTCTCCTAGGTTAAGGTGGCCAATGTCATGTCATGTCAAACAAATACAAACAATATGTCATATAAACATGGTAATTTTGTAAGAATTGAAAACAAATATGTGTTAAGAGAATCAAATATAGAAAAAGACACAAAAAAAATGAAACTTGTTAGATAACAATTTTAATGTAAAGAAAACTTTAAAGCAATGGCATGTTCATCCAAGAAATCAAAGTAAGCAAAGAATCCCTAGCCTAGACATGTTTATCTAAGCATGTGAGAAAAAGAAAATAATGTTGTCATGTTATTTGTAATCAACATAATTGTAGAGAGAACCAAATAAAAATAAGACCTTTGAGCATATTTGATCATCCAAACAATTACGAAAAGAAGTAAAAGAAAATCCCTAAACATGTTTATCTAGAGAAACTCAAAATACTTAGACATGTTCGTTCAAGCATTTTTTATTAAAAAAAGTAAAACAATTACCTAGACATGTTCATCTAAGTATTGAAGAGAAAGTTGTGTTTTAGCCTAGAAGTGCTCATCTAAGCATTCAAGAGAAAAATTGTGTATTAGCCTAGAAGTGTTCATCTAAGCATGTAAAATGAATGATAATAAGAAATATAGGCATGTTCATCCAAAAAAAAACAAATAATGACATGTTAACATTTATTCAAGCATGTGTAGAAAGATAAGAACATGATTAATTACTTACCAGCATAGAACATAAATTAAAAAAGGGGGAAGTGATCACTTAAAGGGCTAGAGAGAAAGCAAGGAAGTACTAAACTACAACCAAAGTAGGAACAATGGTTGCACAACAGCGTTTCTTTTCTGCTTTCTCACTAGCTCTCTAGAGGGAATTCGGGGTCCAGAAAATGGAAGAAGTCTTCTCTATTTATAGGAGGAGGGATGGCTTAGCTTTAAAGCTAAGTTGTTAGCTTTCTTCTGAAGCTAAGGGGAGAAATGAGCTGAAACGGATTTGGTTTTGGATCTCCATTTGAATTTTGAAATGATGCTGCACCTGCTTCGTATTTTGGCTCTAACTTTCCGCTCAAAATTCCAATTGATTCAAGATGGGTGTTTTTTGAAAGGAAATTCAATTATCTACAACTTTGTCAGAAATAGAGAAAGCCAAATTCCAACGTTATCTAGGCCAAAAATGTGTTTCAAATTGCTGCTAAAACTAGTAACGTTTTTTGAGCATTTTTTTGAAAATTTTCCTAGGATGTATCTGTTTTTTTATCCTATTTATTTTTCAAAAACCTTTCTTCTGAAGCTAAAGGAAGGGATCAGTCTATTAGACAAGCTTGAACAAATTTGAGTTTGATCCCCATTTGAAATTTTGAAAGATGAGTGAAGATAATGCTGAATTTGTGTTATCTTCTGCACCCATTTCGTATTTTGGCCATAACTTTCCGCTCAAAATTCCAATTGATTTGAGATAAATGTTTTCTGAAAGGAAATTCAATTATCTACAACTTTATCAGAAATAGAGAAAGCCAAATTCCAACGTTATCTAGGCCAAAAATGTGTTCCAATTTGCTGCTGAAGATAATGACGTTCCTGAGCTTTTTTTTTTTGAATTTTTCCTATCTCCAAATTTTTTCAAAAGAGCAGATAAGATGTCCTGAAGGAAAACATTTTTTTTTTTAAATAAAATAAAAATGAAATCCAATCAAAAATTACACTTAATTAATTTTAAATTAATTCTTGTGAGAACCAATCAAAATTAAGTGTTTAAGATAGGACGTGACTGGATCCATCGTGTAGGTGAGCCATGATCATTGAAAATTGTTTGTATGATAACTTTTGATCAGGTGGTCCGATCAAAACCCATGACATACCATTATGATCGTTAGAGCCTCAAGATTTGTTTTGTATCACAAATTTGAAGATCTACCGGTTGGTTAAATGCAAGTTGTAAAATGGGGTGTCTACAGAATGCCCCTCATTGACAGAGCTTGAAAAGCGAATGTCAATGTAAAAAAACACCAAATTTTGCAACTTGAAATTTAACCGATGTGATGAAAATTTGTGAAAGTTTTGGAAACTTGTTGATTTCCAAATATTTTGATCCAAAAATGTGTTGGCAATTTTCTCAAAAAAAAAAAATTCTTTTTTTTTTTTTTGAAAATTTTGAACTTGTAAAAAGCTTTGTTAGGCTTTTTTATTTGAAAACTTTGCTGGGTTTTCTTGTAAAGATCTTGGCAAATTTTCTAAAAACTTATCTGTTTTTTTTTTGAAAATTTTTGAACCTAAAACTTGTTGAAAATCTTGTTGAATTTTTTCTTGAAATTTTTGATATTCTTATCAAAATTAGTATTTGTGAAAACATGTTGGGCATTCTTGAAATGATCATGTCTTTTGGAAATTTGATAAAAACCTTGTTGGGTTTTGTTGAAAATCTTGGCAAATTTTCTAAAAACTTGTTTGTTTTTAAAAATTTTTGAACCTGAAACTTATTGAAAATCTTGTTGAATTTTTCTTTTGAAAATTTAGATATTCTTATCAAAATTTGTATTTATGAAAACATGTTGGGCATTCGTGGAATGATCTTGCCATGTCTTTTGGAAATTTGATAAAAACCTTGTTGGGTTTTGTTGAAAATCTTGGCAAATTTTCTAAAAACTTGTTTGTTTTTTTTGAAAATTTTTGAATTTGAAACTTGTTGAATTTTTTTTGAAAATTTTGATATTCTTATCAAAATTTGTATTTGTGAAAACATGTTGAGCATTTTTGGAATGATTTTGTCATGTCTTTTGGAAATTTGATAAAAACCTTGTTGGGTTTTTGTGTAAACTGTGTAACATTGTCAAGCGTTCTTTTTCTGAGAGATGTTTGAAGATCTTGTAAGATTTTCCTTGACTTTTGAAAAAGATGCTAAAACTTTCTGAAAATCTTGTTTGATTTTTCCAAAATGTCATGAAAACCTTGTTTTGAAAAATTGTTGACAAACCTTGTTGGGTTTTTTGAAATTTTGTTCACAAACCTTTTCGGGTTTTGAGAATTTTATTAGAAAATCTTTTTTGGTTTTTTGAGATAGATGCTAAAACTTTCTGAAAATCTTGTTTGATTTTTTTGAGAAAGTCATGAAAACCTTGTTTTGAAAAATTGTTGACAAACCTTGTTGGGTTTTTTGAAATTTTGTTCACAAACCTTTTCGGGTTTTGAGAATTTTATTAGAAAATCTTTTTTGGTTTTTTGAGATAGATGCTAAAACTTTCTAAAAATCTTGTTTGATTTTTTTGAGAAAGTCATGAAAACCTTGTTTTGTTGACAAACCTTGTTGGGTTTTTTGAAGATTTTGTTCACAAACCATGTCGGGTTTTGAGAAATTTATTTTTTTTGAAAATAAAGTATGAAAACCTTGATGGGTTTTGTTGAAAATTTGTAAGAATTTTGAAAAACTTTCAGATTTCCTTGAAAAAAGTTATGAATTTTCTGAAAATCTTATTGGATTTTTTTTTGAACACTTTTTTGTGACTTTCAAGAAAAAAAAAAACTTCATCAAACCCTAGAGCCTGAGATGTTGGACAACACTAGTCCACTTCAATGAATGCAAGAGACTCCTTAGTCGAGCCTTGTGTGATGTGGGAGACTTCTTAGTTGATCCATGTGAGATGTGAGACTTCTTAGCTGATTTGGTGATCTGGACTTGAAGCTGTTATTGAATGCTGAAATGAATGAGAGATTTTTGCTTAATTCCTGCAAAGATGAAAATTTTCCTTTCTCAAGCTTGTTAGAAACCAGTTAATTTGAACCAATGCCCCTAGTATAAAAATGCTTGCATAGAAAAATAGATGAAAAGCTTGCATATGAAATCTAATTGGCCAATGCTCATAATTTAGGCATGCTTAATGCAGATAAAAAAGCAAATGGGCCAATGCCCCCAATTTAAAGCTATTTGCAAACAACTTTGGATCATTGTCTTGATTTGGTGCCTATTGTTTACAGAGCCTTTAACAGGTTGCCTACGCATCTTTCTTTAAGAGGATAAAGTCAGACATAGTTCAAGTCTGTATGGAAGACATCTAGTCCACCCAAAAGATGATCATGGCTTCCATCCAAACCTTGCATGGCATTTTCAAAATGGACTTGCCCATGAAAAATTTTGTTTTTGAAAGAAATTGATTTTCTTCTTGAAAAACCATTTGGTGCATAGTGGTGCCTTTTGAGAAATTTTTTTTCTCCAAATGATCATGAGATAATCCTTTCAACAGCTATTTTAGCATATCATACTGTTTAAGAGTCAAGTCAATCTTTTTGACTAAAAAGGATCAAAGTCATTGAATGCATGTAATCAAATTTGCTTCTTCTTTTTAAACATTGTTGGATTAGGTCTTCAAGAACAATCAAAGAAATGAAATGTAGAGATTTTTGAGAGTCATGTATTTTTTTTTTTTTTTTTTTTTTTTTTTGAGAGTGCTTCAAGTTCAGGAGACACTTTTTTTTTTTTTTTTGTGGGATAGAAGCAAAGAGGAGTGCCCTTAATTTGGGAGTCACATTTGTTGGAAACAAACAAAAGGGAATGACTTCAATTGGAGAATTCTTTCAAGTCATTTGGGAATTTAAGAAACTGTGTCATGGAGATTACTTGCCAGTGGGGCTTGATAACCTCAAGCATTTTTCCTTTTTAATCCAAGAGAAAATGTTGCCAGAGTTAAGGGTGTGCCTATGACTAGCAGAACTTCAAGGGGGTCTTTATGCATGGGTTGTAATGTAGGCTAGGTTCAGGTTATGAAAGAAATGATATAAAAAGGCTCAAAATACCCTGTAGATATTCCCCTCAAGTGTGCAATACTGAAAAGTTAGGCATTAGAAGGATTTTGTTGTTTCTCCCTTTCTTGACATTGTGCTGAAATTCTCATCATTCTTGTCATTTGCTCATTGGTCATCATGGATCATTTGTATCAATGTTATATCATGCTTGTTTGCCTTGTATTCTTCTTAGGCAACTCTTTTTTGAGCTTTCAAATTTTCTTCTTTGATTTGAATTTGTGCTGAGGTTATTGTTGTGATTGAATTTTTCTGCCTTTCTCTTCATTGACTTGTTGTATGAATGTGCTTTCACGCTTGTTTTTCAAACCTCTGGAATTTCATCTTGACAAATCTTTCCTCTTCTTTTGGAACTTGTGACTAGGCCACCTTTTCAGTTTTTGACCTTCTTGGTTCTTCTTTTTTCTCTTCTTTTGAAACCTTATGACAAGGTCGCTTTTTCTTTTTCTCCTCTTTTGGCAATTGTGACCAGGCCGCCTCTTTGATTTTCAATCAATTGGACTTCTTTTGTTCTTTTTTATTCCTCTTTCTTTGATAACAAATGAATGAATGGTTTTTTTTTATATGACCGTGCTTGAGAAAGCTGCCTACGTAGCTCTTTTAAAAGAAAGATCAGGTCATCTATAGTTCAAAATAATTTTTTTGTGCCTTAATTTTTGCCTAGACTGCCCTTTTGGGTTTTCAATCTAGCAGGCTCTCTCACACTCAATTTTTTTTTTTTTTTTTGTCTTTCCTTTTGCGTAGACCGCCCTTTTAGGTTTTCAATCTACCATTGTTTTTTTTTTTTTTTTTTTTTTTTTTTTAATCCCTAATTTTTGCCTAGATTGTCCTTTCAGATTTTCAATCTAGCGGGATTTTTTTTTTGGTTGCTTCATGCTTTCTGACTTGACGAGCTCTCATCTCTTTCCATATAATGGAATCTCTTAGCTTTCAGCTTGATGAACTCTTGTCTTCTCACCTTGATGGAGTATTTTCATTTGCATTCTCAAATGTGATTTCCATTGTTTCTTCTAATCTTGATGGGCTCTGCTTTCCTTGATGTCTTCATTGAAGCTATGAGATTGTCCTCCATAGCATAAAATTTGAGTATGCACACTTGAATGTTCCCACCCTAGGTTTAGGTTGTTATGGGTTCATGAAAAAAAGTCTAACTATTTAATAGCTCAAATGGGCTAGCAATGGATAATATTTGTAATGGGTGTCAAGGAATAATGTGGCTAAACCAAAGATGGCCTCCTATCCCTAGTAAGGCTTGTTTATAGGCACAGTAACTCAAACTCTTTTAGTAACTTCCTCTTGGAATAAAAATTATGAATGCTCCAAAATTTTGACACAAAAAATGTTCTAAGATTTGGATTGAGTGTACATTGTTTGAGAATTTCTGATCGGAGGAATCTCTTTTTGTTGAGATTTTCTAATAACTAGATTTTCTTTGATTGCCTTTTAGGACCTTCTCTTCTTATGTTCTAAGTGATTCAGCAAAAATCCTTACAAGAATCAGATGAAATTAATTCTCTCTTGGTGCACATTGATTGGTTGGCCCATTAAGCATTATGATTTGCAAAAGCTTTGCCAAAGGAATTCTCATGTAGTACTTGAGGAAAATAACATTTGAAAATTTTGACTTCTCACACTCTTTCCAAGTGGACTGGCCTTTGATGAGACGGTTAAGCCTTACATCATTTTTGAAAATCCACTAAAGGGCCCAATGCCCCTGGTTGGAAGATTTTTATTTTGAAAATTTTCCTTGATTTTCCTTGATTTTATTTTATTATTTTTTTCTTTTTTGAAGGATTATCATGAACAAGTCCATTTTGATAGAAATTGTAGGCCTCAGGGAAACCATTTTCAATTGGGCTTTGAAGAGAGTTGGAAATGTCACTAAAGATTCCAATGCCCCTAGTCCAAAGTTTTCTTTAATTTTTTTTTTTTTTTTGAGTTTTTGAATTTGATGATCTTGAGCTTTTAGATATGCTTTGAACTTGGTGGGCCTGAACCCTGATTGAGATTCTTTGGTCTCAACCAAAATGCATAAGTTAGATTTTTATTTTTTTTAAGATATCTTAAACAATTATGATGGGCCTAAGCATTGGACTAAGGCACATCATGGATCAAACAACGGCCAAACACATTCATGGGATGCAATGTATTTTATGGGATTGACCTAAAGATTAGTTCTATGGCTTCTTACATGAAGGTAAAAGGTAGGCTAATAGGTTCCCCAAAAGCTAGGACGTTGTACCTCCCAACTTGTGACGTATGAACGCCGCGTTGGTCCAAACGGTAGAGTTTGTCCTTTACGAAACGCAAGAAAGATCAAGCGAGTCTTAGGCGATGGGGTGGTAAGTTCACCACTGGGTACACGAATCCAGGAGGACCGCGATCCATGGCTACAATTACCGTGGTTTCTGAGCAACATACACAATTCATATACAATTCCAATCATGCAAATGATGTTATGGCAAACAAATATGACATATTATTAAAAGAAATAAACAAACAAATGACATGGTTGGCCACCATAACCTAAACTGGAGTCTAGCCTTCAACATCCCCAGTGGAGTCGCCACTGTGAAATGTACTCCCCCCTAGATCGAGGGTTTTACATGGAGTCGCCACTTACTTAATTTAAAAGGGAAAATAAGAAAACCTTTAATAAAAAATACTTCTGTTGTATTAATGTATATTGCAATTTACATCAAATTTGGTAACAAAGATTTACAATGCTTTTTGTCCTAGATACAATCTAAGAAAAGTAAATTACATTGCTTTATTTCCTAGTTACATTCTAAAAAAATGTAAAATTACATGTGCAAAAGCATAATCTATAACCCTTGATCTTGGTTCGGAGGCTAACTTACGAGATGGGAAGGGATTAAGCACCCATCTCGCCCGGTAAAACCGGTCTCCTAGGTTAAGGTGGCCAATGTCATGTCATGTCAAACAAATATAAACAATATGTCATATAAACATGGTAATTTGTAAGAATTGAAAACAAATATGTGTTAAGAGAATCAAATATAAAAAAGACAAAAAAAAAAATGAAACTTGTTAGATAACAATTTTAATGTAAAGAAAACATTAAAGCAATGGCATGTTCATCCAAGAAATCAAAGTAAGCAAAGAATCCCTAGCCTAGACATGTTTATCTAAGCATGTGAGAAAAAGAAAACAGTGTTGTCATGTTATTTGTAATCAACATAATTGCAGAGAGAACCAAATAAAAATAAGACCTTTGAGCATATTTGATCATCCAAACAATTATGAAAAGAAGTAAAGGAAAATCCCTAAACATGTTTATCTAGAGAAACTCAAAATACTTAGATATGTTTGTTCAAGCATTTTTTTTATTAAAAAAAGTAAAACAATTACCTAGACATGTTTATCTAAGTATTGAAGAGAAAGTTGTGTTTTAGCCTAGAAGTGCTCATCTAAGCATTCAAGAGAAAAAATTGTGTATTAGCCTAGAAGTGTTCATCTAAGCATGTAAAAGAAATAATAATAAGAAATATAGGCATGTTCATCCAAAAAAACAAATAATGACATATTAAACATTTATTCAAGCATGTGTAGAAAGATAAGAACATGATTAATTACTTACCAGCATAGAACATAAATTAAAAAAAGGGAAGTGATCACTTAAAGGGCTAGAGAGAAAGCAAGGAAGTACTAAACTACAACCAAAGTAGGAACAATGGTTGCACAACAGCGTTTCTTTTCTGCTTTCTCACTAGCTCTCTAGAGGGAATTCGGGGTCCAGAAAATGGAAGAAGTCTTCTCTATTTATAGGAGAAGGGATGGCTTAGCTTTAAAGCTAAGTTGTTAGCTTTCTTCTGAAGCTAAGGGGAGAAATGAGCTGAAACGGATTTGGTTTTGGATCTCCATTTGAATTTTGAAATGATGCTGCACCTGCTTCGTATTTTGGCTCTAACTTTCCGCTCAAAATTCCAATTGATTCAAGATGGGTGTTTTTTGAAAGGAAATTCAATTATCTACAACTTTGTCAGAAATAGAGAAAGCCAAATTCCAACGTTATCTAGGCCAAAAATGTGTTTCAAATTGCTGCTGAAACTAGTAACGTTTTTTGAGCATTTTTTTGAAAATTTTCCCAGGATGTATCTGTTTCTTATCCTATTTATTTTTCAAAAACCTTTCTTCTGAAGCTAAAGGAAGGGATCAGTCTATTAGACAAGCTTGAACAAATTTGAGTTTGATCCCCATTTGAAATTTTGAAAGATGAGTGAAGATAATGCTGAATTTGTGTTATCTTCTGCACCCATTTCGTATTTTGGCCATAACTTTCCGCTCAAAATTCCAATTGATTCGAGATAAATGTTTTCTGAAAGGAAATTCAATCATCTACAACTTTATCAGAAATAGAGAAAGCCAAATTCCAACGTTATCTAGGCCAAAAATGTGTTCCAATTTGCTGCTGAAGATAATGACGTTCCTGAGCTTTTTTTTTTTGAATTTTTCCTATCTCCAAATTTTTTCAAAAGAGCAGATAAGATGCCCTAAAGGAAAACTTTTTTTTTTTAATTTTAAAAATGAAATAAAAATGAAATCCAATCAAAAATTACACTTAATTAATTTTAAATTAATTCTTGTGAAAACCAATTAAAATTAAGTGTTTAAGATAGGACGTGACTAGACCCATCGTGTAGGTGAGCCATGATCATTGAAAATTGTTTGTATGATAACTTTTGATCAGGTGGTCCGATCAAAACCCATGACATACCATTATGATCGTTAGAGCATCAAGATTTGTTTTGTATCACAAATTTGAAGATCTACCGGTTGGTTAAATGCAAGTTGTAAAATGGGGTGTTTACAGTATGAAAGAAAAAGGACTTTATATCAAGGATCGACTGTTTGAGAATTCTTTCTGTTCATTACTCAGAGAACTATTTCTTGTTGGTGTCTGGCTACGTTATTCCCATTAAGATCACTTTTAAGGTCCCTCCAGGTGTCACACCTTGAGTTTCGCTTCATGGCTAGAATTACCATGACAGTCCATTAAGCTGGGTAAAGAATACTCTTTTAATGTTGTTTGAAACTTGTGGAAGTATAAAATCTATCGAGGTCAAGTTTTACAGAGGAAATCATTATCACAAGTTCCCGGAATTCTTGGAAATAAATTTCCAACTTTTACATGCTTAATTGTCCTTTTTGGCACTGAGAAACATTTTTTACTTAAAGTTTCTCCAGTGATACCAGGAATGAAGCAGCTAAATAAATTGAGAGAACCTTCTATATTTCTGCCAATGTTATTTAGTTCTTCTTAGATGGAATACCTTCAAAATTTTAATATATGGTGTTGACTCCATGTGTAAATAATTTGCTGAGATGGACCTTTTTATCATTTGCTTGCTTTTCATGTGTGTGCTTTCTCATTACTTTATGTCTTGATCAAGGGAGTGATGGAATGAGAGAAAGATGTAGAGAGGAAGGGTGTTTATTCAATTAAAAAAAAGGGTAAGGGATGAGTGAAAGAAATGCATATGAATTTAGTTTGTTTAGCAAACTGAGAATTGGACTTTGAATTTGGATGCTTTGAAATCTAAAGTATAAAATTCTATATAATTTTTGAATTGTCCTTTTTTGTTAACATAAACAATAGAAATCAATATTATAAATTTCAAAGGTAAAATTTTGAGTAAATTCCTACTCAAAAATCATCATCTAAATGTAATACAAGAGATAAAATTTCATTTATGCATAACCTAGAAAGAGACGCATAAAAAAATTTCATCAATGAATGAGAAAAATTAATGTTAGTATGAACATGTTTGGAAAAAAAAAAAAAAAAAAAAAGGAAGAGGAAAAGAAATAGGAAATGTTACTAAGAAGATTTAACTCCAAGTTGACAAGAAAGCATAAATGCCTTGCTTGCTTCTTTCTTTTGTTTTCTTTTGTGTTGGGGGAAGGATTTCTTCTTTGACACAATGACATGATAATCTATTGAGTTGGACAAGGAATATTTTCTTTGGCACAATGGCTTGATAATTCTATATATATAGTAAAAGTTATAAATGGTTTTCATATGAACTTAGCCTTAAAAAATTCGATATAAAAAATAACTTGGAAGCTTCTCAAAGTGTGTTTTGAAGCCAAAAATTGGATTCTTCTTGTTGTAAGTTTTTATAGTTGCCTATATAAATTTGTTCATATGTATGTGTGTTTTTGTATTGGTATTCATAAACAATAGTTACTTTGCTTACTTAAAATTTGTCATATAAATGTTAAATGTAGTAAGATTATATTGCACTTGTCGCTATATTTTTATGAGATATATTACTCTAAATGGTTTGGTTTATGTTACATTTGATGCAATTTTAATAAATAGTGTATCACTCAACTTTTTCTTATAAATCATAATTTTCTTGAATCAAGTTTTTATTTTCTTGAATCACGTTTTTATTCAATGTCTATTACAGGATAATCACTCACACAATTTTAAAAAAATTAGTTGTGTGCTATATTTAAGAATGCAAGCAAGCAATTATAATTGCTCTTAATAGATTAGTGAGCTTTTCATGGCTAATCACCTTGATATTCAAAAAGAACAATAGATCAACTTAATATTTGATAAGCATGATAATTGGAGAAAGAAAATTAGTCTAACAATGGGATTAAAAAACTATTATTATGGAAAAAAAAAAAAGTATTAAGGAATATAACTTCAGTAAAAGTTACCGAACAGTCTAACTCGAACCAATTTTTATTAAATATTTGTTTTGTCCTTTATTAGTACTAAAATAGTTTACATTTGTTCTCAAACGTTACCAAATACTTTTCCACCCTATTCATCACATGTGGGAAGAGAGGAGTTGAACGTAAATTCTTTTCAAGAAGAACATCTACCAGTACCACCGACTACAGAGCTAAAAAAATTCTTGGCAAAATATTAATATACATAAATGTTAAGGAGTGATGGACTTAGCATTAAAATATATATATATATATATATATTTGTTAAATGAAAAAACATCATCATGCTGCATTTTTCATTGTATGATTGGATTAGTAGAACCAACCTAGCATGAGGTTTACATAAAACTCTAAAAGACTTTACTCTTTCATTTTTGTATCCCCATGCTACCTTTACTAGTAAACTTTCTCCAGTAGATTTTGTTGGATTAACTTTGTTGTTATGAGTTGTAATGGATAACCTAGGTTAAGTAAAAGCTTGCATAAAGAAGTAACAATATATAAATATGAAAGCAAACTTAGTTGCACTATTTACTTATATATTGAATAAAGGCAAACATAGATATGTGTTTAGATGATTTTAAATGAATGACAACGATTAACGTAAACAAGAATTAAAAAGTAAAAAAAACAAATTATATTTTTCTAATAACAAGAATGGAGGACCAATTAAAAACATAGTTTGAATTTTTGTTGTGCAAACATTCTTACTATTATTCTGAACTTTGAGATGCATTCCGTTTATTTTTAATGGAATCAAGTAAAGTAATTCCTATTTACACAATACTTTTATGCTTTCCCCCAAAAAAAAAAAAATTCACTTTAATTTTTAATGAAAATCAATAAAAAGAATTCCAATCAATACAGAAGTTTTTACGCCTTTCACTGTTCACATTAAAAAATAAAAAATGCCCAGTACCCAACAAAAATAAAAAATAAATAGCCACGGTCCACACCTAACTGACCCAAGCCCAAGGCCTTTAATTTAAAGAACATAAACGATCAAACTCCAACAAACCTGTCGTGCTGAGTCATGCCCAAATCTCTCTTTTTATTTTTATTTTTTTACTTTTTTACATTTAGAGCCATAAAAAACAAAATTGCTGCTATATATATTATATTCAACTCAAAAAAGTAGCAATTCTCATTACCCACTCTCTGTTTATTTTTATTTAGATTCACCCAGGCCCCAGCCCTTTCTTTCTTTCTTTCTACTTATTATTAATATTTATTCCCTTTTTCTGATTTTTATTTATTTTATTTTTATAAACAATAAAGAAATTTGATGATGATGATGATGATGATGATGATGATGATATGTCTGTGATTGTGACTGTCACTTTGCGTCATACAATTAAATAAAGAAGATAGATTAGATGGAGCAGCAGCAGCAGCAGCAACTTCAACATTTTATCCATCCGAACCATCCCTTGCTCCATCAGCAATAGTAGCAACTTCAACATTTTATCCATCGAACCATCCCTTGCTCTTCAATCCAGACGACAGACGTGGATATTCTTGTCGGGGGTGCGATGAATCAGTTTATGGTCCTAGCTACAGTTGTAAAGAATGTGGAGGAATTTGGGTTCATCATAAATCATGTGCAGAACTACCCCTTGGATTGCACCATCCCTTGCACCCAATCCATTCTCTTATTCTCTTTACCCCATGGAGATACCAGGAAAATTACAAATGTGAACTTTGCAAAGCATATAAAGCTGAATACACTTATCGGTGTTCCCGCTGCAACTTCAACCTTCACATCACATGTGCTTCTTTAGCGCCCACCACCATGGAACCTGAATTCCACCACCACCCATTGACCTCCGTTTGGAAGTGGATCACCTTCACTTGCGACCTTTGCGGCAAAAAAGACAAAGGTACGCCCTATTTGTGTAATCCATTCGGTTTCTGGATTCATGGAAGATGTTCTCTTTTCCCACACAAAGTCAAAGTTGTGCGTCACAAGCACCTCCTCCACCTCATCCATTCTTCTCTTAAATTCCATCAATCCGACTCTCGATTTTGCCAAATCTGTGTTCAAGAGGTGGACACATGCTACGGGCTTTACTATTGCTCCAGATGTGATTTTGTTGCCCACCTCAATTGTGCTATGGGAAAAAAGGAGAACATAAATTTGCAAGAATTTAAAGAGGAGGGTAAAGTTTCAGAGCTCAATGAATTGGTTGACTCAACTTACAAAGTCAAAAAATACAATATGAGGGAGGGTGGAATTCAAATAGCTGCAGAAATCAAACACTTCAGTCATAAGCATGACTTAATGCGTACCGAGCAGCTTCTAAAAAACCAAAAATGCGATGGGTGCGTAAGAGTCATTGTCCCTCCGTTTTATAGTTGTGTAAAGTGTAGCTTCTTTCTTCATGAATCTTGTGCTAATTTACCCAAAAAAAAGCAACACCCACTTCATCAACACCCACTATCCCTGCTCCCAATGAAACCAAGTAAGGATTTTAGGTGTTATGCTTGTCATTGTAAATGCAATGGCTTCACCTATTCGTGTGAGACATGCCGTTTTAGACTTGATGTTCAATGTAGTATGATCTCAGAAATCCTTACCCACCCTGGTCATGATCACACACTTATTCTCTCTGGTGTTGAATCTTCTCAGAATTGTAGCTGTTGTGATTCTAGAACTTACCCCATATTCCGTTGTACCACTTGTGCATTTGCTTTGAACTTTAGATGTGCTACACTACCACATTCTATAAGATACAAACAACATGAGCATCCTTTCGCTCTCAGTTATAAAGTTGAAGATAACTCTGGTGAATATTATTATGATATATGTGAAGAAAAACGAGACTCAAAGTATTGGTTTTACTACTGTGAGGATTGCAGTTATCTTGCTCATCTAAAATGTATTATTGGGAAATACCCAAATTATAAGTTTGGAGGTACTTACACATTTGGCTGTCACTCACACCCTCTTACTTTCATTGAGGAAACTAAGGACCGCTCTCGATGTAACAAATGTAATGATACTTGTGAAAAGTTGATCTATCAATGTGCTCAGTGTAATTTCTACATCCACAAGAGTTGTTTATAAAAAGGACAAATGTGTTTTTATTTTATACTAGATGTAGTCCACGTAAGTTGTGGTGCATGGAATTCATCAAATGACATTGCAGTAATTCTTTTCAATGCTCTTTCTTGGCATCATGGTTCAAATACAATGTATATATATGGTACCAACTCATGCTTGTTTGTGTGTGGTTGTACCCTGCCTTGTCCACTTTTGTTAGAAACAATAAGCTTGCTGATAATAGGACTTTTCAGTTTTCAATGTTTTATAGTATTACATTGTCTAGCAATGGAAGTTGGATTTCAACGTGGAACATAAAGTTTAGGGTTGATGAACAAATACTGGAAATAAAAGGCAAGCTTCCGGTATCTCTTATTGGCTGTGTATGACTACTTTTCCCTCTATTTTCTATTTCTATGCAATTCCAGTTGTATTCATTTTTCTTGAGCTCACATTAATTGTCTATGTCTTCTTCTTCTGCATTAGGTGAGCATCCATTATTTTGAAGAGGGAAATGAGCAATTAGAGTCAAAACATGAATGCAAAGATTCAATAGCTTTTTAAGTTATTATAGATTTGCATGTTTATCAACATCTTTTATGTCATTAGTTTTAGTCATTGATATACTTACTATTACTGTTATTTCTATGAAAGCTCAATTATGCATCATTTAATTATCATTGATGGTGAGGTTCTTTTCTTTTTTGTTTTCTCAACATAAATTTAGTAAGAATATTGGCCCGGTATTTTAATATAAAGGCACAACGTGTACTTTGTAAATGTTGATGTTAAGAACATGGTGATTTGGGAGCAACAATTGTTAATAGCATGGCTAGTTGAGTTATATAGTTTAATTTGAATGTACTCCAAGTTCAAGGTAATCTTTAAAGCTTTTTGGGCAAAGAGACTACAAATCTTGCCTAATAAGTTCAGGGTTTAGTTTGGAAAATGTTGGTCAAGCCTTTCCTGGTTTGAAGGATCTCGTTGTTACATAATACTTTTAAAATTTCAAGGAAAAATCATTTTCTGACTTATCTGTGTACTTGTGTTCAAAAAGTCATGCTTTTGGTTCTTTTCCCTTAATTTTTAAGCATTCTACTACTGTCCCATTGTGTTATTATTATAATTTTAGTAATGTTGTGATATGCCTGTTCTGATCATCTAAGTTAGTTCTCTTTTTCATTGCCTAATTCTTATGTTATTTGGTTTTAGTCTCCTGATTACTGTGCAATTAACATAACCATTATTTGCCACCATGGGACTAAATATTTGGGGTCTCTTGAGCTTCTTTATATTCCTCTTTTTGTTGTTAATGATTTAAGGTACTATTTTCTCCCCTCAAATTTAAAGTTAGGTTAGGTTGTTGTGCTTCTGCTTTCCACACAAATGAGTTCCAAGCCTCTTCATTCTGAAAATCCACCCTGACATTTATGTTGGTTTTCATTTGCCTGCACACTTCCAAAGTTTTTAGATTTCGTTATTGGTTTTGGAATCCCACATAGTTTAGAAAATTAAAAGGAGATGCAATAATTCCTATCGAGAGTGTTAGTCCCACATTGGTAAGAAAAGAAACAGGGAGACGATATAGTCCCTATACATTGGGTGGTGGTGTAGTTTTTGTTTTGTGCTTGTAGGAGTTTGATATCAAAGATTTGTCTTGTCTTTAGTGTGAGAGGTTTGGTTGTCATCCTGTTTTAAGTAATTTTGCATTAGCAATAGCTATATTCTATGGATAAAATTTATATACAATATCTTAGGTGCATTACATTAGGTTCTCTTTATGTTATTTGCAATATCCTTTTTTAATTTTACTTACTTCTACAATACTTGTCACTATTGATAAATGATTATACCTACTGATTGTTTTGGGGCTAAATAAATGTGCTGATATTATCAAACTACAGTCGATCACAGATTATTGAGAGGTAAACCCGTTGCTATGTTTTTTGAATTTTAGTAGTGATGTGCTAAGCTGTGCTTATTTTTTCATTTTAATTTATTCTTCCTTTTTCCTTTGCCTAAGCTATATCCATTCAGTTGTTGATTAGGAATGATTAATTGTTGTTTGGTACAAGTACACAAGCATTCTAACAAAACTGCTAACTTTTTGAACAGTTATTAATAATACATTGTTCTTTACTTTTGATAATGTATCTGGGTATACTATATCCAGTATTAACTGAATTTTACTAGCCTAGCTCGCATGCAAATAAATATATCATAATAATTGAGTAAAATGACTTTCTATGAATCATAATCATTTTACTTGGGAACTTAATGATGTAATGTATATGTATATGTACTTTATTATTTATCCGTGGTTTCTTTCATTGTACAATTTTTCTTTTATTCTTACTATTGAGGTTCCATTTTGTAGGGAATGTTTAGATCCATTTGAAAAACTAGAGTGTGAAGCATTTGATATCTTTGTTAATGAGGTTCTCTGTGTTGGCAAAGGTACTGCTGCATTAATTTTATTCTAGAATATACTTGATGGATCCATTCTTACCATATCGCTTGCACACACCTACCCGTGGTCGTTATCATGTGCACAAAGTACTTTTTTGCTATTCTACCTATTTCTGTTGATTATTCATACTTGGTAAACTTAGAAATGCTTGTTCAATCATATTACCATACTCTAAAAAATTTTATAATTAAAAAATTACTACATCAAGGGATTATCAACCTTTTGGGATGAGTGTTCAACCATATTTGTGAAAATCACTTTACAAAAATAATTTTTCATTTGATGGTTATCATTTAAATTATTTTTCCAATCAAAATGTGATATCTTTTGTTTTTTCTCTCTCGCTCATCTATGCAATTTTCGAATTATCTGCAGTGTCTAAATTAGAATCAATAATAGCTTACCACATTAGATTTGTTTTAAAATTATTGTAAAAATATATTGTGAATGTAGTAGCACTATTATTTTTGTTGAACACAAATTTTTATAATTATCAAGTCACGTTGTTCAAAATTTTTATTAGGATAGTCACAATAGTTTAATTTAGCATATAATATTTTTTTGGCAAGTGTATATATATACATTTTTCTGCAAGTCACATGTGACCATCCTGGCTTGCATGTGGAGCCGCCACTGCTGGCAGATGATGAGATAGGCAACAAGGTTGAATCTTGGTGCACCCAGCTCCTAGAGATGCTTATCATGGTGCACATAGACACTCGAGCATGTTGCACTGCTTTTCTAGTTTTCTCATAAAGCCGTCGTTCCAACCCACGAAGTAAACAGAGAAAAACAAGAACCACCAAAGCAATATAAGTGAACCATCTAAGTGGAATGGGAAAAACTATAGATGCTAGCAACGTCACTACAAGTGCAGCTTAGAGATCGCTGATGTGACCGCAAACAAGCACATATACAATAAAGAAGCAAGAAGGAAATGGAAGCGTATATGGTTGTAGGATGAGTTTAAACTCTTGTTCAATTACCTCAATTGTATAAAGGAGACAAAGCCCCCCGGGATCATAGATGCAAAAATGGCATGTCGTGTGGTAGTGGGGAGTGGCCTAGGCAATGAGCTTCTTTGGTGGAGACGTGATGGTAGAGACATTCCAAAAGGTTGCTGCTATATTGTGATTTGTGGGTGTACGACAAAACATAAAAGAGAGAATATATTGAACAAATATGAAGTTATTATGGCCAGTGAGAAAGAGAGTGAGATATGGAGCCATATATAACCTAATCGTTGAAGATTCGGGCATTGGAGTTCTCTTTATATATATATATATATATATATGGTATGCCCCTAATTCATGCGAAAATGAATAAATTCAGTAATTACATAATGATGATAGAGAAATTACAAAATTATATTATCAAGTTTTACAAACTGGGCTAATCACAAAAAATAATCCAACATTTTCATTTTTTTATGATAATTTTTATTTATGTTGATGAACTGTCATATGACTAGGTAATTCAACCACACAATGTGTAACAATAAGAATGAAAGAAATTTATTGAACAAACAATATGATCACTAAATCATGTGTTTACCACCCAAGTATTATTGCCATAAGCATGTCTATCCACAAGTTTAGCAGAAAAATGGAATGCTTAGTATAAAATAGTGATTGGTTTAAAATTGTGTTACCAGCCAAAGGGCTAGACTGAGATGCGTCGTAAGAAATATTGTTAGCCATGCCTATGGGGTTAGGCTGAGCATCAAAACCTCCAATCATAGCTAGCAATTTCTGACATTGCTCTAGAGTAAAAGGAAGTATGTTGTGAGTAGAAGATGGAACAGCTTTTGAGACCATTTCTGAGCAAGACGCCTGACTAGCCACAGGTTTTCTTGTTTTACTCTTATAGCCAAGAAGGTAACTATGGATTTTGTAACATTTCTCAACAGTATGACCAAGTAAACCATAGAGACTATATGTGGGCCTTTCTTTGCCTTTCTTGAAAGTCTTTGTTCCACAATAATTTGAGCCAGAATTGGTAGATCCAAAAGACATAGACTTTGCTGCTGGAGCAATAGACTCAACAAAAGGTCCATTGTTGCTATGACCATTACCAATGGATCTCTGTCTCTCCTCTTGATATTGCATACACACTTTCCACAAGAATAACAAGGAGTTGGACTAAAATTCTGAATCCCATCCCAAAGAATTAAAAGATGAGTGAAATAGTAGCAAAAGTGAGAAAACCTCTTGAGAAATACTAGCAAGATTTTTCTTTAGTTAGAAAATTTGAGGTCCATTTTCTTGAGAAAACCTCTCTCAAACATTGTTCCAGACATCAATAGCAACAGTGCTTCTATAACCAACTAGTTGCCATTCTTGGTGAGACACAATTAAGAATCCAAGAAACTACCATTTCATTGCACCTTGCCCAGCTTTGAACCACAAGAGGCATTTTCTCCATTGATGAATTCAAGCTCATTAATTCTTAACACTCGATGCTCTTTCCATTGATCTTGCCTAAGTTGGATAATTTTCTTCAGTAATTAAGGGCCTGTTTGGTAGCAGATTTCAAGTATTGTTGTTCAAAATGATGTGAAAATTGTAGTTTAAAAAGTGTTGTAAAAACATGTGTTTAAAGTACTTGTAATGCAAAAAATGTGTTTGGTACCATATTTCTAATAACATTTTTTAAAAAGTGCAAAAATATAATTGTGTGTTTGTTACGTGTAAGTGTTTTGAGAAAAAAATGTAACTATTCTGACATGAACGATAAAATGTAATTATTTATTTATTCTCTCTCTTTCTTCTTCAGCCCATCTCTCTCCTTTGCAAGTCCAAGCTAGCTTGAACAATTCACTAAACAATGCAAACCCAACTGAATCAAAGCCAAATTGCTATTTTTTTAGTTGAGACAAGAGAAAAGAAAAACCCATAAAAACTCAGACAAAAGAAAAGCCATATTGCTATTCTATTCAACTGAATCACTGGCCATCCAACCCAGAAAAAAGAAAAACAAGAGAAACCCATCAACTAGGATATTTACACCCAAAAAAAAAAAAAAAGAAGAGGAAGAAGAAGAAGAAGACAGCGTGCAAGAGAGAAAGAGAAAAATAAATAAATAAAAGAAGAAGAGAGAGTGGCAGCGTGCAGGAGCAAGAGGAAAAGAAAAAGAAATAAGAAAGAAAAAAGATAAAGAATAACTTACAAGAGAGAGAAAAATAAAAAAGAAAAGTATGGCGAGAAAAAGAAAATTGGTTAGGTATTGTCAAATCTGTGAGTCTCACACATTTCTAAATATTTACAAAAGTGCTATTGAGCAATATTATTTGAAAACTGAAAATTGGTAAGAGGTGTTTTTTAAATTCAGTGTTTAAACACCCTAAAATGAGAAACGTAACTCAAATACTTTTAAATAAAATTTCCTACTGAACGCGTTGTTTTTTTATTTTTACCCAGAATTTTCAGTGTTTAAACACTAAAAACTGTCGTTTGGAATCTCTTACCAAACTAGTCTTAAGGGTTATGATATAAGGATAGCACCATGATTCTTAGCATGATGTAAGAAGAATTGATGTGATCCATCGATAGTGATGCTCGAAGATGTTGAGGCAATGGAACCATTGATGACTTTTGAGAAAAGCTTTAATCTTTGAGAATTGAAAACCCTAAAATTCTAAAGGAAAAGAGGAATTTGCTCTAATACCATATTAGAATCTAGAGAGGAAACAAAGATTGTGATTGTATTGAATGAATAATTGATACAGATTGATTCCAATATATATGGAACTAACTATAGGAAAGCAAACGGAATAACAGAAAACTAACAAACATTCCCACTACTAATATTACAGCTGCCATCCACTCACACACACTTGGCACACTTGACACTAGCTTAACTTAATGTTCTTATGCTACTATTACATATAGTTTACTATCACACGACGTAGCTTATTGTTATTAAACTGTCTTCTTTTTCTTCTCCTGCTCTGTCTTCTTCTTCTTCTTCTTCTTCTTTTCTGACTTCTTCTTCTTAATAGCAGTAACTGAACTACTTTGATAATATACGAATATATCTATATACAAAACCTTAATTACAAAAAAGCTTATTTAGAAAACAGAAGGTTTTAAACATGAAATATCATCACGTAGAAGAAAAGCCATATTTAGTTAATAGAAAAGGTTTTAACATGAGATGTCATCACGTAGTACTTATACATCATATACTGGCAGCTGATGAGATAGGCAACAAGGTTGAATATTCATGGTGCACATAGACACTCTAGAGCGTGTTGTACTGCTTTCCTCATTTTCTCATTAAACCGTCGTTCCATCCAACGAAGTAAACAGGGAAAAACACGAAGCAAAACGAACACCAAAGCAATATAAGTGAACCATCTAAGTGGAATAGGAAAAACTATAGATGCTAGCAACGTCACTACAAGTGCAGCTGAGAGATCACAGATGTGACCGCAAACAAGCACATATATATTATCGACTGAGTGATTGAGTCTGGCTTCAACTATAGATGAGATAAAATAGAGAAGCAAGGTGGAAATGGAAGCGTATATGGTTATAGGATGAGTATCATAAGAATTAATTAAACCCTTGTTCAAATACTTCAATTGTATGAAGGACATAAATAGAAGGATCATAGATGCAAAGATGGGGGCAGTGGGGAGTGGCCTAGGCAATGAGCTTCTTCGGTGGAGATGTGATGGTAAAGACATTCCAAAAGGTTGCTACAATATTGTGATCTGTGAGTGCACAACATATAGAAGAGAGAATATATTGAACTAAAATGAAGTTAGTATGGCCAGTGAGAAAGAGAGTGAAATATGGGGCCATATATAAACCTGACCGTAGATTCACGTGAAAATGAATTGGAAAAATATAAAATTAGTAATTACATAATGATGATAGAGAAATTTAAAAAAAATTATATTATCAAGCTTTACACACTGAACTAATCACAAAAAATAATCTATCATTTGCATTTTTTATGATAATATTTAGTTATTATATTAATGAAGTGAAACTAATCACATGTTTTTTTTTTTTTTTTTTTTTTTTTTTTTTTTTTTTTTTATAAATTGAGATAGGAAACTACTTAAGTCAAATCTAATTGTATATATATGTGTTAAACTCCTTCTTCTATCCCACTCTTCCTGCTCCACTATATACTCTACAAATAAAAACATGCCACATGTCCATCTATTTTATTAAATACTAAATTTATGCCTTCTATTATTTCAATTACCTAAATATGATGGGTTATTTATTTATTTATTTTAGAAAATTGAAATAATAGAAGGCATCAATTTAGTATTTAATAAAAGAGATGGACATGTGGCATGTTTTTATTTATGAAGTATATAATGGAGTAGGAAAAATGAGACAGAAGATTTAGACTTCACAGTAGTATACCATCACGTTAAGGGTGTACGATAGAAAATTGAAATAATAGAAGGCATAAATTTAGTATTTAATAAAAGAGATGGACATGTGGCATGTTTTTATTTGTAAAGTATATAGTGGAGTAGGAAAAGTGGAACAGAAGATTTAGACTTCACAGTAATATACCATCATGCTAAGGGTGTACAATAGTATACCAATCACATTCAGTAAGCCTTTTTTTTTTTTTTTTTCTTCTTTTTTCTTTTTTGAGAGAAACATTTAGTAAGCCTTTTATTGTAAACTTTGCAATAGTTTTAACACCTTTCTTAATTATAACATGTATGTAGTGTTTCATCAATTTATTGAAGTCTACTTCTTGATTGTTATAAAGTTTACAATAAAAGTCTTACTTGCACAATATAATAATAATGAAAGTACAGATGAAGAGAAGAGACGGAAGCACAGTAATAATATATAAAAATATAATGTAAGCAAGTAATGTAAGAATAATAATAAGGCAGTAGAACCAGTCCAGCAGTATAAATCAAAATAAATCAAAGTAAATGAAAGCAATTTAGAACCGTCCGGTATGGCAGTAATCCGTCCAAGGTGGTGGTAGCAACAAGTAGTATAATGAATATAAACTGAAAATACTTGTTTATTGAAAGTAGATAAAACACTTACAGTAGTAGTAGTAAATATAAGATCTCAACAGTACAGGTTAACAGTTATAAAGATTGAACTAGTCATAGTTACAAGGTTTGTAGTAGTAGAATCAAGGTAACAATGTAGTAGTGAATACAAGGAACTCTTTCAAAGAAGGCTTCTAGGAAAGAAAACTCTCTCTAGAGAAAACTCTAACAAAAAATTTTGATTTTAACATAAGGGACAACCCCCCTTAAATAGGCAAAGTTCTTGATAAACAGTAAAAGTAACATGAACAGTAAAAGTAAACAGTGTTCAGTAAAATCTTTGTCCAAAGCATGCCAAAAGTGGACACATAATATTTGATAGCAGTCTTGGGAACATGAGGAATCTTCTTTCTAGTAGCATGGGAAAGAACAGTAACATATTGGCCGTTGTGCAGGCCAGACAAATAGGGTGAATCAATCAATCATTAGTTTCATCAACTTTAGCATGGGAAACAACAATAGCATAGTGGCTTCATCAGCTTTATCATGGGAGACAACAGTTGCATCTTTAGCATAGGAAAGAAGAATAACATTTTGGCCATTGTGCTGGCTAGGCAAATAGGGTGAATCAATCAATCTTTTGCTAAATCATCGGCTTCATCTTCATCATGTCCAAACCACTCCTCATTGTAGGGGTAGTAAGGATCCTTTGTAACAGAGGCTTCAGAAGATCGTTCATCATCTAAATCAACCTTTTCTCCTTTTAACATTTCAATGAGAGCATTTAGTGCTTCGGGGTCCTTGCGGATTTCATCCAAAGGAGAACTCATTTTTCTAGGTTTAACAGATGGCTTAACAGATTTAGAAGAGGAAGCAGAAGCATTAGTAAAGACAGGGGATTGACCAAGTGAACAATTCTTAGCAATGGGGAGAGTAGCAATGGATGAAGATTCTCTGGAAACGTTAGCAATATAATTTTCTGAGTATGAGGGAATTTACCCCACCATTTTACATACCAATGTCTGGAGAGTACATCACCTTCCTTTTCATACTGCCATTTTAATATCCAAGATATTTTGTAATGTTTAACAAAGTGGAGTAAAGCAGGGAACTTGGCACCATAAGCATCAACCTTATAGGACTTCTTAAACATTCAAAAGCCTCAAGCAATGGTTCAGGAAATATGTCATTAATAGGGCCAAATTGAGTCCACCAACGGTTGAACCAAAGAGGTAGGGAACCATGAAAATTTTTATCAAAGTTAACAAATCAAGAATGAGACATGTTTTCATTCTGGTGAAGCATAAACCTGGACCAAGCAGTGATGTAATCATAGTAGGAATAGGAAATGGGGGAATCGAGCATTGTTCTGGTAAAACTAGGGGAGGGACCCCACTTTTCTTCAGGAATGACATTGACCATGTAAACACCATGGTAGATGATTTTGGAGATATCATCTTTGTCAGTTATGGTTTTAATAATAATAGATTTTTCATGACGCAAGAGATCAGAATAGTACTGTAAGTTCTTTTCTCTGTGCTCAGGAATCCAATGAAATCTTGGAGGGAAATAACTTTTAACAAGTTTGAGAGGATCAGAAATTGAGACTCTGTTAGGTTCAATATAAAACAAGCTTTGGAAATATTATTTTTTGACATATTGGGGAATACTAGGGTTTTTGGGAAAAACAATTCTAATAGGTTGGTTAACAGAGGTTATAACATAAGGATCATAGAACGAAGCAAGAACAAAAGAATAATTAGGTTTGGAAATAGTACCTAACGGGGTAAAACAGTTAACAATGTCCATAGAGGAAACATGTTCTTTTTTAACAATTGGGTTAACAATGGCAGGTGTCTTGTCTTTCGACCTTCTACTTGCCATTGGAACACTGCAAAAATTCACGGGTAAGGAAATCAGGGAGGGAGTTTTGAGATCCTTTAATATATTCAATATCAAAATCAAAAACACTTAAAATAGCTTGCCATCTGGCAAAAATATGTTTTGAAGCAATATTTTCAACATCTTTTTCAATAACATATTTAGCACTTTTGCAAACAATACGTAATAAAAACTTTTGGTTTAACAAATCACTTTGAAATTTTGAAATGCATAGTACTATAGTCAAAATCTCTTTTTTAATAGTGCTATAGTTTAACTGTGCATTATTCCAAATTCCAGAATAGAAATGGACAATTTATTCAGATGAATCAAGAGAAACTCTTTGTTTTAGAATACCACCATAACCAATGTCAGAGGCATCGGTTTCAACAATTTTAAATGCATCAGCAGTGGGAATACCAAGACAGGGCAATGTCTTAACATGAGACTTGATTTGTTTAACAAGAGATGTATGAACATCAGACCAAGATGGAGGATTGCTTTTTAACCGATCAAAAAGAGGTTTACATTGTTTCCTCATATCCTTGTAGAAATCAGCAACATAATTCAATGATCCAAGAAATCTTTGGAATTGAGTTTTATTAGTGATAATATCAGGAAATTTATTAGCAAATTGTATGGCTCTATCAATAGATGAATTTGTCCTTCAGAGATGTCATAGCCAAGGAAATGAACTTTTGTTTGAAATAGTTTGATTTTCTTACCAGAGACAACAAGACCATTTCTCTTAATAGTATCTAGAAACGAATACAAATGTTTCCAGTGTTCATCAATAGAGTTAGAGTAAACAAGAACATCATCAATATAAACAATGGTGAAGTGACTGAAGCAGTTGAAAATATCATTCATGATGTTTTGGAATTCACTAGGGGCATTTTTAAGACCAAAAGGCATCACATTCCACTTGTAATGACCAAAAGGAGTAGTAAAAGCAGTTTTGTACCTATCTTCTCATTAATCTGGATTTGCCAGAACCCGGATTTCATATCAAACTTAGAAAACACTACAGCCTCACTCAACCTATGGACAAGGTTATTCTTATTGGGAATAGGATATCTAATCCATTCTAACACCTTGTTCAAAGGTTTATAGTTGATGACTAGGCGATGAGTTCCTCTCTCAATTTCCGCATTCTTTTGAACATAGAAAGCAGAGCAGGACCAAGGGGACTTGCTATTCCTAATTAGTTTTTTCTCTAGCAAATCATGGATTTCCTTTTTGCAAAATTCAACAGTTTTAGCATTCATCTGGATTGGATGAGCTTTAGTGGGAATGTTTTTCTCATCAAAGTCTTTAACATAAGGCAAGTCAACAATATGTTTCTTCCTATGCCAAAAAGCATTAGGAACATCATAGCAAACATCATCAATTAACATTTTTTGGAAATTATCAATTTTTGATAGCAATAATTTATTAGAAAGCTGTTCAGCAATTTTCTTGTACTTAACTTCTTGTTGAAGAAAGTTAAGATGTTTGATTTTTGCATGAATTAGGTTGGAAGCATTTTAAATATCAATCTCAAGATTTGAGGCAAATTTGAATTTTACTTTTTGACCAAAAGGATCAGTAGTAATACCATCATGTTCAACAAAAAAAGGATACAAAGTATTTACGAAAGGCAAACCAAGAATCACTTTATCAGTCATATTTTTGACTAAAACAGAAGGAATCTTGAAATATATATTATCATGACAAACATAAGCATTATTCAATTCATATTTAATCTTCATTTGGGAACCATTAGCAGAAGCTAATTTTTCAGTTGATTTTTCAAAATATTTCGAAGGAATCAATCCTTCTTGGATACAATTTATGTCCGCACCAGAATCAATCATAGCAATAACATTGAAATGATAATCATGCGAAACAACAATTTTGACCTTTGTAAACCATTTTGGAGGAAGTATTTTATTAACAAGAGCAAGTTGAGAATTATCAACAATACATTTATCAGAAAGAAGAGCCTGCTGACTGGATTCTTCTCCATCCTGGTGCTCATCTTGTTCATCATCAGACTTATTTTGATCAATTTTTAACATTAACAATTCTTGTTTGAGATTATGATTATCACTTTTAATACTTTTAAATTCATGTTTTAATTCGCTTATCTCTTGTTTAACAATATTAATTTCATGTTGCAAATCATTAACAGTTAAATCTTTGGATATTTTTTTATTAAATCTTTCCAAAGTTTCTTCAAAACTTATTGTTGATTTAAGTATTTTACTAGTTTCATATTTTAACAAGTTTTTCTTAAACTTATCTAAATATTCTTTTTGTAATCTAAGATGTTCAATTTGACCAATCAATTTAACCAACAAACTTTCATCTTCTTCACCTTTAGTGAGAACATTAACAGATTTAACCACATTACAACAAGAATTTCTACAACCAATTTTGATATTAGGAGAATCAAAGGAATTATCAGCAGAATGGTAGCAAGAATCAATTGAAGAAGAAAAACCATCTTCCAAGGAATCAGACGAATTGTTTGATTCAAGGATTCTGAACAATTCTTCTTGATCATTATTATCAATTTTTAACATATTAAACTTGTTTTTTAACTTACCAGGTTTTTGTTTACAATCTTTACTAAAATGACCAGTTTTACCACAGTTGAAGCATTTACCTTTACCTAATATTTGGTTAATATATTTTTTAGAAACATTTTTATTTTTTGCATAAAAATCATCAAAATTAGTTCTGTATTTTTTATGTTTTTTACAGCCATAATTTTTGTGGCTTTTATCATGTTTTTTACCCTTTTGCCTAGAAGGAGCAATAGGGGGTAAACCATATTGTTCACAAAAATTACCCATTTCATATTTAGCTTTTCTTTTATTTTTTAATTAGTATTTTAACAGTTTTTCATCATTGCACATATTAATTTCAAGTTTTTTAATTGTGCTTAAAATATCACCATAAGTTAAATTATCATAATCAATAGAATCATTTTTTTCAATTAATTCTTGTTTTACCTTATGAGCAAAGATAGGAGGCAGACCATCAATAAAATTTTCTTTCCAATAAGGCTTGATGCAATCTTTGAATCATTTTTTTCAATTAATTCTTGTTTTAACTTATGAGCAAAGATAGGAGGCAGACCATCAATAAAATTTTCTTTCCAATAAGGCTTGATGCAATCTTTCCGCTGCATTACTCTAGAAAGGAAAACATCTTGATACCATCTATAATCAGACATAGTAGGGCATCTCAAATTATTTAATAAATCAGAAATTCGAGATGAAACATTAGATGGAGTACCAACAAAATGTTTGATAATAGTGTAAATTAAGGTATTAACACCATCAGGAATACCTCGACCAATACAATCATCAAATATAGGCAGACCTTCATTATTCTTTTTAACAGCATGTTTAATAGAATCTTTGGATTCTTCTGTGAGATATGAATCCCACCATCCACGAAGAGTACTAGAAAAACTAGTAGCAAGTAAATCAACAATTTTAGGTTGGTCAAAATCATAATTATTTTGGTAAGCAATACCAACCATGGACATATGTCCCATTTTATTAATAATTTCTTGTTCAGAAAACCCATCAATATTCCATTCATAAATTTTATCAGCAGAAACAGAAAACTGAGTTTGGAAAGGTCTTTCTTCAAACTGCATATCAGGAGGAGTAGGTTTTGAATACCAATTTTTTGCAAGAAACATGGGTTTGAAATTTCCAACAAATCTTTTAATTTTGGGTAAACCATCATCAAAAACCTTTTTTGCAGAAATAGAAGAAACAGAAGACATATTATCAGAATCTGTGCTTTCATCAGAAACAATTTCTTTTTCATTTTTTGAAATAGTGCGAGCAGCATGAGTACTTGTAGAAGTACCTTCAGTTTTTAACTTTTAAATCAGCAAGCATTTTTTCAACAGTTTCAAGAATTTTAGACTGAGAAGTTTTAAACTTAAATTTGTTATCATGACTGGGTAAATTAATCAAAGGTTCCTCAGTCTTGATAGAAACAGGTTTTTGAACAAAAACAGATTTTTCAACAGAAACAGTTTTTTTAACAATTTTTTCTTCAATACGGTCAAACTGTTGACCAATAACATGCAAAGATTCATTAGTAAAATTGTTTTGTTCAATAAGGCTAACAACAGGAGTTTGATCATCAGCTATTTTGAAAGGAGTAGCTTTAATATCAGTTTTGTCAGTTGTGACTAAAATAGTCTCAAGAGGTGGATAACTAGACCTAATAATGGTTTTGTCATCTTTAACAAAATTTGATTTCTTTATTACATTCAAATGGTTTTTTGAAACTTCATCTTTTGAAACATAATAATTTTCAAGAAAATCAAAGAGCAAAATATGTCTTTTCAACTGATGCAATTTTTTCTCTCCATTTTTGTTTAACACGGTCTTTTTCAGACTGAGTAAAATTATTTTGGAAATATTTCCTTTTAGGTCTATTTTTAGAAAGCATAAATTCATCAAACAATGGAACCATATCAACTTCAAAATTTTTATTCAAAACAGTCAAAACTCTTAATTGGTTAATAGGATTTTGAATAGGAGGAAAATCTTGAAATTGTTGAAAAAATGCTTACTGATTTAAAAGTTAAAACTGAAGGTACTTCTACAAGTACTCATGCTGCTCGCACTATTTCAAAAAATGAAAAAGAAATTGTTTCTAATGAAAGCACAGATTCTGATAATATTTCTTCTGTTTCTTCTGTTCCTGCAAAAAAGGTTTTTGATGATGGTTTACCCGAAATTAAAAGATTTGTTGGAAATTCCAAGCCCATGTTTCTTACAAAAAATTGGTATTTAAAACCTACTCCTCCTGATATGCAGTTTGAAGAAAAACCTTTCCAAACTCAGTTTTCTATTTCTGCTGATAAAATTTATGAATGAAATATTTATGGTTTTTCTGAACAAGAAATTATTAATAAAATGGGATATATGTTCATGGTTGGTATTGCTTACCAAAATAATCATGATTTTGACTGACCTGAAATTGTTGATTTACTTGTTACTGGTTTTTCTGTTACTCTTCGTGGATGGTGGGATTCATATCTCACAGAAGAATCCAGAGATTCTATACTGTTACAAATCATTCGGAAAAGAGTGGCTCTAGCAAATCCAAATTAATGAGAAAGATAGGTACAAAACTGCTTTTACTACTCCTTTTGGTCATTACGAGTGGAATGTGATGCCTTTTGATCTTAAAAATGCCCCTAGTGAGTTCCAAAACATCATGAATGATATTTTCAACTGCTTCAGTCACTTCACCATTGTTTATATTGATGATGTTCTTGTTTACTCTAGCTTTATTGATGAACACTGGAAGCATTTGTATTCATTTCTAGATACTATTAAGAGAAATGGTCTTGTTGTCTCTACTAAGAAAATCAAATTGTTTCAAACAAAAGTTTGTTTCCTTGGCTATGACATCTCTGAAGGACAAATTCATCCTATTGATAGAGCCATACAATTTGTTGATAAATTTCCTGATATTATCACTGATAAAACTCAATTCCAAAGATTTCTTGGATCATTGAATTATGTTGCTGATTTCTACAAGGATATGAGGAAACAATGTAAACCTCTTTTTGATCGGTTAAAAAGCAATCCTCCATCTTGGTCTGATGTTCATACATCTCTTGTTAAACAAATCAAGTCTCATGTTAAGACATTGTCCTGTCTTGGTATTCCCACTGTTGATGCATTTAAAATTATTGAAACCGATGCCTCTGACATTGGTTATGGTACGGTGGTATTTTGAAACAAAGAGTTTCTCCTAAGTCATCTAAACAAATTGTCTGTTTCTATTCTGAAATTTGGAATAATGCACAGTTAAACTATAGCACTATTAAAAAAGAGATTTTGTCTATAGTACTATGCATTTCAAAATTTCAAAGTGATTTGTTAAACCAAAAGTTTTTGTTACGTATTGATTGCAAAAGTGCTAAATATGTTATTGAAAAAGATGTTGAAAATATTGCTTCAAAACATATTTTTGCCAGATGGCAAGCTATTTTAAGTGTTTTTGATTTTGATATTGAATATATTAAAGGATCTCAAAACTCCATCCCTAATTTCCTTACCCGTGAATTTTTGCAGTGTTCCAATAGCAAGTAGAAGGTCGAAAGACAAGACACCTGCCACTGTTAACCCAATTGTTAAAAAAGAACCTATTTCCTCTGTGGACATTGTTAACCGTTTTACCCCGTTAGATACTATTCCCAAACCTAATTATTCTTCTGTTCTTGTTTCGTCCTATGATCCTTATGCTATAACCTCTGTTAACCAACCTATTAGAACTGTTTTTCCCAAAAACCCTAGTATTCCCCAATATGTCAAAAAACAATATTTCCAAAGCTTGTTTTATATCGAACCTAACAGAGTCTCAATTTCTGATCCTCTCAAACTTGCTAAAAGTTATTTCCCTCCAAGATTTCATTGGATTCCTGAGCACAGAGAAAAGAACTTACAGTACTATTTGATCTCTTACGTCATGAAAAATCTATTGTTATTAAAACCATATGTGTATATATATATATCTAAATTCTCTTTTTCTAGCTAATTAGGAATCTTGTAACTATGTTATGATATTTTTAATAAAGACATTTAGGATTCAAATTATCATTTCCTTATTGAAACTACCAAATTATCAAAAAATAAATTCCTTTAATGGATAATTATTGAATTCAAGAAAGAACTTCTTAGTGTGTATATATAGAAGAACTTATTTGTATAGGTGTATTTAATTATATTTTTTAAGCGTAAGAACATTTTTAAAAAATAATATATCAAACATTAAAAGCTATTGTTTAAAATACCATACCAAACACTCCCGATGTTTTCCAATTCTAAAACTGGTTTATTTTATTTTATTTTTATTATTATTTAAATGTATGGCCTTTCTACCAAATAGACCAGATTATTTGTTGTCAGTCTTCACCTCTTGAACATTTGGAATTTAAATTAAAATGGTACCTAAAAGGAATGGTATGGCAGCAGCTTATTAGACGGTCAAAGCTCTACAAAAAACGAGGTCTAGAGCAGCGTTTCAAAAACGCAACTATCGACCCTAAAAATGCAGCTATAGGATATAGTCACGTTTCCTATAGCTGCGTTTACAAACCCGGCTTATACTACACAGCAATAGCCCGCTACAAGTCTATAGCTATGTTTTTGGAAAACGTAGCTATAGACCTACTTTGAGCTACGTTTTTAAAAACGCGGTTATGAGTTAAGACTTATAGTTGCGTTTGTAAAAAACGCGGCTATAAACCCACTTTGACTAAAGCCCCCGACATTTGGTTTGTCTATAGCCGCGTTTTTAAAACGCGGCTATAGGTTGTTTTTTTCTTTACTAAATCACAATTTCTTACTAAATCAAAACTCAAAACAGATTATTTCGTTATGGGGTAAAACATGGAAATAAGAGTTATGAGAGTGCAGATACATATTGAAATAAATATATTAAGTTAGGCAATTCTAGTTAAAGAAGAGTGTACCAAATAATGACTGAATAGATGGTTTCTTGGGCTTGTTGGTCTTTTTCTTCAATTGAGCTGCATTGGGGTTAGCCTCTAATAGTTAGCGAAAGCTAAGAAACAAAGTTTCAAAACAATTAGATACATTAGGCTATAATGGCCATTAAATAAAGTCAATTTTTTTTATTACATTTTTTTTTTTTGGTATTAGTATCAACTCAAGCTAGGGACTACTACTTCCGCATCAAAATTTTAGTATCAAAGTTGTTAGCAATTAGTAATCATATTATATATTCTCAAAATAGCTAAAATGAAATTAAGGAAGCACTGTTAATTAGGACCCTCTGAGCAAAAACTAATAAATGTGACCTCATACAAATTTTTTTGGCTTTGGAGTAATAGAGGGTTCAATGACCAAATTTGTTCAAAATTTTCTAAGGACAAGACAACTGAAAGCAAATGGAGAATATAGAAAGGTTTGGGAAGCTCCTCTTACCCGATCTATGGCAGCCTGCAATGTGACATGATCACCCCATTCACCTTCCCTATTTTATTTATGTCAAAGAGTGTAAGTATGAAATAGTTCCAAGTAAACATTCATGAATGCTATAACTTAAAAAGATAGAATGCCAAAATACTTGCTCATTTTCTCCAAGTAGTCATTATAAGACATAGGAACGTATTTCTTGTAAAGTTCCAGCTGAGACTTGAGCTGTTGACATCAACTAGGTAACCAAGTAATGGCTAGACTTGGCTCTATTTCTTGTAAAAGTTATGCTAGGTGTATTGGATTTTCTAAGCACCAAAAGCCTAAGATTTAGATTAATATCATTAATTAAGGCGTATAAGCAACTATCTGTTTAATAAACACCACTATAAGTCCTTGTCTTACATGTGCCTATAGTAGCATTTGTAAAACATTGCTACAACTTGGCCCTATAACAGCGTTTTGCAAACGCCACTATAGGCACTTTTTTTTTTTTTTCTAGGTTAGGTTTTTTTTTTTTTTTTTTTTTTTTAATAAGGGTTAGAGGAGAAAAAAGACCTATAGTGGCGTTTAATAAACACGACTATAAGTCCTTGCCAATAGTGGCGTTGCTATAGCCTGGCCCTATAGCAGCATTTCGCAAACGCCACTATAGGCACTTTTTATTTCAGTTTTTTTCTTCTTTTTTTTTAGGTACGTAGGATTTTTTTTATTTTTTTTTTAAGGGGTAGAGGAGAAAAAAAAAAAAGACCTAGAGTAAACACCACAATAGGTCCCTGTCTTACATGTGCCTATAGTGGCGTTTGTAAAACACTGCTATAGCCCGCCCTATAGCAACGTTTCATCAATGCCACTATAGGCACTTTTTATTTCTTTTTTTATTGTTTTGGGTTGGGTTTTTTTTTTAATAAGGAAAAAAAAAAAAAGGAGCCCAATAGAAAACGCCATTATAGGTCCTTCTCTTACATGTGCCTATGGTGGCATTTGTAAAACGCTGCTATAGTCCAACCCTATAGTAGTGTTTCAACACCACTATAGACAATTTTTATTTCATTTTTTTTGGTTGGGTTTTTTTTAATAGGGGGAAGAGGAGAAAAAAAAGACCTATAATAAACACCACTATAGGTCCTTGTCTTACATGTGCCTATAGTGGCGTTTGCAAAATGTTGCTATAGCATGACCCTATAACAGCGATTCAACAACGCCACTATAGGCACTCTTTACTATAAGTCTTTTTTTTTTTTTTTTCTCCTCTATCCCTTATTGAAAAAAAAAAACTCAACCCAAAAAATAAATAAATAAAAAGTGCCTATAATGGCGTTTGTAAAACATTGCTATAGTCTGGCCTAATAGCAGCGTTTTGACAACGCCACTATAGGCACTTTTTATTTCAATTTTTTTTAATAAGGAATAGAGGAGGAAAAAAAAAAGACCTATAGTAAACGCCACTATAGGCAATTTTTATTTTAGTTTTCTTTTTTTTTTTTCAGTTGGTTTTTTTTTTTTTTTTTTTAATAAGGGCTAGAGGAAAAAAAGACCTATAGTGGCGTTTAATAAACGCCCTTGTCTTACATGTACTTATAGTGGCGTTTGTAAAACACTGCTATGACCCATACCTAAAAAAAAAAATTTGAGGGTCCCATAGTATCATTTAACAAACGTCACTATAGGCACTTTTTATTTCAATTTTTTTTTTTTTTTTTGGTTGGGTTGGGTTTTTTTTTATTTTAATAAGGACTTATAAAAATAATTAAAAAAAAAAAAAAACTTATAGTAGCATTTAATAAACGCCCCTATAGACATTTTTTTTTTGGATTGGGTTTTGTTTTTATATTGATTACTCACTAACTCGTGCAATGCACGAGAAATGTATTAAGTATAATATATAATTTAATATTAGATGATTTATTTACAATTATATATTACAAATGGAAGAAAAAAAATTTTCAACTACAATTATTAATGTTATTTATAATGCATAAAAAAATCCTAAAAAAACATAAATTTTTTAAGAAAAAAAAGTCATTATAAATTAACAAATTCAACTTAGGAGTGGCAAAATCAACCTACATCCATATGCCCACCCAATTAATTGGATTAAATGGATGTTAACCCAATTAAATCTAATTAACATTAATGTTTATTGGGTTTTAACTAGGTACCCAATTAGACCTAATATAATCCAACTATCATAATTACAAATCACCCAAATCAAAAATACCCCAAAACCACTAAAAATTACCAAATTACCCCCTAAATATAAAAACGAACCAAAATACCCCTAAAACGTAAACAATTACTAGAATACTCCCCTAGACCTAAAAAATGACCGAAATACCCTTGAAACCAAAATACCACCTAAACCTAAAAATGAATGAAATACCCTTGAAACCTAAAATGAACAAAATAACCCCGAAACCTAAAAATTGATCAAAAAATCCCCTAAACCTAAAAAATGACCAAAACACCCACTAAATCTAAAAATTACCAAAATATCCCCCTTAAACCTAAAGATGGGCAGTAAATGGGTAAATGGGTTCTATGTACCCAACCCAATTATGTCCACCCATTTGACACCCCTACAAAATATGCAGCTCTTTATCCAACTTAAAAATAAAATCTACAAAATATGAATTTAATACATTAAAAAAAGTTTTATATCCCTGAACCTATAGCATGTGTAGCTCATATTGAAGTATACTATGCAACCACCTTGGAGATACAAGACAAAGCAACATACCAATTGGGACTCTAATTCATTTTGAAGAGATTGGCTTGGGGTGGAGGCAGCGAATGTATATAGAGTTGAGAGGAAAGCAACAACCTTTATTCTTAGAACTCTAATTCATGGTGAAGGGGTTGGGATGTTATGAATTGTGAAAAATCCAAGAAAGTGCGTCTTTGTGGTAATTCAAGCATGACATTTTTATTTTTGTTTTTTAATCCACTCCACATTCTTATCAAATGTAATAGACTAACCAGTAGGCGCTGCAACCCTTTTTATGGGGAAACTGGTGTCTTTGAATCCTAAACTATGCTCAACCGGTGTTTGCAAGAATGAACAAAGGGTTATAGGCTTCCGCGCTTCATGAACAAAACACCACCATTCTTGGGACGGACATAAAGTATCAAACATTTCCGACATGGACCACATATGATTTCTTGAACTAATCTTAACCTCTTCTATATCCTCTAACAAAGTTGGTATATGATCACTCTCTATATGATCAAAATAATCACCCTTCAAGAACTTATTTTAGCATAAAGAACACTTTGAAATTTCCCAACTAGCTTGGTAACTGGCTAACCCTAGGGCCTCTGCCAACATCTGCTTCCCCCTCACCAATTTATTCCTATCCAAATGTCCTTTGAGGTCTTCAATTCCGATAGTCAACTTGAACTCTTTCATATTGGACAAAGGACAAACAGTTCCATTTTCTTTTAATATTATTATGAGCATTAAAAAATTTTAATTTTCCTCTAGAGGTCTAATTATGTTTTCACTATTTGTGCAATCCTCCAATGGGAGATATAGTCATATAGCAAGGGCACAACTCTCTCAAGGACATTACTCAAGTGTGCTGAACAATGGGAATTAATCCTATGTAGTAATAGTAGGATTATAAGGGCTCCATTGGAGAAGTTGCCTAGTTCTAAAATTTGATTGGAAATTAAATTGTTTATTCCCATCTGTACAAACCTTTAATAATGAAGCCAACTAGGAGAAGAAAAAAAAAAAAAAAAATTCAACTCATGATCTCATTCAACTACTAATGAAGTATATTATTCTTCATTCCTTTTCAAATAAAAAAACAAAAGATCCTCAACATAGTGTATTACACCTAAACACAAAAAATTAGCGGGACTACTCCACTGTTTAGTCCTCTTCCCTTATCACCAACAGAGGTGGAGACAAACAAGTACTTCATTGATTCTAAGCCTATCAATTTTGGGAGTGATTTTGAATTCGAAATGGAAATAAGAAAAATGTAGAGAAGCCAAGGCAATAGGGGGGGTAAGCTTACATAAAGATTTTGAATTGTTTCAATTTCAATTAGAATTTAATCAGAAAGATATATAAATTCAAATCTTTTGAAGCGTTGATTTACTAGAAAGAGTATGATCCAATTAAGATTTTGATAGTATTGTCATCTTTTCATTCAAAAAGGCTAAATATTAGGAAAGAAGAAGGAAGTTTGGCTTAGCAACATTAGTGTATAGAAGTGTGCCTTGGGTAGAGAAAGGGATCCTTGACAAAGTTAGCAGGTAAAAAAAAAGGTTGATTATAGTAACTTCAATCACAGCACATAGTCATTTGATTTGGATTTCATAACTCACAATGCCAGTAAAAACCAAAATATTCAATAAAACTGATATTCCTTGAAAAGAAAAAGGACTGTAGTGAACATAGATTTCAATATAATGCTTTCTTCTTCTTTTTTTTCTTTTTTGCAAGGCCAGAGGATTGCAAGATGAACTGGTATCATGCCCCCTAAAATGGGCATTAGCTACAAAAATATGAGGATTTCTCAAACTATTAACTACACCAAAAAAATCCTTCTTCTTTTTTTCTTTTTTTTTTTCTTTTTTTTTTTTTCTTTTTTTAATATGAACTACACCAAAAATCATTTCTACTTTTTACTAAAAAGTAACAAGTAGCATATCCATTACATCAAAAATAGCCTCACCTAATAGGAGATGCAAAACATATAAAAACAATGGTTTTTTATAATTATATATATATTAAGATAGGAATGGTTTTTTTTTTTAATAATACGAACTTTGTCAGAAGAATCAAAGCACTAATCAAACAAAGGAGAAAATTTAAATAAATAAATGCAATATCTTGAGAGATATGTGGTCAAAATCGGGTATTGAGTTTTTGCTGAATTCCATGGATAAAATGTTTGGAAGGGGAGAAATCCAAAGCAAGCTATTAGATAAAGTTCCCCGATTTCATCTCTTAACATAGATAGAGATATTCCCATAAAAAAAAAAAAAAACACAGATAGAGATATTGATATCTTTAAATGCTTGACATTATATGATGGTGATGGTAGGGTTTCTCTCAATTCTTTTGGGATAATCACGATTAAAGAAACAAACATATTAGAGTTTGATATATAAAAATAACTAAAACAAGAAAGAAAAAGGAATGGGGTAGAAATCGATAAGCAAATAATTAAAAGAAATAAATAAATCTATAAAATACCTTGGCCGATTCAATTATCAATTCCAATAATGCTGAATTACTCAGCTTTGAGAGGAACTCAATCTTGTCAACACCTGAAGGAGCAAAAAAAGCCATCTCTCTTGGAAAATCATAGATAGCATGAGATAAAGCTAAAGCGTTTGAGGAAATGAATTTTATATAACCACCCATATATGAGAGTCTATATAATTTAGGAGCATCAATCTTGATTTCAACCGGACTTTCGCAATGCCATAGTTCCAATATTTTGAGACGATGGCTTGAAATCTCTATTCTTTCCCAATCATAGCAGCCTAACAGAATTAAGTGCTCAAGGAGTGGAAGTCCAGAAAGATGGCTATATGCTCAAGGAGTGGAAGTCCAGAAAGATGTTTATATAGCCATTTCTGGGTTATTTCTGATAATCAAATACGTAACTCTTTCAAATTTTTATAAGGAAGAAGGTTGAGCTTAGATTGTAGAATCTGGTCTACAGATGCATGAGAAAGGCTTGAGTTGGAATAATCCAACTCAAGTTTCCTAACTGTTGAATTCCAATGTACCTTAATTGCCAAGAGATTAGGAATATTGGACAATTTTATACTTTCAAACACAGAACATCGACCAAATTTCATGTATTCTATGACAGGACACCCAGCAAGTAAATTTTGAATGATTTGATCATCTGCATAAACTCACAATAAAGAGTGTTCTTTAAAAGATGGTAAGTTTATAGCACCACAAGTTGACTCCAACCTACAGCCAAGTAATGTCAACACAGTTATTGATTTTGCAACCAAAACACTGGTACTTAAAATTTGTTGTGAAAGTGATGTTAAAATGTTGTGGAGATAGAATTTCTCAAAGCTAAAACGACTATAAATTTTGCTGTAAAAAGCTCACAGACTGATGTGACAAGAATGTATAACACTTAAATAATATAATAAATAAATGTTTGAATGAATTTTTTTATGATTGATAACACGTTAATTTGTAAAATTTCTAGTTTTCATAGCATTGCTCCACAAGAAAAGTGTTGTAAATAGTAAACTGAAAATAACGATTGAGAAAAAAAGAAACAATGAAATGGGTGAAGACGTACGTGGTGAGATAAAACTAATAAGAATAGTAAATTTGGTGAAAAAGTTATATGACATGGTATGTGGGAGAAGATTTTTTTCCCCTACTTTCTTAGTGTTAAGGGTCTATACATGTATTAAAGTGGAAGTCTTTTTATTTTGTCAGGGTCAAGTATCAAAGAATAGTTCATAATATATCTGCTTCAAGGATTTTTTACAAGGAGCCAGGGGGGCAACTGCACCACCCCCACCCCAACCAACCCCCCACCCCCCCCCCCCCCCCTCAAACCCCCCAGCTCCGCCCCTGACCAAGAGTGATGATTTTATGAAGGTGGTTACATTATTACATACTTAAACAAGGAAAATTCTTAGTTCGCAAGAACTGTTATTGCCATCAAAGAATAGTGGAATGTTAAGAGCTTGCCATTTAATTATTTCAACGAGGGCTCAATGATCGCATAGGAAATAAACCCTAATTAAGCGAGCCTAAGCTTATATACCAATTGAAAAATGTTAATTAGACCCCTATAAAGCTTAACTACCAATTTTAACAAATTAATTCAACTAAGCAGTAATGAATAATTGAACAATTACAATTACATAAGAGACACATTTTCATAAATTGAAAACCCTTTTAGAATGAGTACCTAGGTAAAAATATATATATATATATATATATATATTATTTGAAAAAAAATAAAAAAATAAAAAACAAAAAACAAAATTGCTCCCAAGACCATATATCAGGACTTATAAATATTAGTAAGTTGCCTATGCGATACAGGAATAATTTTGTGATATTTTTATGTAAGACTATTTTGGAAAATGTTGTGCATGTATTATAAAGAAAAAGTAAACTAAATTAGAGTAAATAAATATATACATTTTGAGATATTAAAATTTATTTTAGTAGTTTCATTGCACATTTGTCGCTTTCTCAAGGTAAGATTAATAAATACAAATCCTCTATACCAATTTTTGTATTTCACTTTATGTTCCACCAATACAACTTGTCATTTGTTTATTTTTTTTTTCCTCATTTTAAACTTTGACTACTTTATAAGGAAAATTAAACAAATACAATGCAAATTGTGATTGGTGAAATATAAAGTGGAACAAAAAAAAGTGGTACAAAGAATTTGTATACAATAATATATGAATATATCTATATACAAAGCCTTAATTACAAAAAAGCTTATTTAGAAAACAAAAGGTTTTAAACATGGAATATCATCACGTAGAAGCAGGGGCAGAGCCCAGGGGGAGCGAAGGGGGGCAGTTTGTCTCCACCAAAACTCCTTTATTATTGGATATTTAGATTAGTTTGTCTCCCTATAAAGACATGTTAGTGAGTAAGAAAGGGTTTTAGTTGGTTTACAAATTTTACACTTATTGGGGGCTATCCAAATAGCACACAGTGTTTTTTAAGTCAACCATATTTTCATTAGGTCAGGGTGAGGACTAGAGAGAGGGTTTTTGTTAGATGATATTCCTCTCAGGTTAATGAATTTAGTTTAAGCTAATATATGTCCAACACTCATAATGCTAGTAATCCAAGAGCACACCACATGTCAGTTCAAAGTTAACATGTAATGGGATGAATGTGGCCACGTCAAAATGGTTCTTACTAATTCATATACTTATTCTACCATTATTTTTAAGTTAACAATGAAGTGAAAATTTTTTTATTAAAAAAACAATATTATCTATTATCTACTAAAAAATTAAAAAAGTTTTTTGTATATAAGATAACATATACATAAAAATTGACTCACTACACTTGATCTCTCACAATAATTGAAATTAATTTTTCTCATGCCACTACATTTCTTAAGTCTTTTTTTTACGATTAAAACAATCTTCTACCAAACCAAGTTTAAAATTTTCTCACCACTTCAGCTCAAAGTAGTAGGTCCATAGCCATTGGCCCAACTAGTCATTATACAACTTTTCATATATATTGTTATATTTTTTACACTTTTTCATTGAGTTAATCTCATAGTTTATTTTGAATACATTGATTAATTTCTTGAATTGTAAATAAATACACTAATAATGTCTTCAATTAATTTTTATTTAATATGAATTAATTATCTTTATTTCTTTCTTTATTATATAGTTATTTATTTATTTTTATTGATGCAAACTAATATTTTCTAGATTAACTTTGTTTTCAATCTTATCTTGTAACCTTATCCCCCTAAACTAAAATCTTAACTCCGCCACTGCGCAGAAGAAAAGCCATATTTAGTAAATATAAAAGGTTTCAACATGAGATGTCATCACGAAGTACTTATTCAACATATACTGGCAGTTGATGAGATAGGCAACAAGGTTGAATGAATATTCATGGTGCACATAGACACTCTAGAGCGTGTTGCACTGCTTTCGTCATTTTCTCATAAAACCGTCGTTCCAACCAACGAAGTAAACAGAAAAAAACACGAAGCAAAACGAACACCAAAGCAATATAAGTGAACCATCTAAGTGGAATAGGAAAAACTATAGATGCTAGCAACGTCACTACAAGTGCAGCTGAGAGATCGCAGATGTGACAGCAAACAAGCACATATATATTATCAACGGAGTGATTGAGTCTGGCTTCAACTATAGATGAGATAAAATAGAGAAGCAAGGTGGACATGGAAGCGCGTATATGGTTATGGGATGAGTATCATAAGGATTAATTAAATCCTTGTTCAATTACTTCAATTGTATAAAGGAGATAAATACAGGGATCATGGATGCAAAGATGGCATGTCGTGTGGCAGTGGGGAGTGGCCTAGGCAATGAGCTTCTTTGGTGGAGATGTGATGGTAGAGAGACATTCCAAAAAGTTGCTACTATATTGTGATTTGTGAGTGCACAACACATAGAAGAGAGAATATATATATATATATATATTGTGATGGTGCATTTTAATATTAAATAAATAAAATGAATAAATGTAATAACATAAATGAAAAGATATGGGAGTGAATATGGAAGATAAGGAGTTAGTGAAAATGTTTAATCCCACATTGAAAAGGAGAGAGACTTTTTTATTCTTTTTAATTGTGGTGATTAATGGGCTAAAATGTATTGACTCAGATATTGGGCTAGATACGTGCGCAAGGGGGAGGTGAAGAGTGGAGGTATCAAAATTGGAAATGAATCAACCTCTTGGATCCTAAACTCCAGCCCATTAGATTAATATCCAGCAATTAATCTTGTAACATCCACTAAATCAGAATAATGGACCTAATTAATCTGAATAAATTGGTAAGTTTATACACTAAAAGATAGAGAGATTCTTGCCAAGGAAGGGTGTTCTTTTTTGTGGAGCTTTGGGCTTGAACACTTTGTGCAGAGGTTGTTCTAGCCATACGACACTTGTTAGATTAATATCCAGCAATTAATCTTGTAACATCCACTAAATCAGAATAATGGACCTAATTAATCTGAATAAATTGGTAAGTTTATACACTAAAAGATAGAGAGATTCTTGCCAAGGAAGGGTGTTCTTTTTGGTGGAGCTTTGGGCTTGAACACTTTGTGCAGAGGTTGTTCTAGCCATACGACACTTGTTGGGCTGTTGTATCCTGGGGGAGACAAGTCAGAGAAGGTCTGCACCGGTTACAAAGTTTAGCCAACCAAGGGCTTGAATCTCCTTAAAAAGAGCGAGTGCCGCGCCTCAGTCCAAATAGTGTTGTGTAATTTCTCTCTTTAAAGTAATAAAATTGAGAAGTATTATTCAGTTTCTCTTTGTGTTATTTCTATTATTATTGTATTTGCACCAACAATTTTAAGGAGATTCAAAACACATGGAGCCTACACAAGAGAAACCAAATGAGCCTGTTGGAGATCTTAACAAGCCCTTTCGCTTTAAGGGAGCCCACTTCAAGAGGTGGAAAGGAAAGGTCCTCTTCTACTTGAGTCTTCTCAAAGTCTCCTACATCCTTACTGAAAAGAATCCATCCAAAGTTCCTACCGATGAGATGAGTGATGAAGAATATATTCTCCATCAAGAAAAAATAGATAAGTATACAAAAGATGAGTATAACTGTCGCTCTTATCTATTGAATTGTCTTGCTGATCATTTCTATGATTATTATGATATAACTTACAATTATGCTAAGAAAATTTGAAAAGCTTTACAAAGCAAATATGATACCGAGGAGGTAGGTGCAAAGAAATATGCTGCTAGCAAATTTTTCCGTTACCAAATGGTGGATGGAAAATCGGTGGTGGATCAAGCACAAGACTTCCAAATGATTGTGGCAGAATTGAGATCCGAAGGCATAAAGATTGGGGACAACTTGGTGATAGCTGGCATAATTGACAAACTACCACAATCTTGGAGGGAGTTCCAAAAGACTTTGCGGCACAAACAAAAGGAGACATCCTTGGAGACTTTGATCACACGCATCCGTGTGGAAGATTGAACTAAAATGAAGTTAGTATGGGTATGGCCAGTGAGAAAGAGAGTGAGATATGGGGCCATATATAGACCTGACCGTCGAAGATTCACGTGAAAAAATGAATTGGAAAAATATAAAATTAGTAATTACATAATGATGATAGAGAAATTTTAAAAAAATTATATTATCAAGCTTTTACAAACAGAACTAATCACAAAAAATAATCTATCATTTGCATTTTTTTATGATAATATTTATTTATTATATTAATGAAGTGAAACTAATCGCATTTTTTTAAAAAAAAATTGAGATAGAAAACTGCTCATACTACATCTTATCCTAAATTCATGACTACTTTATATTGAGTTGAGCAAATGGTCTCCATTGCTTTTGTTTTTGGCGAGAAGTGTCCTTTACCCTTAAATTTTAGGTTACAGTATTGGATTTTCCTTTGTTTTTTTCTTCAATCAATAAGCCATTATCATGAGAGTTCAGCCAGCTAAATTAAAAATAGGAATTTGAAACTTTGATTCACGTTAACTTTATTGTGGAATTTTGGAGCTTGGTCCACATGTATCAAATCATACCTTAAATTCTAGGTTCAAACTTCAAACATTATTGGTTTTCTCTTTTTTCTTCAAAAAAAAAAAAAAAAAAAAACCATGATTTTGACAGTTCAGCCAGAAATTTTAGAAATAGGAATTTGAAACTTTGATTCACGTGAACTTTATCGTGGAATTTCGGAGCTAGGTCCACATCTATCAAATCACACTTTAAATGTAATGATCAAAGAAGAAGAAGCAGTGCTTTGGTCTGATTTCTTAGGATTTATTTTAACAAAAATAAAAAAGAAAAGTATGGAGGGAGAAAGAAAATTGGTTGGGTATTGGCAAATCTGTGAGTTCTACTCTTTTTTAAATATTTAAAAAAGTGTTATTAAATAATATTATTTAAAATTAAAAATTGGTAATAAGAGTTTTGTAAATTTATTATTTAAATATTTTAAAATGAAAAACGTAATTCAAACACTTTTAAATAAAATTCTTTATATTATTAAAAACCCTAAAACTAATATAACCCAGCATTTTCACATTTGTGTGCATACGCTGCGTATATATATATATATATATATATGTATCCAATCATTGCAGCGCTGGCTTTAGGACTACGTCACTGAAGTCTTGCCCTACATTATAAAAAACCCTAAAAGGCTAAAACTAATATAACCTTTGTGTGCTTGCCTTGCATGTATAATTAGTATTACATCTTTGCAGCGACGTCATTGATTCATTAATGTATGTTTTATGCCAGTTTTGTAGCGCCAGCTTAAGGCCACGTCACTTAAGCCTTTGTCTCCTCAAAACAAAATTCTTACAAGGAAAGTAACAAAATAATATATATATATATATATATGCGTGTGTGTTTTAGCAATTTCTCCTCCACCCCAAAGTCTCCTCTCATCAAAACTAGATATCAATAGAAATTGAGCTTGCCAAAAGCCTTATAAGTTGTTACTCAAAAGAAGATACTTAATGGGATTATCCCATTAAGTAGCTTGGTGAACGTGACTAAGAATCCCCTTACTTATGAGCTAGCATGGTTTCGACACGTTGCACTACTCTTGCTTTACTTGCCTACGCATAAGCCAGGCACTTTGATCCCCCCATCCAGCGAACATGATTAAAGAAGCAATCTTCAAGCTTGCAAAAATTGACATCTGCCGACATGAATCAATAGTTATTAATCATTAATTAATTTAGATTCGTTAGATGAAACGTCGTGGTCTTATTAATTACTTCTTCTTTTTTTTCTTTTTTTCTTTTTTTGAGAAATAGCCTTATTAATTACTTTATATATATGGCTCATTATGCTCATGTGAAACGAAGTCCATAAAAGGATATAATTCTCTATTTTTGGAAAGTTAGAAATTCATTCAATAATTTATACGTTTAGTACATAACGACAATATTAGCATAATAGATGGTCAAAGCAGCAGCTATTTTTATTCCTTACCTTGTCAACATATAAAGCACCAAACCTACTAATATTGTTTAAATTCAGCTTGATTCACCAGTTAAGCTGAGCTTGAACTCAATATTAAACTCTTGAATTTGAGATCCAGCATCGATATATTATCAAGCTCACATCAAGCTTGTTATCAATCTCATTTGGTTTGGGTGAGTGGTCCCAACCATAGTTAGTAAAATACGGTATGCGTATATTATAGTAAACATACAAACAAGTATAATTCGGTATGTTTCAATAAAAATACATTTCAAAAATTAGGCAAAAAAATACATAAACGGACAAATAACGGTATGTGTGTAGTATAGGTACAAAACGTTTTTTTTTTTTTTTTAAGTTTGTGTAAAAAATACGGAAACATATAGCATATAAATATAGTATATATATACTCACTTAGAGCGTTTGTATCAACTTGTGCAAAATTTTCTATATATTTTAGCATAAGAGCTTACTTTTTCTATTTTATATACTTATTTTACAAAATACCCTTCATCAGATTATCAATTTTACAGTACATTTTGTTAAAATATCAAATTTTGTTGATTTTTTTTAATTATTTTTCTTTCTTCACACACAACAAATACAATTTATTCTCTTCCTTCATCATCAAAATACATAAAGAAATAATAAAAAACTAAATGCAAAATAAGAGCATCCACAGCAGTGGAGCCAAATTTTTAGCTTTTTAGCACCATAAAAAGTCACTTTATCTATTTTACATTCTCACATCTAACAGCAGTGGTTTTTAACACAATAAAATTATATAAATACTACAATTAAATAATATTTTATTCAACCACCAAAACACAACCACAATCACCATCAAAGTCAACCACAATAATCATCAAAGTCATAGAAATCACTGCATAAAGACAGGAATATAGGAAAAGTAGTGTGAACGTAAAATGGAATGCATAGAAATCATTGCACAAAGACAGAGAGAGAGAAAAAGCAAATGAAATGCAGAAGAAAGAATAAAAAAAAATAAGAAAAGTAGTGTGAATGCAAATTTTTTTTATTTTATTTTATTTATTTTTTTTTTTTTTTTTTTTTACCTTTCAGCTACAATACACAGCCAAAAATAGCTGTGCATTGTAGCTGTGGAGCCAAAAAAAATATTGCTTTGGCTCTACTATTGTATGGTACATTTTGAGTTTTAGTGTTGCTAAAAATAGCTATATAGCTATTTAGCACTACTATTGCTAGTGCTCTAAATAGTGTCAATGTAAATTTGCATGATTACTATAGCAATCATGTATTTTTCACAACTTTACATTGTTTGATATGGGTGAATTTTAAACTTGATTGGCTATGACACAAAATTTTTTTAAACTTCATGAATCAATAGCACTCATTTTAAACTTTAAGGATCAAAAGTACTCACTAGATAAATTTTAGAGATCAATAGCGTATTTTGGTCTCATTTGTTTTACGTTCATAGATATAATACATAATCTTAGCAGACCCACACATCATAATCTTTTATTGAAAGCTGGTTCTACCACCCATTTTTTTCTTTCATTTATATTTATATTTTTCTTTTAGTGAGCATTTTTAGTTAATTATTGCATAAAATTTAGTACTTTTTTAAAAAATTAGTGAAACAAATTATAGAGACTTGGATTGTCACCATAGAATTTAAATAAAACTTGTGATCAAAATGATATAAAACTTGTCAAATTTAATCAATTAAGTAGTATTGGGGTCAAAATAGAGAGTTTAATTTCATTAACCAACCAACAAACAAAGCAGCCAGCAATAGCTGCACAAGGTTCGCAGGACCAAACAGAAATAACACTGACCAAAAGTGTTTATAAAAAAAGCTCAAAAAAGAAGCTATATAAATTGAAAATAACCAAGGGTATCCTCCACAAGCTGCAAAGGACTATATTTAAAATAGAGTTCTTGTTCTTCACTTTCTTGCCGCAAGCTACTCGCCCTAGCCTCTCACATCATTCTGTCACCATGAATTCTTGCACGTACTTCCATCCATGCATCCAAGAAGATTTGATATACAGCTTCTTGCCAAGCAATTCTGCAGGTAACAAATACGACAAGTTTTAAACAAAGCTTGGCATTGTACTAGTGAAGAAACAAAAGGGAAACTTTTGACTTAATTTACTAGGGAAAGGAGTGTATTACAAACCCAGTCGTTGAGAATATAATGTGATCAAAATCGCTTAAGCTAAATTCTAATAAAGAAGACAATCTCGTATCTTAATTAATTAAGCTTGATACGTTTTGAATATAATAATAAAAATAAATTCTCCAGAAATTGTACGAGAAAAAAAAATGATATTTTAGTGTGCGTTTAGCAGATTCACACCTCATAATCTTTCATTAACGGCTGGTTCTAACATTAAAATTTAACTTCTTCTTTTTTCCATTTGTAATCTTATTTCGAAGACAAAAATTGCATATGTTTTCAAAAAAAGGAAATTTATAAGGATTTTGACCTGTAGAATCCAAGCCATCACTACTTTAGCAAATTATTGAATAAATTTAGTACTTTAAAATAACATTTAGTATCTTCTCAACCAAAAAAAAAAAAAAAAACATTTAGTGAAACATATATATATAGAGACTTGGATAAAACCCCATGTCACTATAGAATTTGGAATAAACTTATGTAGGATAATATATTAATATGCATGGCTTCAAAAAAAACAATGGTTGATAGTTTTGTCTAAATATTCAATTTTTTTTACAAAAAAAAATGGTACTAATTAATTAAAAATAGCAACTAATTGGATAAAAGCCCATTCATGTTACCATAGAATTTCCATAAACACATGTGAAACAGTTTTTCCCGTTCAGAAACCAAGCCAAAGATGACTATATATGATATAAGATCTTTTACCTGAAAAGCACATATACATACCTTCATATACAAGCAGATTAGACAGGCAACGAGGTTCGATCCTGGTGTTGTAGTCCACGATAACGCGCAGATAAACGTATCATGGATGTATATAACAATATGAGTGCCAATTGCACTGCTTTCTTCGTTTTTTCATAAATCCATCGTTTCAAGCAACAAAGTAAGTTGAAAAACGTACGCACCAATAAGAACATGTAAGCAATATACGTGAACCATCTAAGTGGAACTGGAAAAATTATAGATGATAGCAACGTCACTACAAGAGCTGCTGAGAGGTCACTGATGTGCCCGAAAACAGGCACATAAACGCTATCAATGGCATGATTGACGAGCTCGGATTCAGCTACAGATGAGATGCAGTAAATGAGAAAGTTCAAAATGGAAGCGTTTATGGCTCTTGGATGAGTATCAAAAGGAGTATGATCCTTGTTTTCGAACTTAATTTGTATAAAGGCGAGAATTGCAGAGGTCATAAATGCAAAGATTGTATGTCGTGTGATAGCTGGGAGTGGTGTAGGCAGTGAGCTTGAGCTTCTCTGGTGGAGGTTTAATGGCAGAAGTGATGTACCACCATTGGTTGCTGGGTACAAAGGAGGTCTTTGATTAGAAAATGACGAATACATTTTGCTTGCTTTAGGAATTAGAATGGTGACAAAAAAATAAATAAATAACAGAGAAAACTAAAGCTGATAATAAGATAGGTACAAGATTTAAATTGGGAAGGAAGGTCCTCGCTAAAAGTATGGAATTCATAAATGTGAAGTTCCAGTTTTGGGAGTCGGGAGAAGCAATACAATTACAATGCCAATATAATAATATATATTGGCAATTTGGCATTAGATGACAAACAAACCAACAAAAAGATTTTCCCACTAAGTAGATTGGTGAACGTGACTAAGAACCCACTTACTATACTTATGAGCTAGAATGGTTTTGTAACGTTGCAGTACGCTTGCTCTACTTTTGATTTTTTTCCTGAGATACTCTTGCTCTACTTACCAACGCATGGGCCATGCATGCACTTTGATCCCCGCCCAACGAACGTGATTAAAGGAGCAAGCATCAAGCTTGCAACAATTGGAAATCTGCCGACATGAATCAATAGTTATTAATCATTAATTAATTTTGATTTGTTAGATAAAACTTTGTGGTCTTATTAATTACTTTATATATATGGCTCATTATGCTCATGTGAAACTAAGTCCATAAAAGGATATAATTCTCTATTTTTTGAAAAGTTAGAAATTCATTCAATAATTTGTAAGTTTACATAATGACTATATTAGCATAATAGACGGCCAAAGCAGCAGCTATTTTTATTCCTTACCTTGTCAACATATAAAGCAGAAGACTGATCAAGAGAACGATTTAATATCGTAATATAATGCCCTATGACGTGCACTTGATAGTTGATACACTCTTTAAGCCACGTAACACAAATGAAAAGGGATGATCGATCATCTATGAATAAATAGCTAGATTTCTTTGACCTCAACTGATCTTAATTAAGGTTATAAAGGAGTCAAGTTTTCTCGGGTAATTAATGAATGTTTAAGTTTGGTTCTACAACAAAAGTAAAATGTTCAAGGTCAACTTGAACTCAAACCAAATCTACTAATATTGTTTAAATTCGGCTTGATTCACTAGTTAAGTTGAACTTGAGCTCAATATTAAACTCTTGAACTTGAGATCCAGAATCGATATATTATCAAGCTCACATCAAGCTTGTTATTAGTCTCATCTAGTTTGGATGAGTGGTCCCAACCATAGTAAGTTGTAAAGTTGTAATTTACAACTGTGTTTTTGTTGGCTTTTATTCCGTGCCAAATTTGATTGTAATTATGTTCAATCGTTTAAACCCTGTATTTGTTGTGGGATTTGTTGTAAGGGTTGTGTGATAGAGAGAGTGTTTGAAGACTCAAGCATTTGAAGAACTGAAGGATTCTCGCGGGTATCTCGCGACCTAGCATCCCGCGAAGTGAACCATGTGCCAGGCACATGCTGGAATGCGAAGAGTCAGGCCAGGTGGAGACAACTGTGTCTCGCGAGTATCTCGCGGGTAAGGCCTTCCCGCGAGACACCCGCGAGACTAGCTGTTCTGCCAGCCTGTACTTTTTGAGTCACACCTTTTGCACATCTCCTATATATACCATCATTACCCACAATTGTTGAGGAATGCTTCAGAGAGAAAACCCTAGCCAAACACATTGGTAATTAGAGATTGTCTTCCCCATCTTTCTCTATACATTTGCTTGTGGTATTTCCTCAACCCTTCCCTCTCTATTATCCATATCTTTGAGAGGTTGATAGCCCAAACACTTACCACACCTTGTGAGTGCTGTGTGACGTTTTGGTGCTGCTGGGAAGCATTGGAAGAAGCCTTGAATGGCAGATGCAACATGGAGCTTGTTGCGGGATCCGGATAACTAGGACAAGACACGGTTCCGAGAAGCCTTGGTGGAGTAGGAGCTTAGAGGGCTTAGATACAGCGGGTAGACTAGGCTTGGAGGGTCTTTTGCTAACCCATGTATCCCAACTGATTGTCTAGTGGATCGATTTCCGCTTGGAGGGCGGCGGAGAGGTTTTTCGCCGAGTTCTTCGGTTTCCTCTTCGAGAACACGTCTCGGTGTTTTCTGTATTTGCATCCTTCTTCCCTACTCTTGTTTAATTCCATTATACTGCTGTGTTGCTTAGTTTATGGATTAGAGTAGCTTACTTGTTCATCCGCTCGCTTTTACACTATTCCGCACTTTGTATTAAAGTTGTGTAAAATCTATCGAGCCGTAATTTTAATTTGGGGGTCTAAACAGCTCTTCTGTTTTCAACACATTTTCGAGCTTTCAATTGGTATCAGAGCGGGTACACTTGTTGTGGTTTAAATACCTAAGTGTGTTCCTTGACCCTTGTTGAGATGGACTGATCTCAATCGTTCAATGTTCCACCATTTTTTGATGGAAATAATTATGCATTCTGGAAAGTTAGAATGAGAGCATTTCTATGCTCTCTCCTTCAAGAGGTGATAAGAAAGAGTTTAAGGGAAAAGAAGGGAAGGATTATCAACCCTCTTCAGACATCGTGTGCTATGAGTGCAATGGCCATGGACATTTAAAGAAGGAGTGTCCGAATTTTCTGAGGGGAAAAGGGAAGGCTTATGCTACAACGCTCAGTGATTCTGACTCTTCTGATTCTGACTCGGAAGAGAGCTGTGACGGTGAGGGAAACTACTCCGCATTCATGACCATTGATCATGTAGACTCCTCAGATGACTTTGGTGCACTTGTGAAGGAACTGGGTGAGCATTCTGATTCAAAGTCCATTGGAATTGTAGAGGAATCAGATGAAGAAAAGGATGAGAGTGCAGCTAATTTTCAAGAAAACTACTCATTACTCCTAGAGAAGTCGGGAGAATACGCAAGGGTAGCCAAGGCGGCCATCAGAAAAATGAAGAAAGCTGAGGAAGATTACCGGAGCCTCATGGTCAGACATAGGGAGGCAAAATGCGAAATAGAAAAGATGAATGGTGAGCTGTCAGAAGCTTACTTGAAGATCAGATTTCTTAAATAAGAGATGGTTCAAGCGCAAGCCAAGATAGATAGGGTCTCCTCCAGAAAGTTGGATGACGTTATCTCTTCTCAAAAACATGTCTCAGATAAGTCCGGATTGAGATATGCCGGAGGGAGTAGCTCGTCGGTCAAAGCTACCAAAGAAGTAAAATTTGTGAAGGCCACAGAGCCAATTGTACAAGAGACCATCCCTGAGAATGTTAAGGTTGAGAAGAAGAGTGTAATTGAGCAACGGATGGTGAATAAGCCCCGAAATCAACCTGTAGGAAGACATGAAAACAGAGCAAGATCTCTTTCAAGACCTCAACGGGGTCCTAGAACAGATTATGTGTGTCACTATTGCGGACTACGAGGACATACCAGACCAAACTGCCAAAAGCTGAGAGCAGACAACAATACAAGCGCACCGCGGTCACGAGGAAGAAGGAATGACAATAGAGCTTGGGGTGGTGAGAACTCAAGAAGTCAAAATCGTGATCCCGGAGTGACAGACGTGATGAAGATGATTGGTGCCTTCACCACTTGCCTGGAGAGTTTTTCAAGGAGGTATGAAAGTCCCAACTCTCGTACCTAATCCGTCAAGGATATCACCCCAAACGCACGTGATGTGTGGGTGAAGAGGGGTACTCATGCATAAGCATTATAATATGTCCATGCATCAATTCTTTCCATATGTAGGGACATTTGTTGTTGCATCATTTCATGCATATTTTTTTTCTTTTTGTCTGGTTTGAACCTGTTTTTGTTGATCTTACTTCTTTTGTTTTGTTTTGGGTGTGTTTCAAAAATTCAAAAACCCATAAAAATTGAAAAATCTCAAAAAGTTTGATCACTTGTTATGTGCATATCTCATGTGAGTTTGGCCTAGTACCTTCGTACTTATGGCATAGTGCATTTACGATCTTCGCTTGTTCGTATGCACTCTTTTCTGTGTGGAAGAAACCCTGAAAACTATGGGTGACTGTTGTAAATAGATCTTCAAACCTGTCATGAATAATTGGTCAATAGTCTTGTTGGTCTTGATACTTGCATAGACTTGTGTCTATATCTCTTCCCACTTTATTTTTATGTTTTTGTAAAAAGAGCTCTCCAATTGTAAATCTCCAAATGAAAAGAGATATTGAGCTGCAAAAGTCTGTCGCACATACTAGTATTTAACTAGGAAAAAGGGAAAGCGACTCTTCTAATGTAAATGTTATGGTGCTCAAAAAGCCAAAGGCTTATCATCAAAATTGAAATATCACAAATTTCAAGCACCAATCTCAAAAAGAGATGTATTTGTCCAATCAAAATGAAAATGGACCAATTGTTATGAGTTATAAGAAGCCAAATGAAAAGCTTCTAAGTTATGTTTTTAATGTGTGGGAGGTCATATATACTCATTTCTATAATGGAGATAGTCCACATGATTTCGTATCAGTTGTGTATGACTCGTGTGAATTGATCATTGAAGCTTCGCTCTGGTCTAAGGACTATTTCACATTTGATACTCACACACAACACACAAGTTTTTGATTTAATCAATGCCTATCTCATTTGTGTGATTGTATATGTCCAAATGTGATGTGAATGCCCATGAACTTGTTGATCAAATCCAAAAAGATTTTTGTGAGTTTTATTAGTTTTTGAAAGTGATTTTATACTTTCTTGTGTTTCTTTTTGGTCAAAATGTTTTCTGTGTGTTTTTCATCAAAAAACTGGTTCAGGGGCTCTTTCGCGAGAAGCTCGCGACTAAGCTGCTTCCCGCGAAAATATTTGAGGGAAATAATTTTTCTTCCTTGTCACACAGAGACTTTCGTGACTGTCTCGCGACCAACAACTTCTCGCGAAATGCTGTTTGGCAAAAACTGAAATTCTCTCAAAATCAGACAGAGAATATCGCGACTGTCTCGCGACTGCTTCGCGACTTAGCGCTTCTCGCGAGATATTTGTGCTTCAGTGGCCTCTTTCGCGGTTGTCTCGCGACTGTTTCGCTACTCCCTATCCGGCGAAAAACGCGTGTTTTCAGTTTTATAGGGCTGATTTGACAGTTTTTCAAAACACAAAAACTTCCCTCCCTCATTTTTCTTCGAACCTCTCTTAACCCAAAACACTATTCCATCAAATCCCTTTCTAACTCAAGACTTTTTCTGCATTTTCTTATTCAAGGTATGTTTGTTAACCATTTCTTTTCAAGTTTTTACTTAGATTATGCAGAATTTTTTGTTAGGGCTTTCAAAATTGGGAATTTTCGAAACTTTGATTGGTTTTCAAAATTGGGTGAAGTTTTTGTTAAATTTTTGATTGGGTGTTGTTTCTTCTGATCTTGATGCATCTATGTTGGCCCCTTGTGGCATTTTATCTTGTATTTAGGCATAATTTTCCTATGTTCATGCATTGCTCATACATGAAGTGCTCATATGCATATTAGGTGTTTGATTTAATGTCTAAATGATAATGTTGTGCCTAATTGGTCTCAAGTGAGTCCCAATTTCAATGTTTTCATGTGTCTTACCATGGTTTGATCTTGAATTGATCTTTGCTCTTGTGTAGATTGCATTTTGAATATGTTACATTTACCTGGCTCATAACTACACACCTAGGCACACCCTCATGCATCACTTGTTGCACACACATGCATACACACAGACACACACACTTGCACAGTTATTCTATTTCATGCATAAATTTTTTTTTGCATTATTGTTTTTGATTTAGTGCTGTATGTGTTGAAGCTTGCTTGTGTAAATTGGTCATGCTCTGTTTTTTTTGGAATTTACTCTGTTTTGGGAATATCTCAATAGGTGCAAACTAACTTGAATCTAATTAAGTCTTTGCTCTTATGTTTTGTGCACTTGTGCTATGTGTGTTGTGTCCACTTGTGCAGATGTCTCCCACCAAGCATGCTGCCTCAAAGAAGAAGGCCCCTAAGCGTGCTCACACTGAATCCGATCACTTCAAATCCGCGGAAGCAGATATGAAGTACAATGATTGCTACAAGAAAGCAACCATTGTCATGTAAAGGGTGGTCCAATTGGAGGAACTTGAGCACACATGCATTCCAGATGCATTCAAAGAAAGAACTTGGACAAAATTGTTGAACCCAATTGGAACCGTGTACTCAGAAATAATCAGAGAATTCTTCTCCAATGCTGCTATAGAAGATGACAAGATAATCTGCTGGGTGAGGCACAAAGAATTTGAGATCACAAGGGATAGCATTCAAGATCTTCTGGAGATCCGTCCTACCTCACAGCCGATGACGGTTCAATATGATGAGAGATTGGGGTCTATCATGGAGATGATATCCACTCTTGGTGGGGTTCCAAAGAAATCCTCAATGGATACTCTTAAGTTATCTCCAGAAATGAGGACTTTGAGCTACGTTATGATCCATAACCTGTACCCGGTCACCAACCTCACCACCTTATCAGCTCCAAGGACAAGATTTCTCTACGACCTGTTCACTCACAAGGAAATAGATATCTGCAGTCATATCTTCCATGTCCTGAAAAAGAGCATTACAAAGCAAAATTCCCGAACCATAATGCCTTTTCCATCACTGATCATGGGGTTTATTGCCAAGACGAAGCTGAAGTTCCCTAGTGGCCTTACGGTTGTTCAGAGGGATTACCCCATTGGTGCAAACACTCTGACTCGGAGCACTGCACACATTAAAGGCCCCAAGACTGGTGCCCATCTCATTCCACCGCCTCGGGTTGTGCCTCAGGATGCACCAGATGAGGGTGGGGATACAGAGGAGGAGATTAACAGGTTTACTTCTACTCCAGAGACTGCACAGCCATCATCTTCTGCTCCAACACAAACACAAGGTCTCAGCAAGCTTGATCAGATCCTAGCTAAGATGGATCACATGTCAACAATGCTTGACACTCACGTTCACCACACAACGGATCAGTTTGCATACCTCCAGGAGCAGATCACTACATTATCAGCCCAGATTCAGAGCTTATCTCCTACACATGGTTCAGACTCCGAATCCGACCAATTCTAGCCCTTTGGCCATTCCGGTCAAAAAGGGGGAGAAAATTTTGAGGGGGAGCTGATGAAGAAGAGCTTGCACAGACTTAGGGGGAGCGTAACTTAGATACATAGTTACATTAACTATTGGTTATTGGTTTTACAGACGGGTTTTACTAAGTTTTTTTCGGTTTATAGTTAATGTCTTACTGTTTTTTGGTTTATAGTTCTGACACTTATGCTTTAACTTCAGTATTAATTTCAGTATATTCAGTATATTTTCAGAACTGTGTGTTTAATTTCTATGCTTTGTGGCATATGTGCTATGTGGCATTTTTATATTTGTACCCATGATTGCTTATGTAAGCTTTAGGGTTTGTTTCATGCATATTTTGTAGGTCTTTGTGGTTTGTGCCATGCATTTGCAATATCATGCTTATGCAACCTTCATGCATGTTTGCTTGTTGTTCAATGTCATGCATTCTACTTCAAGTACATCACTCTTGTGCCCATGTAGGATTGTTCCTAGATGCATACATATTCTATGCATTGGTTAAGTGATGAACACTCTTGTGCCCATGTAGGATTGTTCCTAGATGCATACATATTCTATGCATTGGTTGAGTGATGAACACTCTTGTGCCCATGTAGGATTGTTCCTAGATGCATACATATTCTATGCATTGGTTGAGTGATGAACACTCTTGTGCCCTAGTAGGATTGTTCCTAGATGCAAATACTTCGTGTATTTCGCATTGGTTGAGTGTTGGAGTTGCAAGTGACTCTCTTCAATTGAGCGTATCTTCTTGCAAATCCGGATGTTCATTCCCTGTGTGAATGAGCATAGTAATTGCTTCAGTATAGTAATTACTTGTTCGATCTTGCCATGATCTAGTGTTTCTATTTCATTTAGCTTGATCTTGCTTTTATTGCTCCATATGCGTTTCAAGTTTTTCTGCATACAATGATGTTATTGTGTTGTTGTGTTTCAGGAGTTACTTGTTCATATGTTTCAAGAGCACTTCAGAATCTAGAATTAGGTGTGAGTGAGTTTTGCCTTTGTTCCCAAACTCACGTTTAAGTCTAGAGTCTGTTTTAGGGTTTTGTCACGGAATAGCCAAAGGGGGAGATTGTAAAGTTGTAATTTACAACTGTGTTTTTGTTGGCTTTTATTCCGTGCCAAATTTGATTGTAATTATGTTCAATCGTTTAAACCCTGTATTTGTTGTGGGATTTGTTGTAAGGGTTGTGTGATAGAGAGAGTGTTTGAAGACTCAAGCATTTGAAGAACTGAAGGATTCTCGCGGGTATCTCGCGACCTAGCATCCCGCGAAGTGAACCATGTGCCAGGCACATGCTGGAATGCGAAGAGTCAGGCCAGGTGGAGACAACTGTGTCTCGCGAGTATCTCGCGGGTAAGGCCTTCCCGCGAGACACCCGCGAGACTAGCTGTTCTGCCAGCCTGTACTTTTTGAGTCACACCTTTGGCACCTCTCCTATATATACCATCATTACCCACAATTGTTAAGGAATGCTTCATAGAGAAAACCCTAGCCAAACACATTGGTAATTAGAGATTGTCTTCCCTATCTTTCTCTATACATTTGCTTGTGTTATTTCCTTAACCCTTCCCTCTCCATTATCCATATCTTTGAGAGGTTGATAGCCCAAACACTTACCACACCTTGTGAGTGTTGTGTGACGTTTTGGTGCTGCTGGGAAGCATTGGAAGAAGCCTTGAATGGCAGATGCAACATGGAGCTTGTTGCGGGATCCGGATAACTAGGACAAGACACGGTTTCGAGAAGCCTTGTTGGAGTAGGAGCTTGGAGGGCTTAGGTACAGCGGGTAGACTAGGCTTGGAGGGTCTTTTGCTAACCCATGTATCCCAACTGATTGTCTAGTGGATCGATTTCCGCTTGGAGGGCGGCGGAGAGGTTTTTCGCCGAGTTCTTCGGTTTCCTCTTCGAGAACACGTCTCGGTGTTTTCTGTGTTTGCATCCTTCTTCCCTACTCTTGTTTAATTCCATTATACTGCTGTGTTGCTTAGTTTATGGATTAGAGTAGCTTACTTGTTCATCTGCTCGCTTTTACACTATTCCGCACTTTGTATTAAAGTTGTGTAAAATCTATCGAGTCGTAATTTTAATTTGGGGGTCTAAACAGCTCTTGTGTTTTCAACACATTTTTGAGCTTTCATAAGTAAAATACGGTACGCATATATTATGGTAAACATATAGACAGGTACAATTTGGTATCTTTCAATAATAGTACGTTTTGAGCATGCAATGAGGTTTTTTTTTTTTTTTTTTGTATAATATCATGATTTTCGTTTTTTATTATTTTAAATTTTGGATTTTTTTTTTTTGAAGACATGGATTAGTAGGAAAGTGTCTTATTTTATAAGCATTTTAAGTGAAGTTGAAAATATAATTTTACTGAGTTATTCTCAAGTTTTTTCCCTGTTAAACATAAGGTTTAGGGGTATTTTTAAACCACAAAAAAAATTATGTTCAAAGAGGAGAATCCTCTTATAGATAATATAGATAAAATTATAAATGGAGTTTATATTCACCAGACTTATTATCAAACAGATAATACATTTGATTTCAATTTGTTGATCGGTTCTTAAATTTGAGTTTGAACTTCACTTTTTTGGGGATAAATGAACTTTATAGGACAATTAAGCTCATTCTATTTTTGGACTTACCTCCAAAAAATCATGTAAATTGCTACATAAAGCACAATTTTTATGCTCATTTCTTTTCCAGAGCATGATAAGTTGCACCATACGAACAAGAACAAGGACCAAGTCGGTCATGACTCATGAGTTATGATAAAAGCTTCCTCTAGCAATATACAGTTATACACAAATACGAACGTCTTCATCAAGCCAAACTTTTGCCATTATGCGCTTAACGCGGTTTACACGTTGGAAAGAAAGTCCAATGCATAACAAAAGGTCTAGAATGGAGAAGGTATTTGAATATTTGGTGTATTGGTGGCTTTGTTGAAAGTGTGTTAAAATATATTCGTACCTTGAAAAATTTTGAAAAAGTGAGGAAAAAAATAAAAAAAAACAGTAAGATTTTAAAAAGCTGTACTTAAAAACTAAAAGTTAAAAGCTGAAACTGATATCAAACAAATAATCTCACTAACACCCATAAGAGTAGTGGTGAAATGCTAATTAATATGGTTTATTTTGTACATGTCTCTCAATTATTGGATTTTGATACGTTGTATCATTTGACACTAAGGGTACGTTTAGTACACTGAATGGGGATTACGATAAAAATTGTAATCTTTATTACTAGTAATAAAGTGTGTTGTAATGTAATAACTAAACCTATTCATTAGTTTGGTTGTGAATTATAACATTAGAATGAAACTTAATATTTATTTTAGGAAATATCTTACTCATACAATTATATCTCCTTTAAAATTGTTATTTTTAAATTTAAGAGAGATATGTGTTATTTTTTATGATTTTTTATTTTTATAATTGTTAGATGTATATGGAAAGTTTATTTATTTGGAAAGAAATTAAGTTTTGAAATTATTGTACTTACTAAGGAATAGCTAATACAACCTTTTAAAAAGGAATAGTTATTCCTCATTTTGAAGAATAACTATTCATAAGGAATGACTATTTCTTGTAATAAAAACATAACCAAACTAAAGAATAACTAAACCATAGGAATAACTATTACATTACAGTGCCTATTACAGTCTACCAAACATGCCCTAAATACATTTTTTAATAGTACAATCCAATCACAAGTTAACACTTATACAAATTGTAGCAGAGTATATGAACCTAAAAGACTTACATAAAGAAAAAGCTAGAGTTACAAACTTTTATGCAAATTTTTTTATAAACTATTGATGTAAGGAATTATTATTAGTAAATAAAAAAATAATATTAATAGTGAACTTAGATTAGAATAAGTTAGAATTGGTCATAGTAATAATTTGTAAAAAAATTATAAAATAATTTGTAGTGATAATCATTACTTTGCTACTATGCAAATACCCAAAGCTAGTTCAACACTCATTAGAGATGCTTAGATGAGAACTTATAATAATTGGCTATAATAATAATTTGTAAATATATTATAAAATAATTTATGATTATAGCATCATTTTCCAACTACATAGTTGACCAAAGCTAGACCAGCACACATCATTCCCATTAATTCCACAACACCACAACTACATAACAAAAGCCAATGTCGTATTCAAAACTCAACCCAGCCTCCATTGCTAACACTTCAATCTCCTAATATGCTTTAAGACCCTTTAATTTGCAAAAACAAATTAAGAACGGCGAAAATGCATTTTTAGTCCCTATATTTTGACCCTATTTCTATTTTGGTCCCTACATTTTCATTTCACCACCATTAGTCTCTAAACCAATTAACGCATGACATTTAAGTCCTCACCATCACCCAACTAATAGAAAATGCTAATGTGACTGACAGTACAGTAAAATAATAATTAAAAAATCTATTTTGACATAAAAAATTAACACTCAGCATCTAAATTAATTTTAATTAAATAAAAAAAATTAAAAACAAAAAATTACATGAATTGAACAGAACATGAACATCAAACCCAACAACGACATCAAACCCAGAATCAAAGAACATGAACATCAAACCTACAGGAAAAAAAATGAACATCACCAAATCAAAGAGATGAACAAGAGCAAACACAGGAAAATCCACGCGAAACCACACCCAAACCAACAACAACAAACCCACACCGATCAGACTAAGAACAACAACAAACCCTGCAATCCCAACCAACGAACCCAGTAAAACCTAGCACCCACCAATAAGCTCCCTTCCACCGAGATAGAACCGGACTGAGATTCCTATCGGAAAAGCTACGCCGCTCTGGCAAAATACCGGTATCGAGAATACTGATAATGACATCAGAGCCGTAATTGGAATCGGACCAGAGACAACGTTGGTTCCTAAGGTCGAGAAACTGAGGAGACCGAGTGGTGTGAAGCTCGCAACGGCAGTCCTCAAACACGGCGAGGACTGAGGGGTTTTTGCCTATCGTATCAGCTTTGCTTTGTGTGAGAAAGGTAGAGAAGCCATCTCTTTCTCTAAACCCAGATCCAATCAAACCTAGTCAAACCCAACAACGATCACCGATCAAAGCCGAAGAGAAAGCCCAGATCCCAGCAAACCCAGTCGAACCCAGCACCCACCATCTCTTTCTCTAAACCCAGATCCAATCAAACCCAGTCAAACCTAGCACAGAAACGAAAAGCCAGCAACCCCAGTGGCGGCGACGCGTCGAACTCTCCCTCTTCGTCGTTGCCGTCAAAGCGCTTGAACAAATCACACAAATCAACAAAGATCTAATCTTTTCTAATCAATTCCCCAAAATCAAATCACATAAATCAACAAAGATCTAATCTTTTCTAACCTTCAATCTTCAACCTAAACCACAAAAATCCCTCACTTCATTTTTTTTTTCTTTTCTCATATTCTTTGGTTGCTCTTATCTGTGCAAATCTGACGAAGCGAGCACCGCACCACCACAATTAGATCCAGACCCATGAGTGCTGTGTGAAAGCATGAAAACCGGATCTAGGTTGCAACTGTACTGGGTTTGCCATATGGGTAGCTGGGTTAGTTTTAGTTGCGACAGATCTATTAGTGAGTTTTGAAAAAATTTCTGGTTTGTTAGTGAGTTTTGATTTTGATGCATACAGAATAATTTTTTTTTAATTTTTTATTTAATTAAAATTAATTTAGATGCTGGCGTGGCAATTTTTTAATGCCAAAATAGATTTTTTAATTATTATTTTACTGTGGCGTTAACCATGTCAGCATTTTCTATTAGTTGGGTGATGGTAAAGACTTAAATGTCATGCGTTAATTGGTTTAAAAACTAAAAGTGGTGAAATGAAAATGTAGGGACCAAAATAGAAATAAGACCAAAATGTAAGGACTAAAAATACATTTACGCCATTAAGAAAACAATAAAAATCGAATTAATTCATGAAATATCACATGAATGGTTTAAAAAGAAATAAATTTACATGTCTTTGTGTCCTAAGTTAAAGCTAAAAGAAATAAAGTACAAAACTTATTTTCTTATATAATTACAATCTAATGAAGAAGATTACTAATTATAGGGATAAGACTAAATTCACATCCTGATGAAAAGTATGTTCAGAGGCTAAATTATAGAAAGTGAAGGCATTCACTATGTCCGGTCTTAAAACAAATTTCTTAATGTGCAATGGCTATCTAATATAAACAAGTTCAACCATCTATATATCTCACAATTAATTAAAAAGAAGCACAATAAAAACAAGTTGCAATGAATTAATGTAGGTACACGTTCATCAGTTAACACAAAATTAAAATTGACAAAAATAAAGAAATAATAATGAATTTAATTCCAAAATGACACATAAAAAAATCAAGACATAATCTTAAACTAACCATAATTTTACGCGCAGTTAATACACCTAATCTTAAAATACATGAAAATCATTATTATTGATGAGAATGCATTAAAATGATATGAATCAAATATGTGCATGCAATTATTTCCATAAGTATTTTCTTGAGAAAAGAATCTTTCCTCTGATTAACCCAAACTTACTCACTTGTTTATTACCCCCAAAAAAAAAAATACTTACTCACTTGTTGGATCTTTTTTACCTTTCGGTGAAATCATTGTTATTTTATGTGAGTTCTTTTGGATTCCAATATAAAAGCCATGCAAAGGATATGTTTGAGGATTAAAAAACAGGTTTTATTTTTATTTTCCTCATTATTTTATGGGATACAGTTTAAACATGTACATGCTGGAATTTCAAGCATTATACATGGGAAATATGATTCCACATGAAATTTTCTGGAAAGAAAATTCATTCAAGTTTTGAAAACTGCACTTTATATCCATGGTTTTCAGACCCAGACCGTTCATTGAACCGTAAAAGAGAGAAGTTCAAGGTTTTTAAGATTGAACCGAGGTCGAACCGAGGTCAAACCGTGATGACGTCATAATTAATTTAATAATTATTTTAAATATATATAAAAACATTAAATTAATAAAAAAATAGAAAAATTAACTAAAATAGTCATAAAGTTTTCATCCAATATAATGACATCAACACTATCTTTTGCAACCTGAACAACATATCGATGAAAAGGGATCATTAAAGAATAAATTGACCCCAAAAAAATAAAAATGAAACCGAAGTAGGTAGCACAACAAAAGGCAATGATACAAGTCCAAAAGTATATAAGCCCATGCAAAATCAAAATGCTACTGAATGACAAAGATTATGTGACGTATTGGGGAAAAAGACAAACAAGTCAAGATGATAAAAACTTTACTATGACAGAATAGAGATCTGATATTATCTTGAATCTGTAGAATATAACCATTTAAAGAACACTGCATTATATAAGCAACTGCTGATGTTCTGAGGCATTGTTCTATAGCTCTAGCTAGTTTGAAGTATCTAAGTAAGGATGCTTATTCGAATCCTTACTTAGATGGTTGAGGAATTCCTGTCCCAGAAATTAAGGATTGTTATCACTAATTATCCAGTTAATTCATATGCCTAATCAAATTTCAGCAGCACCAACATCTCATTGATTGAATGATTTTGTGTCACCATATACAGCCATTTTATACTGTATACAAGAATTTGCCGAAGAAGTGAACCTAAATTTCTTTAATTTTTAGGTAAAAATACCATAACATCACTACCAAATATTCACTCTGTTGCTCCAATATGTAATTTCGCCAATAATTTACAGCATACCATCTCAAAAGCTAGACTTTAAGGAAGAATCATAGCACATCAAATAATATTAACAAACTTTTTTGTTTTTCTAAATGCCTAAAAATCAAAATAAGAAAAACAAAGAAATAAACATGCCATGATAAATGTGTGTGCTGGTCGACGGTGAAGGAATTGTTTGTAACACATAAGAAAAACATAAAATATAGGAAATATCCAACACATAACAACATTAACATCTTTTTCCTGATAAATACAGATCAACCTAAGAGAAATATCCAACACATAATTCAAAAAAGAAAGCTAAAAAAAAAAAAAAATGTACCAAACGACGGCGACGAGGGAGAGCTGCGATGGCTGAACGATGAGCGTGAGCTGCGACGGCTGAGCTGCGATGAGCGTGAGAGAAATGAGGGAGCTACAACGGCTGAGCAGCGATGCGTGAGCTGTGATCTGGGCTGCAACGGCTGAGCTGCGATCTGGGATGTGTGAACTACGACGGCGAGAGCGACGATGCGTAAGCTGCAACGGCGACGAGGGAGAGGCAGAGACGAGAGAGTAAGGAAGAGGCAGAGAGATATGAGATACTAGGTTTAGACTTTAGTTTGAATCGTTCCAGCCTTCAGGTTAGTAAATGACAGTGCCCAAAACGATGCCACATTAGGGAAAAAAAAAAAAAAAAAAAAAAGGATGAAACGACGCCATTTTAGGTCAAAACAGCTCACCCGCTTGAACCGTGAGAACCAGTCACGGTTCACAGAACCGACTGGTCGGACCGCGGTTCGGGCGGTTCCATGCTTTTTTCGCATGGAACGATTCGTAACCTTAAATGGACCGTGAATATGAACGGTTCACGGGTTTTTCGGTCGAACCGTACGGTCCGGTCCGGGTTTAAAAACCATGTTTATATCTACAAAATCCAACCACACTAAAAATTTAATCTACCATATCATAAAATTCTGTCCTTTTTTATTTTATTTTTTATATTTCAATAGTTAGGAACTGAGAATTTGAACCATAGATATTTCTATTAAAAATACTAGGAAATACTAACTAATTGAGTTACAAATTAAACTCATAGCCATTAAAAATTATGCCCATTTAATTAATGATATTGTAGCTTTCCACAACCTATAGATTATCAATCATTTCTTCCACAAGAATTTAATTTCTTGTGAATTCCAAATCTAAAATGACCTACCATATTCTTATATATTGCGTGAATATTTTATGATGCGTAACTCAAAATTAGATATACCTATGCGAAAATGACTTGACAAATCTACCTACAAGAACATTAAACTAAAACTATCATAAATTATAAAATGAAAAGTTAACGAATGCCCTAAGGGTATTAATTTAGGAAATATTTTTAAAAACTTTTTATGGAGAAAAAAAAAAAAGCAAAAAAATTTTTTTTTTGGATAGCTTTTCATATTTTTAATAAGCGTAGTGTAAAAACTTTCTTAAAATGGTTTATTAACAATTGCCCTAAGTTAGGCCTGTCCATGGGTCAGTCTGGGTCAAGTTTGTGCCCAACTCGAAACCGACCGGTAAAAGGGGTCGATTTGGGTGGTTGGACCTCCTCGAAGACCGGTTGATTCTCGATCGAGGTTGAAAGTTGCAAAACTATACCAGAATCTACTAAAATCCATTGGATCTATACCAAATCGGGCTAGATATGCTGAGATCTCACCAAATTTCAAAGAGACCAAGCCGAATCTCGATGAGATCTCGCTAAATCTCAAAGAGATCAGGCCATTTCTTGACTGATTGGAATTAAACCACCGACAAAATGCTCCCAACAATGGAAAACGACGACTTTTTCTGGTGTAATACAGTCAGGTTGGTTTTTTTTTCGGTTTTTCATGTTTAGACCCGTCAATCGACCCGCCAGTCTCAAGATTTAGGGGCAGAAACCCATCACCAACCAATCACCAACGTCGGGTTAGTCGGCTCTCGGATCGGATTGGCCAGGTTGGCCAAGTGGGTCGGTTGGTGGGTTGGTTTGGACACCCCTACCCTAAGTACACCCATTAATATGACCCAATTATCAATTACTAAAAGACCTAAATGCAAAAACAGCCCCTAAATTTTGGGTTAATTGCAAAAATTCCTTAAGCAGTTTCAGTTATTCGTTATAAGTTAGAAATAAGCTTGTACAAATAACCATTCTGAATACACCTAAACTAATCAAAACCAAATATAAAATGTGGTTATTATTCCACCAATTGCAATGAAGGTGCAAAAACCACACCGCACTGAACTTACTAGTACATAAATTTTATTTTATAATTTAGTATATATTTGTAGTGGGCTTTTTGTGTTACGCTGGGCTGCCTCCTGTGGTACTATCGTTGTACAGGGCTGGGCTGCCTCCTGCAGTACTAGGCCCAAGTGTTCTGAGTAAGGGAGTTGAGACTGGTCTAACTAAAACTCAACTTGGTCCGACTTATGCGCAAACTATGCATCGTCTGCCAGGGGCATGCTTACGGCAGACAGAGCTATTCTAGATGAGTCATGGTAGGCAGGCATGATAACAAAACAAAAAAGAAAAATACTTCGGCTTCTTAGTTAAAGTCAACAGTTAATCCTTACTTAAGGATGATAATTACAATAACACTAATTAAAAAATGCAAGTGAATAAATGGTCAGCATATGGGTCACTCAAAAGAAGAAAGAAATCAGAGTAAGTCTAGTCCGTAGGACCAAAAACCAGAGAAGAAAGAACGCTTCTTCTCAACGCAATTAATCTCCCAGGGAAAATCCTGTCATGGAAATTAATCACTTTAAGGGAGGCAGACCTGAATGGTTAGTGCTCGGAGGAACCCTTTTGCTTTTGGCAGAAAGTAGGATTTTGAGAGGGAGAGAGGGAAACAACCTATTGGTGCATGCCTGCCAAACTAAATCTTTGTTTTTCTTTTTCTTTCTTTCTTTGTTTTAGTTTTCCTCTTATCTTTCCTTTCTTTTCTTTTTTCTTTTTTTCTATTTCGTGATTCCTCTTAGATGGTTGTTACTATAATCCTCTCGTGTCCTCCTGTTTTGCACACGGCAAGGGCCTTTTCTTATAGTGCCTGCCGTGATTAGATTTTACTGTTTTAGCCCTTAACCACCTTTGTCTGGTCTGGGTGTACTTGCCGACCACCACTAGACCGTCTGTGTGCCACTCCCCATTACCAGACAAAAATGACTATTTTGTTTGTTTGTCTACCGTGGCATCCTTTCCTGCCACGGTGTAGGTGTTCTCTCTCCCTATCCCTCATGGCATGCACCTGGTGGTTCCAACTCAGTCTTGTTTCTTTTGGGTGGTATGTTATCCCAGTAGGACGTACCCCCAAAAGAGCTTGAGTAGGAACCTCAGAATAGGTTTTGCCCTCTCCCCACTGCCAAACCATGCCCTCTTACCTCTAACCCATAACCTCTCCATGTCCCATATTGGCTGGGTACAGGCTAGTGGTGTCTGGGTCTTGCGCACGCCTTCCTTCCATATGTGTCCAAAATTTGCCTGCTGCTTATGCATCCGTCGTGGTCTGGAGGCTTGCCTGCACAGTCTGCCGTCCGTTCTTGACCTTTTATGTGAGTTGCTTTTTGATTTCCCACTCCCTTTAGGGGCTGGGCTTTATTTGATACTGGGCTTTACATTTCCTTTTGCCTATTCCTTGATTGCCATTATTTACTGTCATATCACTCTGTCATTCCTGCTGTAATGACTCAATCCTGCTGGACCTCTTTAGGTCCGCCATTTATTCTTTCCTCCAATGGCTTAGCATGGCCACTGGTTTTCCTACTTATAGGCTCCTGTGTCCCTTTTGTTTTTTCTCTTGGGCATCCTTGGTCCATTTGCTTTCTTTGGGTTTCCTTGGTCCTTTTTTTAACTCTGCATTCTTATGGGCTTTTACTAACTTTATTGAGCTTCCCTGGTCCAATTATCTTATTCTCATCCTTGGGGCTCATGGGCTTGCCATTAACCCCTTACTTTCTTTGTTTGCATTACTTTGGGTCTGCAGTGGCCCTTTCTCACTTTTCAATATCATATACTACCCATGGGTCTTCTATATCTCTCTTTCCGGGCTTCTTTAAACCCATTTGCCTCTTCAAGGCCCATTTGTTTATTTCATGGGCCTGTAATCTATTATTCCACCGCTTGGGCCTAATGGTTTTGCCATCTGTTTGCCAACCCTTTGCTGCCCTTATTGTTGGGCTTTCTTCTTTCTACTTGGATTCCCAAAAATGACCCTCAACATTTAGTCCTCTGAACATATGAAGCATTCATGCAGTTCATATGTGAGTAAAAGACCTTCCTGTCTTTTCTACCTCTCTTCTCTCTGTTCCTCCGCGGGCTTTTTGAACAGTGGACCTCATCTCATACACATACATATATATTTTTCTTTTCCTACCGTGAGCAGTGTTGTCTCTTGGAATTTCCCAGTTTAGCAATTATTCTAAAACATAGCCACCGTTTCATTAATTTCATTTCCATTCTAATGGCTGACTCGTCGCCTTCCTTAGTGTTGGCATTAATGACCTGGGTATTTAAGAGGGAGTCCCTTCGTACTTCAAACACGAACTCCTTCTTTTCCAAGAACACTCTCTCTGTTCCCCTTTCTTCACCGTTTTCTTCTTCTCAAACACTCACACCCATTTACTTCGATCAAGCTCTCATACTATGGCGCCGATGAAAAGCCAAGGCTTTTCCCGTCGTAAAGGGAAATAGGCCATTTCCGACCCTCCCGCCACACGTGATGTAGATGAGGAGGCCGAATATTTCGAGTCAAACCACTCCGATAAGGAAGAAGCACAACGCAACCCCGACAGTGAATACGCCCCTCTAATCGATCCGTGGTACGACATCCACCCTTAGTTCCCAAAGATTCCCAGCGATTATGCGCCGCCGCCGCAGGGCCGTGTGTGGCTCGCCCTTAGTCGGCGAAACCCTGATGTTTCTTGGGCCCCATTGGCCTCCTAGATCCCCGATCTAGTCATTCACCAAGGCATTTCACTCCCTATGCCTATCTATTTCGAATTTGGGTCGAGTACCGCCTTAGGTTGGAGGGAATAGGTTGATAATGAGTTATCCAATACGGGCTTCATGGGGTTGTTGCAGCGGGCTGGTGTTTTGAAGGCCATCATTTCATCTTGCTGCTTATCCAACTTCCAGGACCTCTACAAACTTTGCCACCTGGTCCACCAGTGGTGTACTACCACCTATACCTTCTTCTTCTCCTGCAGCGAACTCACCGTTACCTTTGAAGACGTGGCCAACCAATTACTCTTGCCCATTTTTGGTGACATTAATCCTACCACTCCAGAACTTTCTCTGGAGGAAAAAGTCGTTGAGGCCAAATTGAAGAAGAGGATAACCAGAAATGCCAAGTTGTCATATTAGGTTAATTCTTCTTCTAAGTTCTCCGTGACCGCCCGTTGTGCGGCTTTTGTTGCGTTTTGGCTTTGTAAATTTGTTTTTGGCTCTCACCCTTTTTATGCCGTAAAGCCTTTGTAATTCCGTTTAGCCATCAAGATATCTGCTGGGGTAAGCCTGCTGTTGGCCCCTATGTTCTTGGAGCATCTGTATGTCCAATTAGATATCCTGCAGAGTGATGAGAGTCAGGCGGGGTCTCATCACATAATCACCTCCTCCGTTCATAGTACTATCCTGCAGCAATTGTTATTTGAGCGTTGTGCCCAACATTTGGCAAAGTGTAGGCCAGTTCACTTTGCTAAAGAGAAGTATCAATCATGCCTAAGGGTAATTACTAACTTCTGCGGCAGATTTAAGTTCGATTTTCCACTAGCTTTCCGTTGGTATGGTTTGAAGCCTATTGGTTATTCTGTTGTTGAGTCTTTTGATGAAGGTGTTGAGTTTCCTTGGAGAGCTTACAGAAATTTAGGTACGGGTTATAATGTATGGATTCTATGATAGGTTTATTTGTTGTTACTATTGGGACTACCACTCCCTTGGCCGGTTTTAATGAGACAAGGATTACTTATTTGGTGGCCACTAATGCCTGATGATTACCTTACTTGGCCGACGAAGGCATCAGGTTTGTTCATTATCCTGCCAACCGAGTGAGAAGACAGTTTGGATTAGATCAAGACATTCCTGATGACCTCTCTTTTCTTATAGAGTCCCCTACTTCGGTTCGACCCTTTCTACGGCATACCACCTTTGAATTCTGGAGGCAGCGTTTTAGTGAAGTAACTGTTCCTAGCTCACTGAGGGAGGGCATTTATACTCCTGCCATGCATAGGTATTGGCAGGCAGTGATGACTTCATTCGAGCAAGAGTTGCTAAGTAGTCGCAGTTTCTCCCTTATTCCTCCTAATGGGCTCAATATGGTTATTTCAGCTAATCCTCGATTGCTTCTGCCCTCCAAGTCCGTGTTAGCATATGTCAGGAAACAGAACCGGTCTGCCATCTTTGAGTGGGATAAGGAGAAAAGATGGTGGTATTGGCACACTAGTGATTATCCTCCAGGTTGGGAGAAGAAAGTTAAAGTGACGAACATTTCTACACCGAGTAAGAAAGGTCCTACCAAACTTAAGTCTGCAAGTAAGTCCAAGCCTGCCACTTTACAGCCACCTGTAGATGCTCCCCTTTCCAACAGGACACGGGGCAGTAAGAGAAAAGCAACCCCTCATCCTACGTTTGCTGCTGAGCGAAAAGTACGTCATCTCTAATCCTACCCTGTCTTTTACATATATATATATATATATATCTTTTTTTTACTTTCCCTGTGGCTAACCCTGACATATTTGCTGACTTCTTTTTTGACTTTGTCTTTTGTTCCCCCTTTTTTGCAGTCTAAGCATAAGGAGGATACATTTATCACCCATCCCATACTGCTTGACGAGCCTGAATTTGAGGTACATCCCCTTTCCTTTTTCTTTTCTTCTCCTTTTTTTTTTCCTTTCTTTGCATGTGTATCATCTGCCATATGCCTTTGTGTACCTTATCCACCCAAAAGTTCTTCTGATCTTCATATCCCTTTCTTTTTTATCTTTTAGGATAAGCCTGAGCCTCTCTCTGTGTACCACCCCACAGCCAAGTAGCTTTCTGCCTCCATGGGTGTACCCATGGAAGGCTTTTTTTATGGTGTTGATGTAGCGTTTCCAACACCTGCCCCTTCTGCTGCACATGGGGCTCCTGCTCAAGATCCTACCTCTCCGACTAGGCTGGTACCCATAGACGAGAGTACTCACACTGGGAAGGTTAGTGAGGCCACCCCTGTTCCTGTCGAGACACTTACTCCTCAAAGTTGAGTCACCCCTTCTGCTGCTACTCAGACCGAGGCTACTACTCCTGTCATGCCCCTTGTTATCTCCACCAGTGACCCTTTTGCAGCTCTATCCCAGGCTGTGAAGGACGGTTCTTCATTAGTGGCTACCCCTTCCTCCATTCCTAGTTCTGCTACATGTGGGCCCAATATTGACTTGTCCTTTAAGGAGGCTGAGGACATTCTTGAGGATCCTGACGATGAGCCCGTCCTTAAAAAGAGGAATTCTGACTCTGACAAAGAGGAGAGTGCTCCAGCTGAGATCAAATTCATGGGTATATGCCTTCCCCCTCATTTTTGCTAAGTCCACTCTTCCCCTTCTTTTTTTTTTCTTCTTTTTTTATACATATGTATCTGCGTTGCTCCTCACTGCGATCTCCCTTTTATTTGTATGTCTATCTCCTTGTTTGCAGAGACCTTTGAGGGGCTAGGAATTGTGGCAGACGTAGGAATGCCCACAGCAGCTCCTCCTATCACACCCATAGCACCTGTTTCTACCGTACCTTCTATATCTGTTTCAACCGTTCCCACAGCCCCTATTCTCACAGGCCTTGGTGAGTTTTCTTTTCCCTTATCTCCTTCTTCATTTCTTCCCTGTGAGTTTGTCCTTTTTAGATCACGGCTTCTCATTTCATGCCTTATGCTTTCTTAATAGGTCCATCCCTTACTGCTCCTTCTCAGTTTGAGATGGGCAGCAGTTCTGCCACCATTCCGGATCCTGTGAGCAAGGCTACAGCCTTCTTTTCGCTCTTTAATCAGCCGAAGGTCAATGATCTTGGTCTCGTGGATTTCTGGGGCTTTGGGCCTCCTTATGCAGACTTCCACGGCTTCAGTGTTTCTAAGGATTGTGCTTCTCACTTAGTGATGGTCTATAGTAACCGTGGGGACTTTATATAGGGATTCCGTCTTGGCCACTCTGCCAGAGAGCATTTCTTGAAGATGCTGGGGAGTGTGCTGAACGATATTGAGCATAACTTCGTCAACACTGTCTCCACCGAGAGGATCTTGCAGTGGAAAGCCGCGATCCAGGAGCTTGTTAATGTGGGTTTTGCTGTGGAGTTCATCTTCGACCACCTCCGTGAGATTGCCCTGGCCTTTTTTATGAGGAGAGTCCAACCTGCTGTTGACGCCATAGATGCACAGATTGAAGTTTTGAGGAAGGAGGTGGAAGACTTTGAGGGTCGTCGCAAGTGCCATCTTTCTAGCATTGGTGGGCCTAGCCACTTTGGAGGTCAGCCCCTCATTTCTAGACTTCGTTGATGATGATGCAGTTTCCTCTTGTCTCGTTGTTTCCCTTCTCTTATTACCCCATTTAGTACACTTTATGTTTCCTATAGCACTTATTTGGCTAGTTTGCCACAGTTTGGGTTTGTAACTATAATGCTATACTTTGTTACTGTTTTTTGTTTTTGCTGTGACATAGGATGCTAATACTTCGTACTTTTTTATTACATTCTCATGAAAGCTCATTACAATTTTGTCTTGTGACATAGTCACTTAAAAGAAGGAAAAGGTAAAGGAAACATAAAAGCTCCTTAACAAAACAAAAGAAATGGACAACCACATAACTTTTCTCCCTAGGCATAATAATGTTTCAACCATTTTCCATTCATGGGATCCATTAAGTCGCTGCCATCCGTCTGAGCCAAACGGTAATATCCACTTGGATGCGCCTCCCTTATCACAAAGGTTCCTTCCCACTTCGGTGCAAACTTAGATGGTCCTGCCATGCCTTGCTTGACATAGTCTGCTACTTTTAACATAAGTTGTCCTTCCACGAACACTCTCTCTTTGGTCATCCTGCCATAGGCTTCAGTCATCTTTTGTCTGTATCTATGGCTGTTGTAACACCCCAACTAAATTGCATATTTAATTTTATGGCTTATATGCATGTTAGTATCTTAATTACTTTTAAGTGCATGAAGTGTTGATTTTGTAAAGATTATAAATAATTGAAATGGCTAGTGGTGTCATGAGTATATATATATATATATATTTAGTTTGATGCATGGTTGGTATTTTAATTAGACATATGATGCATGAGATAGGATAGTGAAAATTCCACCCATGTGCAACCATTGAGAAGTCAACACATATAGTACTAAAGCACCATGCATGTGGACAAACCAAAAGGGCCAAGACTTGGCCGGCCATGCAATTCACCAAGAGCCACTTTCCTTGACTTTTCTCAAGCAATTAGAACATCCAAGAAGTTATGCTCCTCTATTTTTCACAGGTACACACACACACATCAGAAAAATATAAGTGTGAATGCAAGAAAAGTTGAAGAAAAGTGGGTGTGATATTTTTCCCTAGCATCACACGTGTCCCATCCCCCTAAAGTTAATGTTCTTATCTTCTTGGCTGGCCCAAAAGCCTCTCTTTATCTTTTCTTTTGCTGGAACCAGAAAGTTCAGCACTCTTTCTCTTTTCCTTCTTCTTTATTCTGGTTTCTTTCTTCTTCCCCTCCCACACGGCTGTAACTCTCTTTCACCCACTCACCAAAAATCATAGACAACTCTCTCTAAGGAGAAATTAAGAGCCTAAACACTAAGGTTTTATCTTCAAAGTGTGTGGGTAAGTAAGTTAAAGCTCATCTGATTTTGTGTACTTGGAAAAGTATGATTGCTTGTTTATTTTCATTCTTCATCCTCTGTTCTGTTTTGTGAGACTGAACTTGTGATTCTGTTTTTGTAAGTTTAAAGAGTGATGGTGCTATGGTCTATTGGATGCTGATTAGGGTATTTTAACATGTATTGTATAAGTATAAAAATACCCAAATGAAATGAAGGCTAACTGCTATTTGTTGATGATTTTAGAAAGAACATGCACTGAAGCTGTCACTGTGACAGATTTGATGTTTACAACAAGAAAATTATGTATTAAATCATGTGTTGTGAATTAGGATGCTAGGAATAGTTTTTATGAACCCTAAGACATGTAGGGTTGTTATGGAAGTGGTCTCACAGTATTTGGATAAGTATAAAAATAATGGTGTAATTTCTAAGTTGCATGAGTTTCTGCCAGGACAGGTTTGAACACGTTGGCTTGTATGATTTATAATAAATCATGGTTTTATGCATTGACTACGAAAACTTTATGGTATATAATAGACATACAAGGGAGTATTTCTGTAAATTTTCATGCCATTTGGATGTGTTTGGACAGCCCATTCGTATTTTACAAATAGGACTTTCGCTGCTGTAATGACCAGTAAACAGGGTAGGAAAACTTTGACTTTGTGGATTTAATTTTGAAGCTAGAGTGAATGTTTTGAGCTATAATTTTATATGCTCATCCTTTGTTATGTTTGGAGTATATATAAGTTTTATGCCTTGGGTTCTCTTTGGTTTGGATGCATAATGTGTCTAATGATTGTAGCATATGCTTTGGGGAACTTATTGTGATGGGAATTAAGATTTTCTTGAGTTTGAGAGTTAGGTTATGATTGAGGATAAGTTTAAATACTTAGGAAGAGGTTGTCAATAATAAGTTTTGGTTTTCATTTAGGTGACGAGGACGAGAACGAGAACACGGACACTTGAGCTCCTCTTGTACAATCTCTCGCGTTTTCGGCTTTCAGGTAAGGGATTTGAGATATGTGTCTTTGATAAGTAAATATATTGTTTAGAAAAGTATTATGCATTAAAGCTTTTATTTAGAGATATTACGTATAAGCATGAGTTAAGCAAAATATGTGTTCGTGAGTTATTCAATCTTATATACATAATAATTTTAGCATATTGATGCTATGATTTATATCACGAACAAGATATTTAAGAATGAAGCGGATATGCTACTATTGTGGTACGTTTATGTAAAAGCCGAGTTATTAGAAAAATATAGTTTTCAGTTATTCCATCGTTATGATCTGAACTCAGCCAGTAGGGGTTATAGTACTGGCATTTCCATGGAAATTCTGATTGGCCGTTATAAGTGGGACTGGCTCTGCTGTACCCGCCCTTGTTGGTTACGACTAACTTGGGGGAAGCCAACCTACCCCCATGGTTGGAAGATATGTACTATGATATGATTCCGGAATGACCTAGCATTGTGGGGAATGCTGGATGCCTGGCACTCTGTGCTGGAAGCCTCCCAAAGTTGTGACAGACTTACATTTGGATTAACTAATATATATATGATAAATGAGCTATTGAGCTATTTGGAATTATAAGAAAAGTATGATGATAAGAAAGGTATATTGAACTATGTTTATCCTTTTATTATTATATGAAAGGAAAAATGAAGTACATCCATCTAAAAGCTCATAAATTATTTTGAGAACAATAAGAACAATATGAAGACTATTTTATCAAAGTTGGCATATCCATAAAGTATGTAATTTACATGCATTCTTATCAAGGGCCCATGGAGCTTAAAAACCTTACTAGGCTTCGCAGCTCACCCTTTTATATTTCAGTGCACAGATTCTTCCTGGAAGCAGTGAGAGTATTAGAGGTGGCAAGGATTCGGTGTTTTCTCGTTTGTCAGAATGGGTAGTTAGTTTTTGTTGTACAGTAGTTAGCTCTTTTGTTGTATAGAAAGAATCGAGATGTACTTGATTCTTGAGCACAGATGTAATTCGGTATCTTAGTTATTTTAAACCCCGGTTGTATGTCCTTGGGGTTAGGTTTGTAATAAGAGTTTTGCTAAACGTTTAGTTATGTAATATTTACATGAATACCCTAAGTTTCAGCCGGGTGGTAATCTTTCCAAGTTCAAAGGAAATGAAATTTCAGGTTTTCATCATTTTTGTATATTATGGTTTTATGTAAGAATATAAGCAGGAATTCAAGAAACAAATTCTTGATAAGCACTTTCAGATCAGGTTGGTTCGTGTTAATATTGGGGTAAACTTGATATTAACATGTCGGTCATGCTCTAAATCCCGAAGTACAGGTTTGGGTCGTGACAGCTGTATTCCTGGGCCTTTTCTCTCTTTTCATCAAGTCCTTCTAGGTCTTCGCACCTTTATGCCGCAAATACTTCTTCTTCCTTTTCTTTTTCTTGCATCTGCATGGCTCTCAGGGATGGAGTCATTATTTCTGCTGGGCTCACTACCTCAGTTCCGTAGACTAAGGAAAAAGGTAAAAAACTTGTGGCTGACTTTGGTGGATTTCTATAAGCCTAAAGAGCGTCTAGTAGGTGCATTACCCATGCTCTCGTATACTCTTGGCTCATCTTACTGATAATCTTTATGAGGGTCTTGTTTATTGCCTCTGCTTGCCCATTTCCTTGAGGGTAATAAGGGATGATCGGTGGTATTTGACTTGGTAGAACTCGAGCATCTTCCTTACATGACTGTTGACAAATGGTGTGCCATTGTCACTAATAATCCTATGGGGCACCCCAAACCTTACAATTATATTCTCCTTGACGAAGTTTGCCACTGCTCCTCCCCTGGCCTTACAAAGTGGTATTGCCTCTACCCACTTAGTGAAATATTCTGTAGCTACTAGTATCCATATGTATTCACGCGATGGTGGGTTAGCTGGTCCTACCAAATCAAGCCCTCAAGTGTGGACTAGCCATAGGCTGACCATGCTATGTAAATTTTGCGGATGAATGTGAATCAAGTTGGCTTGTATCTGGCAACTGTAGCATTTTTTCACAAATTCTGCCACATCTTTCTTCATGGTAGGCTAGTAGTAGCCCGTTTGCAATAGGCATCTGTAAAGCTTTTTCTTCTCCTGGTGCCCCCACACCCTCTTGAGTGTACTTCTTTTATCATTTCTTTTGCTTCTTCAGGGCCCAAACACTTTAAGGGGTCCCTAATCGTACCCTTTTTTGAAAATGACAATATTATGCAAAAAGTAGTGCATTGCTAACCTCTTGAGCTTGTATCTTTCGCTATGCTTTTGTGGCAGGATGCCTCTGTGAGGTATTGTATGAATGGGCTTCTCCAATCTTTGCTGATGAACACAACGTAACTTTCTTCTCTGTCTGCTATGAGTTGACAGGTTCCACACTGGGTTTGGACTCAGTCTGCATTTTTACCCATACTTGGCCAATAGAAGCCTGCCCTTTGAAGTCTGCTGTAAAGGCTGACCTCCCCGTAGGATCCACAAGTCTTATCATGTACTTCTTTCAACTTTCTCTAGACTTTCTCCTGCCTCACACATCTGGACAGGACCCCACTTGGCATCCTGCGGTACAATTCTCCCCTCACCAGGGCGTAGTCTTTTAGTACCTTTAGTTCTGCGATGTCTTCTTCCTTCATCAAGGCTTCCCTTATGGGGATCCGTCAATCCCCTTCGCATTGTTCTTCCTGGAACCTTTCCTTCAACATCTCAATTATGGATTCTTTCCTCTTGCTGACCTCTACTCTGATGCTATCCCTTTCAAACATTATTTGTGAGCCTAGTGCGGCTAGCGCATTCGCAAACGGATTTTCTTTCCTTAGAGCATGTTCTATTTCAAAAGTTGAAAATTTTTCTTCCATCTTCTAGGCCATCGCTCTGTACGGGGCTAGGCTGGGTTCTTTTAAGGAGAAACTCCCCTTAGTCTAGCAGACCACTAAGTTTGAATCACCAAATACCCTTAAATGCTTGACTCCCATTTCAAGAGTTGTGGCTAGCCCAGTTAGGTAGACCTCGTAATCTGCCGTGTTGTTTGAATAGGGGAATTCCAGTTTGAATGATAGTGCCACTGCTTTATCTTCTTCATGGTACAAAACTGCTCTCACTCCTCCAAATTTTGTGATAGAAGACCCATCAAATTTCATTATCCATTGTTCTCTGACCTCTTCTGCCATGGCTACTTCCCCTAGAACTTCATCATCCAGCGAGAATTCTTCCTCTCCTAGAAATTATGCCAATAGATCCATTATAGCCTGGCTCTTCACCGCCCTGAGTGTCCTCGTTCTCAAATCATATTGTGACAGTTCTAATAACCACTAGGATATCTTGCCAGAGAGGATTGGTTGCTACAACAAAGCTTTGATGGCATGGGATTTGGTCATCAGCCATACTTCGTAAGCCAAGAAATAATGGCGCAACCTCTGCAAAGCATACACAATAGCTAAGCATGCCCTTTTTACCCTCAGGTAACGAGTTTTTGCGTCTTTCAAAGCACGACTGATGTAGTACACTGGTTGCTCAACGCCACCTCCATCTTCTTGGGCAATTAATGTACCAATGATATACAAGTTGGTGGCTAAGTAGAGTAACAGTGGTTTTTTGTGGATTGGGGCCTGCACTGTAGGAAGGTTCATCATGATCTGCTGTAGCCTCCTGAAGGCCGTCTGTTACGCTTTTCCCCATTCAAATTTTTCCCTTTCTTGAGCAATTTGGTGAAAGTAGAAGTGATTGATGCCAACCTAGGGATGAATCTCTGAATATATGAGACATTCCCTAAGAAGCTCTTTAACTCCTTTACCGTGTCTGGAGGTCTCATAGTTGCTATGGCCGTGGCTTTGGCCGAGTCCACATCTATTCCCTTGCTATGAACTAGGAAGCCCAGAAATTTTCGAGAAGACATCCCGAATGCGCACTTGAAAGGATTCATTCTTAATTTGAAAGCTCTGTATCTCTCGAATACCTTCCTCAACACGTGGAAGTGTTCTTCTCTCTTCCTTGATTTTACCACTATGTCATCCACATAGTCCTTCAGTTCACGATGCATCATGTCTTGAAAGTAGTTTTCTCTGCATCCCTTAGTGCCATTTTGATTTAATTGTATCCACTGAACTCATCCATAAATGAAAACATGGCACTTCCTACGGCAGAATCTATTAGCAGGTCCATGTTTGGCAATGGAAACTTGTCCTTTAGACAGGCTCTGTTGAGATTTCTGAAATCTACACAACATCTTATCTATCCACTCTTCTTCTTTACTGGTACTATGTTAGATAGCCAGTGCGAATGTTGAATAGGCTTGATGAATCCTGCGACCAGCAATTTCTGTACTTCTTTGACTATTTGCCCTTCTATCTCAGTGTAAAATACGCTGGCAGGCTGGGCCAGTGGCTTGACCTCTAGGTCCACATTCAACGTATACGCCACTAGCCCGAGGTCTAACCCTGGCATTTCACTGTAATCCCATAGAAAGACGTCTTTGAATTCTTTTAACAGCAGTACCAATTCTGATTTTCTTTTTCTGTCAGACTTACACTAATTGAGATAGGCCTTGGTCCTTATGAAACAGACCCTAAGTCAACTTCCTCCATTTCTTCTTCTGTCGTAACTTGTACCTCCTTTTCTGCCACAACTTCTTCATTTTTCTCTTCATTATTTTCTTCCTCTGAACTTCCTTGAACCACACAACACGCCAAACTCTCGTGCTACCACTTCTGGGTATGGCCCATATGCATTTCACTTGTGGGCCCCGTGCGCCTTCATAACTTGTACACGATCCTACCGTCAGGACCTCGAACCCTGACACAGTGTAGTGCATCATCTGATTCTACGACGGGCACTTCTTTCCTTTTCCTTTTTCGCGCTAGCAACTCCCTTAGATCAGGCTCCGAATCACTTTGGATGTCTTCCCACTTAGGTACAAAGGTACCTCGTGGCTTTGATACCGAGCTTTCCCCGGATGGAGCTCATTAGTCATAAAACATAGTTTCCACTAGATGAGCCTTTGCCTGCTCAAATGGCGAGGAGTTTGCTACTAGACGTATCATTCTGCTATTCAACCTTTTCTTCACACATTGGTGGTATGTGGATGGGACTAGCCGATGTTTGTGCAGCCATGGTCTCCCCAAAAGCACATGGTATGAGACTTCTGTCTTCACCATGTGGAACGAGCTAAAAAAGCTATAAGTCCCACCTTTAACCATAGCTGGATATGGCCTGCTATGTATTCGCCCCTTCCGCCAAACCTTGTTACTTCCATTGGGCATCCTTGGATCTTTCTTTTTGAGATTCCTGCCGCTTGTAAAGTGCTCAATGGAATGAGATTTAAGGAAACGCCTGTATCCACCAGGGCTCTCTTGATGGGGATTGAATTTATGGATGCTGCTAAGCAGATGGGCCTCCTGTGGTCCAAGTACCCCACTTCCATATCGTCATTGCTAAAAGTGATCTCAGTTGACTCCTGTAAGAGAGCTCTATCATCTGGGATTTCCACTGATAAACATTCTACTCTTGCTTCAAAGGCGATGCTCACCAAAGCCTCTATGGCTATCTTCCTTTTCTTTACTGTGAGCCCCAGCTAATCAAACAGATTTTTGAATTTGAAGCTCTGCTATAAAGTGGTAATGGCCGTGGTAGGCAGGGCTAGATTATCTTCTTCATCCTCCCCTAGGTCCGCACAAATTACTACCACCGCTACACCCTTCCCTTTGTGGTTTGGGAGTGGGTTTCTTTAGACTTTTTGCTGGGATAGTTCTAAAGTCCCTTCTTTGATCCTGCGATGCACCAGCCTGCGAAGCGCCCAACATTCTGCGGTAGGATGTTGCACACAGTTATGTAAACGACAAAAGCATGGGTCCCTCTGCTCCTCCTCTGTAGGCTTTTTAGAAACTTGATTAGGCTTAAAAACTTCGTCTGCTATCCACTTTTTTAATAGCACATCTAACTCTTTTGGAGTGCATGGTATTGGTGGGAAAGTATCATATTTCCTCCCCTCAGTCTTCCTTCTCCGCTCGCCAGTGGATACTGCCATAACCTATGGAGCGTTTCTTTTGTCCAAGCTTGGTTTCACAGAGTGGGCAGTCTTTTTGGCCTTTTGCAACAACTGGGCAAACTGGGAAATTTCTAAGTTTTCTAGGACCACTCTGTACTCCCTGATCATACACATTTCCACCAATGTTCTTTCTTCACAATGGTCATAGCAATCTAATGCTATGTCCCTGAACCTCTTAATGTATTCCATCAGGTCTTCACCACTTCTCTGCTTCGTTGCTTGCAGAGTTGCAAGTGTTACTGTTTTTTCTCCATGAAAGTATTTAGTGCAAAATACGTCCACCATGTCATCCCATGTTGGAATCGACCCTGGCTTTATGCCGATATACTAGGTGTATGCTCGGTCATATAGCGATTTAGAAAACTCTCGAAGACATAAGTCTTCGTCTGCGGCGTAAAGGCCAAGAGTATCAATGAAATTGCTCACGTGCTCAACGACACTTCCCTTCCTGCCATCATACTGTGCAAAGACCCGTGGCTCATACCTTTCAGGGTATAGTTTGCTGAGTACCTTTAATGGGTAAGGAGGCCTTCGTGCATAGAACCTCTCCTTAGGTGCCCTGGCCCTCTCTTACTTCAAGAGGACCGCTACTTCGGTCACAGTGATGAAACGTTGTTCTGCATTCTGTGGGACACCTCTTGCTGGTGTCTCTTCTTTGTCTGCCACATGCTCTGAGTCATGCTGGCTTCTTTTCTCTTTTGTTTTGTCTGCTTTTAGTTGACATATTTCTTCCATTATTTACTGTTGTGAGTATTGCAGGGGCTACAAGACCTCAATGAAGATGTTGGCATTATCAGTAGGGATTCTTGGCTGTGGTTGGGGTTCAGCCCCCATTCCGTTGGCACCTTCCGCTTGGTTAGGCTGCTGTTGGTGGGGCGTTGTTGGCCTGGACTCTGCTTGAGAGGGCACGGCACTTATGTTTCGCGTTGTTCTAGACTTTGAAGGCATTTGTTTGCGAGGGCTTTTGTCCTTATCTACTTCTCAACTCCCTAGTGGAGTCGCCAATTTATATAGTGGACTTTTTGCGTTACGCTGGGCTGCCTCTTGTGATACTATCGTTGTACTGGATTGGGCTGCCTCCTGCGGTACTAAGCCCAAGTGTTCTGAGTAAGAGAGTTGAGACCGGTCTAACTAAAACTCAACTTGGTTTGACTTGTGCGCAAACTATGCCTCATCTGCCAAGGGCATGCTTATGGCAAACAGAGCTATTCTAGATGAGTCATGGCAAGCAGGCATGATAATAAAACAAAAAAGAAGAATACTTCGGCTTCTTAGTTAAAGTGAACAGTTAATCCTTACTTAAAGATGATCATCACAATAACACTAATTAAAGAATGCAAGTGAATAAGTGGTTAACATATGGGTCACTCAAAAGAAGAAAAAAATCAAAGTAAGTTTAGTCTACAGGACCAAAAACTAGAAAGGGAAGAACGCTTCTTCTCAATGCAATTAATCTCCCAAGGAAAATCTTGCTATAGAAATTAATCACTTTAAGGAAGGCGGACATGAATGGTTGGTGCCCGGAGGAACCCTTTTGCTTTTGGCAGAGAGCAGGATTTTGAGAGAGAGAGAGGGAAACAACCTATTGGTGCATGCCTGCCGAACTAACTCTCTGATTTTCTTTTTCTTTCTTTCTTTGTTTCAGTTTTCCTCTTATCTTTCCTTTCCTTTCTTTTCTTTTTCCTTGTTTCCTATTTCGTGATTCCTCTCAGATAGTTGTTACTGTGATTATCTTGTGTCCTTCTGTTTTGCACACAGCAATGGCCTCTTTTTATAGTGCCTACCGTGACCAGATTTTACTATTTTAGCCCTTAACCACCTTTGTCTAGTTTGGGTGTACTTGCCGATCACCACTGGACCGTTTGTGTGCCACTCCCCATCACCAGACAAAAATGACTATTTTGTTTGTTTGTCTACTGTGGCACCCTTTCCTACCACGGTGTGGGTGTTCTCTCTCCTTATCTCTCATGGCATGCACCTAGTGGTTCCAACTCAGCCTTGCTTCTTTTGGGTGGTATGTCATCCCAGCAAGACGTACCCCCAAACTAGCTTGAGCAGGAACCTCAAAATAGGTTTTCCCCTCTCCCCACTGCCAAACCATGCCCTCTTACCTCTAACCCATGACCTCACCATGTCCCATATTGGCTGGGTACAGGCTGGTGGTGTTTGGGTCTTACGCATGCCTTCCTTCCATATGTGTCCAAAATCTGCCTGGTACTCATGCGTTAGCCATGGTTTGGAGGCTTGCCTGCACAATCTGCCGTCCGTTCTTGACCTTTTATGTGAGCTTTGATTTCTCGCTCCCTTTAGGGGCTGGGCTTTATTTGAACTGGGCTTTACATTTCCTTTAACCTATTCCTTGATTACCATCATTTCCTATCATATCACTCTGTCATTCCTGCTGTAATGACTCAATCCTGCTGGACCTCTTTAGGCCTGCCGTTTATTCTTTCCCCCTGTAGCTTAGTATGGCCACTAGTTTTCCTACTTATGGACTCTTGTGTCCCTTTTGTTTTTTCTCTTGGGCATCCTTGGCCCATTTGCTTTCTTTGGGCTTTCTTGACCCTTTTACTAACTTTGCATTCTCATGGGCTTTTACTAACTTTATTGGACTTCCCTAGCCCAATTACCTTATTCTCATCCTTAGGGCTCATGGACTTGCCATTAACCCCTTACTTTCTTTGTTTGCATTACTTTGGGCCTGCAGTGACCCATTCTCATTTTTCTATATTATATACTACCCATGGGTTTGCTATTTCTCTCTTTCCAGGCTTCTTTAAGCCCATTTGCCTCCTCAAGGCCCATTTGTTTATTTCATGAGCCTGTGATCCATTATTCTTACTGCTTGGGTCTAATGGTTTTGCCATCTGTTTGCCAACCCTTTGTTGCCCTTGTTGCTGGGCTTTCTTCTTTCTACTTGGATTCCCAAAAATGACCCTCAACAATATTTAACACATATAAATTAATATAGATAAAACTTTAACATGCAAAACTGACTAGGAAATGCAATTGATTAGAGATGTACAACTTTAACATAGTTACAGTGAAGCAATGTTCCCCCTTCCCCAAAGTACATCAAGATCTTATATGAGTCAGAAGAGTATGTTTTAGAGCCAGATCATTTTTGTCCTAATAACTACATTAAATTGTTGGGCATATCTTGCACAACAACAATGGCCTGACTTGTTACAGCAAACTGTAGATAAAAATTATAGCACACATGCATAGATATGACACTGTGTAGAGGGAATTTTTTTTTTTTTTTTTGGGTAAAAAAATAGGAGTTAGTAATTAGGTTACGCTAGCCCTGGGTAGGACGCTCGGGTTAAAACTCATTCATTTTGGATTCAGCCAACTCTTTTGAATGCCCACCTACGAACTCCTGCTAACAATGAGAAATTCAAATCTAGGTGGGATAAACTAAGTGTTCGAGCCTTATCAGCTGAGCCACCATTGGCTGCAGAGAAAAATATATGAGAGAAAGATATAACCAATCCAAAACACAATTTCTGACAATAATATTCAGATCATACGATTAAAATTTTTTGTATTTCTCTTGTCTTGCCACTGAATCTCTATTGGATGTCCACGCATGATTTTATTGATTAATAGGCACATGCAAGTTGCCAATGAATCTCTATTGCAACATTACTTGCACGTGCAATTTCTTGCATAAGTGTCAGTATCCTCCTTTAGTCGTTGTAGTGTTTGGTGCTGACGTGCTCGGTTGATGGGAAAAAAGTGTCTAGATTGGCTAGTGGTTTGAATTTTTTTTTTTTTTTAATATGAAAATTGTTTTGATTACGTGATCATGCATGGTGTCGTGGTTTTTATGATTTCTAAGTAATGAAAATGTGCATGGTGTCGTGGTTTTTATGAGAAAAATAATGTTTCTATTTGGGATTATTTATTTATTTAGTGTGCTTGTAGTGAAGCTTTACTTACAATAAGTACAAAATTTAGTTACAAAATTAATTATAATTTAAAACTATAATCTTTCTAAATATTTTTTTTATTAAAGGTAAACTTTGACAAATAGACTGTTGGATTATATTTTCTTTTTATATCCTCTATACTTGAAAAACTTTTAAAAAATTAAAGATCATTAATTATGTCATCAATAAATTATTTAAATTGCATGTTTTTGTAGTTTAAAATTATGCATAAAATATAAACTTATAAATCATATAGTAAATAATATTCTAACTATATAATATTTTAAATGATACAAAATTTGACATATATATTAAGATCGTAAAGAACATGCAATTCATCACCCAGCATAGACCAAAAATATTAAAAAAATAAGGGAGGCATACCATCCCATCCGGGAGCCTTGAAAGGCTCCATGTGTTTTAACTGAAGCTTCTACCTCTTCACTGATGAATTATTTGAGCAAATCTTCATTCATCTCAGCCGCGACAGATGGCGTGATGGCTTCCAACACACTCCAAGTACTAGCAGGGTAGGAGGATGTAAATAAATTCTTATACATGCTGACTGCAATCTCTTCTATTTGTTCATTGGACGTACACCAAACATTCTCACTTTTCTTCAACCTTGAAGAGAAATTATAGAAACAGTATTTTGTATTGAAGCAAGAACAAGATAAAGCTGTGATTAAATATTGAAGAACTGAGAACAAAGGTTGAGAAGGAAAGATTGAGAGAAAGAGAGAAATTGAATGATATTGAATTTGATTTCTTGCTTAATTACAATCTGTAGCTTAGAGTTCTATTTATAGTACAAATCCTATCAATAACTAAATAATAATAATCTCCACATTTTGCGGATCAAAACCAGTAATGACAGCAACTAATCTCAACTGATTTTCGCGCCACTACTAACTGAACTTTGAGCTCATTACACGACACCGTTTTCATTCTTTTATACTCAACCACCAACGTAAGTTAAACGATGCATTTGACAACAGAACTTTTAGTAATATAGTGCATTTCATTTCATCCACATTTAAAAAAAATAAAAAAATAAAAAAAAAAACCCAATAGTAACTCCTAAATCACCTTCTTCCTTAAGCCTTCTCTGAATTAGAACCCTTCTCTGAGTTCTCAGATTTAGAACCCCCATCATTCTTTGTTTGTTTAGACCCCCTTAAAACAGATTGTTTAACCTAATTAATTAACCAAGTTGACACTTAGGTTTATTATTCAGATCTAAGTTAAATAGTAATAAATCAAATCATGCAGTGCGAAAACATAAAGAAAACAACGATGTAATTACCCAGGAAAACCAATAAAACAAATTGTTCCAAGGTAAAAAACTTGGGGAGAATTTAACCTAACCTGTCCTCAAGGTAAACAAATTCATTATGATAGAATGCAAGTTATAATAGATTTTCTCCCTAAAATTTAAAGCTATCTCTTGTAGAACTTACTCACATGATCACATGTAGCTCTGAATCCACAGATTCTTGTATACTAAATCTGTTGCACACAAACACCCACATTTGTGACTTTAAGATCCCACTCAAAAGTTTCAGAATACCTTCAGTAGTTGATCTTGTATGCAGCAACTTCTACAACACTGAATCTTAAGATTCTTCAAGGAATATTGTTGGTAGAAGACTTTAGAAAGCTTTGGGTACAAAAACCCTAGATCTACAATTGGATGCACAAGATGAACTCTTTTCTCTCTAAAATCCAGTAAAAAAAAGCCATCTAGGGTTAGCTTATAATGTCTTTTAAATACTGCAAAAAATGGGTTGCAAATTGGGTTTTAAATGGACAAGTTATGGGCTTTTTTCTTTTGATTTTTGCTGATCTGCAACTTCTGATTGATCAAGCCTGATCGATCAAACCAGTTTGATTTTGACATTCTGAAACTGTAGCTTGTATGTTCTTTGAATTTTGACTTGCAGCATTTTGAGCATTGTCTAATATGACTTTATAGACTCTAAGATCTATATCTAAACAAGTTTATGTTCACAGTTTGCCAATTGTTCTAAACTTTTATAATATTGTTCTAAACTTGTAGAACCTAACAATCATCTTCAACATCCACCCTCAAACGATAGGGGGAGGAATTAACTAGGAGTTTGCATTGTTGACGAAGAAAAGAAGGTGCAGACAAGGGTTTGGTAAATATGTCAACAAAATTATCTTTACCAGAAATAAAATGAATACACAAATCTCTACACAATACCTTCTCACGCATATAGTGATAATCCATCTCAATATGTTTTGTGCAAGAATGAAAAACTAGATTTGCAAACAAGGCAATAGCAGAGATATTGTCACACTAAATAACAGGGACATGAGAGAAAGATTCGCAATTCTATGAACAAGATACAAAGCCAAGGGATTTCTACAACAGTGGTGGCCAAGGCGTGATATTCAGCCTCAGTAGAAGAGCAAGACATAGTTGCTTACTTCTTTGCAGACCAGGAAATGGGGCATGGACCATGAAAAATAAGAAGACCAATGGTGAAGTGATGTCAGTGGGATCACCAGCCCAGTCTGCATCTAAAAATGCAATGAAAGTCAAAGAGCCAGGAATGAAGGAGATGCCATGATGTAAAGTACCATGAATATATCTAAGAAACCATTTTACAGACTCTAAATGAATGGATGTAGGCTTGCTCATGAATTGGCACAATTAATGGACATTAAATGCAAGGTCAGGTTTAGTGAAGGTCAAGTAGTGAAGTGGCCCAACTATGCTTCTATACTCAGTGGGATCAAAGAGAGAGACATCATCATAAGGATGTAACCAAGTAGATGGACAACATTAAGTCTTAGTAGGCTTAGAGTTCTCCATGTGAAACCCGTGAAAAACATCAAAGGCATACTTGGATTGAGTGAGAGTGAGACCAAATTAAGTCCTAGTGATCTGGATGCCTAAAAAATAATATAGAGAACTAAGATCCTTAAGATCAAAAACAGCACTCAAGGTAGCAATGAGGTGTGAGATATGCTTGGAGTTGTTCCTAGTGATGATAATGTCATCAACATATGGCAGAAGATAAATGATGGTGCTACTAGAATGAAAAATGAATAAGAAACTATCAGCCATGAAGGTAGCAAACCCAAGATAGAGGAGATGAAAGGTGAACCTCCCAAACCAAGCCCTTGGTGCTTGCTTCAGACCATAGATAGACTTACGTAGTTTACACAAATAGGATGGATGATCAACCTCTACATACCCAGGAGATTGCTGCATATAGACCTCTTCCTTAAGGTATCCATGGAGGAAAGCATTAGACACGTCCATCTTCCTTAAAGGCCAATTACAACTAATTGCAATAGTAAGAACAAGTCTGACAACGGCTAGCTTAATGACAAGACTAAAGGTCTCAAAATAGTTAATACCTACCTGTTGATGGAACCCTTTAGCCACAAGCCTTGATTTGTGAAGCAGCTATGAGAAAGGGGAAAGGAAACGTCGACTAAGGGATTTTGTCTTCGTCTATGCTAAAGGCGTGACTACCTTGGGAAGGAAGTAAGATTTGCACCTGACATGGTGTTCAAGCACTCATCAAAAAGGGAGATAGTGACTTTTTAAGGTCAAAAGCTATGAAGGAAAGGAAACGTCGGCTAAGGGATTTTGTCTTCGTCTATGCTAAAGGCATGACTACCTTGGGAAGGAAGTAGGATTTGCACCTGACATGGTGTTCAAACACTCATCAAAAAGGGAGATAGTGACTTTCTAAGGTCAAAGGCTACGAGGACACCCCTTATTAGTTGAATGCATGATAGACCACCTCAGAGACACGTGTATCAATCATAGTACTTCTGATGTCCCTCTCAATGACCAAGACTTGTCTCCTAAGCAGTGGCAAAGTTACCTACCTACGAGTCCCAGTGCCACGTTGGCACAATTCTTATCCTCTAGTCAACAGATAATATCAAAGTTGTGAAAGGGTCCAAAAGAGAAAATGATGACTTGACACATGTCCTTGTACTCAACCATATTCCTCAGAGTATAAAAGGAACATGCAGTTGTGCTATTAGAGCAAAAACCTAAGTAGATATTTTGAGAAGAGAGTAGAGAGTTGGTAGGAAAGAAAAATAGCCTAATTGTAAGAAATTAGTCTCTTTTCACAAATAATACAAGCTAAGTAAAACAAGAATGTCAAATCGTGTTTTTTTATCCCTTCTTTAGGGTTTTCCACGTACATCCTGTGTTGGTTTAGCAATCAGTTTCTTCTTATTATTTAAATGTGTTTCTTTTTCATGTCCTGTCATCACTTTCTTTCTTTCTTGTTCGAGTGTCATGTCAAAACTTACATCTTTTCAAGCTTTCTCATGTAGATGTACTATTAGATAACTTATTTTACTTCTCTATATAAGTTCAAATCTAACTTGCATGAACAAGGTGTAATCTAGGACTGTCTGATAGCATAGTCTAGTGTTAGGCTTAGCAATGCCACTTTTGGACCTAGTCTGCATAGGGTGCAGATTAAGAGTAGCAGGGGTAAGAACTGAAGATGGAATTGGGATAAGAGAGGAAGCCTCTAGCAAAAGTTCAATGGCCATGGATGGAGATATAGGATGAGGCTGAGATGGATTAGTAAGTATGGAGGTAGAAGGCAATGGTGTAGAATCTGCCAGTTGAGGTGTAGACTGAGTAATAGAGGAATTAGAAGGAACTGATGAAGTGGTTGAAATGTGTAAGGACCCAAGGGTGATAGTTGATTGGCAGAGTGAAGGTAAAGAAGGTTAGATAACCAAAGAAAATCAAATAACACTAAAGTTGGAGAAGAGGAAAAGGGAAGTGACTTGCTAAGAGTAGGGAAAGGAAACTTAGTCTCATTGAATAAGACATGCCTTGAAATGTATTAATGTTGAGACTAAACATCAAGGCAGAGATATCCTTTAAAAGTGGAGGAATAACCTAAGAACAAACACTCAATTCTTGGCTCAAGCTTGTGATTGGAGTAAGGTATAAGGTAGGGATAGCGAGAACAGCCAAAAATCTTCAATTGTGACAAATCTGGGTGAGGTGAGTAAAGCTTGAACCAAGGTGAGAGAAAATTTAGGACAAAGGTGGGCAGTAAATTAATGAGAGAAACTACTGTGAAAGTAGCGTAGGACCAGTAGGTAGTGGACACAAAAGCTTGAGATAACATGGTTATAGTAGTTTGAATAAGATGTCTATGTTTTCTTTCAACAAGACCATTTTTTTGTGGGGTATAAGGATAAGATAGTTTATGAGTAATGCCATGTTTTTAAAGGTAGAATTTAAATCAAACCTTAGTGTCTTTATTTTGGAGGAAATCTGTGTTTCAATCATGGCTTTAAACAACATAAACTTGGAAAAGACCTCAAATTTTCACTTCGGAAGATAAATCCAAGTGAAACATGTGAAGTGATCTATAAAAAGCACATAATATCTAAAGCCATCAACAGATTGCACAGGGGCAGGACCCCATACATCAGAATGTATCAATTCAAAAGGAGATGGTGTAAGAAATTAAGACTTAGGAAAAGGAAGATTATGCTTTTTTTTTTCATATAAGCAGTGAGTACATGAGTGAGGTATATCAGTAAATTTATTTAGAACAAATTTGAAATGAGGAAAAAGAAGATTGAGAACTTGATCATTAGGATGACCAACTCTTATGTGCCAAAGTGTTTTATCGAAACTAGTGGACTTAGCAACAATGTTGCAGACCTTGGAAGACAAAGTAAGCTGAAAAGCCTTAGGAGGATAGATGGGATAAACTCCATCTTCATTCTTGCCTTGGTAGAGAACTTTCCCCGTGGCCAAAGCTTGAATTGAAAGGATATTTTCATTAAAATAACACCAACATTTGTTAGCATGATAGATTTTGTGAATAGAAGCAAGATTGGAAGAAATGGATGGAACTCTAAGAACATTGTTAAGATGAAGAGTTAAGTATGAAGAAGGGATAAGTGGTTTACCTATGTGAATGATTGGTAGATTCTGCCCATTGCCAATAGTGAGGTGATCTTGGCTTGTATAAGGTTTTGGAAAGCTGAGTTGATTTAGGCTTGCAATGACATGATTAGTGGCTACACTATCAGCTAGCCAAGGTTACTCCTATGCAAGGCAAGCATTAGAAGCTGTAGCTATTGCTACAAGCTTGGTAGGTGGATGTTTGCCTTGATAGGCATAGTCCATCCTATAATAGCAATCAATAGCTAAATGTCCAAGCTTGCCATAGATCTGAGAAGTTGGCCTTCCTGATTTGGGACTAGCAGCAGCTGCATTGGATCGGTTTGACTAAAATTGTGAAAATTGATTGAAGTGAGGTGATTAATTAACTGAACCTTTACCTCCTATTCCACCTCTGATGTTATAATTTCCTCTGCCCCTTCCTCTATTGTATTGATTGTTGTTGCCATTAGGCTTTGAGGTGGAAGTAGCTACCATATCAAAGATTGGATCTTTGACATCCAAACCTTTATTGAGTGATTCCTCTTTTGCATTCAACATTGTTAAAAGCTCATCAAAGCTTAATTGAGTACTCCTAGTCCTTATTACAGACTTGAAAGCATTATATTCTTTAGGCAAACCTTTGATTGTGATGTAAAGCAACTCTTCATCATCTATAATCACACCAGCAACTAGTAGTTTATCCCCAACTACTTTGATTTTCTGTAGATAAAGATCCACAATGTTTGCTCCTTTCTTGAGGTTATGTAATTCACCTTTGAGATTCATTATGTGTGATTTGGAAATGGATGAAAACCTGTTTTCCAAGACTCTCCAGACCTCCATAGCAGATGAGCAACCTACTGTAAAAGCCAAGATGGAAGGTGACAAAGTGGAACTTATGAATGTAAGCAAAGCTTTCTCCTTTGACCTCTAGAGTAAGTAATCTAGATTTTGAATTGTTGAAGTAGCACCAAAAAGATCTTTCAAGAACTTCTCAGGAATCAATTGAGGTTCTTCCAATAATTCAAATAGTGAATAGGTTTCCAAAACCATTGAGATTTGGTGCTTCCATACTATGTAATTTTTGTTGTCAAACTTAACAGTCATCATATTGGCCATGTTTGAAAGAAGGAGTGGCTGATTGCCTGATTCATCACATTTGTTGAAGAATTTGAAGAAGTTAAAGAGGTAGCCATTGTTGAGCTTGAGGAAGCCATTGATGAAATCTAAGCAAGAATCGTATGCTCTAATAACATGAAGAGAAACTATAGAAACAGTATTTTGTATTAAAGCAAGAACAAGATAAAGCTATGATTGAATATTGAAGAACTGAGAACAAAGGTTGAGAAGGAAAGATTGAGAGAAAGAGAGAAATTGAGTGACCTTGTATTTGATTTCTTGCTTAATTACAATCTGTAGCTCAGAGTTCTATTTATAGTACAAATCCTATCAATAACTGAATAATAATAATCTCCACATTATGCGGATCAGATTCGTAAAACCAGGAATGACAGCAACTAATTTCAACCGATTTTCGTGCCACTGCTAACTAAACTTTGAGCTCATTACACAACACCGTCTTCATTCTTTTATACCCAGCCACCAATGTAGGTGAAACAATGCGTTTAACAACAGAACCTTTAGTAACACGGTGCGTTTCATCCACATTCAAAATACCCAACGTAACTCCCAAATCACCTTCTTCCTCAAGCCTTCTCTGAATTAGAACTCTTCTCTGAGTTCTCAGATTTAGAACCTCCATCATCTTCAACAAACTCGAGCATACGATTCCTCTTATACCTGTGATCAGAGGCCCTACTGTGAAAGTAGCGAGTGTTGCTATCCCAGATTTTAAAAACAAAGCTCGTGAATGCTGCTGCCACATCAGATTTTCTTTGTCCAACAGCTCATTGATCTCAAGCTGGAGTGTTTTAACCGTATTATAATCTTCCCCCAAAGCTGCTGCATGTTCGGCCTTAACCTACTATTTAATTTTTCCCTGAGAGTAACAGCGTAGAAATAACACTGAAAGAGCCCCATTGGTGGCCACTTAACGTAAATAAACAGGGATGATAATTCTAAAATATAGACTTCATCCGACAAACGCATTCAATTATTTTCTTTATTTATATGTGCTAATCTTACTAGACCATTCGATACTCCATTTTCCTATTTCAAAAGGGTTAAGCTTACACAAGTCGTGTGTCCATGTCAACAAGTTTCTCCATGACAATTCCTGATATCAAACCAATTCTCGTTCTGTTGGGTGCCAACTGCCAAATTGTTTGCGTATCCACCTCAACTAGCATATGAAAGGCCTATGTTGTGTGGACTTAGGACAAGAAAATTGAGCTTGCACTAGCTATTATTTTACTCTCCTTTTTCTTTTTTCCATTTTTAACATTGACTTCGATTTTATATAGGTTTTGTTGTTATCTTCCACTAGTCGCTAACCCATGCGATACACGGGCTAGTTAAATAAAAAGATAATTAATCAACCACATGGTAAAATAAAAAAATAAAAAAATAAAACTAAAAGAACCAATATGAGACTAATTTGTTCATCAAGTAATCAACTAAGGGTGTGCAAAAAACCGACAAACGGAACAAACCGGCCAAAACTGACCGAACTGTTGCCAAATTTTCGGTTTGGTTTCGGTTTGGTTCGGTTTCGATTTCATTTTTTAAAAACCGAAATTTTCGGTTTCGATTTTGATGCTGGATTTTTTCACCCAAAACCGAACCGAACCAACCGAATATATATATATATATATATATTTATGTAACTTTGTTACATACCTAATCCGTGGCTTAGTGGTATGCTACTTTGTGGTTTGTCTACTAATCTCAGGTTCGAGCCTTCGCGTGGGGGTGTATGAATTTTTTGCTATTTAATTTTTTAAAACCCTAGAGCATGAGTTAAATACGAAAATACCCCTATGATATAAAACCCTAGAGCATGCTATTTTATTCTTTTCTTTAGCCGCCCCCTTCCCCATCTTTTTCTCTCAATTTTTTCACACACACACAGAGAACAAAATGGAAGAAGAAGCTTTCTCAAGCTTTCTTCACTCAAATTCTCAAGCTTTTTTCACACACACATAGATCTCTACTTCCCTGATCTTTCGTATATCTTAGATTCTCAGCCCCTTCTCTTCACTCACTGCTCCATGCCTTCACATGCCACCTCCACACGTAGGCCTTCCTACAGCAGCCTCCACACACTGGCCTTCCTATGCCGGCCTCCACACGTCGATCTCCACACGCCGAGCTCCCTACACCGACTAAGCTTTTCATTCTCACGGAGTCACGGTGACCCTTTCTCTCTTTAATTTGTCCATAGTTTCCTCTCTCTTTTTTATATTTTGGGTTTGTTTGATATTGAATCAATACTATTTTTTCAATTTTTATGTGCAAATAAAGTTAGGATTTTGAAAAAGTCCATGTGCTTGGTTGTTTATTTTTTCAATTTCTTCTCCCTTTTTATTCTGGGTTTGTTTAATATTGAATCAATGCTATTTTTTTGATTTTTATGTGGAAATAAAGTTAGGGTTTTGAAAAAACCCATGTGCTTGGTTGTTTATTTTTTCAATTTCTTCTCTCTTGGGTTTTTTTTTTTTTTTCTTTGTTTGCTTTCTTAGAAAATAAATGATAAGGAACTGAAACCGACCGAAAAAATGACCGAAACCGAAACAAACCGAAGCCGACAGTTTTTCAACAATTTCGGTCGTTTTCGGTTAAGACTTTTAAAAATCGAAAATTTCGGTTTCGGTTGGCCGGATAAAAAAAATCGACTGAACCGAACCGATTACAGCCCTATAATCAACCTAAGTGGCATCACAACTCATGTACAAAACTATTAATCTATTGTCAAATGGTCAAATGACAACATGGAAAAGATTTCATAAATAACTCATTGATAACATGTATAGATAGGGGACTTTTGTAAATCATCAATGGAATTGGAGTCAACATCTCATTGCAAATCGAATATAGCTCTACATTAAAACTAAAAGTAAAGTTTCAATCATTCTCTTTTTATAAAACATTATCAAAAATATATGTAGTTTACCTCGGTTTCAAATAGAAATTACTTGAAAAAACAACTATTTTGAATCACTATCTAAAAAAAGAGCGACATAAAAGACTTAAATAAGATGAAATTCCTCAAACATATTTTAGCATCAATGTCCAAGTTAAGCTCTATGTCTAGCAACCAATTAGTCACTCCAATTGAAAGGCCAGGAAAACTTACCTACGAATGGTTCAAAACGTTCAGCTAATAGGCTCCATACCAAAAATGCCACGGATAGACAATCCCGTCATTAGGTTCTCAGAAGAAGACGCCCAATGTCTTCATCACCCACATGACGATGCACTCGTAGTCAGCATATGGGTAGGAGATTACAATATGCACCGAATTCTGGTCGATAATGGCAGCTCGGCTGACATACTATACTATCCGGCATTCCAACAAATGAGAATTGATAAGAACAATTGATTCCAACGGACGCTCCGCTTGTTGGATTCGGAGGAACACAAGTCTTCCCACTTGGTGCAGTCACATTATCCGTGATGATAAGTGACTACCCCCAACAGATCACTAAGGACGTAACATTTCTTGTGGTCAACTGCTCATCCCCGTACAATGCCATCATAAGACGGCCTACCCTCAACTCATGGAAGGCTATAACCTTAACCTACCACCTGATGATTAAATTCCCTACGGATTATAGTGTAGGGGAACTGCATGGAAATCAAGTGGCTGCGCGTGAATGCTACATAACAATGATGGAGATGGATGACCTTGGGAGCGGGAGGGTCTTCTTTCTGGCTTGGCTGAGAGGTAGGAGCATCCTTGGCCTTGGGATTAGATTTGTCAGTCTTGGCCTCTGCTTCCTTTGCCTTAGCTGCAGCTTCTTTGGCCTTGGCATCATCTGTAGCTTCTGAGGAGGTCTTCTTCCCCTTGCCCTTGTCCTTGGGCCCCTCAACCCCCTAACTTTAATCACTAGCTCGGCTAGATCCCTTCAAAGCCTCAAGAGGAGGAAGAGCAACTTGGATGGTCAGTTGCTGCTTAGAGGCCTCTAGAGCAAGGGCAGAGGAAGAAGGGATGGCACCTAGGGCTTCACGTATGCCTGGATGGTAGTACATGCTCCCAGGCTGCCTCCAAGCCGAGTCTACAGGGACTCCTGCAACATTAAGGGCCTCATCCCATGTTGCATTGCAATAATCCCTGCAAACCTCGGCTAGCTCCTCAGCAAGTCTGACTTGTGTTTTCTCCACGCCGAGTAGGTACGATGCGTTCTTCTCAGCCTTGGCTGCCTCTTTGGCCAGTTGGGCTCCCTTCTTAGCCTTCTCTAGCTAGGCCTTGAGATCCAGCACAAGTTGCCTTAAAGTAGCCAGTTCCATCTCAGTCTTATAGAGCAACTTGCGCTGGTCCTTAGTCTGAGTCTCAGCATTTTTCAGCCCTGCCTGAGTGAATTTCCTCTCCTTCTCCTCGGCAATAAGCTTGTTGAGTAGCTCAGCGTTTTCCTCCTTCGTGGCCCCCAAGGCCTTCTCAGCTTCGAGGCAGAGGAAAGCCTCGTTTTTAACATCACTACGAGCCTCCTTTACCCACTCCTTGGCCACAAAGACCTCTTGGGTGATCTGCTTGAGAATAACATAGCAATCCCATGTGAATAAAAATAAAAAATAATATAGTAATACTTAAAAGAAGAATGCCAGACAGTATACTCACCAGGGCAAGGTCCCTTTTTAAGGACATAAACAGGTCTTGCTGCCTCATCTTCCTGACAGCCTTCATGTCCTTGGGAAAAATGAGGGGCTGCTTTAAGGCCCCAGCCACATGAGTAGCATGCCCCCTTTGGAAGTCTCTAACTGAGGCATTCTAAGGGATGGCAACCCAGTCCACTTCCAACCTAGGACACCAGGTGCATTGCTAGAGGCGCACCTCGGCCCTATTGTGCTCCTCCCTACTGTCCGTGGAGGTGGCCATCTTGTCTTTAGGGTCCTTAGCAATTTTTTGTTGTTTGGTCCCCTTTTAAGGAACCACCTCCCCTTCTCCTGCTCCTGCACTGGCCTTTTCTTCTTCAAGTTTGGATTGGCTTTCAATCCAAGGTCAATGGAGGGTAGGGGGGAGGAAGGGGTAGGCTAGAAGGAAGTTTAGATTTGGGGACTTCTTTAGAAGTTGACTCCATGTTCCTCCTTGCCATCAACTCCCTCAAACTCTTATTTCCCTGGGTCAATGCCATCCTGTCTTCTTCGTCCTCGAAGGAGTCCTCTAGGCGAGCAATCAACAGAGTTGGGGTGTAAACGCCTGAGTTCTTATCGGTATCCTCCTCGACGTCCGAGATATGAACTATTTGGGCCCCTTAAGCCTCTTCTTCATCAAAATGGAACTCGTCTATTTCCTCCACAAGAGTTAGGCGCGAGGAACCAAGCTCTTCCCTTGGTGTTGCTGCTACCTCGGGCAAAGCTTGTCGGAGTGGCGATACAACGAATGGGAGATCTCTCTGAGCCAAAAATCTAGGCACAGAGACGTCTATACAGGCTAATCGAGAGTCACCAACCCTTATTGCCTGACCTGTTTCCTGGAAGATTTTTGACAGAGGCTCGTAGTCAAGAATTAAGGGAGCGGCTTGCAACTGTCTGTCTTCGCTTATGAAGATCTCCGACCTCAGTAGGAAGTTCAGAGCTGGAACGTTGACCAGGCTGAGCCTCAGGGCAATGTGTCTTTTATCTGAAAAATGTCCAAGGAGGAAATCATGGTCAGACCAATGAAAATTGTTATCAAAAGAAAACAAATTGTTAAAAACAATAAGGAGTAAAAATAAAAGGGGTAAACCTCTTGTCCAAATGGACTAATCCTAGGGTACCTCACCTGGCTCTCCTACCCAAGTGGGGCAATGAAGACCATCATGCCACTCCCCGGAGGCAATCAGATAATCCTCTTTCATGCCTTTGTTAGACTTAGGAAGGTCGGATATCAGTCTCACGATGTCGGACCGAGACTTGAGATAATATCCCGTGTCAGCCAGTTTGTGGCATTCATACATGTGGACTATGTCATGCCACGTGAGCCCCAAGCCCATCTGCTCATTGAGAGCGTCTATACTACCCAAGACCCTAAAAAGGTTAGGGGTGCGCTAATGAGGAGTCAACCTATGGTTTATCAAATAATCTTAGGTCACCCTGCCCATGGGGAGTGTCATTCCTCCCTCTATGAAAGCAATCATAGGAATGATGACCTCCCCTTCCCCCCTATTTGTGACTATTTGGTCTGGAGCGCAGTATTGCAGGGCTACTCCCTACGAAATATGGTACCTAGCCCTAAAACCTTCCAAACCTGCCTCAGAATCTACTAGATGCTTAAATATACCCATCTGATTAAGCTAAAAGAAAGTGGGTGAAGTTTTTTAAAGAAAGAAAGCAAAGAATTGAGGCCGAGAAGACTGGCCGAGGAGAAAACAACCTAGAAGAAATAATAAAAGATGAAAACTTACGGGAAAGTGAACAAGTGACACTAGGGGAATTCTTGAAGTATTGAGAGTTGTTGAAAGGTAAAGTAATCTTGAAAGTTTGAAAGCTTTTGTAAAGTGAGGAAAAACATGGCTTTCGTACTCCTTATATATGAGCGAGAATTGAGTGGGAGTTATCCCGCTCAAAATTCGAAGAAAGATATCCATTGTTTGATCAGCGCCACACCTTTGGATGCGAGGAACAAAACGCCGCCTGGAGCAATTAATGGCACCTCATGGACTTTGACTTCGTCGCAAAAAACGGTAATTCTACACGCGTGAACCAAAGAAATGAATGGTTGTCTCTTAAAAATCAAAACCCCACTTTTTCTCCTTGGATGAGAGGGAAAAACTGGAGTTTTGAGGGGCTATTATAGGGTTAAAGGCCCAAAACATATATTGGGCCTTGGGCCTTGGCCTAGAGTATAAGTAGTCTGAGGAGAGACAAATGATAATGAGTGGCTCAAATTCAAGACTTAATGAGCTAAATGCGAGTAAGAAGGCAGTCCGAAGAGAAATATCTCCTCGGATAGGCTAAACACAGATTAGATGTAAATCCTATTGATCAAAGTAAATCTTCCAGGATACTCCAATGATGGGGACATGCATCTCGAGTGTACCAGAGGGCTGGGAGCTCAAAAATATCTAAGGAAAAGCTACTAGCACCGCATTAAATACACTGCAGCTATTTTTCTGGCCGTATTTATGTGGAGAACTCTGAACAGTGCTGCCTTGGCTATCACAACTCAAGCCAGAGGGGGTGTCTGATGAGATAGGCACTCAAGTGAGCGCTCAAATGATCAACAAGTGTAGGATCAAGATGTTCCAAAAGGAACTATATAATGTAAGAGACCCTCTATGAGGAAAGGATCGAGAAAAATAGAGAGAGAACACTACAGCAATCAAAGATATACTTGTAATCGATTTAATTGATTTATATTGAGATTTATCTACTCGAACAGAGAATTCATTCAATTCTATGTTCCTTGTTCTTGCTTGATCATCTTTTGAAACCATACTAGCTATTGTCAAATTCATTATAGCCTAGTTATTTGACCTACTCTCTACAAATTTATTGTACTGAGCTGGCTAGGCCAACATCCCTTATATTTTGGGCTTGGGCCACAAAACGTGTCCCTACAAAAATAATAAAACCAGTTAATATATATATATATATATAAAGGTGGCCTCCTCACTCCAAAAATTTCCTTCAAAATTACACATCAATAAAAATTTAGCACAATTCAAATTCTTAAGGAAATTGTTATGACTGTGTTTAAGTATCTTGATGATTACGTCCAAAAAAAAAAATCATTGATGATTAATTTTTCTTAACAACTAAATGTTTTAACTTTTATAAACCAGTCTTCACATGATAAATTTTCAACATTAATCACATGATTTCTCAATTCTCTCTCTATCAAAATAAAATATGGAAATTAAATTTTAAATTTTGTCATTATACATTGCCAAACAAAGTTTCTCTCCAAACTAATTTGGAGAGAGACTCTTCAAACTCATCATACATCTTTATATTGAGTGTGAATTTTGTAAATTTAGGTATTAGATTGCATGTTCTTATATCCTTCATGCTTGAAAATTTTCAAGAATATCAAAAATCAATTGCTATGTCATCAAACAAATGTCAAAATTTCAAGTTCTTGTGATTTAAAATTGTGTATAAAAAATAAGTTTCTTAGTCGAATAGTAAATAACATCCGATTTGAACGAAATTGATATGCATATTAAGAACATAAAAAACATGAAATTTAAAGGTTATATTTCCGAAATTCACACTTAAAAAGAGATATATGAGAAGTTTGAAGAGTTTCTTACCAAATTAGTTTGGAGAAAAACTTTGTTTGCACATTGCTTTGCTTAAAAATGATTTTTTTTAAATAAAAAAAATAAAAAAACTCATTTTTGTAAAAAGTTAATATGTTTTAGGCTAAATTATATATATATATATATATATTTCTAATTTTTAGGCTAAATTATAAATAGTACACTCTAACTAAAATTTAATTGTATGTTGTGTGACAACGGGGAGGTGTGTGGGCAGTGACTTTTTTTGCTGGAGGTTTAGTTGTAGAGGTGATGTACCCCCATTGGTTGGTCAGTACAAAAAAGGTTTTTTATTGGAAAAAAAAAAAAAAGACATTTTTAATTAGGATGGTTGTAGACACCGCATTTTGTATCCCTTATAACTCAGGTCACTGTTCCCCAATGATGCTGAATTCTAAGACCCAAAGTTGGTTTAGGGCCCAATTAGAAGTTTAAATTGACTTGAGAAGTGTTAAAATGAAAAATATAACTTTTAATGAGCAAATAAATCAAATTTTGAAAAATAAGGCCAAAGGAAACCCTCGCTATGCGTATGCACGAATCAACCTGCGTACGTGGCTTTCTGTATGCATATGCAGGATTAATCTTGCGCACGCATAGCGTTTTCTGGAAAGTTATACAAGGCAAGTTTTTTGCATTTATTTTGAGGTTTGAAACGAATCTCACATCGTCTGGGGATCATTCCAAACCCCTTTTTTCACATTATAAAAAGCCTTACATGGTATATTTTCAAATACACAAAAATCCCTCGTGAAAACACTAAGATTCACTAGAAATAGTGAATCAAAATGGAGATTTTCACAAAACACCCTCAAGTCAATTTTCTTTTGATTAGGGCCTTTTCTAGCCTTAATCTTTGAGTTCAATGTTTACTAATCACTTTATTATTGGTTTGTGAATAAATTTGACTAAGGGGAACAGTCAAAAATCAAACTTGAAGAGCTTTTTTTTAAGATATCTAGTCTAAACTCTTCTTTTTCTTTTTTTCTTTTTTTGCTTTTATGTTTGTCTTGTTTTCTTGTTTTTATATGCTTTAAGATGTTTATCTAGCTTAGGTTTGTATGTTTGTATGTTTGTGTGTTTTAAATATATGTTAGGTTGTTAGAATTCCCATTTTGAGGTTCTGCCCTGTTTTTTGTGTTTTTAGAGTTTATGGGCAAGAACCTGCATACGCATAATCTTGCCTATGTACACACGCTTGTTCTTGCATGCACAAGCTGCTGCCCAGAAACCTTAAAATTCTTTTTTTTTTAAATTCCTTTTTTCACATGTTTGTTTTGTTCATTTTGTTCCTACTTTCACATGTTTGTTTGTTTAGCTTCTTTTCCCATGCTTTTATGCTTTCAATGCCTTTGTTTCACATGTTTAATTGCTTGGTTTGCTATCATATGTTAAAATTAGGGTTTATCTTATGTTTTATTGCTTTGATGCTAGGATCATCCATTCACATGCTCATGCATGATGCCATAGGTGCTGAGTTGTTACTAGGTAAGTAAAGGTAAGTCATGCATTTGTAATGTTCATGCATTTGTGGTAGAGATGAACATGCTTGTTTTGTTGAGTATTTCCAAAGTGTACATGCAATGCTTTTAATGATGATATAACATGATATGCTTGCTATATTTTTGCTTCGATTTGATTATACATGTGCAGCCTTGTTAGAGATGATATGTTATGCCATGTTAGATGAATGTTAGGGTTTGTGATGAGGTGATATGCATGGTTAGATGTATGGTAGGCTTTGTTTATGAGCATGATAGATGTATGGTTAGGGATGTTTGATACCATGTTGATTGCTAGATGTATGCTTGTGTGTGTGTGTGTGTGTAAGTTAGATACCATGTTGTGCTATTGTGTATCTAATCTTGTGCTTATGTTTAAATTTGGGTTTGTGTTCTTGGATTTATGCTATTATGTATCTAATCTTGGGCTTATTGTTAAATTTGGGTTTGTGTTCTTGGATTTGTGATATTGTGTATCTGATCTTGTGCTTATTTTTAAACCTAGGTTTGTGTTCTTGAGCTTAGGCTTTTGTGTTTTTAAGCTTGAGCTTTTGTGTTCCTTAAATGGATTTGGTGTTGGATTTGGGTTGGATTCGTTGAAGGAGATGAGATTTTATGGGTTCGTGTTCTTGTATTTTGGAGCATGTTGTGTTTGTATTGTGAGCATGTTGTGTTTAATTTTGAATTTTCTAGGTTTGTGTTTGAATTTTATTTTTGTTTTTTCTGTTTTAAATTTGTTTTGTATTTCTTAATTTAATTAAAATTGTAGTTTTAATTTTTAAAATTTGAAAGCATTTATTTTTATGTTTCATAATTTTTTTTTTTTTTAAAGATTTGTTGGCTATAGTGGCGTTTTGAAACACTACTATAGCCAATTTAAAAAAAAAATATATATATATATATATATATGGGGGTCTATAGTAGCATTTAAAAACGCCACTATAGGTTATGGACCTATAGTGGAATTTGAAAACATTGTTGTAGCCTTTTTTTTTTTTTTAAATCAAACTCGGCCTATAGAAAAGTTTTATAAATGCCACTATAGGTCTATAGTTACGGTACAATAGTGATGTTCATAACTACCACTATAGAAAATGCCACTATAGCCCAAAAGGACCTATAATTGTGTTTTATGACTTTTAGTGGCATTTCACGAACGCCACTATATATCCAATTTTTTGTAGAGCTAATTCATTGGAGAAAGCCTCGAAATGCTCACAGTCGATGTGATTCCTATTCAAGTTAGAGTTAGGAAACCACTTTTTACTATGATAGCATTTTGAATTAGAATTCCGATTTTTCACGACCTTGATCCTCTTTTATAATCATCAAGGCCAATTCCTCCGTAGCAAAATGAAGCTTAAGCTTTTCGGTTGGAATCCTCAGAAATTCCTTCATTGTCTTTGTTTGTTCGTTTAGACCCCTTAAACCAGATTGTTTAACCTAATATATTAACCAAGTGATCACCTAGATCAATTATTCAAATCTAGGTTAAACACAAATAAATCATATTATGCAAAGCAGCGAAAAATAAATAATACCACAACAAGATGACCCAAGAAAACTAATGAAACAAACAGTTTCAAGGTATGAAGAGGATTTGACCTAACTATCCTCAAGGTAAACTAAATCCACTATAAGATAATTGAAGTTTTCACAATTAGATTTAATCCTAAATTTATTGCTATCTCTAGTGATAACTTACTAACACAACCATATACAAACTCCGACTTTATAGACTCCTTTTCTTCTCGAATTTACACCAACACAAGCCACCTTGCTTGTGACCTTGAGATTCCATTCAAAGGTTTCAAATCACCGTCAATAATGGTCTTGAAGCAACAACTATGTTCTACCAACGCTTGATTGTAGTTCTTGCTCCGGTAGATTCTTGTGTCGTTAGAAGGTACAAAACCTCTCAGATCTCATAGAAAGTAACACACAAGTCTTCTAAAAAGTCTTCAAAATGTGGTTAGGGTTTCCCTTTTTATATGTGAAGAAGTTGGAAAGAAACCCTAAACATTTTCGCAAGCTTGGGCCTATTTAAAAATTTTGCAAAAAATCTATACCTACGATTCGGTCGAGTCTAATTCTTGATCGGTCAAGGAAGGCAGAACCTCACTTCCTTTTTTCTGCAGTCAGATGGACTTGAAACTTGAAACCTATACTTCTAAGCATTTCCTTACAATTAAACTAGACATGTTTTGTTCTCGATTTGTCAACACAATAAAAATATGATTCTATACATTTAAACCTAAATCTTTAGAACCTAACAATCTCTCCCTTTAGCAATCCGTGACAAAACACACATACAACATGTAATGCTTAAATTAAATACCAGCCCAAATACAAGTTATTGCCCTAATACAATTCTTACACAACTACTAACTATTAGTTGTTAGTATAGACAGCAGTTGTTGAAAGAATTAACCTGTAAATTCTTGAAACACTGAAAACAAACCATAAATGCATGGTTGAAAGATACAGTACTATAATCTAAGTAAAAATCTGAACTTTAATTCACAAAACGTATAAAAAGACATTACTCACATCAATCTCATCATCAATAGATATCATAATCAATAAGCACATCAATGTTTGTGAATCAAGTATATAAACACCATATAAACACTAAATAGATATAAACAAAGAGATATAAACATCAAAACTAAAGGAAAAAAAAAACATCAAACTCCCCCTAAATACAAAAACGTACTCCCCTTTTTTGTTACGAATTACCAAAGGTAAAATCAGTCATTAGAGGGTGGAAAAGGTAGAAAAGCACTCCTATACTCCATAAAGTCTGCTTTCAAGGAAGCAACCTCCGTCAACAACTCTTTGAGAAGCTATTCATGAGCGGCATGTGTGGTCATGAATGACAGCATCATGGCATGGAGTGAGAGAGGAAGGGCAACAGTAAGGTCTGCATCATCAATACCACCAGAAGGATCCACAACTGCAGTTAGATCTACAAAAGTCTCCTCAGTAGCAGGCATAGCACCAAAGGCAGAAGCTACAGTAGAAGCTTCTCCTCAGGATCTCTTAGACATCCCAGTGCTTGGCTCAACACTCTTCATTTATGCCTATCGCTATCTAAAATAGGTGGCTCGTATGGGAGCAGTGATGTGCACTAACTCTAACGGAGGAAACTCATACAACCCTAAAAACCTCAAAATCCTATAAATATACGTGGTAAAGAACAATTTCTGACCTTTACTTTTACTCCTAGAAATATCAACAATGGTTTGGATAAACATGGATGGAAAACACATAAAACCATTAGTAACAAGAGCATAAAGAAAAGCACATCTATCTATAGGAATAGTATGAACATGTGAAATGGGATAGATTTTATGACAAGAAATCCTCAAATACAAAGAATTAATCTCAGTGAATTCACAAAAATTGATTCTTGGTTCAATACCCCAAGAAACAGGTCTACCATAAAGAAGTGACATCATGTCATCAATAGATGAAAACTCAGTGTATGGGTATGTGGGTTTACGAACTAAAGGTACTCCTAAAACTTCAAAGGCAGTTTGTTTAGTTATGGTAAACTTTTGACCTCTAATCTAGGAAGTCAAGTAATGACCACCTATGACCTCAGAATAGACAGAGAGGTTAGAGTAAAACTCTCTAATCAAGGCTGTAGAAGGAGGATCAAACACCTCACACAAGGACACCCAGTTCCTAGACACAAATTTTCTACGAATAGAGGGATCCAACTTAGTCAGAACAATTTCTCTTTCACCCCATGTGGACCTATACTTAGTCAAGGTCTTATATGTCTCCTCACATTTGGCAAACAGAAAACGATCTCTATCAACTAGGGCTGAACCAGAAGAGGATGACCCAGGGTTTCTATTTGCTCTAGTCTTAAATTTCCTACCAACCTTAGGAGCCATGACTAAGGACAGAAACAAGAACAACAAAACAAAACCAAGGGCAGACTGCATTAAGAGGTGTTAAACACAAGATGACATGCAATTTTTGAAAAACTATATGATGCATGACATAGGAATAACATGATGCATGATCTAATGCTCCAAAACAGTGTAATTCCAACACAATTTTGAAAATTAACCAAGAAAATTAAGAATTTCACAAAAAACCCAATTTTGAAAAAACCTAATTAAAAAAAAAAAAAAAACTTCATATTGATCAATGGAACAATATAACAATCATAAATCATGTTATAATTACTCAAATTATCAATCACACAGGTCAATTTTGTCCAATTTAGCCCAATTTCACAAAATCCCCAAATCTCTCAAGAACATTAAAACCCTAATTTCGAAAATTGTAATCAACCATAAAAATTTTGAAATTAAAGCATGTGAATCATGTTTATATGATGCATGAACAAAAACCCATGATTTAGTTTTGATCAAAAAGCCCAAAAACATCAAAAACTCAAAATTTTAAAAAGTGCAAAAATCCCTAAAAAATGCATGAAAAATGCATGAAAACATGTAATATGATAAAAATGAAAGGGCAAAAGTGTCTTACCTTAAGATTAGGAAGAAAACCTTTGAAACTTTGACTAAGAAAACGACCCAAAAAAAAAAAATTTGTGAGAAGGGATCGAGAGAGGAATCGAAGAAAAAGACAAAGAACTTTTGAAAAAATCCGATCTGATTACTATATGTTTTAAAAAATCGAAATCCGATTGGTTGAGAGGAATCAAGCAGGAATCGAAATGTACATGAAGAAAAGACTCGACTGATCAAAAGGAATCGGGAAGGAATCGAAGGGACTCAAGACTTTAAGCTGTAATCTTAATTTTCCTCTCCCATTTCAATCGGTTGGAAAATAGGCTCGATCGGTCAAATTCTAAAGAAACAAAAATTTTGAAAAATTCTAGAAAATTTTTTTGCAAAATCATTTGAAAAACTATTTTTAAGATATGACATGTATGTTCATGACTTCAAATGATTTTCAAAACCAAACTTTTCTAAGAAAAATTCAACCTTTATCAAATTTCTTCAATCTTTTCTTTCCTCACTCCCCAAAATGCATTAAAGACATCAATAAGTTTAATTTTGAAAGGCCACAAAACTTAACACACAATCACATGTACCAAGTTTAACAACGTTTTGCTTGTGGTGTGTGCAACTAGTAAGTGTATGAGATACTTACAAGGTGATATGTAAACAGAGAGTAAACACACTTTCTACATCATTCATCACATAAGTTTGAAAGTGATTATAACCTAAAGAGTTACATCATATAACTCCCACATCTCTTAGAAAACACGCTTGCAATCATGCAATTTTATTTTCTTTTTCTTTTGAAGCATATTTTTCCTTGTTTTTCATTTTTCTTTTTGCTTATTTTATCTATTGTACAATAACACCTTAGGTATTTTGCTATGTAAGTGCTACACCTTACTAGCACAGCTTTTATGATTTGCACACAAGTGTTCATGATTGGTGAGTAACAGTGGTGAGATGGTTATTTATGCCTTTCTCCTAGGATTTTTTAGTCCTTACAATCAAAAGAATGTGACTTCAAAATCAAGAGCATGCGTTTAAGAACCATAAACAACTCACACAATATAAGCACTACATAGCACAAACTAGTAAAGTGCAGAAAAATAAAGCTCATCAAAGCTAAACAAGGTACACAGTCTTGAAATATAAATTTCATAGGCCAACCTCAATTACACATCTTGAAGATGTATAATACAAAAGCCTCCTTTTTTTTCTAATTTTCTATTTAAAAAAAAAAAACTAAAAAACAACAAAAAGAAAACAACCCTAGAATGCAATGTATGAATGTTATGCAAATGCAGACCTAAAGAAAAACAATTTTGGTCTCAAGGGATAGAAAGAATTAACACAAGGACCATGTTAGACAGACTCACTAAGGCCGAGTCTTTTACATCCAGACTCTTTTAGATGCAAACTTGGAGTTGGGATTTCTATTTGAATTGGCCCTAATTTCAACTCCAGTATTGGTATAAAGGTTAAGAACCTTTACTAGCTCATGAATAAGTACCACAGGATCTTGTGCTTTTAGCATAGACACTTTTTGTTTTGAAGCTTGCTTTAACGCTTGCAACTTAAAGCAATTTGGCCTAGTATGCCCAGCTCCACCACAAAAGTGACAAAACCACTACGGTTTGTAGTTTTTCTTGCTTCCAGATTTATTAGCATTTTTAGGTTCAGATCTACCCTAGTTCTTCTAGAAGCTGGAACTACTTCTTTATGTGCCTTAACTTCAGACAAAGCTGGATGAACAACAAAAGAGGATGTAGCAAGTACAAACTTAGGAGGATTCACCACAGGAATAAATCCATTCTCAGCAAACCCTAAACCAGTCTTATCAGAAATAGAGTTTTGAACATATAACATATCATCTAGTTTAGAAGTAAAAGTCCTATTTGTTCTCTAGCAATAGATAATTCTAATTCTAAACTTTTAACCTTTTCAAGCAAAGTAATGTTCTCAATCTTAATAGAGTTCAAAAGTTCATTAGCATCAAATAGCTTTAGCAGTAAATTCTTCTTTTCTTGTTCAAGAGTGTTTATCTTTTTTAACCCTGACTCAACATTCATAGCATCTTTGGCTACAATTTTGCATAGCTTGTTGTAAGCTTCTTGTAAATCTACCTTCTCAGAGAGTTCCCCATCAGAAGGGTTTTTATCTTGAAATAGTTCATTTCATCAGTTTTCCTAGGTCGTGGTGTTATTTACTTTTCCGCTTTTATGCATGATATGATAAATGCTTGTTTAACCTAGATCTAAAAAATAAACCTAATAATCAACTTAGTTAATTAATTAGGTTAAACAATTTGGTTTAAGGGGTCTAAATGACCAAACAATGACCCCTAAAATGGGCATCGGCTACAAAAATATGAGGATTTCCCAAACTATTAGCTACACCAAAAAAAAATCCTTTAAAAAAAAAAAATGCAATACCTTGAGAGATATTTGGTCAAAATCGGGTATTGAGTTGTTGCTGAATTCCATTGATAAAATGTCTGGAAGGGGAGAAATCCAAAGCCAGCTATCTACAGGTTCACCGATATCATCTCTTAATAAGGATAGATATTGATAGCCTTAAATGCTTGACATTATCTGATGGTGATGGTAGGGTTTCTCTCAATTCTTTTGGGATAATTACATTCTTCATCAAATCAAGAAATTAAAGAAACAAACATATTAGAGTTTGATATATAAAAATAACAAAAACAAGAAAGAAAAAGGAATGGGAGATATCAATAAGCAAATAATTAAAATAAATCTATAAATACCTTGGCCTATTCAATTATCAATTCCAATAATGTTGAATTCCTCAGCTTTGAGAGGAACTCAATCTTGTCAACATCTGAAGGAGCAGAAAAGGCCTTCTCTATTGGAAAATCATAGAGCATGAGATAAAGCTAAAGCATTTGAGGGAATGGATTTCATATAACCACCCATATATGAGAGTCCGTATAATTTAGGAGCATCAATCTTGATTTCAACCGGACTTCCGCAATGCCATAGTTCTAATATTTTGAGATGATGGCTTGAAATCTCTATTCTTTCCCAATCCTAGCAGCCTAATAGTATCATGTGCTCAAGGAGTGGAAGTCCAGAAAGATGTTCATATAGCCATTTCTGGGTTATTTCTGATAATTGAATACGTAACTCTTTCAAATTTTTATAAGGAAGCAGGTTGAGCTCAGATTGTAGAATCTGATCTACAGATGCATGATAAAGGCTTGAGTTGGAATAATCCAACTCAAGTTTCCTAATTGTTGAATTCCAATGTACCTTAATTGCCAAGAGATTAGGAATATTGGACAATTTAATACATTCAAACCCAGAACATCGATCAAATTTCATGTATTCTATGACAGGACACCCAGCAAGTAAATTTTGAATGATGTGATCATCTGCATAAACACACAACAAAGAGAGTTTTTTCAAAGATGGTAAGTTTATAGCACCACAGGTTGACTCCAACCTACAGCCAAGTAATGCCAACACAGTTATTGATTTTGCAACCAAAACACTGTGAGGCAAACGATAACACATCTGACCAAACCATCCAAAGTTAAGATCTAGCTCTTGGACATCACTCTGGAGCACAAAGCTAATCCAGCGGTTAACACGAGACATCTGTTTCCGTCTAGTGTTCAAGAATTTGTTAACGAGTGTAAAGTTGTTTATACGTACGTAGTCACTGCCTTCGGTGACTTTGTAAAGTATTGTCCACAAAATTGCATAAGTGACACTTTCTCTTGCTTTCTGAAAAACCCCAATTTGATTCAAAATAGTTTTGATCAAATATCAGAATTGGGAATGTATTCCATACGTGTTTCCAACTCCTGGTCAATAGGGTAGATAAATTGAACAACTTGTTTGGTGGGAAGGAATGTAAGGATGTGTTGAAGAACAACTCCTGGCAATGCAGATATACGATCGTCAACTACTGCATCTACACCATCATTAACTTCTACTTCTTGCTCCATAACCTTCCTTCAAAACTGTTTGTCGGACTCACGAGGACAAGGTTTAAGGTTCCTAAATTGTATGCCGTGGTTTTGAAAACCAAAAACTAATCTCACGAATGATCTCTATTTCTAAGCAAATTCAGAAATTTTTGGTAGTCTTACAATCTTACTAATAATTTATTTATTTATTATGTGAAAATGATAGTTTATTACTTTTCATAAATATAAAGAGTTTTAAACCAATTATTACTTAACAACATCGAGAGTTTTAAACCACAATTTTAAAACTATTAATTGATTTTCTAATACTTTGTTATTAGTAGTCCTGCAATTTTACACATTATTTTTTATTAATTTATTTATTATGTCAAAATAAGAGTTTTAAACCAACTACTGACTGAAAAGTTTGAATCAAACAGGACTAGTCTCAACTCTATTAGTACCTCTATAAAGGAAAGGATTAAAAGAGTCCAAATCCTTGTCTTTATTATAACTGTCGAATTGTTAAAAAATTTATTATTAATATCTGTTGCTTAAATTTAAATTTTACTATATGGTACTAATTTTTGTCACTTTCCTTTTAACAGTAAAATTTATACTGATTTTGGCATTTTCCTTAAAAGAAACTGGTAAGAGGATTGCATTAAAACCAATCCCAACTCGCAAGTTTTAAACCGTGTGGGCTGCAAAATAAATACTCCAAATTAAATTGTGATGCGGGCCCACGGATTATCAGCGTAGCTCCATTTCAACGCCAGCATCGTGCAAAACAATTAATAGTAAAAAAAAAAAAAAACACAATAATTTTGGACGGTGTTAGTGTGCCGCATTATTCCCTCCTCTTTTTAATTGTTTTGACTTTTTTTTTTTTTTTTTTAATTTGGGGAAAAAGTATTGGTTGGAGTCTTTGATTCCTAAAACATTCCTCCAAAACTGCAAATTGCTTAAAAGAGGAATATACGTGAGTTAGAATAAAAACATACTTATATATTAAAATTTGAGTTTGAATTATTTTACTTATTTTAACTTTTTATCTTATTTATTTTGGCACATTTTATAATAAAAAAAAATCTAATTTTATAGGAATAATTAATTTTTGTTGACTTTCAGCCAACAAATTACTCCAAATGCTTCTTAAAATGAAAGTGTCAGCTTTAAAAAAAATTATTAAAAAAAAACGCATTTTTAGTTAGTTGAAAATTGTTTGAACCTCAACTTTTTAAAGATTAATTGAGTTTTTATCCAAATTATTTACAAACAATATAAACCAAAAAAAAAAAAATTAAATTAACCCCAAACACATAAAATTTGTCAAAATGTCAAATGAATTTGTACAAATAATGATATTATAAATGAACAAGACTCCGATTTAGTGGCTCAACACGATATAAACATATGACAAATTTTACACTAGTATTCTTGTTTCATACTCAAAACACCAATATTTTTGCTAGAAACTCAAGTCATGTCCAATTAAAAATAATGCATTTTTTATACAAATTATTTAGGATTTGAAACCTAATTTTCTTAACTGGTCCTCAAAATAAAAACTTACTTAATTGGAGATGAACTAGTTTTTTTATAATTATTTTATTTGGTGTTATATCAATCTCATCTGGGAAAAATTAACAGACGGCTAAGAACACTGAATTAAGAAATATTTTTAAAAAAAATTTCTGAAAGAAAAAATAATTAATTCTTTTAGGACTTTTTATATTTTTCACCGTATCAAAATTTTTTAAAAATAATTTATTAAAGATTGCTTTAAAAATGGTAAAACACCCATTAAAACAAACTTTTATTATTTATGTTAAAAGAAGAGGAAGGTTTGGGTTCAGTGTCCAATATCACAAACCCATTAAGCTTATGACGTGACACATATCATTTTTGAATATAAGGCTTTGCCGGTGATTTGCTCCGATGATTAGGCAGAAACAAACCCCAAACCCAAACCCACGTGTCAGCTTCCTTTTATTGTTTTCCTATGTCTTAGTCCCAAATTCTCGATTCCTCAGACACCTGTGTTAACTATGTAATGTACTTCCCCCTCAAAAAAAAAAAAAACTATGTAATGTACTTCTTAGTTCTTTCTCTTTGTCTGTCCGTTTTTGTAACGGTGTTGCTGGTTTTATCAAGAACCCAACTGGTCGTTTTGAAAAAAACTTCTCTATTAGGTGAGGTTGCTACTTGGTACCAGCCTTTTTGATCCCAAATAGTGAGATCCATTTGCCTTTTTTTTTCTTTTTCTTTTTCCACTTTTTTTTTATTTTTTTGAATTGGATTCCTTGACCCATTTCGGTTTTTGAGTCATTTTAGTAGAAGAGCCATGCCTTTAGTTGGTAAAGTATCCCTTTGATCCAAAAGAAGTAGACCCATTTGGCTATTTCAGCCATTCCAACAAGAAAAATCAAATCTTTGGTTGATTTAAGAGCCATTTGTTACCAATTTTGGAGACCCTTTTGCCTGTTTGAGTTGTTGAAGAAGATTTGGTGTTTGTTTTACATTTTTTTTTTTTTTTGGTTGCTTTTGGGGGTGGAGTGGGTGGCTGGGTGAGTGGGAGGGACTGGAAATGAATAGAATCGAGGAGGAGCAAACTGCTTTCGAGATAGGGGTGGTGGTTCCAAAGAGGAATGTGGAGGAAGAAAATGAGGATTGTAACTGTGTGAAGGTTCTTGTTGATGAGTTCACGAAGGCTGGTTTGATTGTTGAGAGAGTCCAAGGTGTTGCTGATGAGTTCATCAAGGTTTTAGCTTCTACTTTGTCTCCTTATCTCTCTTACAATCTTTGTTAATTAGTGATTTTTTTCATGCCTTGTGCTGGTACATACCATTTACATTGTGTAATATTGTTGAATCTTATGGTATAGTTCAAGAATCTTCTTTCCTTTGTGGTTCATAGATGTGGCTTGCTAGGAAGCTAAATTATTTTAATTTCCGTGTGAATCCTCATGTTTGTGTATGTATGTAGGTACATGCCAGAATTTGAGGTGTTATGTGCATTTAATCTTATGTGTATGCACGTTCTATATGCATTTTAGGTGTTTCTTCACTGTGATGTATTAGTTAATAGGGTAGGTAATTGCTGTGGAATCGATTTCGTGGTATTAATTTGTTCTATTGATTATTCTGATGAGGATTTACTAGCGTGCTCTTTAAACGCTCAGGAGCAGATTAATTTCTAATTTAGGACGTTCATGTCCCTCTAAGAGAGAGAGGAGAAGGGTGAGAAAATGTTGCTTCTGATGTTTTAGTTTTTGTTGACATGGAGAAAATTTATGCAATTTGGCAATATTTCATTCTACATTTTTGCACCACACATCCCTTCTGGCTGACCTGAACTTTAAGTAATTTAAGTTTTACTCTTTGCTAAGTCGAGCTGCTGATTTTATCAATCTTTATTATTTCAGCTGGCAGCACCTTTGGAGACTTTGGGGAGGACTGCTGCTGAGTTAAAATTAAAGAAAAGGACCCATATTGGTAATGATAATGCAGTTTCTAGATGACATTTTTTCCCTGTCTAATTTGACATGTTTCATTTGTCCTCTCTTATGAGTACTAGAGCTCTTTGATTTTCATTAAAAAGAAAAAAAGTATGCATTTTATCTTCCTAGAAAATATAATATGCTCTACTCTATCTCAGGTATGGATCTACAATTTGAATGGGAGGAGGTTGATGCTTTTGTGAAACAGCTTGATGGTTCATTGTTCAGTTGGTTTGAGCGTTTTTATTGCTACAATCACTTAATATATGGGATTGTGAGTCAACTTTTCCACACTCATACCATTCTTTATCATGATATCCTCCCCCTCTCTTTTTTTCCTACATTTTTTGCTTCTATTATTAAGCAAATATAGTATACTATATGAAGGCAATCAACATTGCAATGATTTTTTTTTTTAAATGAATATTAATACTCTAAATATAAATTTACCTTACATCCACTGAATGGAACTATTTTCTACACCATAATCAACCAGCTACATGCCTTTATACTTCTTTTTAGAATTTGTCATAAATTGGTTTCATATTGCCCCAGTACACTGATGGCTCTAATATTTGATATTATGACCTTATGTATGATGTATAAAAGTTATTTTCCCAACATGTAGTTTGAACATGATTTATTGGTTAAGCTGATATACAGACTGAAATTTACAGGTGAACAAGAGCAAGTCTGCTGTAACTTTAAAGTATGATGGAAAAGAGTTCTGTTGGGAAGTTGGTGAAAATTTAGTTCCAAAATTGGAATCGGTGCATTTCATAAAACAAGTCTTTCCTTTGCATGGTATGATTAACTTGTCACAAAAATATTGTGGTTCTGGTACCATCTGAATTTTAAAGTAAGATGACTTTTGGTTGATAGATGAAATGAAGAGGAAGAAACTCCTTAAGAATTGGGCACTGAACTGGTGGGACATTACAGACCAACCAATCGATGAGATTTATTCATATTTTGGGGCAAAGGTAACTATAGCTTTATTTATAGTTCTTTTGTCAGTTTTCTAATAATGTCTTGGCCAACTTATAACAAGGAATTAATACTTTGCAGATTGCAATCTATTTTGCTTTCCTTGGAATGTATACACGATGGATGTTCTTCCCGGCTGCATTTGCTATCACTGTGCAGTTGATTGATTTTGGGTTGGCTACACTACCTCTTAATGTGCCTGCAGGCTGTTAATGTTTTTTTGTATATTTGAGAATCTGGTACAATATTGCTTATAAATAAATAAGTTGCTTCCTTAAATGCCTTTTCCAGGTCATTGCAGTTATTGGTGCTCCCTATTTTCTTCATAGGCATAATATTATGGGCTGTAATGTTTTCCCAGTTCTGGAAACGTAAAAACTCTGCCCTTTTGGCCAGGTTAGTCAATTATGTACTGAATAGTAGATTCTTCTTCCTATTTTCCTCCTGTGTTTTGTCGATTATACGTTGGTATCCTTCATGTCATTCTGTCTTGGTTTTGCTTTTATAGATGGCAAATCAGTTATTCAGTTGGAGTGGAGCCCGGATATAAACTTCTGGGCATGGAGTGGGGTTCCTTACAGTCACCTGTAAAAGCATTAAGAAAATGGGGGACTGAGAAAACAAACGAGAAAGAAGTGTACCAAAGAAGTGAGTGGTTTGGACATCTCCTGAGATTCAGAAATGATGCTATAGTTATCATGAGTATTATATTCCTTCAGCTGCCATTTGAGTTGGCATATGCTCATCTTTACGAGGTTATTGTCTCTGATGTTATGAAGTAAGAGTCTCAGTTATTTTCATTTAGGTTTTTTTCCCCCTTAATATAATGTTTCTTAATGAACGAAATTATGTTGATAATTTATTGGCAACAACAAGAATGTGTGTTCTCGAGTTCTCTTCTACTCAACCCTCCAAATGTCTATGGCTCTCTTATACCTTCATCATGTGTTCTCTTAAGTCAATTTAATATAAGTTATATCTGTGTTCTACTTCTGTTGTCTGAGTAAGATGATGATGCTACCACAAACCACCTCCATGAACCTTCCTTTTGAGTATTATAAGATTCTATCCATAATATTCCTTTCTTTAAATCCATTCTTTCTCCATTGATTTTATTTAAACCTCCAGACTTCTTTTGGCATAAGAAAGATGAAGGTTTAGAAGGTTTATCAAGGTGAGGTCCACAACCCTAGCCACCAGCCAATTCCTTGTCATACAGACTCAGATGCTTATCTGTTGCTATCATGTCAAAATATATTTCCGTTGTCCAGGTTTAGGCTTTCTACATGAAGGATGGACATTTAAAAAAAAAATTCTATTAAGTGATCTTCCCCAAATTTTCGTGCTAAAACCCCCTTTTTCCAATTTCTTTTAATATTGTATAAATTTCTTCTTGGATTTGTTAATGAAGATGACACTTTTCTAATTTTTCTTTTCAGGTTTGGGCTGACAGCTGTTTATCTGTTTGCTATTCAGCATTTTACCCGGATTGGAGGTAAGATATCGGTTAGGCTCATTAAGTATGAAAACAATGAAACTGCAGAAAAAAGGGCTGACAGCTTGGTCTACAAGGTATTGACTAGAATTTTCATACATCCCTTGTGGCTTTTCTTGTCCCTTTATGGGAGATTTACTGCACTTCAAGACCTAATTGCTCTTGCAGGTCTTTGGTCTTTATTTCATGCAGACATATATTGGAGTTTTCTATCATGCTCTCTTGCACCGCAATTTTTTGACTCTCCGCCAAGTCTTGATTCAGCGTCTTCTTATATCTGAGGTGAAGTTGATCCTTTTTTGTTTGGATTCTTTTAATTTAGATTTCACTGCTGCTTGGCTTGATATGCTCTTGAACTGGAAATGTTATCCAGGTTTTGGAGAACTTGTTGGAGAACTCTTTACCCTATCTTAAGTACAGCTACAAAAAATACAGAGTCCGGTAAGTTTCTTCTGTCTGCTGTCATGTCTTGACAACTTAGCCTTTTAGGGCATGCTTAATTTTACCTTCTTTTCGTGTTACCTGAACATGGGTTGATGCATCGTTCCGTCATCAAGAAAGAATAAAAAACGTGAAAAAGGATCATCAACAGGGAAGATCCAGTTTTCTTCAAGAGTAGAGAAAGAGTACCTGAAACCTTCTTACACAGCAAGCATTGGTGGGGATCTTGAAGATGGGCTGTTTGATGGTAATATGCCAAATAAATTTACTGTAAAACCAGATTCATTTTGAAATCATATTCAATTATATGCTTTTTTCTTTTTTCTTTTTTTGTTTTCTCAAAGTACTATAAATATCATTTTTATAAACTGTTTTGGAGAGAAGTCTTGGTTGAGTTAGAATTGTCAAATTGGATTGGAGTTATATGCATGAAACTTAGTGCGCATTTGGGAATTGTTGAAAAAGTTTTGACTTTGGCATGTCTCAGCTTTTTTTGCAAATAATCTAGCTTTTAACTTTTTGTAACACATTTAACATAAAAGTTTCCAAAAACTAAATCTTTTGATAAACAATATGCAAATAAGCAATTCCCAAATGGACACTTATGCTTCATGTGAGGTTTGCATCAACTTACTTCATTAATTTGTACTAGATATTTTGGTCTTTCTTTTTCTCCAAAAGTTCCAGTGATAATGTTAGCTTGTTAATTTGAACTGAAGAATTCATGTGTTCTGTAGACACGGAAATTGGAACTCGAAAGGTTTTATTCCTTGTTTTTTTAAATCAATCATGATGTTCTCATAATATTTCCATTTTGACTGATTATCAAGATTCACCTGCAGACTGTTTGGAGCTGGCTTTACAGTTTGGAATGATCATGATGTTTGCTTGTGCATTCCCCCTCGCATTTGCCTTCGCTACTTTGGTATATAATGCTTTTTGTGGTACTTACACCATGTGTTTTTTCTTTTCCCTTATATTTTATCTTATTTTTGAGTTTGTTTTGATTCAAAGTAAAGTGAATGATGAAGTTCCACAATTTGCAGAACAACATTACAGAAATTAGAACAGATGCATTAAAGCTGCTTGCCATGTTAAAAAGGCCTGTCCCTCGTGCTGCCACAACAATTGGTGCTTGGCTGAACATTTTTCAGGTACTTAATTATCTGGATGTGAGAACTATTTTATCATGAATACTCTTGGAAGAAAAACATCCACGCTTATTTCTACATTTAAAATACTAGGACAACACAAACTAGATGGGTGTGATCATGTAGATGCAACACCATGATGGACTGAAAAATCACACATTCATAGTTCATACAAACGTTTTCAAATTCACAAAGCAGAAATCATTGATTTGTCTGTTCACTGTTCCTAAAACTTCCCCCATTCTTTCAAAACTCCACACTAGATGCAAATCTAAAGATGGTTTTCTATGTACTCCATCAATGCCCAACTGATTTTAGTATGTCTCTTCAATTTTCAGTTCCTGATAGTAATGTCAATATGCACCAACTGCGCATTTCTAGTATGGTTTTATGATCATGAGGGGAAATGGAGCATAGAGCCTGGACTTGCAATAATCTTGGTTATTGAACATATCCTCCTGTTGATTAAGTTTGGATTCTCCCGCTTTGTTCCTGAGGTGACTCTTGTCTCTTTTGTAAAGTATCTTCTTTTCCATATCCATTTCTCTTACTTATGTAGAATATGTATAATACTATAATTTGAATTAAGATTTTTGGGTATTAATAAACTAAAGGTCATATGGAACTTTGTTTTCTGGCAGGAACCTGCGTGGGTTAGAGCCAATCGTGTGAAAAATGCCACACGGGCACAGGATGTGTGTTCAAAACAGCTCTTGAGAACCATTTCTGGTGGCAGAAAGATGTTTGGCGAGGTAAAAGAGAGTGAGAAGAATGACTTGTGACCTTCTCAATTTCTTCTCCACTGCATTTATGGCACAAAAGAAGAAAAGGAACCAGAGGATTTTTCCTGTAATAGTTCTTTCGAGCTGATCAAAGTTTTGAGGTCTGACCGTAGAGTCATGCTTGTTTATCCATGTAGAGAATTCTTGTACATTTGGCTCAATCTTGTTCTACACTTAGGTGGATAGTAGTTTTCTTTTAGGAAAATTTTGCATAGGGATTTCTAGAATGCATGCTTCATTTATGAGGAGGATTTAAAGCAAGATGTGATCTTTCTATGCAGAGCCTTAGAAAATATTCTCCTGTTTTTTTCTTTTTTTACAGTTGTTATCTGTATTATAATTGACAAAAAAAACATTACAAAAACCAATGTAGAAAATTTTTGATAAATATATACATCATGTTTGTTGTCATCTGTATTATAATTGACCAAAAAAAAAAAAAAAACATTACTAAAAACAAGGTAGAAAAGTTTTGATAAATATATATACATCATGTTTGTTGGTGCTCCTAGTTACTGTGGCAAATCCAATCTTCCATGCCAATTTGACTCACTACAAACTAGCACAACACCAAATGGGTTCGATTCTTTTTTGATTCTATTGTACATTATCTAGATCTAAACAATGCGTCACAAGAAAGTTTATTCAAGAACATGCTGTGTATAGTATGATACAACAATAACCACAAACCTTAGTCTCCAAATTCTTAGGTGTTATTTATGTTATAAAATGAATTTGACAAAATCAATATATGTACAATTTGCTGTTGTTGAGTTGCTACCCGCTAGCTGTGGTGGAACGATGGTCATGTAACTTTGTTCATGGTCTTCTTTCTATGACGGAATTGTACAAAAGAAATGCCACTGTTTTGCATGTAATATGCTGCCTCTTGATTTCAGGCAGAGCGGAATTTCAACCCTTACTAACCTGTGTAGAGAATTCAACCCGAAATCTCAACCTGTGAGAAACAAAAAAAAATAGAGAAAATACATGCCAAAGAAAACAATCACACGCACAAAACAGTATTTACCTGGTTCGGCAATTTGCCTATATCCACAGAGTTACAGGGATTTCACTATTATCAAGAAAAAGTACAAAATGCGACTACAGTTTTTCTCTCTCTCAAAAACACGTCAACAACACACACAATAAACCCTAATCACCAATAATTGGTTTTTATACAAAACGGGCCCAAAAAATTTTCCCGAGGGCATTGCCCCCAAACCCCCAAGAGGCTTGTTCATGGGCTACGACTTGGGCCTGTCAGCCCAAGCCTTTGCTCCATGAACTAAACCTCAGTAAATTTCCCATTAAAAACCACGCAACATTATTCGAGTTGGATCGAATCGTCAACCAGATCAAACATAAACTAGGCTCCACAAAGTCCAACTTGATTTTGGATATTTGTTCATTTTTTTATTTCAAGCTTGATTTTTCCTCTTTATTTTCCCTTTCTTTTAATCCATGAAAAAAAAAAAAAAAAAAAAAAAAGACTTGCAAGTGTGGTCACTGCCCTCGCACCACTTATTCCCTGATTATAATGAGTATGGCCCGTTTGGTAACGTTATTTGTATTTTTTAAAAATATATATAAGTGAAAAAGTGTAAAAATACGTATAATGTTGTTTAAACACTGAAAAATGTTCAAAATACACTACCAAACACCCCCAAATTTTTCTTATTGTTGGAATCACCTTATTGTTCATATTCACACTTCAAGAACAGAACTTTAATTTTTGAACTTTGATAGCCAACAAAAACCATGGGATATTTAGGTTTTGGTTTTGCTCACAACCTTGGTAGTTATGTAAAATCCAAGAACCATTTCAATGAACAGGCAATATAACTGAAAGAATCGCTCCCAATCCCTTTATATCCTCTCTTAAACCCAAACAGGCGAAAAACAAAATCCTTTCCTGCATGATAAATTTGGCCATGCATATCAATCCCTAGGCTCCGCAGCAAAAGGATAGCACCAAAGTTTGATTGATATCATGAAGATCTTCCTGCAATTTAGTCCAATCAAAAAAGAGAGAATCACACTACTGGGAATTCTTTATTTTTATTTTTCAACATTTTTGTTTGAGATAAGCTAAAATTCATTGCTCTCTAATTTCAATTTTCCACTTAGAGCATGCATCAAACATATATAAGCTCTCTGCCAACAACAAAGAATATGAAGTATTAAAGGCCACATTACTTATCAAAAAAAGTATTATAGGCCACATTTAATCTGTCTGTACTCCACGATGAAGTCAGCAAGAAAAAACCACAGGAAAGGGCATCATCGCCTTATAGCAAAACAAAACCATGACATACTTAACAACATTACTGATACCATGTAACAAGCATTTGCTGGGTCCAAATCCCTTCAATATTATGTCATCACACAACAATGGAAAGTTTCGAGCAACCATTAAACAATCTAGCCAGGTCTTGGATTCCCGGATTAAACTTAAGACCAACTTCCATTGGTAAAGCCTGTCAATTGTAACTTGAGGAAAAAAAAGTACAATGCAAAAGTTCCCAAACACTGCAGAAGAGAATCAAGGCAAGATAGCAACAGAAAAGTATAAAAAGAACAGTGCCAAATTGGTATCATTACATATCCAATGGTTGAGCAGTAAAATAAATCCTGAAGCAGTGAAATCTTAGATTGTAGTCTCAAATCTCTGAAGTAGCAGCAGCAATAAAGACTACATCATACCTTGCACAAACTTTTACAACATCCTTCAAGAAGTGCACTATGCCACAATCAGTTGACTCTTAATCGGAATCCTCATATACTTCTCCATCATCAGATACCTCATCAAAGGATCTTATGTCAAGCTGGTAACGAAGTATACCCCCGATCCCACCAAACCCTCTGCAAAATTGTGATCCCTCTTGGGATTTGTTGGTGACAAATTCAAGTGTGCAACCAAACCGCTTGTACTCATTCGCAAACCATTCAAGTAAAGGCAACTTCTCCTGAACCTCCAACTCTGAGGAGGTGGCTGAATCCCGGAAGTTGCTCTGATCAGCCTCTTGTTCCTTGTTCAGGTGCTTTATGACAATCTCACCTGTGGTACTGTTTTTCAACACATACCTGTTAATATCCAAGTTTTCCCACACAATGAGGGTTTCCACAGCACCCATTTCTAGAGTCTTCAACGTGTCATCAACACCAAAGACATATTTACCAGTATCCTGACTGATCTCCTCAAAGTATTTGCCAATCAAGCGTTTCTCTTGTATAAACTTCACATTGGATAGAATTTCTGAGGAAAGCTCAATGGCTTGATTGAAACCATTTTCCCCTCCATAAGAAACATCGACCACATTCAATATCTTTGCTTGTAATCGAGGATCAAACATATCAGACTGACTGAGCTCAGTCTTGAAGTCAGCTGAACCAGCAAGTATAAGCCCAGCAACATTAGGCTGACTTGTAGCAGGATTAATGAAGAACTGTGTGGCAAGTTCTGCAGTCTTTCTTACATAGTTGTGTCGCTTTTCCATTCGAAGACGAGCAAAACGTAGAGCTGACTGCCCTCCTCTGCCATGCTTCTTTGGTAGATCAACTGTGAACTTATGAAGCACTTCTCTTGTGTTTCCACTCAATGTCCCAAAAAGGGTGCCATTACCATCCATGACTATAAAACCAAACTTGTCATCAGATTCTAAAAGTTCATTTAGAGCTTCTGTGTGAAACTTATTGTCACATAGGTACAGTGATGCATTTATAGGCTTAAAAGGCTCAAAGTCAATCGTAACCTTCTTTTCCTTGCCATCTTCAGTAACAATGGTTCCAGTATAAAGCACCAGCCCATTGGGAGGAACCTTGTTATAAAGCTTTAGCCTCTGTTGAGCAGAAGTAATGGCCCCCAACACTGATTGACGGTTCACCCTACTTTTGATGTTTGAAGCAGTTCCAAATTCATCACCTAACATCTTAGTGACCCGAGATATTTGATCACGGGGAGGCATAATAAGAGAAATCATGCTGGTACCATTGCCTCTTGCAGCTTCCAATGCTTTGATCAACTTCTTGATTTTCCATATCTCAATGTTCTTATCCGTTTCTTGAGCATCTGCCATTTTATGTTTTGATAGACACGACAAGAACAAAAATACCAGCCTAGCAATAAAGGTAAAAGTTAGAAAAATATTAATTAAAAGTTTAAAAAAAAAAAAATGCATTAGCATCATCAACCTTTTAGTTTAATCATCAACCTTTTAGTTTTAAAAAAGGACTTTACAATCCAAAAACCACTAAAATAGGACCACAGAAGTATCATAAATTAGTATCATAAATTCACAAGTATTATAATGATTAAGTAATACTAATACAACTTTACAACAACAAATGATATGTGTTCCGCATATTATCAAAACATGAATGCATACACAGACAAAAACAAGGACCATGTGAATATTTATATAGAAGGGCAAAAGCTGGGAGAATTAGCCATTAAGTTGTCAAGAATATTTATCACTATAAAGCTCAGTTAGTAATTCTACATACATGCATGTATAATACAAGTACTTTTGTAGAGACAAGTTTTATATAATCGTTGCTCAGATTCAGCAGAACCCATGAGCTGCAAATTTTTACTGCAACTAGTCCTACAATGAGACCCTAACTAAGAAATAAGCCAAGAGCTCTATGCCATTTCCAGCACCCACAAAATTAACACACATACAAATCTCAATATCTGCATTTCCACTTGCAACAAACAGCAAAAAAGCAGATCATCAGCCACACGTGGAAGATTCACATACCCTTTAATAAATTACTCCATATCCATGCTTACAGATCCTAGTAAATAAATTTGTGCTAATTTTTACGGCGATGCAATCTAATATGCTTTCCAAGTGAGGCCGAGGGTATTGTCAAGTACAACAACCACCAAGCCTTAGTCACAAAATTTTGGGGTCGGTTATAGATAGTCAGGGTCGGTCACATGTATTCTCTTCTACCAAGTACTATCAAAAGTTTGACTCTCTATAACTTCCTTAATTCTCATGTCCCTTTTTCAACACTACTATAAATGTCATTAAACAAAAATAAAAACACTACCCAAGTTGTCAAAACTAGTATTTAGTAAGTATAACACAATGAACTGAGAATCACCCACCATTTCATTTGCCCCAACAATTATAATCAGCTTCAAAATTCCATCTAAACGAATAATCAAAGCAAACCCAAATCATAATCACCAATGAATTACAAAAACATGACAACAAGTAATACTATTAGTAGCATCAAATAGACCCATGACATTCAACCATGTAATAAGATTCACATGGGTACACCTATAACTAACTTAACTAACTATAATAAGTACGTTCTTTTTTTACCAAATTTGAAAATATTGACTAAATTTTTTGAAAGATCTGTTCCAATTTTGCCCCCAAAAAAAAGTTTCTAAAATTGTTTTTAATAGGATCCAAGATTAGTTGCGAAATTGGCGTAACCGTAAGATCATAACCGCATCAATATTTTCCATCCAAAAAAATAAATAAATAAAACAAAAATCAGTTAATATAAATCTCAAAGTAAAAGAATCTAAACAAAAACGAAATTTTGTTTAAGGAAATAGAACAAGAAAAAAAAAAGGTTATTATTACCTTAGTGGTTAGGACCAATTGGAGAAGGAGACTTGGAAGACTAACAGTGAAGCTCTCTGTCTCTCAAAGATGCTCCTAGGGTTTCTTTAGCACCGACTTTTGAGGGATTTTTTATTTTTTATTTTTTATTTTTTATTTGTCTAATTGTTGGGCCCACAAATAAAATGAGATGAAACTACAAAGTTGGAAATCTGGCCCAAATTTTAAAGGGCTACTGGGCCTTCATTCTTCTAAAACCTTAGCCTAGCGAATTTGATTTTTTTGAATGTAAAGGCACCAATTGATTTTTTATTTTTTATTTTTTTTATTTAGTAAACTTTGTATTCTAACCTTAGTTCTTCCTTCAATCATATGCTATTTTACCAATTAATTTTTTTTTATCTTCTAAAAAAATCCCTCGTGTAATGTTTTCTTTCATCCTATCTGAAATGATGAAATCATGGACTAAGGTGGCAGATTGGTAATGGCTTAAATGTGTAGGTGTGGAAGGACAAATGGCTACCAAGTTCCTCCACTTTTAGAGTTGTTTCCCCAAGGCTGAATTCCCCAATGGATCTTCATGTTTCTGAACTTATTGACTCGGAAAATAAGTGTTGGAATCTCCATTTATTGCAGCAGCTGTTCTTGCCGTTTGAGGTGGAGGAAATCAGAAGTATTCCACTTAGTTCTTCTCTTCCCCCTGATAAGCTCATTTGGACAGGTACCTCTAATGGGATGTTTACTGTACGAAGTGCCTATAAACTTGCTTTGGAATGTTCAGGCAATTTGGGTGATGCTTCTTCTTCAGATGGCAGTCACTTACGCTGTTTTTGGAAGAAACTATGGCGGCTACCAACTCCTCATAAAGTTAGACATTTTTTATGGAGGGCTTGTAGGGATATTCTTCCAACAAAATCGAATCTCAAGCGACGTATGGTGTTAACTGAAGATCTTTGTGATGCCTGTTTGCTTGAGCCCGAAACTTCAGGCCATTTATTTTGGTCATGTCCGAGAGCTAAATCAGTTTGGAGCTGTGCAGGTTTTTTTGATTCGGTTTCTGCACTTCATTTCAACAGCTTTATGGAGTTAGCGTGGCGGATGATTATGGTGGATCGGTGTGATGAAAATGCTGCTGCGTTGATGGGAACTATTGCTTGGCGGTTATGGGGCAATCGGAATGAAATGCGCAACGGTGGCAAACGGTTAAGTGAAATGGAGTTGTGTCGTGATGCTTCCATGTGGCTGTTGGAATATCAAGAAGCTACTGTTTTTGCATTACCGTGGATGACTGAATTGGTTCTTCAACAACGTTGGCTGCCTCCCTCTGATCAGTTGTACAAAGTGAATGTGGATGGGGCTATGTTCAAAGCAAGGAATGAATCTGGGGTTGGCGCAATCATTCGTGATGCTAATGGTTTGGTGGTGGCTGCTTTGTGCAAAAAAATCTACGCTCCTTTGGGTCCTTTAGAGGTGGAAGCCAAAGCTTTTGAATTGGGTTGGGAGTTTGCCAAAGATGTTGGATTACAGGAATTTATTTTGGAAGGTGACTCTCTCAATGTGGTTCGTGCCCTTCAAGGTTTATCATCTCCGCCTGTTTCGGTGTTGCCTATTATTTATGGGATTCAAAGTTCCACCCATGATGTTAGGGAAGTGTTATTTTCTCATGTATGTAGAAATGGGAATAAATCTGCCCATATGTTAGCAAAACATGCTATTGGTATTGATGACTATATAGTGTGGATGGAAGAGCATCCTTGTTTCTTGAAACAAGCTCTCCATCATGATGTAATGTTTTCTTCTGTTTAATAAAAGTTTTCAAGTTTGTTATCAAAAAAAAAAAAAAATTAGTTTTTTTTTTTTTTTTTTTGGTTCATGAGAACAAACTAGATTGGAGTCAAAGTACAAATTTTAAATTGCTTTGCAACTTCTTTTTATTAAGTAGTTTTGGCAATTAACTCAGCACATTACTACAAATACTAAAGATCATAAGAAAAACATAATTTTTTTTTTTTTTTTAAAAGTTCCAGCCTATGGCAATCATTACTAATGATAACACTTTATCATCAGACCAAGACACCAATAGATTTTTGGTATAGACAGAAATTGAACTCCAAATTTCTTATTTAACCATTAGAGACTTTACCAGTTAAAATAACTGGAACCCATGATACACAAATAATTTAATGGGAAATGCTAACAAATGCCCTTAGGGAAATGATTAAAGAAAATTTTTATGGGAAAAGAAAAAATAATAATTAATATTTTGATAGTTTTTTTTATTTCCAATCAAAGTAATGTCAAAACTTTTCTAAAATTGATTGTTAACTATTACCCTAAAGATACTCATTAGCATGACTTTAATTTAATTAACCACATTTACAAAAACACTAGGCGAAAAAAAAAAAGGAATTAATTATGGCTTTCAATTTTAGGGTCCCCCTTCTAGAAAGGAACCTTTCTAGAAAGAACTATTAGGACTTGAGTAAAACCTACATCAGCTGACCACACCCGCCAAAACCCACTTATCAGTTATCAAAGCAAGCCTTTTGAAAGTGGGTGTCCAACCTAGTTTGTTCTCATTAGCAGGGAAAAGCTTGTTATGTCACCATCTTAAAGACAAGATGAAAGAAGATGTTACATTTATTTTACCATTTTATTGTTAGTTTGTAAATTTTTATATTAAAGTTAGATAATAATTTATCATATTTCTTCACTCCAATGCTACTATTAAGATCAGATTAAAAATCCTAAAAATAAATGCCTATTTTCTTGGTGAGGCACCTTGTTAATCAACGACGTGATGACTAAGACATGAGTAAGTTCATAGTATACATAGGAATTTTCTGAGAAAAAAAAGAAAAGAAAAGAAAGAGAGGTTATTATTAACGTGCGTGCACGGTTGGATTTTTAGAAGTTTCTTTGGCAAAGCAAAAAGCCACCTTGCTTACCAAGCCATTGATTGATGAGTTTATTAAGTCTAACTAACTATCAAATAAATACTAAAATATTAGACAAATCAAGATAGCATATTATTGGAACTAATCCCCCCTAAGCTATGACATTTGACACGTTTCGTGAGGTTGTGTTTTACCTAACAAAATTAAAGAATTATAACACTTTGTTCTTCATTTTATAAAACTATATATATAAATAAGGTCAACCCACACGCACAGCTCTCTGTTTCTTTTTTTTTCTTTTTTCTTTTTTAAGACAAAGAGGATTTGAATTTATGGAGTATTGCTTCATAATTATTACTTACTAGTGTATAGCCATGTGCATTTGTATGTGTACAATAAAAAATTTTAAAAGAAGTTCAAATTATACACGGTATTAGTTTGCACTTTTTTAAAATTATACATTTCTAAAATATGTAATGGTTTCTTTATATATATATATATATATATATATAGATTATCATTATTTCAAGACACTAGTAAATTTTTTTTTTATGTAGAAAAGATTCAGTTCTATGTTTTTTTATATTAAGTGAATAAAGATTTTACTAATTGAGTTTATTGAAATCCATAATTTAAAACATTTTCTAATCAAGGTTATTGAAACTAGGGGCAGCTTTGCGCATTTGGGGCCTTAAACGAAAACCAAATTGAGACATTTTATATATTTAGATGACTTTTTTAAATTTAAAAAAAAATTATATTACTTAAAAAATTTTGTCTTGTTTTAGATGCAAAATTACTAATTAACCACAAAGATTTTTTTTTTTTTTTTTGAAATTCTATAAACACAAAAAATTTGACAAAAATTTTCACACCTGTTGATGTGGTAAATTGATAGTAGTAAGTAAAAATGTGATAGTTGTTTACCTAAATAAGAACTAATAAAAGCTTGCCAACTCAATTGTTGTGAAATTTTTTGTGTATTACTTTTTTTAAAGAAGTGTTTTATTCACAATATTTTCACAACAAATCTTAGGTGTTTAGTTGTTACTAGTTCTAATTTGACCTCACCATTTAAATTACTTGTTTGCCCACTAATAATAGCTAGTAACAATTTGACACTTAGGATTTGTTGTGAAGATATTGTGGACGCAGTATTTTTCTTTCTTTTTTCTAGTTTTTCATTTGACAAAAAAATATTATGTTATTTATTAACTAATATTTGAGTTCAACTAAATGAAAAAAATAACCATATTGATTAAAATTTAGAGGCCTTAAGCAACTGCCTCATTCACTATACCACATATATAGCACACCTTGATTGAAACTAATCCCAAAGCAGAGCTCCTAAACCTTGACAGAGTTGTTAAGGTAGGGTATGTTATACCAAACACAATAAAGAGAACAAATTTGGTAAGATTGAGTGTATATATATATATCCCACATTTTAGTCATGATCAATAAAAGAATATATAAATAAGTTCAACCTAAATCAAGGGCTTGGGGCTTTTTCATTTTTTCCCTTCAACTCTGTTCAAGTATTCACCATGCTTCTCATTTCTGTAATTAGTTAAGCCTAAAGATAGGAAAAGTAAAATATATATATATATATATATATATGAGAGAGTTATTTTTTAATTAGTCAAGTAAAGTACACAAGGATGCAAAATTGTCAAAGCATAAACCAAGTACTATAGGTGGCTCTTTTGTAACTTCAATAGGCTTGAATTATTTATATGCAATTCGCTGAGTCGTTGACATTTACTGCTATATAAAACTAGACTGGGGTTGCACACTTGCACTTGTGGTACAAAATCAAGTATATAGTTTGTTTATAACATAAAGGAAATGCATGAATCGTTTGTTCTTTAAAGTGCCTAATTTTGTTTTTCCTGCTTAATTTGCTAATATGTGAAAGACAAAGTAATACACGATACAAAATCAAGTATATAATTTGTTTATAACACAAACCAAATGCATGAATCGTTTGTTCTTTAAAGAGCCTATTTTTTTCCTGCTTAATTTGCTAATATACGAAGGACAAAGTAATGCACAATACCTTCTCAAAAATAAATATATAAGTAATAATATTGTACAGTAAAATAATGAATTTGTTTGTCTTTCTTTATAATTATACTAAATTTAATATTTTGGTTTATAAAAAAAATTGAAATTATCCTTTAACTTAAAAAAAAATTTTAAAAAAAAAAAAAAAAAACACTTGAAATTAAACATTTAACAATAAGAGCAACTTCCAAACATATACTAGCACCCTTCATATATTAAGACAAAAAGATAGGTTTCAACTTCGCTATTAATAAAAAAAGAAGGGGAAACTAAAATTTGAAACTTGAAAAATAAAAAGTGGTTTTCAATAACGTAACAACATTTATATAGATTTTACTTATATAAAAAATAGTTTTTTTTTAATAATTTGATAATTACAATGGAATAGAGATTTGAATATTGAACGTTTCTGTTGAAAAAGCTTGATTTACACTACTTTTAACATGACTATTTATTTCTATACGTATGGCGTGTTAATATATGAAATGTCAAATAAAAATACTTTTTTTTTTAAGGGTTCAATTCAAAAGATTTCATCACTTCGTAGGTTTGTCAATTTGTTAAGCATACCTGCCAATTGAAAACTACTTATATTTTCAAGAAAAAAAAATTTATTTCCTTTTCTTTTCTTTTTAATCTTATTCATCGAAGAAATTGGATGCAAAAAGACCATCACATCATTCACATGCAAGGCATGTAGCGTCCAAACCAGTGACAAGATATGTTATATATTTACACTGCAAGATCCAACTATTCATCATCTAACAACCATTACATTTCAAACCGTTCTGAAAGTAAAATGCTGATTAAATAACATTCTGAATTATAGGATTTGTTGAAGCATTCAACTAAACCTCTATAACCATCAATAATCCATGGTTTTGTAATTACATAATCCAGACAGAAAAAAGACAGAAGCAAGGAAAAAAAATCAAATTTTTATGGAATAATTATCATATACATTTCTTAAGATTAGAGCCCCTTCAGGCTTCATCTCCTTTGGAGTCTTCACCACAGACGCAAGCTGTTGCGAGCGAAGTTGTGAATTGCTTGTCTTGCTTGACCTGAAATAGCCCAAAAGATCTTCCAAGTTCTTGTTGCAAATTATTGTCACTTCCAACCCCATTGCAAACAATCAACCAACCCATCATTTCTTCAAGGTTAAATTACCTACTTGATACTCAACCTTTGACTTCTGTTTCAAAATCATCCTTAGAATCAAAAATTTTTTTTTATAAAGATTTTATCATCATTTGATGGATGGAAAATACTGATCTTACAAATACTTTTCATGAAACGGAGATCACTTCGATGATTTTCCATCCATTATATGACAATTCATATCCTTTCAAAACATTTTTGCATGTATAAGGACCATTTGAAATAGAGTAATTGAGCACCAAATATTAATTTAACCTGTCTTCAATACAAATGCACAACATAAAGCCTTCAACCAAGAATCCAGAAGAAATCCTTGATCTTCATGATGATGGAAACATATAAGCCATGACATATCCTTCAACTGCTGCTACGTGAGCTTCCAAATTTATCACTAACCTGCCGGGCATACGTCACGACAGCCTTAGCCCACCTCTTGATCTCAGCCTTCAACTTGAAGGAGTCCATCTCCTTAAGTGTCTTTCCTGGTTCTACTGAAACCTCCATGAAAGAGAAGCAGCGATCATAGCGTCCACGCTTTGCAGCATCGCCCTTTGCGCCTTCAACGTTGTTTAGAGACAAACTCTTCTTTACCGACATGGTTTTGGAGCTTCTTTGGCTGCTGCTCAATTTGCGGCCTAAATACTATGAATGTAGTTTTAGGAAGACATTGCACAAATATATAGTAGATGATTAAAACAAGGAAGAAACATGAGTATTCTAATGCGTGTGTGCTACAAACACATTGACTTGACTTTTCAATATTCCTTAGCAAGATTCTTTTTATATATGCATATGCAGGTCCATAAATTTTAACAATCCATCGTTTTATTTCAATTACAATGATAGTCAATGGGGAAAAAAATATGCTTGTAGTTTGCTAAAGCCAATATTAATTTTTTAAGACTAGTGCAGTAAAAAATATTCTGGTGTGAGGGGGGGTTAATGAAGTATTCAACAAAGACTTTTTTTTCTTGGTCATAAACTTTGTCCCTTTTATAAGACACCAGAATAATCTTCACCAAATGTTTTTATAGGTTCCATACTTGCTCGCTATATAAGTCTATAGAATTTTTTTGTTCATCAAAAAAAAAAAAAAGTCTAGAATTTTTTTGAAATAGTCTAACCAATAAAAGAAAAGGTATAAAGAACTATACTTTATAATAATTGATTGAGGCATTAATTGTCGTTCATATATTCTCATTCACTTTCTATACATTTTCTTGTTAAGATGGAAGCATGTATGTCAAACTCTAAAGCAGATTATGATTGGTAGCTCATTTGGGTCACGTTGGTACGATAAAGTTAGGTAAGATTTAACTGATTGAGATAGGGTTAAGGGAAACTCAATTGGCCCCAATAGTACAATGAAGTTTGATAGTATTTTAGCAATAATAACATGCTGAAAAGATGTCTAATTTCCTAAATAAATAATCTAACATAAAATGCTTCACCATTTTCTTTATAATCATTTCTCAAAAAAAAAAAAAATCTTTATAATCGTTAAGATTTTTTTTTTTTTTTTTGAGAGAGAGAGAGTTTCAACTTTTGGTGTCCGCTCCTGATGATGACTCTTTATCATTAGACTAAAATACTAATCAATTTTTGGTATAAGTAAGGATCGAACCCCAAATCTCTTATACAACCATAAAAAATTTTACCAATTGAACTAACTGGAACCCACTTTTTTTTTTTTTTTGGAGAAGTAGATAATATCTTAATTGGTAGTTGGTACACAACAAAAGTAATATTAGTAATAAGATTATGTAAAAATGATATATACGAATCACAAATTAACACCCTCACAAGTTATGGATTATTAACATACTTTTCTATTTTATTAGTAATAAAATTATGTAAAAATGGTATATACGAATCACAACTTGACACCCTAATAAGTTATGAATTATTTACATACTTCTCTATTTTATTAGTAATAAGATTATGTAAAAATGGTATTGTGGAGCCTGAGGATTTGACGAGCCCAGCCCACTTCATATTAGGCCCAAAGGCCCATGTTGAGGATGTAGGAACGCCCAAGGATGAAAGTAGGAAGCCCAAAGTTTCCAAGGAGCATTGCTGAGGACGATCCCGTCCTCTGCCTACCAAGATCATAGAAGGGAAGAGTGGCACTCATCCAAAGGCAGCCTCCCAAAGTGCCCCAAGGAAAAGACAAGTACAATAGGTCATCCACGGGAGCCCAGTGAAGGCGCAATTCAAGGAGACAAAAACACCTCCACATTAAATGCTCATGACTGACATACTGGCAACATTAATGAGGAAACGACCCCCGAACAGTGCTACCTGAGTTGCTGCAACCCATAGGAAGTCTGGAAAGGCGGCTGATGTGACAAGCACTCAAGTGGTGACCTGCACAAGCAACAAGTGGACGGTCAAGATCAACTACAAGGGAGTATATAATGTAAGAAATCTTCCAGAGGGGGGAGGGGGCAATCCCAACAGCTCCTGATGGTTCAATATACAAGGAAAAAGCTCCTCGGACTGGGCCGAGGATAAACTTTCTCATAGAAGCACGGCCCGTTCGTGTTTGAATGTCTGATCCACCCATAATAACCATAATCCCATTCACTAAGACCTAATCCTTTAACCCATTCTCTAAAAATTCATTCTATTAGGCTAACTGGGCTTGAGTCCACTCATCCAATAACGGAAATGCTCTACCCGGTCCCTACAGGTATATACGAATCACAACTTGACACCCTAACAGGTTATGAATTATTAACATACTTCCCTATATTATTTACATTATTACTTTTTTTATAGGAAAATAGTAACATCATTTATTTATATTATTGTACTTTTTATAGAAAATAGTGAGGAAGGTGGGAAGTGAAGTTTATATTGACATCATTTAAACAAAAAAAACGTTTCCAGAAAAACAAAATGACTGTTCCAATTAAAATGCAAGAAAAAAGTTCTATTATTTATTTTAAATTATATCACCAAAAACTGATTAGTGTCTTAGTCTGCTAATAAAGAGCTATTATCATAAACGAACGCCATAAGGTAAAACTCTCTCAAAAAAAAAATGTTCTTCTACCATATAACTTGGTTTGCTTTTTTCACTAAGGGTCTGTTTAGATACCGCTTATTACTGAAAACTGAAAACTTATTACAGAAAATACTGTAATAAAATAATTTTTAAATATGTGAATAATGCCGTAAGACCCAATTTTAAAGTTATTTTTGCTAGATTCCGTACTTGCAGGTCCCGTGAACATTGCACAGGACCCTGCCAAAAAAACGCAGACGCGCAAAACGCCACTCCTACCACTATCCAAACTCACACTAACTATTTTTTGTTTGATTATTTTAGTTAACATTTTTTTTTTTTTTGGAGAGATTATTTAACATAACTTTGGTAATACTAATGACGATTGATGGTTATTGGGTTAGTAAAGTTCTCCACAACCTCCTCTTAGCTTATTGTACATTTTCTTTTATAGGAAAATAGTGAGGGATGTGGGAATTGAAGTTTTCCCAGAAAAAACTTTTCCCAAAAAAAAAAAAAAAATGTTCCGATGAAGATGCAAGAAAAAAGTTCTATTATTTGTTTTAAATTATATCTTAATTTATACCTAATCTTCTTCTACCAAATTTTAAATTGCTTTGCAACTTCTTTTTATTAAGAAGTTTTGGCAATTAACTCAATCAAAGCACATTGCTACAAATACTAAAGAGCAGAAGAAAGACATAATTTTTTTTTTTTTAGAAAGTTTCAACCTATGACGTTTGCTCTTAATAATAGTTATTTATCATCAAAACAAGACACCAATCTGTTTTTAGTATAAGCAGGGATTAAACTTCAGATCTCTTATTCAACCATCAAAGATTTTTCCAGTTGAGTTAACTGGAACTCACGACACACAAATAACTTAATTAACCACACATTTACAAAACACTAGGAAAAAAAAAATATGGCTTTCAATTATAGAGTCTCCCTTCGTCAACGGATTACATTTTATTTATTTATTTATTTTATAACATAAGTAACCTTTCTAGAAAGAACTATTAGGACTTGTGTAAAACCTACATCTGCTGACCTCACCCGCCAAAACCCACTTATCAAAGCAAGCCTTTTGAAAGTGGCCGTCTAACCTAGTTTGTTCTCATTAGCAGAGAAAAGCTTGTTATGTCACCATCTTAAGACAAGATGAAAGAAGATGTTACATTTATTTTACCATTTTATTGTTAGTTTGTAAATTTTTATATTAAAGTTAGATAATAATTTATCATATTTCTTCATTCCAATGCTACTATTAAGATCAGATTAAAAATCCTAAAAGCAATGCCTATTTTCTTGGTGAGGCACCTCGTTAATCAACAACGTGATGACTAAGACATGAGTAAGATCATAGTATACATAGGAATTTTCTGAGAAAAAAAAAGAAAAGAAAGAGAGGTTATTATTAACGTGCGTGCACGGTTGGATTTTTAGAAGTTTATTTGGCAAAGCAAAAAGCCACCTTGCTTACCAAGCCATTGATTGATGAGTTTATTAAGTCTAACGAACTATCAAATAAATACTAAAATATTAGACAAATCAAGATAGCATATTATTGCAACTAATCCCCCTCAAACTATGATATTTGACACACTTTGTTCTTCATTTTATAAAACTAAATATATAAATAAGTTCAACCCACACACACAGCTCTCTCTCTCTATTGCAACTAATCCCCTCAAACTATGATATTTGACACACTTTGTTCTTCTTTTTACCTAACAATATAAAAGAATTATCACACTTTGTTCTTCATTTTATAAAACTAAATATATAAATAAGTTCAACCCACACACACAGCTTTCTCTGAGACAAAGAGGATTTCAATTTATGGAGTATTGTTATTACTCACTACTATGTAGCCGTGAACATATATATATATACGAGTACAATTAAAAAATTTAGAAAATGTTCAAATTATACATGGTAGTAGTTTACGTTTTTTTAACCATATATTTATAAAATATGTAATGGTTTCTTATTATATATATATATATATATAAAATTTAGAATTTAATTGGTTTAGATTTTTCGATTTTTACACTCAATAATTCATTTGCCACCAAAAAAAAAAAAAAAAACTTAGATGGACAAGTGGCGAAAAATTGAATTCCAATTAAAATCCAATTTAAAATCTAATTAGATTTGGACTCTTCAATTTTTACACTCAATAATTCACTTTACACAAAATAAAAAAAATTAAATAGAACACATGGCACAAAATTAAGAATCCAATTAAAATCTAATTGGATTTTCTCTCAAATTTGTCTATTAATATATATACTAGCTTGTAACCTCATGCATATGTATGGATATACTTAAAAGATATACATTAAGATGCATAGTATAATTCTTATATATATAATTTAAATATTATTGACAGTCATTCTTTTTTTTAACTCTTTAAAAAGTCTTGTAAGAATATTATTAGATAAAAAATGTAAATTATACATTTTTTAAATTTTTTATGTTAATTGATTCTAGGCTCTTTGATTTTTGTACGCAATAACTCACTTTAAGCAACTGCCTCATTCACTATACCACATATATAGCACACCTTGATTGAAACTAATCCCAAGTAGAGCCCCTAAACCTTGACAGAGTTGTTAAGGTAGGGTTTGTTATACCAAACACAATAAAAAGAACAAATTTGGTAAGCTTGGTTGTATGTATATATCCCACATTTTAGTCATGATCAATAAAAGAATATATAAATAAGTTCAACCTAAATCGAGGGCTTGGGGCTTTTTCTTTTTCCCCTTCAACTCTGTGCAAGTATTCACCATTCTTCTCATTTTTGTAATTACTTAAGCCCAAAGATAAGAAAAGTAAAATATATACATACATACATACATACATATATATATATATATATATGAGAGAGTTCTTTTTTAATTGGCGTAAATGCAATTTTAATCCCTACATTTTGGAGTCATTTGTATTTTGGTCCTTACATTTCCATTTTACCACTTTTAGTCCCTAAAATGAAAAATGCGTTCCATCTTAGTCCTTACCGTCACTCACTTAACAGAAATTGCTGACGTGGCAATCGAAATGCACTGCTGGCCCATTAAACGCTGACGTGGCCATTAAAAAAGTATTAAAAAATTTTAATTGGCATTTAAAATATGCCACTTCAGCTTTTTATTTTAAAAAAGAATTACTAATCAATTTTAGCGAAAGAAAAAAAGAAAAAACAGAATTAAAAACAATAAAATACAAGCATTCAGATCTAATCCATTTTAAACAAGAACATAATCAGAGATTGAAAGCTCTAGCAAATCACGTCACTTGAAGCCCACGGTTTTGAACAGAAAGTGAATGAGCTGAAAGCGATTTCTGAGCTCATGAGAAGCTTTTTCAAGAAAGAACTTGATCTTTCACCCCAAGTCACTCTCATGCTCGCTGAGATTCAAGTGCAACAAAGCTTGATGAGAACTTCCCAAATCACCATCAAGAAGCTCCATAATGAGGCAGACCACAAAGACTCTGATAGTTATTCACTGCAAAACCAGCTCAACGACTTGGTTTCCTTCAACAAGTCCTTAGAGAAGAGGCTAAACGCAACTAAGCCTCTGTCAATGTTCGATAATCTTAAGCTTAACAAATGCTTTTTCTGATCTAATCCAACAACAGAAAGTGCTTTTTCTTCTTCTTCAGTCAATGATCAGAGATTGAAAGCTCTAGCAAGATAGGATGTGTGGGTCGGGTCAGATTTGGGTTTGTGTTTGGTTGCTTTGTTTGGACTTGAGTTTTTTAGGTTTGCTGAAAATGGATTGCTGGGTTTGTGTTTGTATTCTTGCTGATGTTTGGGTTTGTGTTTGTTGTTTTTGTGTTTGGTTGACAAGAAATGGCAAGAAAATGCTAGAAAATCTGGGCTCTGTTCACAACCACTAACAACCCACAATTAAACCGATCTCCAGCAAACCCAAAAGATCCAGAATACCCACAAGAATAACAAACCAAAAAACTCATCAATCATCTAATCTTAAAGGCCAAAAATTCCAAAACCAAATCTAAAAATTCAACCCAGCAACAAACTGATTCTCTTAACCAGCAACAACCCAATTTGCTTATCTCCAAATTGAAACGAAAATTTGTGTGAGTGAAGGACTTGGCGAAAAGGAAATCAAAGAGGACTCAGCGTGGTCGACCTCGTGAAGCCTCCTTGCTCCGTCGCGAAAACGCTAGCCACCACCACCACTTTCTCTCTCTCTAATTTCTCAAATCAACATGAAGAGCCGTGTGCATTTGTGGGTATGGGTTGGTTTCATGTTGGGAAAGAAAATGAAGAACACATGTTCTGATCTTCGTGCTCTTCCCAAAGAACACATGTTGAAGTTTTTTTTTTTTTTTTTTTTAATTAAAAAGCTGAAGTGGCATATTTTAAATGCCAATTAAAATTTTTTTAAGGGAAATGTTAACGAGTGCCGTTGGGGCATTGGTTAAGAATCCATTTTAAAAAAGTTTAGACATCACTTTTATGATAAATGAAAAAAGCTGTCAAAACATTAATTGCTTTTTTTTCTTTTCCCATAAAAATTTTCTTTAATTGGATTGTTAACCAATGCCCTACGGCACTCGTTAACATGACCCTTTTTTTAATGGCCACGTCAGCCTTTAATGGGCCAACAGTGCATTCCGTTTGCCACGTCAACAATTCCTGTTAAGTGAGTAACGGTAAGGACTTAAAATGGAAAGCATTTTTCATTTTAAGGACTAAAAGTGGTAAAACAAAAATGTAGGGATCAAAATAGAAATGACTTCAAAATGTAGAGACCAAAAGTGTATTTACGCCTTTTTAATTAGTCAAGTAAAGTACACAAGAATGCCAAATTGTCAAAGCATAAACCAAGTACGATAGGTGGCTCTTTTGTAACTTCAATAGGCACGAATTATTTATATGCAATTCTGGCTGAGAAAAATGTCATATATATCAATTGTGATGAGAATACAAAGCGAACCAAACGTTCGGCTGAGTCGTTGACATTTACTGCTATATAAAACTAGATTGGGATTGCACACTTGCACTTCTGGTACAAAATCAAGTATATAATTTGTTTATAACAAAAACCAAATGCATGAATCGTTTGTTCTTTAAAGTGCCTAATTTTTTTTTCCTGCTTAATTTGCTAATATATGAAAGACAAAGTAATACACAATACCTTCTCAAAAATAAAAAAATAAGTAATTATATTGTATACTAAAATAATGTATCTGTTTGTCTTTCTTTATAATTATACTAAATTTAATATTTTGGTTTCTAAAAAAATTGAAATTATCCTTTAATTTTTTTTTTTTTAAAAGAAAAACTTGAAATTAAACATTTAAGAATAAGAGCAACTTCCAAACATATACTAGCACCCTTCATATATTAAGACAAAAAGATAGGGTTCAACTTCGTTATTAATAAAAAAGAAGAGGCAACTAAAATTTGAAACTTGAAAAATAAAAGCGGTTTTCAATAACGTAACAACTTTTATATAGATTTTACTTATATAAAAAAAAATTAGTATTTTTTCTCAATAATTTGATAATTACAATGGAATAAAGATTTAAATATTGAACGTTTCTAGTGAAAAAGTTTGAATTACACTACTTTCGACGTGGCTATTTATTTCTATACTTCTGATGTGTTAATATATGAAATGTCAATTAAAATATTTTTTTTAAGGGTTCAATTCAAAAGATTTCATCACTTCGTAGGTTTGTCAATTTGTTGAGCATACCTGTCAATTAAAAACTACTTATATTTTCAAGAAAAAAAAAATTCTTTCCTTTTCATTTATGTTCGGTTCTAAAGATTTAAGAATTAAATATTTAGAATCATTGTTATATTGTTTTGGCAAACCGAGATCAAAACATGTCTAGTTTAGGTGTTTAGGCAATGCTTAAAAAAGGGTGTTTCAAGTTTTGAAAACCAGTAATTTGTAGAAAAGAAAAGAGAGTTTCTGCCTTTCTCGACCGATCGAGAATTAGGCTCGACCGATCGAAAATCGCAAGCATAGTTTTTTTGCAAATTTTTAAACAGACCCAAGCCCGCAAAAACGTTTAGGGTTTCACTTAAACTTCTCCACATATGAAAGGAAAACCCCAGTCACATTTTGGAGAGTTAAAGAAGACTTGTGTGTTACTCTTTGTAAGATTTAAGAGGTTCTGTATTTTCTAACTACACAAGAATCTACCGGAGCTAAAACTACAATCAATGATTGGTAGAACTAGTTGTTGCATCAAGATCAACAAGTAAAGGTGATCTGAAACCTTTGAGTGGAGGAGTCTCAAAGCCACAAGCAAGGCGGCTTGTGTTGGTGTAAATCCAAGAAGAGAAGGAGTCCGTGGATTCGGAGTTTACACGTAGTCGTGTCAGTAAGTTACTACATGAGGTAGCAATAGATTTAGGGTTAAATCTTTGTAAAAACTTTGATTCTCTTATAGTGGATTTGGTTTACCTTAAGGATAGCTAGGTCAAATCCTCCCAAGGTTTTTACCTTGAAATGGTTAGTTTCATTAGTTTTCTTAGGTAATCATATCGTGGTGTTATTTACTTTTCCAAATCTTTATATGATATGATTTATTTGTGTTTAACCTATATCTGAAAATTAATCTAAGTAATCACTTGATTAATAAATTTGGTTAAACAATCTATTAAATGGGTCTAAACAAACTTTCAATTGATATCAGAGCAAGTTGGCTCTTGTTTATAAGTATCTTTACCTAGAGTTAATCTTTGACCCCTACTGTCGTGGAACAATTCACTCTCTTGTGATCCCCCCACACTTTGATAGGAATAACTATACTTACAGGAAAGTTATAATGAAAGCCTTCTTGAAATCTATTGATAAGAGAGTGTGGTTGTCTGTTGAGAACGGTTGGGAAAGACCAACCACTGCTATTAGTGAATGGACTACTGCCCAAAAAGAAGCAGTAAGCTATAACAGTAAGGCTCTGAATGCGATATTCAATGCTATTTCCATGGAAGAGTTTAAGAGAATCTCAAATGTGGAGATTGTTCACACTGCATGGAACATCTTGCAAACAGTGCATGAAGGCACTAAGGTAGTAAAAATTAATAAACTTCAACAATTAACATCTATATTTGAAAGTATTAGAATGTCAGATGATGAGTCTTTTGATGAATTCTATGCTAAATTAAATGATATTGTTAATTCCGCTTTTAATCTAGGTGAAGTTTATGATCAACCTAAAATTGTTAGGAAAATTCTTAGATCTTTGACTGAGGATTTTAGACCTAAAGTGACTGCCATAACTGAAAGTAAAGATGTTGATTCTATCCCTGTAGATGAACTTGTAGGATCTCTTCAGTCTTATGAATCTGACTTACCAAAGACTAATAAATCCAAATCTATGGCTTTATAAATTGTTGATGATGTTAAAGAATGTGGATTTGATGATGACCTCTCATCAACTGAGATTGCTTTTCTTGCCAAGAACTTTGGAAATTTTTTGAGAAATAATAATAGGAGGGCAAGAAATAGAATCACTGCTGATTCTAGGAATGTTAAGAAGAATGACACTGCTAAAAACAATAATGCTGAAAAATCTAAAGAAAGAGTAGGTCAATCTTCAAATAATTCTTTAGGACAACAGTGTTATGATTGTCAGGGTTATGGTCATATGAAATCTGAGTATCCAACCTTCTTGAAGTCAAAAGGTAAAGCTATGGTTGTTACTTTGAGTGATGATGAAGTTTCTGATCATGAGTCTGAAAGTGATCAAGAAGAGAATTTCATGACTTTCACTGCTACTGTTGAAGTAAGTGAAATTGAGACTGCTGATAAGAACCCTTCTAATGTGGATCTCTCTGAGAATACAGAATTGTAGGAAGCTTATAACAAGGTTTGCAAGATAGCAGCTAAAGATGCTATAAGTGTTGAATTAGGTTTGAAAAAGATAAACACTCTTGAACAAGAAAAGAAGAATATGCTATTAAAGTTGTTTGATGCTAATGAACTCTTGAATTCTGTTAAGATTGAGAACATGTCTTTGCTTGAAAAAGTTAAAAGTTTAGAATTATAATTATCTGTTACTAGAGAACAAATAGATAGAACTTCTACCTCTAAACTAGATGAGATGTTGCATGTTCAAAAGTCAGTTTCTAATAAGACTGGTCTAGGGTTTGTTGAGAATGGATCTACAACTGTAGTGAATCCTCCTAAGTTTGTACCTACTACATTATCTTCTATTGTTCGTTAAACTCTTTCTGATGTTAAGGTTCATAAAGTAGTATCTCCTGCCACTAGAAGAATTAGAGTAGATCTAAGTAAGTTTGAATCTAAGAGATCAAATCAACCTGGAAGCAAGAAAAACCACAAACCTCAATGGTTTTGTCACTTTTGTGGTAGTGCTGGGCATATTAAACCAATTGCTTTAAGTGCAAGCTTTAAAGCAATCTCCCAAATAAAAAGTGCATGTGCCAAAAGTACAAGATCCTGTTGCACTTATTCATGAGTTGGTAAAGGTTCTTAACCTTTATACCAATACTGGAGCTGAAATTAAGACAAATCCCAACTCCAAGTTTACATCTAAAAGAGTTTGGATGCAAAATACTCAATCTCAGTGAGTCTGTCTGTCATAGTCCTTGTGTTAATTCTTTCTATCTCTTGTGACCAAAAATATTTTTCTTTAGGATTGCATTTGCATAACATTCATACATTGCATTCTAAGTTTGTTTTGATTCATGTTTTTTAGTTTTTTTTTAAAAAAATATAAACAATAAAAAAAGAAAATCAAAGAAAAAAAAAGTTTTTGTATTATGCATCTTCAAGATGTGTAATTAAGATTGGCCTATGAATTTGCATTTCATGACTGTGTACCTTGTTTAGCTTTAATGAGCTTTATTTTTTTGCACTTTGCTAGTTTGTGCAATGTAGTGCTTATATTGTGTGAGTTGTTTATGATTTTTAATCACATGCTCTTGATTTTAAAGTCACATTCTTTTGATTGTAAGGACTAAAAAATTCTAGAAGAAAGGCATAAATAACCATTTCACCACTATTACTCCCCAATAATGAACACCTGTGTGCAAATCATAAAAGTCGTGCTTGGTAAGGTGTAGCACTTACACAGTAAAATTCTTAAGGTGTTATTGTACATTAGTTAAAAGAAAAATAAATATTTAAAAAAAAAAAACAAAAAGAAAAATATAGTCCAAAATAAAAAAATAAAAAAAAAATTGCATGCGTGTTTTTTAGGAAATATGGGAGTTATATGATGTAACTCTTTAAGTGATAGTCACTTTCAAACTTATGTGATGGATAATGTAAAAAGTGTGTTTATTCTCTATTTACATGTCACTTTATGAGTATCTCATGCACTTACTAGTTGCACACACCACAAGCAAATCTTTGTTAAACGTTGTACATGTAATTGAGTGTTATGTTTTGTGGCCTACCAAAATTAAATTTCTTGATGTGTTTAATGCATTTTTGGGGTGTGAGAAAAGATAAGAGTGAGAAAATTTGTTAAAATTGAATTTCTTTTTGAAAATTTTGGTTTTGAAGATCATTTGAAGTCATGAACATTCATGTCATATCATAAAAACAGTTTTTCAAATGATTCTGCAGAAAATTTTTCAAAATTTTTGTCTCTTTGAAATTCGACCAATTGAATTTGTTTTTTGACCGATTGAATTGTGAAGGAGAAAAATGGTTTTTTTTTTCCTTTTAAAAGTCTCGGGTTCTCTCGATTCCTGCCTAATTCCTTCCAATCAGTCGAGCTTGTTTTCATGTGATTTTTTATTCCTGCTCGATTCCTCTCAACCGATCGAACCTCAGATTTTAAAAACAAAAAGGAATTAGATCTAACTTTTTCAAAAGTTCTTTTTGTCTATCTCTTCGATTCCTCTCTTAATCCCTCTTCTCAAATGTTTTTTTTTTTTTTTTTTTTTGTCCTTTTTGTGGTCAAAGCTTCAAAAGTTTTCTTCATACACTTAAGGTAAAACACTTTTACCCTTTCTTTTTCTTCTTTTTACATGATTACATGCATTTTTCATGAAATTTTTTAAGGATTTTCACACATTAGAAATTTTGGGGTTTTTGATGAAAATAGGGTTTTTGATCAATTTTGAGCCATGGGGTTTTGTTCCTGCATCACTTAAACATGTTTCACCTGCTTTAATTTGAAATTTTTTTAGTTTATTTGAAAATTTTGAAATTAGGGTTCTAAGTACTTGAAAAATTGGGGATTTTGTGAAATTGGGCAAAATTGAGTAAAATTGACTTCTGATATTGATAAATTGAGTTATTATAACTTGTAGTTTACTTATTAATGTGTTCAATTTGTCAATATAAGGATTTTTTAGAGTTAATTGGTTTTCAAATTGGGAATTTTCTAAAATTCTTGAAATTTCCTTTGTCAATTTTTCAAATTGTGATGATTTTGGACTGTTTAAGGGCATTAAATCATGCATCATATGAGTTTAAAAGTCATGCATCATATATTTTTCAAATTGCATGTTATCTTGTCTCTAATCCTTCTTATGCAATCTGCCCTTAGTTTTTGTTGTTTTTCCTTATTTCTAATTCTTAGTCATGGTTCCTAAGGTTGGTAGGAAATTCAAAACTAGAGTAAATAAGAACACTAAGTCTTCCACTTCTCGTTCTACCCATTTTGATAGTGTTAGGTTTCTCACTGATAAGTGTGAAGACACTTATGAAACCTTGACCAAATATAGGTCTATCTGGGGTGAGAGGGATATAGTTTTGAGTGAGCTAGACCCTTCTATTCATAGGAACTTTGTGTCTAGGAATTGGGTTTCCTTGTGTGAGGTGTCTGATCCTCCTCCTGCTATTTTGATTAGAGAGTTTTACTCTAATCTTTCTGTGTATTCTGAGGCCACAAGTGGTCATTACTTGACTTCTTGGATTAGAGGTCACAAATTCACAATAAATAAGCAAATAGTATCTAAAGCTTTAGGAGTGACTATTGTTCGTAAACCCACATACCCATACACTAAGTTTCCTGCTGTTGATGACATGATGTCACTTCTTTGTGGTCATCATGTTTCTTGGGGTTCTGAACCAAGAATCAATTCTTGTGAATTTACTGAGCTTAATTCTTTATATTTAAGAATTACATGTCATAACATCTATCCCATCTCATATGTTCATACTGTTCCTATAGAGAGATGTGCTTTTCTTTTTGCTTTTGTCACTAATGGTTGTATGTGTTTTCCTTCCATGTTTATTCAAACCATTGTTGATATCTCTAGGAGTAAGGGTAAGAGTCAGAGGTTGTTCTTTCCTATGTTCATTTTTAGGATTTTAAGGTTTTTAGAGTTATATGAGTTTCCTCCTTTAGAATTAGTACATATCACTGCCCCTATAAGAGCCACCTATCTTAGACAGCGACAGGCACAGATGAAGAGTGTTGAACCAAGTATTGGGACGTCTAAGGGATCACGAGGAGATGCTTCTACTACAGCTCTTGCCTTTAGTACTATGCCTGCTGCTGAGGAGATGATTGTGGATCCGATTGTTATTGTGGATCCTACTGGTGATGCTGAGGATATTGATCCTACGATTGCTCCTCCATTTTCACTCCGTGCTATGATGCAGTCCATCATGACTACTCAAGCTGCTCATGAACAGCTTCTTAATGAGTTGTTGATGGAGGTTGCCTCATTGAGAGCTGATTTTACGAATTACAGGAATGTTTTTCCACCTCCTCAACCCTTTGAGGACTGATCTTGCCTTTGGCAATACGTAACAAAAAGGGCAAGTAGATTTAGAACTTTTTGTACATAGGGGGTGTAGACTTATTTTGTTTAGGGGGAGTTTTAATGAGTTTTGATGTCTTTACATATCAGTTTTTGATGTATTTTGTTTATTTATCTTTGTGTTTATTTATTTATTATGTCTTTGATTCACAAACATTAATGTATTATTGATTATGATAGTTGATGATTATGAGGTTATATATTTTGATGTGTTCACAATCTATTTATGTGTATTATGAATTCAAAGTTTAAATTTTGTTTTAGTATGTTATACTACATTTTCCACACATGCGTTTATGGGTTATATTTAGTGTTTCAGGAATTTACAAGTTAAGTCTTTCTACAACTACTGTCTATTCTAGCAACTAATAGTTAGTAGTTGTGTAAGATTTGTATTAGGGCAACAATTTGTATTTGAGCTGGTAATTGATTTAAGCATTACATATTATATGTGTGTTTTGTCACGGATTGCCAAAGAGAGAGATTGTTATGTTCTAAATATTTAAGAATTAAATATTTAGAATCATATATTGTTGTATTGTGTTGACAAACCAAGATCAAAACATATCTAGTCTAGGTGTCTAGGCAATGCTTAAATAAGGGTGTTTCAAGTTTTGAAGACCAACTGTTTGCAGAAAAGAAAAGTGAGGTTCTACCTTTCTCAACCAATCAAGAATTAGGCTCGACCAATCGAAAATCGAAGGCATAGTTTTTTTTGCAGATTTTTAAATAGGCCCAAGCTCGCGAAAACGTTTAAGGTTTCTGTACCTTCTAACTACACAAAAATCTACCAGAGCTAAAACTACAATCAAGGATTGGTAGAACTAGTTGTTGAATCAAGATCAACAAGTAAAGGTGATTTGAAACTACAATCAACAATCAGTTTCATTGGTTTTCTTGAGTAATCATATCGTGATGTTATTTACTTTTCCGCATCTTAACATGATATGATTATTTGTGTTTAACCTAGATCTGAAAATTAATTTAAGTAATCACTTGATTAATAAATTATGTTAAACAATCTGTTAAAGGGTCTAAAGAAACTTTCATTTTCTTTTTAATCTTATTCCATCGAAGAAATTGGATGCAAGAAGACCATCACATCATTCACATGCAAGGCATGTAGCGTCCAAACCAGTGACAAGATATGTTATATATTTACACTGTACGATCCAACTATTCATCATCTAACAACCATTACATTTCAAACCGTTCTGAAAGTAAAATGCTGATTAAATAATATTCTGAATTATAGGCTTTGTTGAAGCATTCAACTTAACCTCTATAACCATCAATAATCTATGGTTTTGTAATTGCATAATCCAAACAGAAAAAAGACAGAAGCAAGGAAAAAAAATCAAATTTTTATGGAATAATTATCATATACATTTCTTAAGATCAGGCTTCATCTCCTTTGGAGTCTTCACCACAGACACAAGCTGTTGCAAGCGAAGTTGTGAATTGCTACCACATTATTGAACTTGTCTTGCTTGACCTGAAATAGCCCAAAAGATCTTCCAAGTTTTCGTTGCAAATTATTGTCACTTCCAACCCCATTGCAAACAATCAACCAGCCCATCATTTCTTCAAGGTTAAATTCCCTACTTGATACTCAACCTTTGACTTTTGTTTCAAAATCATCCTTAGAATCAAACTTTTTTTTTTATAAAGATTTTATCATCATTTGATGGATGGAAAATACTGATCTAACAAATATTTTTCATGAAACCGAGATCACTTCGATGATTTTCCATCCATTATATGACAATTCATGTCCTTTCAAAACATTTTGTATGTATAAGGACCATTTGAAATAGAGTAATTGAGCACCAAATAATAATTTAACCTGTCTTCAATACAAATGCTGAAATGCACAACATAAAGCCTTCAACCACTTAAGAATCCAGAAATCCTTGATCTTCATGATGATGGAAACATATAAGCCATGACATATCCTTCAACTGCTGCTACGTGAGCTTCCAAATTTATCACTAACCTGCCGAGCATACGCCACGACAGCCTTAGCCCACCTCTTGATCTCAGCCTTCAACTTGAAAGAGTCCATCTCCTTAAGTGTCTTTCCTGGTTCTACTGAAACCTCCCTGAAAGAGAAGCAGCGGTCATAGCGTCCACGCTTTGCAGCATCGCCCTTTGCGCCTTCAGCGTTGTTTAGAGACAAACTCTTCTTTACCGACATGGTTTTGGAGCTTCTTTGGCTGCTGCTCAATTTGCAGCCTAAATACTATGAATGCAGTTTTAGGAAGACATTCCACAAATATAAGTAGATGATTAAAACAAGGAAGAAACATGAGTATTCTAATGCGTGTGCGCTACAAACACATTGACTTGACTTTTCAATATTCCTTAGCAAGATTCTTTTTATGTATGCATATGCAGGTCCATAAATTTTAACAATCCATCGTTTTATTTCAATTACAACGATAGTCAATGGGGAAAAAAATATATTTGTATTTTGCTAAAGCCAATATTAGTTTTTTAAGACTAGTGCAGTAAAAAATATTCTGGTGTAAGGGGGTATTCAACAAAGACTTCTTTTTTCTTGGTCATAAACTTTGTCCCTTTTAGACACCAGAATAATCTTCACCAAATGTTTTTTTAGGTTCCATACTTGCTCGCTAAGTATAGAATTTTTTTGTTCATCAAAAGAAAAAGTCTAGAATTTTTTTGTAGTCTAACCAATAAAAGAAAAGGTATAAAGAACTATTCTTTATAATAATTGATTGAGGCATTAATTGTCACTCATATATTCTCTTTCACTTTCTATCTATTCATTTTCTTGTTATGATGGAAGCATGTATGTCAAACTTTAAAGCAGATTGTGATTGGTAGCTCATTTGGGTCACGTTGGTACGATAAAGTTAGGGAAGATTTAACAGATTAAGATAGGGATAAAGGTAACCCAATAGTACGATGAAGTTTGATTGTGTTTTAGCAATAATAACATGCTGAACAGATGTCTAATTTCCTAAATAAATAATCTAACAGATAATGCTGCACAATTATCTTTATAAGCGTTAAGATAATATGTAGATTAGTGCACAATAAAAATAATATGTAAGAATCACAGCTTGACGTCCTAACAAATTATGAATTATTAACACGATTTCTTATTTTACTTACATTATTGTACTTTTTTATTATAGGACAATAGTAAGGCAGGTGAGAATTGAAGTTTATATTCACATCATTTAAACAAAAAACTTTTCCCAGGAAAAAAAAATTTATTGTTCCTATTAAAATGCAAGGAAAAAGTTCTATTATTTGTTTTAAATTATGGGCAAAACACTTCCTTCTCATGAAAAAAATTCATATAATTCATATAGCAAAATCTTAAAACAAGAACCTAAAGAACAGCACCTAAGTACCGTACTTAAATTTTGCTCTTAAATTATATATTAATTCAAACCTAATCTTCTGCTACCATATAACTTTGTTGTTTATTTTTTTTCACTAACCAATCTCTGTTTGATCATTTTATTTAACGTGTTTTTTGATAGATTATTTAACATAACTTTGGTAATACTAATGACGATTTGATGGTTATTGGGGTAGTAAAGTTCTCCACAACGTCCTCCTTAGCTTATCTCAAAAAGTTAGAAGATTCGTACGCTATCAAAGATCAATATAATTGGGCTACCTCTGAACACGGCTTAATTTGGCATAATTCCATGGGCTTAAAAGCCATGACAAACCAGAGAAAATATACTACCCAAATTAAATATAACAAAAATATCAACAATCTCCAAATCATCTTCTTCTTCTTTTTTTGCCGAATATTCTCAAGTGAGGTTTTAATATTTTAGAAATCCCATATTTATTTACAACCACTGCATTCAACTTTCACCTTTATTTCAAATTTTTTTAAGAGATATTACATCTATAACATTTTCACAACAAATCATAAATAATTAGTTGTTATACGTTCAAATTTAAACCTAACACTAAGATTACTTTTTCACCCCAACAATAACAACCTGCTACTTAAAATTTGTTGTAAAAATATTTTAAAAATGTTGTAAACATATTATTTCTCAATTTTTTTTATATCTATTTATGCAATCATCCATAGTAGAGACTAAAATTTCCAAGAATTATCATATGCTTTTAAATTCATGAAATACCCAAGCCTAAAATCCAAAGGAAGGCATAATTTATTTCTTTTTTTTATCATTTCACCATTCGCAATAAGAGCAAAAACACATTTCTAGCTGCAGTTTTGTGATAACTTGGACAAGTACGATTGAGTTCAAAATTCAACTACCCAATAACCATATAGTAATTCAAAATAATTAAGTAAAAAGCCAAACTACATCTCTTTGGAAATTAAGAAAAAAAAAATGGCATCCCAAGAAACAGAAGTCAACGCAAAATGGAGATCGAAACAAAAAGAGAATCCAGATACCCAAATGCTACCAATAATGAAAACTACAAGATAGGCAGCACAATACAATTTATCAAACCCTCCTCACTTCCTACCAGGAGTCCTCACAGCCTGCCTATTCCTCTTCTTAGCACCAGATTTTGTAACTTTGAGGCTCCTGTGCACAGCACTCAACCTAGCAAGGGCGGCCTTCTTTAGATCTGGCCTGTAGTAATTATCTCCCACCTGCGATGGGTTAATCAGTGATTTTAAGAACATAATCTAGCATTAAACGTTACAGCATAGATAAATGCTAAAAAAGACAATGCTTTTGATAATTCAAAATCATAATTTGGGGGGGAGGATTTGAATCCTAAATGTCTCCATTGAACACACCAAGAGGCACCAATTGCATTACAAAGCTCTTGGTGTTTCAAAAAAAGACAATGATAGGAGAGTATAATATAAATTATAAGCTCACCAAATTTATTAATAATACCATAAGGAACACGACAACCAATAGCAGCCCACCTACATCAACTAATATTATACTATAGACAAGACACTGGTCAATTTGTTCATCCAACAAAAAAACATACAGCTCAATAAAAAATGGTTTGTACAGTTGAAGCTCAGAAGCCAAGCGTAACAAAAGTATTTCATTGAAAAAACCATAAAGTATGGTCTTCTTACATGTTAGAGGCTCATCACTGCAGAAAAAATAATATTTTGGAACCTTTGGGGACATTGAGTAATCTAATAGGAATGATGCGAATTACATATTATGACCAAACATATTTCTTAAGTGATAAAATACGTGAACATTCCCATAAATGACAGGACCTAACTTGTAAAACTTGTAAAATTACCTGGTTTGCCACTGCATTTGCCATCCTGCGGAACTCCTTTTTCATGACAGACTTGTGAAGCAAAGCTGCAGGCTTGTTCTGTTTCTTGGTCTTGGTTGTAGCAAGCAACACAGATTGATCTTTGCCCTCAGGTTGGATGGTCACTGTTTTCTTGTTTGCCAAACCTGACACATAAAAATCAAAAAATAAATTTCATACTACAAATAATAACCCAAAATTACTCCAAACCCAAAAATATGGATGGCTTAAGTCCTGCTAAGAAACAAAAGAGAAGACAATTTCACGAATTCCCTAAAGACTTGCAAAACAAAACAACAAAATTTAAATAAAGCGAGAAGGCTCAGATTTCTAATAGCATTTTTCAATAACACAACTTAAAAATAACACTATAGGAGTCTACAGGCAAAACATAGGGTATCTTTGGTTCCACACCAGAGAGAAAAAAGATTTTGTTCTTTTTTGAACTCCAGGAAGACAATTATTCTCAGATAACAGACACCAACAAGTCCACAGTTTCCCAAACACATTGCAACAACATATTTTATAAAATGAAATATATGTATATATTGATGAGTGAGTTTCAGCCCCAGAGAAAGGGGGAAGGGGAGATTCAAACTAATGACCGCCACTTCATGTGGTATAGTCCCCATCCAATTGCAGTATCATTGAGGTTTCTAACTAATAGAATTAGAAGCACGCACACACATTTTCTAATTAAAAAATCAAAGTAAACATCAAAATGTTAAAGAAGGGTTTTTTATCCAGAATATAGACAGCAGAAAATGTAAACTCGAAAGATGTAGATTAAAACATAATTTACCAATACTTTTCACCTCTATTCTATGTCAACAAAAAAATCCATTAATTTGATCTAACCAACCCACTTCCTCAAACCATGTGTTTCCTTTTCTTTCCCTCTATCTTCTCCACCATGAACATGAAATTCAATATTAGTCATCTTCTCTCACGTAATAATTTCTATTCAGACCATCATATTCTTAAATAATTCTTAAAATAAAAGCTTCTTTCCAAGATTTTGTGCATCTCCTTAGGTCAAATCCTTAAAATCCGCACAAAACAACTATAATACGCACTATTCTCTTCCCATTCCCTCAGAGACCAAACACGAACCCCTCAAAACAAAACAACACAATAACTAAAAAAAAAACTGTTCTATTCCTTTTATCTGCACCTAGATTAGAAAGCTAACAACAAAAAATTAAACCTTCAGTGTCAAATTATCTCGAAGACAAACCAAACAAATTTCCAAAATCAGAACATTTATTTCTCTTCATTTCCACACAAATCACCCTAAAACATGCACTGTTCTCCTCCCATTTCCTCAAGAAACCAGACAATGTAACCCCTCAAAGCCAAACAACAAAAAATCAGACAGACATGACCTCACAATCAAATAATCTCCAAACCAAACAAAATCCCAAATCAAATACACTACTTTACCTTCATTTTCCCAAGAAACCCCTAAAACAGCGCAATGCTTTCCTCAAAAATGAATCACTGCAACCCCTCAAGAACAAACAACACTACTAAATAAAAAGCTTCAAATCCTTTATCTTTAGCTAAATTTCTTAGAAACTTAACAGCAACAAAATTGAACTTTCAAATTCAAATCATTTCAACACCCAAAAAAAAAAAAAAAATTCTTTAACGCTCTGTTCTCTTCCCATTTCCTCAAAACCCAAACAAAACTATATAACAGCAGCAAGAACACCTAACATAAAAAATTTCCAACATTATCCAGAACCCAATCTTCCAGTCCTTTATCTTCACCTAACTTCGTCGGAAACAACAACAATAACAATAACAATAACAACCAAACCTTAGTCCCAAAAATGAAACTTTCAAAGAAACCAAATAACCTATAAACGAATCAAAAACACCCCTTTCCCTTCATTTTCCCACAAAACAAAAACTCCAAAATAACCCATTGTTCTCCTCCCATTTCCTCAAAACCCAAAACCCTTTCCCAACACTACTCAAAACCCAACCACACCTTAGTCCCAAAACTAAACACACTCAGAAACCATAAAAATCAACCTGTCATAACCTCACAATCAAATCAAACATAATTCCAAAATCAAAAACACCCCTTTGCCTACATTTTCCCACTGTTCCCAATCCACTTCCTCAAAAACCCCAAACAAACACACAGCAACAACAACTTAAAACAAAAACAATTCCAACACTATTCAGAACCATATAACTTGCAAAAACTTTCTCGTGAACCAAACAGAATAATAGAGAGAGAGAGAGAGAGAGAGAGAGAGAGAATGAGACCAGAGTGCTTGTAGGAGTTGAGGTTGTAGAGATTGTTAGGCTCCTTGCTGAACTGAACGCTGGCGGTTCCATTCCCAAACTCCTTCACCAGAAACGAGTTGTTCTTCTTCACTATCTCCCATATCAATTGCCCTGGTACTGCTGCCATCCTTGTCCTGCACCTCACCCGCACCAGATCCAAACTCAATTTCCAAAACCCAAATAAACAAACACAAAATGCACAGAGAGAGAGAGAGAGAAACCTGCTAGGGTTTTTGATCTGCTTCGCGAAGAAGATGGTGGGAGATTTGGGAGAGGTAGGATTTATGTTGCTATTTATATTCAAACCCTAATTTTTGTTTTTCTTTTTGTTTGGACCGGAGGGGTACGCTTCTTTGTCTCATATTACGCCTATGTCCTTTACTTTCTACGACGAGAATTGGAATTTGATACGACCACATGTTCCTTTTCGTCGTAATAAGAAAAAAAAATTTTAACTTTTTTTTTTTTTGTTTTGTAAAAACAAGCAAAAATGTCATGTTTGCAATATAATTCCAAATGTGTGAAATTCAATAAACTTTATATATTTATTTAAAGGATGGTTTCAAGTTAAACAATATAATTCCAAATGTGTGAAACTCAAAATTATTTCAAATTAAATCTTATAATTTGATTATTTTGGATCAAATCTTAGACTTTTGAGGTTGTACTATTTGAGTTTTAATTGAAGTGTTTAAATTGATATGAGTTAAAATATAGGATTTGATTTACACTAATAAACCTATAATGATTGATTTATTAAAGCTGAAATTTTAAAGTTTAAATTTAAATTAATTAGACTTTAGGATTTAATTTGGAATCATCCTCTAGACAGCAAATTTGGGGAAAAGCCTAATTATTGGTAACCTTTGGAACATATATTGGTTTGCGATAAATTAATGTTTCATATATAGAACAGATGGATTAAACCATTGATCATCTACTTATTCATTGCACTTAGAGAGCATGATATTCTCTTTGTTTAGGGTTTACTAGGTTATGCCAAAAGGTGTTGTGGTAATGCTACAGTTTGGAGCATGATCCTTCGTTATATCATGTGGGGTATTTGGTGAGAACAAAATGCTTAGATATTTGAGGGTTGGGAAAGATTGAGTAATGACTTAACCTTCAAAATCAAATTTAGAGTTTAACCATGGACTTTTGGGTTTGATTTGAAGTTTTAATTTATGTTTAAATGTTCAAATTGATATGTTTTAAAAAGTACAAAGTTTAATTTGAAACTAACAAAATTTTATGATTTAGTTTACAAGAGTCTTAAAATTCATCAAAATAGATCAAACTAAATATGTGTTCGAGGGTTGTTTTTCGAATTGCCACTCGTCGGCAATTGATTGGCCTTCCTTATTGATCATGATTTAGTTCAAGGAGTTGAATTCACTGTTGGGGATATTACACAAAGTAATAATAGAAGAACAAAGTTAATACAAAAGACAAACAGAAAATAGATAACTTGGAGTCACTATATCGTTTTACTTAGACAATATTTGCCTTCCATACTATTGTTGCTAAAGGGTTATCGCAAATTTGTCCCAGAATACAACCAAGATGTTGGGTTTTACAGATAGTAATTATGGATAATAACCACAGGATTTCTTGTGTTTCTCTCTAACTTACTATTTTGTTAACATAAGTCTCTACTTATACCCATAGGGTTATATTACATCAAAAGAGACGTATGGAGAGTTAAAATGTTTCATAAAACCGTTCACACGGCTTGAAACCTCTTCAAAATCTCAAAACAGTCACCAGAAAATTCTGCAGAAAAATACTGATTTTCGATTTTCGATTGGTCGAAAATTCCTTTCAATCAGTTGAGTTCCCTTTTTGATCGATCGAACAGGAATCGAGACATCCAGAAACTCCAGAATTTTTTCTTTACCATTTCGATCAATCGAGCCAAAGTTTCGACCAATCAAAAATACTTAACTTTGAATTTTCACTTAGAAAATTCCAGAACTTAAATTTTCACTTTATGAAACAATATTCTCCAAACTCAAACATCATTATTACAACCTATCCATGTATAAATCTATATATACAACATTCACCACTCTCATCTACATGGTTGGAAGAAAATTCCAAAACTTGAATTTTCACCTTTTGAAACAATATTCTCCAAACTCAAACATCATTATTACAACCTATCCATGTATATATCTATATATACAACATTCACCACTCTCATCTACATGGTTGGAGAAAAAGGTTAGCTATGCATCTTCGTGTATCACAACAGTTCACAAAGTCTTCAAAACAAAGGAATATGGCAAGCTTGCAAGATTGAAACAAATTATGATGTTAACTCTAGAACAAAGAATATTTATAGTTAGTGTAGTGAAGGGAAAAGGGTTATTTTATGTTTGGTATACTCATAAACTTATGAAAGTTATTAAAGGTTTGTTTTTGAATGTATGGTGATACCTAAATGCAAATGCAATTTTATAAATCTCTCTAAGTCGCTTCAAGTTTGTTGGTCTTTATGTTTACTCCCTCCTCCCCTTTATAGATTTATTGGTGTCACTAAAAAAATATATGTTGAATGTGGGGAAAATATATTGTATTTGTTGGACATGTTAGCAATTGCTGAGCATTTTACACTAAAAAAGAGGGTAAATGTTGTTGATTTTTAAGTATAATGTAGCTACTTGGCCAAAGGCAACAAAAAATGTTTTTGTAAGAGGGAACTAGTATGTAACCCGATTGTAGTAGTGTTAATGATGTTAGTTTGGATTATAAAACATATAGGATATTAGTTCAACTAGAACATTTGAAGGTACTAAAGTTGTTTTTTCTTACAATTTTCATGATATTGGTTATGCCAAGTTTTTCATTACATTGCTATTATGTATATAATTTTGAAAATCAATATTAGACACTACATATATAGTATCAATTTACAATCATTGTCCATGAAATTCTACTAAATACAACACAAAATAAAAGAATAAATTAGTCAAATAGTATCTCCTAAATTGAATAGAGATAGGTGCATGGAATCGTTCAGCTCAATTACAATTTGTTACATTCAAGATCCTGACATATAAAATATTTGAATAGAAATAGTATTAAAAATATGCTCATTAGTTCAGAGAAAAAATAACTGCAAAAATCTAAACAATTTAATTTGTATGGAAGGCCAACAAAAGCAAAAGTCAATTTTGAATCTAATTAAATTCTCTCTCTCTCTCTCTCTCTCTCTCTATATATATATATATTATATGTATATATTGAACTCCTCATTTTCTATATTGAATTAACTCACTTTGCGCAAAAATTTAAAAACTTAGATTGGATAAGAAATGTAATGCAAAATTAAACTCTAATTGAATTTTAATTTTTACATTAAATTAACTAATTTGAAAAAAAAATTTAAAAACTTAAATTAAATAAAACATGTGGCGTTAAATGTGCGTGACTTACTAGGCTTCGCACATTGCACTTAGGATGTGCTCAATGGCTCCTCTTGTGCCCTAAGCCCATCAGAGAGACATTGGACAAGCCCAAAACTTATGAAAAAACGACTCTCTTACCCTCCAATCCACATCTCCCAATTATTCCTTTTGTTGGGTATTTCCTTTCACGTATGGGCTTGGTCCACACAGTAAAAGCAAACGTGAAGAGTGACTTGTATGTTGGCCCAGCTGAAGCTTCTTTTGCTGATTGGTACTGGGCTTGTGGGTCCAGGCTGGTGTTGATTTACGCAGGCGCGGTGGCCAAATCTTAAGTGGGCCCATCTAGACTTAATTTCATAAGCCAAATTTCACGGTCTTCATCCATGACTTGTGCCTGATTTTGATGACAGATGGGACTTTGTAGGCCTTGTGGGCCTTGTAGTTACTTGACTTCTTTTGGCGAAAATAGCTCATTACCACTCTTTAGTAAAAAATTTAGCAATTTATTACTGTTTTAAAAATATATAGAGATTTATCACCTTTTTGAAACTTGAGTTTGTTGTGAAACTCAAGTTCCAAAAACTCAAGTTCTTTGAAAAAATATATTTCAAATTTTTCGAAAAATTTTTTATGGTACTCGAGTTACCATAAAAAACTCGATTTCGCCAAACTTGAGTACCCAAAAAGTAATAGATCTCTATATATTTCTGAAACAATGGTAGATTGCAACATAATTTGTAAAAATGTGTTATTTGGCTATTTTCGCCTGACTTCTTTTGTCAAAATTGCCCTTAACAGTAATCCATATATAAAATGTAACCAGCCTCCTTCTCTTGAAATCAATTCGAACGAAAAGAAAAATGCTATAACATTTTCACAAAAAATTCTTAGTGACAGGTTATTACAGACGGTCACTAGTAGGTAAAAAAGTAAATTATAATTAGTTTAAATTAGAAAAATAATAACTTGTCACCTAAGAATTGTTAGAAATGATATAAACGTAACACCTTATGAAGACCTTTTAACGTTTAAAGTTTAAATGCGATTGCAAAGACAAAAATAGGGCAGTAAGCAACAATCACCAACAGGATCCATGTGTGAAGGACTGTCGGCAATGGTCAAGTTTGGATGTTCTTACTTACAAAATTTGTTTACATTGACAGACTGAAGACTGCCAACGAACAACCATGGCCTTTGCTATATTTGTCAGTTGATTTAATTTAATTTCGTACAGCCATGGATCCCACTAACTTCATGATTTACAGCTGAGAGAGGACATGCACAAATGGGATCTACATGTAAAACATGAATATAATCAACGGATGATAATAGTTGCCATGACTTGCACATGGCCAAATGCCGAGATGCAACAAATTGACATGATTGTCTTACTAGACTAAGGATAGCAGGTGTAGTCGGTGGTTTTTTAATGCATTTTAGTGCTCCTAGTACAAAAATTGGTAGCAATCTAGATCTGTATGCCATAATTTTTGGCCTTTGCTTAAAAAGATGTTGGTGGAAATGACAAAAAGACATGTACAACAACACATACCACGCATGTTTCAAGTCTAGCCTAACTAAAAAGACAAATAAACACTAACATTATATATAGACCAATTGCAGAATTGTGAAATGAGAACCACCAATTGCACAAGTAGAGGCACACACACAAAGCAGCAACTAGACTAAAGATACCCCCCTTTACAAGAAATAATTCACACTTCTGATCATAAACAAGTAAACCTGCTAGAATAGTTTCAATGCCAACTCCATTCTTTTATAAAAATAAAAAGCTATAAACAAATTTTAAAGTAGATTAGAGTAAGTTCCTTATCATGTCCAACACCCAAGTACACTGGGGAATGAAGTTATTGCCTTTGAATCAACCTGAATTCATAAATTAAAATAACTAATATCAGGTCACCAATACCTAATACCAGATCACCATCTTTACACCTCAGCTAATGTTACATTATATACAAAACCCAAGAGAAGCCTCCATTTATCGTACTCCTACCAGTTCTACAACAAGGAAATTCACGAAATTGTACAGAAGAATTCTACCTTTGGGGCAGAATATTCGGTGCTGCAAAACCGAGCACAGTTAAAATAAAGCAGGAACTAGACTGCTGAACCGAATCAAAATACCTAAAATAGCAAAGAACCAAATTTAGGGGTAGAATCCAGCAACTGCTTCTCCCCAACCAAATTCACGGGTTGCTAGATGTTAATACACGGTGTGTTGGCCGTGCCAATCCATTCACTGCTTCATTTATTCTACTGAAGACTACTTTTAGTGGGATACAGGATACAACGGTACCTTTGGGCTTATCTACCACTGGTTTCCGCTCATCTTCGGACTGCTTATGACCAGTCAATGATGACAATTTCCGAATCTTTTTGGACAATAACCCAGATTTCTTTACTTTTGATGATTTGGTTGGTGGAAAACGTTGTTGCAATGCAACATGCTTGGTATGAACTCTTCCAGTTACCAAATTTGGCTTAACAGTAGCACGCATTTCACCAACTTCCAGATTGCACTGCATGCTGCTCAGCAGACCCACACAATGGCCATCATCCAAAACCTCAACTGTGAGAGGGTGACCAACAATGGCTTTACCATTCAACTTACTCATGAGGGAAACCAGTGGGACATGCTGAGGACGATAGCTGTTGGCTTTCACCTCGAGCTTGACATCATATAATGAAGCATCCGTGCAAATATTTCTGACAGGATAATCTGGTATCTGATATCTGGAGTGAACTGTAAAGCGGGACTGACGAAATGGAAGTGACCTTTGAGGTGTCACGGAGCCATCAGGTGATAGCTTCCCCTCAGTGACTGTCCCTCTCATATGAGAATCCCTCGGAGAAATATGCTTGTTCCAGTCCCGGAACCCATCAACCTGGCCTTCAGCAACCGGTTTGCACTTTGCTCGTAAGGTACAATTATATGAAGCAGGGGACCCACCAATGCCATTGCAATCAACTTTCTGATCTGAACCCTCAGAGTGCTCTATACCATCATCCATGTCCACATATTTTCTGGAGTCCTGTTTTCTATTTTTACCTAAATGTCTTGAATTCCTCTTTCCTTTTAACTGCCACTTTGAAGTATCTTTCTCTATAGTAACATCAACATTGGCTAAACTGGTAGAACCAGATTCATTAAGTCCCTCATTTCTCAAAGATGCAGCTTCAGCTCGACTACTTTGACTGGATTGCCTTCCCAAAGCCCCAACATGAGACCTTCCAGAGGAACAAGACACAGGTATAGGAGAAAAACCTGGGAGAATAGATTACATTATCAGCACAAGGAAAATTTTATAAACTTTTCATTAATTCACATCAGCTGAATGAACAAACAAAATACAAGATTATATAAACAGCAGTCTGCAGGAAAGTGACTCGTAAGAAATTCTGAGGTAACTTTTTCCAATGAAAGTAAAACTTGAAAATTAAGGCTTAAATAAACTCACATTTGTATTAGAGCTCCAATCATATAAAACTCATTACTGGATAACATACATCCATAAAGAAAACTAACGTGCAAATAAACTGTTACCCTCAAAAAAGAAATTGAGAGGCTATATGTTAAAGAGTCCAATTCAAATTCACTTGCACAGATGCAGGTATGGCACGTATAAAAAGCATCCAGCCATCCACATAGCCCAATCACATGTATCAGGAGCTTTGTGGCTAGAAACAGAAGTCCTGCTCTGTCAAAAACCATAACTTCACTTTTAGGAGCAACATCACTAACCTCTCTACAAACGCCATTTAAATTGCACTCTATTTTGTGAACACTAGGGCTAATAAAAAATTTTCCAATAAAAACATCATCTAAGCTTTCCCACAAATTCTTCTCTTCATCATTAATCTTTCGGTTTTCTGCGGCAAATCCCTTCAGTCTTCCCTTAGTCCAGCAGGTGTGATTCTGTAGTTCTGGCCTTCCTTCCTGTCAGCTGGAAATCTCTCAACACCATAAACCCACTCTCAATAGAAGCTTTCCCCCTCAAACAGTGTGAAAAGGTGCTAATTAGAAATGAGGGAACAATCTTGTTTGGCCCACCTTTTTTTCAAACCAGGAAGTATCCCTTCTATTTATTCCCAACTCAAAAACTATAGAGGACTTTATGGGGGCAAGAGTCAAAATCGACCTTGTTAGTGGGCCCTTCTTTCTAACAAAAGTCCCATTCTTTATCTCAACTCTATAAATTTAAAAACAGACAGAGGGGACTAATGAACAAGACATCTACAGCCACCAACCCTCTAGAACTTTTGGAGAGAGGGGACTCACAGAAGAAAAATTTTGCGTTACATTGTCACCCAATTCTTCCTCCACAAGACCAACACCGCCCCCCCACCCCCCAGAAAAAAAAAAAAAAAAAAAAAAAATGCTTTTTTTTTTTTTACAAGTAAACTCATGCATATATAGATGTGCATAAGAACTAAAACATGTCATTTCTCAAACACAAGTGCCTATGCAGTTCCCAGTTCAAGCTTGGGTTACGTCAGCAAGCAAACTCAAAACTTAAGAAAAAGCCGTGTGCGTGCAATGACAAGTATAAGCTCATCACAGAAATTGTGTTTTCTTATCAGCCTAAAAGTAAAACAAAAAAGGGATGTAGACAACCAACCATATGTATAAATGCAGTATCCTTTGTGAACCTAAAGTAATGAGCTTGATTTGTCTCATTTTTGGCTAAAAAAACCCCAAATCCAGGCATAAGTCCAGATTATTTGGTTGGTGAACAAATGTGCACAACCATCTAGATGAATTATTCCTATCTTTTTCTTTACAACTTGTTTGGGAGTGGGGAAAGGAATGGGTGGAATGCATTTTTTAAGGTATGTTCTATACATTGCCCTCTTTGGAAGTTTTGTGACAAGGACTATCATTTCATTCTCCCATATGCATTTCCTCCAAAAAGTGAACAAAACAACCCATTCCGCTCATTAATTGAGGACAAATTGCATTTTTATTCCCATTTCCTTAAAACACAAATAAAAAATAATAGGAACAATAGTAAAGGTCTACTTTTATTTTCTTTCTCCTCAATCTTTTATAAACTCCTAACTCCATTAGAGTGCGAAAGGGAAAAAGAAAACAAAAAAACCCTATTCCTTTAGGAAAATTATTAGACACTCCCGGAGTACAGTGACACGAAGCTCCTTCCTCTTACATTCATGGTAGGCCCCACTATGAATTTAATTAGTGGGATCCACCATAAAAGTGAGAGAGAGCACCATGTCACCATTCTGTGGGATTACCTAATAATTACTCTTTCCTTTCATTTCCATTCCTTTATAATTTATCTATTCCATTCCATTAGAGTCCTTTATGAACCCCCAAATGTATAGGTAGCGGATTTGTTGAATAGCTTAAAATTCAAATGTGCTTTTGTTTTCCTCTTTTTTTTTTCCTTGCTTTGGAGTTTGCCTTGCATACACCTAAGTTTTTTTTTTTAAAGAGAGAGAGAGAGAGAAGAAAGAAAAAAATGTGACCCAAACAGGAGCTATACGCATGCCATTTCTTTCACTCAGTGTCCCTAGCATAAGCAGTCTAAGCAGTATAATCTTAAAACAATAACAAATATGAATACAAACACAAAACTTACGTAGCCCTAAAGAATTTGGACGTATATATGCAGCATACCTTCCTAACAGACTAAGTTCTATTGTGCTAGAAATGAGTAAATTTATCACCATTTCAAATGAAATTTGCACAAGAAAGAAAATGGCCAAAGAAAAGGCTATGTACACTCAATGTTAATAAATTCTCACATTTTAACTCAAGCATACCTGCAGCGTGCTTTTCCTCCTCAAGGACCCCAACAAATGGCACATCAAATAACCTGTCAGAAGAATCGTTCTCAGCTAACCCATTTATGCTACAAACTTCATTCTCCTTTATCTTGTAATTGATATGGGAAGCATCACAAGCCTTTTCAGAAGCCTTTAAAGGGGCTCCATTCTCACATGAAACTACAGTGCTGTCCGAATTATTGTTAATAATCATAGATTTCTTTGACTCATTAGATTCTAATCCCGAAACCCTGCCATCAGATATACCCTGACGAGGTGAACCACTTGAACTGGGAAGTTGATCGCAAATAACTGGAACAGACACCATGGCTGTACTCTCCAAAACCTTTGTCAATGGTCGGCGACGGTTTTTCTTTTTCAAAAATTCATGAACATTCGCCACTTGAGATCTCTTTCTTTTGAGTGACGACGAATAACCTTTGCTACCATTGACAGGACTTCCATTAGATATGCAATTCCCAGTGCTAGAATCACAGAGTGGAGCATTATCTTGTTGAACCGTATCAAGCACCCCCCCAGCCTTCCTTTTCGACACTACACCCATGCCAAGGTCCTCAAGTCCTCTCATACGTTTAACTCCTTCTGTTCCGTCATCCTCCGAGTCATTTGGGGTTTTTCTTCTTCTTCCCTGGACAGATTGCACCTTAGCAGAACTATTATGATTTGGCTCTTCAAAAGATATACCAGATTGAGATAATTCTGGTGCTGAATTTGAATTGTCTTCAGAACCACTCACATTGTCACCCACGTCCCCATTTTCTTCAACAGAGTGGGACATATTAGGTGACTCTTTAGCTGAGCTACCATGGTCACCACCTGAATTCTCTCTTCTAAAGAAATCCAGACGATCCTTGCCAAGACGGGCACTCTCAATCTCAAGAGCATGGAGAATGGCATCTTCCCTTCGAGCATATTTAACAGCTTTTTTATTGGAATTAGCTGCAGAAGCCTTTGCTTTTTCAATACATTCTTCATACTCCCCACAACGAAATGCCTTCACCCTCTTTGATTTTTCAAGATTATACCAATCCCTGTACCAATAAACAAATGAGAATTTTGTCAAAAAGTAACACCATATAGATAAAGCAATAGAAAGCTAAACACCACACACCATACACATGGATGATTCAAAGACTGAAAAAAGAATTAAGTACAAAATACTTGGGAGAAAATTACATGTTAACTTATTAAAATAATAAAAGCAAAACCTAGAATATATCAGCAACCTTATTGTAATCCTCATAAGGGAACCAAGTAAAGTCTGAAGTTAGGTTCTAACGAAAACTTTTTTTTTTTTTTTTCATTGCAAAAGAATCTACGAGTAACTACATCCCAAACCAGTGGCCACAAACACCTATAAAGGTTTATATTTCTCCTAGTAAAGTGGATCTAAACATTCTTTGCAGCCTAACTAATTGCATACATACAAAAGCACAAGTCATACATATAGCAAGCCTCAGGCCTCAAGCTTAAGCCTCATAAATACATCAATCCAATATTTGCCTCATAGGCTCAACCCCCTCACATTGCATAACTAACTCATACCAAGAAAGCAAACAATGAGTCATCAATGCACTACTTGTAGAACATTGGCATTAAAGATTTATACAAAGAAAAATGTCAATAAAATAGAACGTCCTCATTACAAATTAAGAACAATATTAGTATATTACCTTCTTCTTTTCTTTTCTTTTTTACTTTTTTGCTGCTATTAACCTAAAACTCAAAATAAACAGTAGGAAAGGTTCTCCTACTCCACCAAATTAGATACCTAAAACGTTGACAAAGCAAGTAAAGCCTTCAGCCTGAGTTTAAATTCTTTGCAACAAAATTTCAGAAGAGACAATCACTTGATAAAAGACCATGATGATGATCAGTGAAAAAGTCACAGAGCTTCAAGACCAAAAAAATTTATTCAAAAGTATTAGAAATTACTTCAACTGGAAATATTGCTCTACCCCACTATTAGTGTACTGCTAATGTTAATGGAAACATGTGATCTTCTATACAATTAAAGTAACTTCATACTGACTGATATTCAAGAACCAGGTTGAAAGCTTTTCTTTTTAATGAGAAGTTCAAAGGGACACTTGAAAGATCAGATCTTTCACCTTAAAATTTATAGATTTCTCCACTCTCCCACCCTTAGTTGAACAGAACAAGCCCTCAAGAGGAAACTCAATAAATATCATTATATAAGAAGATGGGGTGGGGAAGAAGAGATCAATTCTTCAATAAAGCAGACGAGGTACAAAGGCTTCCTATAAACCATATATGGGGTGAAATGGGAAAAAATATGCTTCCTACCACCCAATTTTATCTATGCCAAGATTCGACAAACTCAAAGAATACACAGTGTACAAATAAATAAGCATTACAAACAAAATCTTAGCACATATAACAGCTTTGGAAAATGTATTCATGACATGGAAAAACAATTCAAAAGAAAAATCCAATAAAACAATATAGCTTCTATCTATTCAAAAGATAAAGAATGCAACCATAACAATGTCTATACAAAGGTGGATTTTTAGGGTCTCAAAATATTGATAGTAAAAACTCACTTAGCTTCTATCTATTGGTATTAGAAAAAGTAGAAAACAACCTGAGTACCTAACAACCACTACTCAGTACTCCCAAATCCCTCACTTTTATCTCTCTCAACCTAACCGAAAACAGAGAAAAAGCAATAGCACAACCACATGGCCACAATGGCTTGTTAGTCTTTACCCAACCCAAATCACCCCACCCACAGGCCACAACCATCACATGGCACCCATTCCAAAGGAACTGCCACCAACCAAACTATCTCACTTGGTGACATCTAGCTGAAACCACCTTTACCCAATCAAAACAAAATAGCCCCAGACACACCATCCCTAGCCACCAATCTACAAGTTGAGGTCCCAATCGAGAGTAAGTTTTTAAAATTAAAAAAAAAAAAAAAAAAAAACTATTTAAATCTGGACTGGTCCAAAATTTATTCACCTTCCAAGATATCCAAAAATGTACATTTCAAGGGGGTTATCCTTCAGGCTTGGTGACTAGTATTATAACCTTGGGGTACACCAACCAAGCAAGTCTTCTTTTTTCCCTTCTTCTTTCTTAAGCTCATGGGAGGAGGGAGGGGGGGTTTTTACTTATGTAGTATGAGTTTCAAAGTCTTTCCTATTAACCCCCAATGGCAAGAGAAACCTCGTGCTTCTGAAAACTAGGAACAATATAAAAACCTAAGAAGATTGCATCCTCAACCCTATCAGACAAACAAAATTTTCATAAAAATGCCTCCCCAATCACATTGCCTTTATATCAAGCACCAAAACCACAAAACACAAAAAACACTATTAACAATACCCCCAACATTGACATCAACCACAAGTACAACCCAATTAACATCAATGCTCAAACAAAACACTTTTTAACCAACAAAATTCTCAAACTCTCAATCATACAACAAACAAACCAACCCCCGGTGGGAAAATTAAGCTCAAATGATCCTTGAAACACTCAAAAAGAAAAACAACAAACAAGCCAGGACCTTTTACTTCCTATCTGAGTACCAACAAAACCATTACCAAAAGCTCAAATCTAAAAACCACACAAACAAAGAGAAACACCAAGGCAAATGCAAATTTATCAAAAACCCAATTGAGAACCAAGGCTAACAAGTATAGAAAGCAAGTAAAACACACTCACACGCTTGCGTCCTCGCGGCCCAACAGCTTCACAGGAGTCCCCGATCTTGGTGAAACCAAAGAGCCTTCAGACAACTCGTCGATTCCCATTATCCGACCCGGCCACCACGACCCGTTTCGGCGTCGGACCCAAACCAAACCGCCCACCGACGGATCGATGGCGTTGGATTTAGCTTCTCCAGAAGTACTTCCCATCTCACAAAAAAAACACCAACAACAACAATAACCAAAACAAAAACAAAACAGAACCAACAAAAAGGAAGAAACTTTGATCTCAAAACTCAATCTTGGCCGTCCATCTTCAAGTCCAAGAAAATAGTTATAGTCCAAATCCTCGGTTTCATGAAAAACCAGTGCTCCTTATACCTAAAAAACCAAAAAAAAAAAAAAAAAAAAAAAAAACCCAGATAAAATAAATATCAGAAAACATGTAATATTGCATGCAACACAAATCCCAGAAAGCCAAACACAAAATAAACTCGAAAAAAAAAATACCCTACATATAAAAATAGAAAAACTCACTGAGAAATAGAGAGAAGTAGAGGGGCTTAGATTAAAGGGTTTAAGGAGAAAAATGGATCTGATTGGAAGTAGAGGAAGAACTAAAAACGCGTACGGAAATAGCTTCAAAATGAGAGGATCTTTTTTTTTTTCAGTTATTTTAGAAAAGTTTTCATGTTTTTAAGGTTATTTTTTGTGTTTGGTTTGTGTCTGATCTTTTGTTTTTAGACTAAGTTGGATTTTTGTTTCTGAGATTTTTGAAGCACTCATCTGCGTTTTACAGTGCGGACAGAGAGAGAGAGACAGAGAGAGAGAGAGAGAGAGTGAGTGAGTTTTGGGTGTTTGGATCAACGTACCTTTTGGTATCTTTTTGCCCGGAGAGAGAGAGAGAGAGAGAGAGTTAGAGTGATAATAGAAAAAGGAAAATGGGTGTGAGATATATACAGTTTTATGAATACGGTTTGTTAAGTACTAATGTGATGAGCTTATCAAAACAAAAGATCTTATGTTCATCAAAAAAAAAAAAAAAAACACAAAAGATCTTAATGTGATGTAAGCAAAAATAAGGGAAAAAAAAAAAAAAAAGTTTGTGCCAAACTGATTTTGAAGGAATCTCTGATCTATAGTACCAAGCAATTCATAACCCTAGCAATTCATAAAAGATAATAGCCTCGGTTGAATGTCAAAGTTGTATTAAACTCGTGAAGATGATAAATTTACTTTTAGTCACATGTTATCATTGCAAGGGATAAAATTATCCATATTCATATGTATTATTCATGTTTAAAAAAATTACATAATTCTCTTCTGAAAAAAAAACACCCTTTACATGACTCATTAAATAGGTTATAACTCATTATGTGCTGGGTTTTAGTTAGTTAACTTAGTAAAGTCTAAAAAGCAATCATCATGAAACAGATATCATAGGTTTAAAATACTGTTTTATATACATACTTGTTAAGCTAATAGGACCCATAACTTAGAACTCTTTCTAACCAATATTACATTTATTTCACATCAAAATATATATATATATATATATTACATTTATTAATCAAGATTATTAGAACTAATCCAAGGTAGAACCCCTAATTGATTTGATTCTTTTGATAGATTTTTTTTTTTTTTTGAGAAAGTTTTGATAGATATATGGATTCTCATATTAAAAGTATTCATAAAATATAGGAATGGGAATAATAAGAATGAGGACTACCCTTTGAACTTTACCTTATTTTACTGTTTTTTACTATACATACATTTTCACAAATAAATTGCCCAATGCTTTGTACATCTATTTGTAATTCTTTGATTCTCCGAGGCCTACCTTTGACACATATGGTAAGGCTCGATTGTTGTACCAAACAAAATAAAAGAATCAAATTGCTAAGCTTGGGTGTGTGTGTATATATACACACACACATAGTAGTGTTTATTGAGTATAGCTTGGAAAAAAAAATTCACATAGTAGAATATATAATTTCATACATAGACTCAATTATAATAAATGTTTATTAATAATTATCATAATTATTAAATTTCATATTTAAACATAAACTAAAAATTAGAAGTGTCTAGTATAATATAATTGAATGTAGTGTCATTATCTTGTTTTTCTTATTAATAAAAATAAAGCGATCGTGTGGGGTGTAATTAATGACATGCACCTTAAGTAAAAACTAAGGTAAAAAGTAAAAACTTTACATTGTTTCTCTAAAAAAAGATAGAATTTTAAAGATGAAATATTAGTGTTGGGCGGAGGGGGGGGGGGGGTGTGTGGATAGGGTAAAAACTCATGCAAGTTAAAGTCACTGTGTATTTAGATTTTAGATTGATGACATATAAAAAAAAATACAATTTTTAGTTCGTATCTTGGTCAATCAAATATGTGTATTGTATATCTTCTTAATATATATATATATATATATGTGTGTGTGTGTGTGTGTGTTGTATAGCATTTGTACATGCGTACATTTAAAACAAAATTGTTTATCCTATTAAATAAAAATACTATAAAAAAAAATATACATTTTTATATGATTAAACCTCTAAAACACTCTCAGCAAACCAAAAAAAAACATATTCAAATTTTCTCATATTATACTTGTACAAAAAGATTTCAACTTTACTAGGCTCAAATCCTTTTATTGATAGTGTAATTGTTTATATGTTAACGTATGTCATTATATATGACAAAATTATCAAAATCAATATTTTTAGCTATATGTTTTGCTATTTATGTTAAACATCAATTTGTTCATATTTCGATTATAATCTTGAATTTTTGTTATCTATGAATATTTTTCTATAATTTGGATGATTTTATCTTGTAGCCATATAATATATATGTATGTATATTAGATTTAAAAAAAAAACTATAATAAAATTAATATGTGAGTATATATCTTTAATCTTCTTCTTTTTTTGGCTAAGTAGGTGAATGAAAGAATATATGAAAAATAATATATTTCATTAACTTTGTGGCGGTCAAAATCTTAAACACAAACATATATTTAATATATGGTCTAAGCAAATGACTTGCACAACTAATTTATCATTAAAACGAGGTAGAAATTTCACAATGGGAAGCTCAAACAATTGATTAAGTCAGAAGGAATAAAGAGGAGATGTTTTATTATATACAAATCATTTTCCCAAGGAGTAGGGAGTGAACAAGAAAAGGAAAATACAACATGACTCTCTACTTCCCTCTATTCTAGAGTTTCTTCTTTGTATTTCTTGACCCCCTTTCTATTGCAACCTCCTTTTCTTTTATAGGCCTTTTTTCATCCCTTATCTCTCCAGCTGGCCTGCTCCCAGCCAGATTTTTTTGGGATACTTGTCCCATCTTCCATTGGTTCCCCCCCTCCCCCTTTTTCATTATGAAACATGACTTTGGGAGAGGGGGGGGGGGGGGTGGGGTGTCTGTACTATTCAAGTTGTCCTATATGTATTTAATATGGAATAAATTAGGTAGAGAACTTCTCATTAATGTGAAGGTGACGATCTTTGTAAACCTTATCCCTTCAGGGGGTTTCCCGAGGCATATCTAGTAAGAGAGGCATCTCGGCTTAAGAGGGGGATTGGTTCCCTGAGATCCTTCCTTTGTCCACTATAGGGTCACCCGTGTTTATGACCTCAGATAAGAGTTTTAGTATTGGTGGCATACCTAGAATTCCGCGAGAATTGACTAGGTATGTTTCCCTTTATTACTCATAGAGATGGGCCTAGCCCATCTTTTCAAGTATGATCCTCCAAGCCCTTTGAGCCTCGGCCCGGAATTGAGTTCATCCCCCCTACAAACTTGTTAAATATTTTACTTAAAAACATGACTAAAAAGTGAAAAACAAATCTTATACATATTGAAACAAAACAAGTACGCTGCTTAATTGAAATATAATAAAATAAATTACTTAGCATATATAATCATTATTTTAATCTTGATTCTTTTTTCAAAATTGTAAAATACTCCTACATTTATTTATTTATTTTTATCTTCACTATTTCTGTTATATATCTTTATGCGTGCATAACTGCATATTTTGTATTGTATGATAGTAACTAGGGTTCATAGTTCATATTGTACAATACAAGTGGAAAAAAAGATTTGTAACATACAACATACAAAAATTCTCCTATTATTACAATCTTATTATCATGAGATAACAAGATTTTTTTTTTTTTGCACATTAACAATAGCAATGTATGAGACTTCCTTCTCCTTAGCTATTGGACTCTTTGACGTTCATTTTTATTAGCTTCTTAAATGACTTTTATTATTTAATTCAAATTGATTTTCAAAAAATATAAATTAAAGTTAGTAAATTTAACTACTATAGTCTATTGTCATTGATCAATGAACTTGAGGTGGGTTCAAGTAAAACTTGTCCTTTACTCGAGACGAATGCAAGCCACATTAAGTGAAATGAAATAAGATGAGTAAACGAGAAGAAATACTTTTGTTATTCATATTTGGGCCAACATATATAGTTATTGAGAAGGGTGGTATAACCATCGTACGCACCCTCGATTCGATGGTCACTTTACAAATATAAGTGCTTGAGGGGTGTAGGGGGGGCAAATACCTTGATTCAAGTCTCTAGAAGGAAGTTTCACACACATATACACTTAGATTATGTTAGACTAGAATTTCTATCTTGTATAAAATAAAAAATAAAAAAAATTATAAAAAGGTGGTATAGAAATTTTTTTTTTTTTTTTTTTTGGGGGGGTAAAAAGAGGGGATGTTTTATTTAACTAAGTAGTAGTTACAAAAGTTGGTCCATTAGTCATCCTTGAACAGAGTCTAGCGTTCAAGGATATTAAGGAACACTCTCTAGAAGTGCTTTTTTCCAAAATATCCCATATATAAGCAGATATAAGGATTAATTACAAAAGTAGGACATTGTGCATATTCCACTAAGCTGTTTTTTTGCATTACTCCTCTCTTGGCCAGACCATTTACAATACTATTAGCTTTGTAGAAAATGTGACGTGGTAGGACGGTTCTTACTCTACTTAGTAGGGCCCTGCAATCACAAATTAATGGAGCCATAACTGGAACCATAGTTCCATTTGATGTTAACCAACATATCACAATTTCTTAATTAATTTGTAGGTTTGTAAATTTGTAACCAAGTTCCCAGGCAATTAATAAACCTCGTCTAACTACCCAGAATTCTGCAGCCATTGGCGGCTCCACATGCAAGCCAGGGTGGTCACAGGAGCATCCTGACTTGCAAAAAAAATGCATATATACACTTGCAAAAAAATTATTATATGTTAAACTAAACTATTGTGATCACCGTAATAAAAATGTTGAACACCCTGACTTAAGAATTACAAAAAGTTGGGTTCAACAAAAATAAAAATAATGCTACATTCACGATACTTTTACGACAAATCCAATGTGGTAAGCTATTACTAATTCTAATTTGGGCCCAATAATGATATTATTTTTTTACTCACTAATAACAGCCTCTTGCATAAGAATTATTGTAATGTTGTGGAGGTAGCATTACTCCAAAATTAAATTTGACAAAAATAATCCTTAATCCCTTTTATAAAATTAAAAAGAAAAAGCTTATATAATAATAATAAATATTAGCCCAAATAACAACAAAAATAAACCAAACAAAAACAAGACAAGACCAAAACAATATCAAGTGATCAAATTATTCAACAAAAAGATAAAAATCGCTAAATATTCAAATTTGTAGCTCGTTCAACCTATTCAATAAAAGTAATTTCTAATTTCATTTTTCCCTAAAAAATGCTATCAAGAAAAATATTATAGTTGTCAGTTTTTCTTAATAGTGACGACAATTATATTCTTTTTGGTTTTGTAGTCGCAACAATTTTGCTCTCCTTAACAACTTGACTCACAGTTATAATAAATATTCAAATGATCACTTTATTAGATTTTGTATAATTCAAATTTTTTAGTGACTGCCCTAGAAAAAATTTATAGAGCTGTCATTGTATGCAACATTATTTGTACTATGTAAAATAAACTATTTATATAAATTTGAATATATGGAATTGTTGTTGTGTTGTGTTTTTTTTTTTTTTTTTTTGGTTGAAGGCCATTGATTCATAATTGTTGTTGGTTGTTCGCGAAGAGCAATAAGGTGAGTTCGGTTGTACTAAGGGAAGGTGGCATGGATTTGGAACTAAACCGCATATGAACAAAGAGCCCGTTTGATAGAAAAATTAGAGTAATATTATTTATAATATTTTGAGATATACATGAGTAAAAAAATATATAAAAAAATAAATGATATTATTTAAAAAATAAAAATAAGTTGGTTAACAATTCTATCTACTCTAAAATCCATGAAAAAAGCGTAGATGATTTTGAACGCAACGTACAGGTATATAAAATATTTTTAAATTTCTACACCTGTCCCACATGCATTATATGGGTCCCACCATCATTTTCTACGGTTCTAACATTATTGATGTAAAACACTAAAACAGTACATGTTATTACGAGTTTACCAAAATTAAAAAAAAAAAAAAAAAAATGTTATAGGCAAAAAGAAAAGGAGCTGTTTTGGGATGAACAAAAGAAAAGGAGCTTTTATAGACAGCTCTAATCATTTTGATATTCACTTTTCACTCTAATAATTTTAATTAATTAATTCTTTATTATCTTGCTATTATCTTGACTAACTTTTATAATTTGTTTGTGACCACAAGTTTTTGTAAACAAAGGGGTCTTGATTTAAGTGAACGAGAGATAATAATTAAAGTGATAAAAGAAGGTAGATAATAGCCACGTGTGTAAATAAAAAAAATTGATATATTTAAAAAAAATCACAAAAAATATATAAGTTATCATATCTAAATAGTAAATACACAAACAAAAATCCATGTGAAAGCATACGACATCTCAATCTCATACATTATATTACTGTTGCGAATTATATAATATTTATTATTATGTCATTATTATTATGAAACATCAAATATTATATAACAAAAGTTGACGTGGGAAATGGCCCTCCTTGTTTTGTTTCCGTTATAGGATAAGGCATGTGGCTTCCTATTATGATCTTTGTTTCCGAATAAGATTTGCAGTTCAAAAAAAATAAAATAAAATTTGTGATTATGTCAAATGCACTTAGTTATTACAAGAGTTGTAAAGTTAATCATTTAGTTATTGTCATAAAAAAAAGTAAGTTTTTAAGGGTGAGTTCTACTTCTACACGTGTTCTTAACATTTTATTTTACTAAAAAAAAAATTTATTGTCATCAAAATATTATATATCATATACTTATATAACAAACATCGAGTCTTAATAGTCATAAGTTTTTTTTTTTTTTCGGAGAAACAAAGTTTTTTTTTTTTGAGAACTTGGAGAAACAAACATTAAGTATGAACTTAAATTGTCATTAAGTATGTAATTAAATGTGTGTAATCTAAGTATATAATTAAATGTATGTAATTGTCATATTTGCTAAATTTGTCATTAAGTATGTAATTAAATAATACATTTTTTTTGAAAAAAAATTTGATCACATGAAAAAAATCTATAAAATTAATAAAAATAAGAGTTGAAAAAAAACCATAACTATTTTATTTGATCAACATAAAATTTTTAATGAATTTGGATTGAAAAATTGAATTGAATAAATTTGAAACTTAAATTATTCAATTAAACAAAAATAAAATTAGAAGTTTAAAATGAATTTCAGTCAAACTTAAAAGATGTAATTTGCACTTTAGCCTAAACTAAATAAATGCTAATGACTCAATTGGTCTTATGGTACCTCCTTAAGTAATAGCTAGGGATTGAGAGACAAGGAGGAATTTCAGTCAAATTTAAAAGGCGTAATTTGCACTTTAACCTAAATTAAATAAGAACTAATCGCTTAATTGGTCTGATGGCACCTCCTTATATGTACTAGTTACAGATTAAGAAAAAATGCTAAGATTATAACTTTTGACACAATTTTTACTATAATTTGCTTGTGTGACAAATTGTGAGTAGTGGAGTAAAAATGGTAGGTTTATATGGGTTTACGACTACCACTCACAACTTTTTATATGAATAAATTGTGAATAAATTATGACAAAAGTTGCGATTCTAATATCACTGGAGCTAGGGAGAGATTTGGATAAAAAGCAGAGATTTTTAACTATTTAAAAAGGAAAAAGAAAAAGTTTTAGTATTTTTGGAAAAATACACAATTTCGGAATTTCCAAAATGACAAAAAAAAAAGAAAAAAAAAGAAAAAGAAAAAAGACCCAAAGCGAAAGAACAACAACAAGCGAAGCAGCAAAAAAAGCCCACCTTAAAACCGAAGTGAGTTTGGGGTGGCCGTCTTCTTCAGCTCGTAGAGTCACTCTGATTTTATTTTATATTTTTATTTCTACATCCGGAGAATCACAGAACAGAAGCTATCAAACCGCTTTCAAAAACTCAAAAAGCCTATCACAGCCATGACGGGTATGCATAAATCTTACTCACTTTCACTATTTTTTTTTTGTTAGATAACTCTATTTTTTCCTCAAATATCAATCAAAATCTTATTTTTCCGATCTGGGTTTTCTTGTGACATCTTAAATCTGCTAAATTCCATAAATTTTTTTTAGTTCGTAGATAACCCAATTGCGTTCACATTAAATTTACAATTTTTGTTTGTGTAAAATATGCGAACAGACTATGCTCAGGAGCAGGAGATGGAAATTGAGGCTTTGGAAGCCATACTTATGGATGATTTCAAAGGTTTGTAATTTGTGTGATGCCCCTTTTTTTCTGCCAATGAATTTGAATCATAATTTTTGTTTGTGAGTATTGCTATTTTGACATGCAATATGGCATTGTGTTGCAGAAATTCACTCTAGTGAGAGTGGCTTAAATACTTCCAACAGATGCTTCCAAATAAAAGTAATCCCCCAGGTACATACTCATCCCTTTTTTTTAAAATAAAATTTTAAAATTTTAAAGTTACAGATTATTTTAGGCTAGGAAGCACAAACACTTCATTTGGGGTAATGTACCCGTGTTGTACCTGTGTTATTACCGCCCTGTTATATTATAATTTTTTAGAAATTGCTTGTATTGCCATGTGGTACCCACGGCCGTGTCCGTGCTTCCTAGGTTTTAGGCTTGGGTTTGTATAATGGGGGGACTTGTTAGTTAGGTTACGGTAGGAAAAGTTTTGTCCAAGTTGTTTAACTTGTGAAGCTGGACTCGAGTTTGTGTTCTTGCCACATTAATAGCAAGTGGGTGTATTAAATTCTAGAAGTTTGTCATTGAACCACAATTCTTAGACTTGGGAAGTAACAAGAAATGCATGAAATTGAAATGCAAATATTTTGTCACTTGCATGTGGTGTGTGCATGTGTGTTTGTAGCCACCGCTGATGCATTTTGTGACATTATGCAAAGCAGGGTGAGGCTTTTGTGTCAACTTTCCTAAGAATCAATTTCTATGTAGGATGTAAATGCGTGTGTTCAACCCCACAGATCAATCAATTCATTTTATGTGATGTATGCTTAATTTTTTCCTCTCCTTAATGTGTGGAGTTAGGAAGTTATCCTATGCACTACTTATTTGTAACAGTTTTAACCCTCTCTCTCTCTCTCTCTGTGGGGGGGGGGGGGGTGCCACTTTTTTGTCTAAAACTGTATGAATTACAATTGGATATAGTTTTTGGAATTGAAATGTAGTTTCTTGGGTATAGTTTTCAGAATTGTTACAATCTGGGGGAGGCGGATAATTGCCCTTTAGACCCCTTTTCTTTTGAATTGTGTGTGTGAGATTACAATCTAAGGATACTTCCAACTTTCTTCAATTTAATATTTTTTCTATTGCAAACAAATTTCCTTACATGTATTATGTTGCTTATGTTCAACAGGATGATGATGGAGATGAGTTGTCCTCTCCAGGTTATTCTTGTTATTTTTCTTTTTTTCTTTTTCATAATTGATAAGCATATATTGCTTCTTTTTCCTAATACACCCACAAAAATACACTTTTGGGAACTTTTTCTGAAACTTCTGTTGCAGTTGAGCTAGCTTTGATTTTCTCACACACAGAGAAGTATCCAGATGAACCTCCGCTTTTAAATGTAAAGAGGTTGGTATATTCTTCATGCGGATATCGCTGCACTGACAAGCAGTCTACCATTCTCCACTTTTATAAGCTTTAGCAGTTATTCTATAATAACTATAACTCAAATTTTCACCTTTTTTTTTTTTTTTTTTGTTTTGTTAATTTCTCTTTTCAACTTCGACCTTAATTTTGATTGGCTTAGCTTTGCTCTGAACTCATTGAACGCACCTCTACTGCATGCAAGTATACAACACAAAAAATCAACATTTTTAGAACTACCTTCATTTGGTGAATGCACAATTAAAGTGGCATCATATGGATTCTCAAAAAAAAAAAAAAAAAAAGTGGCATCATATGGTTGCACCTCTACTCTGTTATATGCCTGCCCCTACTGCCATGTCTGTGTTCTGTAAATAAGTTGTAAACCATCCTTCATATTGACCTTGGTATCTATAATTTGTAACATATAAATTTTCACAATACTTATGCTACTGTGTTGCTTCTCTGTTTTCATTTCATTTTTTATAATTACCCCACTAGTAAAAAGAAATAACTATATGCCAATAGCCATTTATCTGAATGCCGATTTAACCAGATTGCCCATTTCCATGCAACCAGAATCTACAATTATATCATCTTGCCAATATATCTGATAGTCTCTCCCCTGTTTATTGCATAAATGAAAAGATGATATGAATTCACCATTGCATGGATGAAATATCAAAACTGCGTATTCTATACTATGAAATTGTTAATGGAAAAATGTAAGAACGAAAATGAGCTTTTGGGTCTTTTCAACATCATATGTGCTGAATAAGGAATGAGCCTTCAGCAAAGTTCTTGACCAATAAAGTCCTGGTTCATAGCCTTAAAAAGTAGTTTGGGGCCTTGGGGTCAGTTAAAATGTTCATGTGTGGTGTTGTATTTTAACAACTTCATTTGTGGGTTCAAGACCCATGGGATTTGTGTGTAATGTGCCACTAAAAAATATTTTAACTACTGAATATGACCAATCATTCTTTTTGACTGTTGTTTTTGAATGCTGGCTTTACTTGTTATGGATCCAAATGTTTCTTGTGCGTGTACTTGCTGATTATTCAATCTGCTAATGGTGCAAATTTTAACTGGGGCTTTTGGGAGCTCATCTAAATGATAGGAGTCTCTTTTAGAACTTATCCCCCTGTTACAAATTTGAGATGAGACAAATTTGTTATATGAATAGCACTCTGTTATCAATATTGCCTTTTTCAGCTAGATTACTAATAAGTGGTAACTGTATGAATGTGGTTCTTCAAACTGAACCCATGTGTTATGTTCTTTAGTGATGGTAGTTTTCATTTTCCAGTTTGCGAGGAATACATACAGAAGATCTTAGAATTTTGAAAGAAAATCTTGAACAAGAGGTAATTTTGGTGCAACCGAGTTCGTTTACATTCTTTATGTTGTACGATTTCCTAGTAATGGAGTGCAGTTGAATATTCCATTCATCCTCTCCCCTTCCCTCCACCCCCAAACATGGAAAAAAAAAAAAACATAAAACAGCCACCTGAGATGGAAAATATCAGTTTTGTTTAAGAAATGTCATAAAATGAAAATGGTCTGATGGGCGGTCAGTCACTCTATTAACCTAAACAAACTTAGATTGCATGTCAAATATCTCCTGAGAGCTGCAAAATAAGAAATGATGTGGTGCCCTTTTCTTACACAGACTGACGGGGCTTTTTAATTACTGAAATTTATAACAAGCTACTAATGATATTTAATCTCTTTAATCTCTAAGATGGTTAAAATACTCAAAAAGTGATGTGAAGTTGTACAAAAAATATATAGCATATCTTGATTTGTTATTGCATTCCACAGGCATCTGAAAATCTTGGTATGGCTATGGTTTACACACTAGTTTCATCAGCTAAAGAGTGGCTTTCTGAACGATATGGTGAAGACACAAATGCTGAGGATGCCGAAGCAGAAGAGGCGACAAAAGATGATGTATGGATGTTCTATAGTTTCAATTCTTTCTTATATCTATTGTTTTTTTTTTCTTTGGATAGGTAAATATCTATTGTTTAACGTGATATATGTTTGCTATACTGATATGTAAATGTAGTTTCTGTTTCAGAACATTTCTTTGCAAAATATGTGATGCAGCATAGGCATGTAGAAGCAGAATCTGTCACATGATTAATATGTGATGCAACAACATAAAATCCTATCTTCACTACTTGAGTTCATTACCTAACATGATTAATATTTTTACTTTGAGAGGTTGATTTTCTTGTACCCATTGTATGCTTTCTGTGTACTTGGATTCTTTTTACATCAATAAGTATTGTTAATTATTAACAAAAAATCATAGTTCATACAGGAAAAGGAAACAATAAAATTATAAAAAATTTGTCACAACTAATCTCTATCAACATGCCTGTCAGATCTCTAGAGCTTGCAAACCCATTGACTGTGATATGTTATATTGTATTTGTAAATCATAAATTTGATGTGGACAATATGGAGAGAATGCTCTCCATATTGTCCACATCAAATTTATGATTTACAAATACATTTGGAGGGAACGCAATCGGCGGATGTTTGAGGATTTGGATAGATCTGAGGACCAACTGCTTGCTCTCTTTTCTAGTTCCCTTTACGATTGGGCTAAGGCTTGGGGACTCACATCTAGTGACTCTATTCCTCTATTCCTTAGCTCTCTTACTCTTTGTATTTAATGCCTTTATATGTTTTTGCTTTCTCATATTTCTTGTACTTCTGTTCTGCCGATGCACCTTTGCATCTAGCAGTTTTTATTAATATACTTTTTCTTACCTACCAAAAAAAAAAAAAAAAATGGAGAGAATGCAATTGGCACACTTTTGAAGACATGGAAAGTATGAGGAATCAGTTGTTAGCAACCTTTATTAGCTCCTTATATAAGTGGTCTCAAGCGTGGGGCTTTACAAATAATAAACCCATTATGTTATTCATAGAGTCATTATTATATTATATAATTCTTTCTATTGTAATTATTTAGGCTTCTTCGTGTCATTTAGACATGAAGTAGCCTTTTTTTAAATAATTTTTTTCTTCTATTTAAAAAAAAAAATTGTGAATTCATATATTTGTTAAAACTATTAAAAAAGAAGAATTATTATCTGTTTGTAATCAAGATGGTTGCTGATGTTACTTGTTGAATTTTTCATTCTTTTAAGACATATTATGCCGTTTTTTCTACTTTGGAGTTTCTTACTTCCCTTAGAATTGATCCTTAAGTTGCTTTTCATATCTTTGTTGTTTTTTGTTGCTGTTTCTTGTGTTCACCATCATGAACACCTTGTATTTGCTGTTTTTGCTTTTTCTTCATGATTAATATGATTCTCATTACTTATTAAAAAAAAAAAAGACATATTATGACTTTTAAGTTTAGACATTCAGGTGGCACACATGTCGTGATTTTTTAATAAGGTTGGTGCTGGCAGATGCAAAAAATGGTGTGGTGAAGCCCATTCCAAGTTATCTAGTGACAGGGTTAGAAAAATATGTTTCGAAGTGGGAAATGAAATGGCTTATGCTGAAGATGAGGTGTTATCATGAATAAATTAGGGCTATACTAGGATCAAAGAATCCTGTAGGCAGAACAAATACTTTTTTTTTATGGGTCAGAAAAATTTGTATTAAAAAGAAACTACTCCATCAAATACATTAAAAAGAGAGAATAATAGGGTGGGTGGCAAAGCCGTTACAGCAATATCCATAGGTTTTAGTACAACAGTGTGTCTATAAGTAATATGCATGCATGCATGCATGTGTGTGTGTGTATTGAAAAAGAATATTTTAGAAAATTGGGCAAAATGGTTTAGTTGCTTGACAGAATCAAAGCACTACATAAGAAACATGACAATAAGACTACCATAAATTTAATGAGGATGTTGAGATGTCAATTGGCAACACAAATAAATTGTGCATCAGTGAAAAGTTAAAGCCTTGGAGTCTCATTTTACTTTCTTAGAAACAAGAGGAGACATCTAGGCTAGAGGGCTTGGTCTTTTGGAGCAAGTCAGCAAGAACCAATGATAAGGCAACTAAATGAATTTCTATAATTCAAGTTGAAGACACCATAAAGTTGTTTGGAAGCCCGAAAAGAATTTGGTGGAGGCCAAAAAGAATTTTGGGTTATAAGTTTCTAAACTTCCGATGACATATTTGGGTCTACCTGCATTATCCACCTTCAAAGAGAAGGCTGTGTGGAATTCACTGCTTGAGAAAATGGAACAATGGCTGGAAAAGAATGTCTCTCTCCATGGGAGGCCAAGTGACACTAATAAAGAGCACTTTATCTAACCTTCCAACATATTTATCCCTATTTCCCATTCCCATGGGGGTTGATTGTCATATAGAGAAGCTACTGTGGGATTTTTTATGGAGTGGAATTACTGATGAGTTCAAGTACCATTTAGTTAGTTGGAGCTGTGTGTGCGAGCCCCTTCAAAATGACGGTTTGGTTATTAGAAATTTAGTCTTGTTCATTCAGACGTTGTTGGGGAAGTGGATCTGGAGGTATGCAACTGACAAAGGGGCTCTCTAGAGGAGGGTGGTGCAACACAAAGGTCTGTATGGGGTTAGCCTTTGGAATTTATTAAAGGGGTGGGAGGGTTTCCACCAGTTCACCTGTTTCAAGGTAGGCAATGGCTCTTCTATTAAGTTTTAACATGACTCTTGCTGTTACAGACCACCTTTACGAGATAGATTTCTGGAACTATTCAATATCACGAGAGAACAGGATGCTGTGCTGACAGATCATTTGACTAATGTTGGTGACAACTACCACTAGGATATAGGCTTTGTTAGACTGGTTCTAATAAAATTTTTCATTACTTGCAAAAAAAAAAAAGCTTTTTAAGACTGGTTCATGTCTGGGAACTGAGTTTGTTGCCTCTTTCATGGATTTGCTTTATTTAGGGTTGATTAGGCAGGTTGAGTTGGATACTCTATGTTGGAATCCTTCTCCACTGAATGCCTTTGAGGTTAAATCCTATTATAAGATGTTACATTCTACACCCCATTTGTCTTTTCCTTGGTGTTGCATGTGGAAGCCTAAAGTTTCTTCTAAGGTCTGTTTCTTCATTTGGGATAGCAGCTTTGGGGAGAATTGTTACTGTTGATAACCTCGGGAAGCGTCAAATAATCATTAGACTGGTTTTGTATGTGTAAGGGGGATGGGGAGATTACTGATCACCTTCTCCTCCATTGCTCAGTTTCTTGGGGACTTTTTTTTTTTTTGATAAGTTACAATACTATTAAAACAAAGAATGTAGTTCTCCAACGTCCAAATACAACATAAAGGTTTCTTGGGGACTTTGGAACATGGTATTATCTCTTTTCAGTTTTGAATAAGTTATGCCTAAGGGTGTTGTGGAGCTTTTAGCAAGCTGGCAAGCAAGTTTGGTAGGAGGCATAGTGTGGCAATTTGGAGAATAATCCACCATTGTATCATGTGGAGCATTGGTGAGAGCAGACAGCTAAGAGTCCTGGACGATTGAGGGATATGAAAATTCTGTCTCTGATCTGAAGCTTTTATTCCTCAATATTTTGTTTGAATGGATAAATGCTTTGGGTTTGTTGTCATTTGTTTTTTGTTTGAGATGCTTGATAGTTGTACTTCACTGTTTATGTTGCTGTACCTATTGTACACATCCTATGTACATGGGCTTTGACTATTTTCATTTAATTGTGATCTTTCTTACCTTAATCTTCCGCCGCCTCTCCAAATTTTTCATTAGGGTGATCTCCTCTCCCCCAAAAAAAAAGATGGATAGCAATGTTATCCTAGTGAGTTGGTGTTGAACATTTAAATGTAGTTTTAAATCTGTTGATCATCTGTCCATTGCTCTATTGCAAGGGAGTTGTGGTTCTTTTTATTTTATTGCATTTGAAGTGATGCCTAAGAAGGTGGTCATTTTGTAATTCAGTTGGAAAAGGTTGCTTGGAAAGCATGATAAAAGCTTTATTTGGAATGAAGCTCTCTTTGCCATAATGAACTTGTAGTGGCTTTGGGTTGTCTGCTATTGATATTGGCAGGGCGTCTATTCTTTCTTTTGTAGATCTTTTAACCTCAGACTGTAATTCTTTAGGGGGTCCTCTTTTGTACTCCCTGTGTACTTGAGTTTCTTCTCTTTCTAGTAAAGTAATTATCCGTCTCGATATTGCTCCTTATTCCGTTGAGTGATACTTGCACCATTCATTAAGATGAAGCTTGTATACTAACGTATAATCAAGAAAGAAAGTCATATTTTTCCTTTCTGTATGTTACATTTTTTCTTTTGGCATTAAGTTTATCATAGCTGTCAATGGTCTGTCAATACTTCATTACCAACCAGGCATTTATTCAGACCTTTGCATTGGTTGTTTGTGTTGGGTATGCTTGCCTTAAATTTTGTTCTTGGAGCTGCTTCTAACTTTTGTTGTCTTCCCCCCTGCCCCCAATTTTCCCTGCACTCCCTTTCCCTCTCCTTTTCAGGTTATTATTCCGCATGGAGAACCAGTTACCGTTGAAACTTTTCTGGCATGGAGAGAAAGGTTTGAAGCAGAGTTGGCACTAGAACGAGCCAAGTAAGTCCTCTTGGTAGATTTTCATTTTCTTTTTTGGACCATGGATTCGTTTTCCTACCTCAGGTGTTTTCATTTATGAGAGGCATATTTCATTTTATGCGTTCCCTAAATAAATGTCCTTTGTGGCTTTGTGTAATAGATAAATGACGTTTATAGATGTGGGAAGGATAAACGTACAAACTCAAGAATCTGTGTTCTTGGAAATTTCAACCTTGCTTTTGATATCCTTTCCTAGTATTACCCCAGTTATTATGTATAGCATGAGTTCAACCTCTCATTTGATGTCCAATTCTTGTATTATTGCCCATCAAGTTCAAAAACATCGGTGCCGTAGTTATTATATTTAATTTTATGACAACAAATGTGCATGAATTTTCAGGTTAATGCCCGAGTCTGCACTTACTGCACCTAAGGAAAAGAGGCTCTCAGGAAGACAGTGGTTTGAAAGTGGAAGAGGTTCTGCGGTATGTTACCTAACCTTAACGTAATATTCTCCATGCTCAGGAGTCAATAGCATTGCAGAAGAAAAGCTCATGGAGACTCCCTCTAAAAACTTGGCTTAATTTATAAATAATGAATAATTAAAGTGACCTTTTTCTCTTTCACAGAGAGGTCCAGTTGCGGTTGCTGAAGGATCTGATGTGGAAGATGAGGAAGATATTGACTTTGATGATGATGATTTCGAAGGTGATTCTCCCTCTCCATATTCATGTGTTGATGATTTGATGACCATGGCCAGATTTTTCTTTTGCAAATATGTATGAGTTTGATAAGCCTTGTACGCTAAGTCTGACAAAGAATCCATTTTCTCTTGTTTGTTCGGCAGATGATGAAGAAGATATGCTTGAGCACTATCTGGCAGAGAAATCTGAGTCACCCTCTCATTCATCGATGAGAGCTATCTAAACAATGCATACAGAGAACTCTTCGGCATGGATCAATTTGTATCATTTTTTGTCGTACGTATTTTTGGCTTGTTTGTCTTGCCAGGAAATTTAGTTCTAGTAATTGTGATGCCATTTAGTAAAGTAGTGAGGATGAGGTATTATTGTAATTTTAAAACATTGTACTCCATTAATGAAGCCCCAGATGGCCATGATAGATTTTGGACATGCACGCTATCATGCACTATGTTTATTTGAACTATACTGTGCTTTTTAGGAGAGAAAAGTGAGTTAGGTTATTGGTAATCAACAATCCTTAAGTATCTAAAAATGAGATCATTCTTTCATTAGCCCCCTTAAGCTTAAGGTGTCATGTGGAGAGAGAGGAATAATCGTACTTTTAATGGAATGGAAATTTCAATTGTTGAGATGAATTTCTTATTTTTGTGATCATGGTCTTATTGGTCTTGCACTTGGGAATTATCCAAATTAGTTTGTAGATTTTATTGGCTCTCTTTGACTGTAATTCGTATTTAATGTATTTCTTCTAAGAGAACTGTGTTCACATAGTACATAATGTCTTTCCTATTAATAAAAGTTATTAGATTAAAGTATACTTTTGGCCTTTAAAGTTTGAAGTTATTCTCATGTAGTCCCTTTAGGTTTTAAAAGTTCATTTAGCCCTTTATGTTTGATTCATTTTTATATTAGCCCTTTATGTTTTGAAATTTTTATTTTGACTCTTAATGTTTTGATTTAATTTTCTGTTTGGCCTTTGATGTTTGAAAATTTTCATTCTCATGAAAGACTAAAATAAATTGTCAGAATGAAAATTATGAAACGTAAAAGGCCAAACAAAAAATTGAATCAAATATGAATGGTTAAAATGAAAATTTGAAATGTAAGGGGTTAATCTGAAAATGGAATCAGACACGAAGAGCAAAAATTTGAAATGTAAAGGGTCAAAATGAAAATAATCTCAAACTCAAAAAGCCAAGAATATAATTTAGTCAAGTTGTTATTATTATTATTAGTTTTTGTCCTGATTAATAGCTTCAATGAATGGTTTATATTCATGCATGCTTAATTTTTCTTATTTTTCTTTTTGGTGATGAAACTATTTTAATGATTGAAAACAAAGAAGAATCACAACCCCATATAACATTACTGCACTGGAATCCCAATCTGCTACTCTATACCAAGTTCAAACCACTATAGACACCAAACAAAGAAGCCTTTCTTGCTAAGTGCCTAAGTACACTTTCAGGGATCTCCCATTTTCCATAAAGCTATATTCACCTCTGATTTATTGTTGCTGTCTCTATCACAGATTTTGGTTTTAACTTCCCATTTGATCATTTGAATCATCCTGTCTTCACTTTGAATTTGGCCTCCATGAATTTTAACATTTCTCTGGTAAATATGATAGATTGTTGCTACCCAGACAAGCTTGCACAATAAAGCCTTCAATCTCCTTTTCAAGCTAATTAGATCCCTTTCTCCAAACTACTAGAGTAATTCTAGGATTATCAATTAAACATCTCATAGCTTCTCTCTATATCCTACACATATGTTTTTAATCAATTACAAGTAAGCTATTACTATAGCATTTGCATAGTTAGCTTCAAGTTTGATTGCTAAAGAATATGAACTGAAACCTATAAACAATGTGTTACTTTATGTTTAGGACTATTTGATTTTCCTCCCATTTTCGTCATGTATCCTGGGTTCAATATGCTTAAAATGCTTGTTTAAGGATTAAGATGAATGCGAGTTGCATTTGAAGACTTTGAGGCTTCCCATACTAGTGGCTTAGTACACGAAATTGTAGGCATCCTTTTTCTTTAAAATAATAGTAGTAGACTAGTAGTAACTAGTAAACATAATTGTTATATATATATATATATATATATGCTACAATATTCAAAAAATGCTACGATGATTATCCATGCTCTATTGTGAAGTCCCATGCTCTTCTGACAAGTCCTTTGGAATATAAAGATTCCTTAAGCTCAAAATTATGTTCTTGGAAAAAAGAAAAAGGAGTTTACTCTTAGACTTTTGGTCTTCTTAAACTCTCTTTCGGCAAAGACTTGACACTTTAGATTGAAAAAAATGATAAGAATTTGCTACTGATTTTTGAAGTCAAAAAGTAAAAAAACACTGTTCACTTTTACCGTTCACTGATTACTGTTCATGACATTGTTCACTCCGAATTTTTACCTATTTAAGGGGGGTTGTCCCTTAAGTTTAGGACAAAATTCTCTTCTGGAAAAAACCTTCTTTCTTTTAGAAGCCTTCCTTTGAGTAAGAGAGTTCCTACTACCACTATTTCCCTACAAACCTTGTAACTAGGACTAGTTCAAGCTTTGTAACTGTTAACCTGTTCTGTTGAGATCTTGTAACTACTACTATCTGCTGTAAGTGTTTTATTCTACTTTTAATAACAAGTATTTTTAGCTTTCAGTTTAATATACTACTTATTATATATATATATATATATACATATAGCCTCCATACTTACAAAGTGGCTATTTATAGGCCATGGGCTTCAAACTAACTTAACTACAATTTACAATGAGTTATGTCCGCTTATGCATGAGATAGTGGAGGCCTGGTTTATGATGACAAGCACGTCTGATATACATGGATAAGTCCGAATGAAACTGCTTTAAGATGTTTTAGAGACCTTTTATTTATTTATTTATTTATTTTAAAGTGTTGAACATACTTAGTCCCATCCATCTCTTCCTTTGAATCATCCTTCATCGATATCAGTGTGTGTCTATATATATATATATATATATTTATGCTCAATTTCGCAAACCTTAATCGGTTAATCCAACTATCGAAGCCTTTGAAGTGTTTTCTAAGACCCCCAAAACATGTTCATAATACTTCACTTTAAAGCTTGTATATTGATCTTTGCCATTTCGAAAAGTAACCCTTTAAAGTAGTAGACCCAGCGAGGTACGAGATGTATTATGAATTAACTTTAGGAGTTCCTAAGCTTTAGATTCCAAGGTATTGGAAGTTGGAAACCCCAATTTACTTAAATAGTTTTAACTTGGATCTCTTAAGTCCTAACTATGAACAAAAGTGGATTCTAACTAGTCAGCTGGTAAAGAGTAGAGTGGATTCCAAGGAATTTGGTAAGCTACTAGGAATCCATGTGTCTCCTTGGCTTTGTAAGAGTTGAGCCTCTTTCCCACATTTTCAGAGACTGCCTTGTCAAGCTGTCACTTTGGCCTTTTGGTGCAAACTAGGAATCCCACCTTTACATGCTAATTCCTTTCTGAATCCTTGCAAAAACTGAAACTGGCTCAAAATTCAAAACTAATACTACTACTACCACCGGGGAAAAACACAATAATTCTCTTGTGCCCTGGCAAATCATCATCTCCTTTGGTTGGGGTCTATATGGCTAATTAGGAAATAGGATTAGGGTGGCCTTTCAAGTTGTTTCTAGGCGTAAATACATTTTTGGTCCCTACATTTTGGGCCGGTTCTCGATTTGGTCCCTAGATTGATTTAGCTCCTAGGTCAGTCCCTAATTTCAGAAAATCGTTTTTATTTTAGTCCCTGCCATCAACCTGGTAACAAAAAATGCTGAGGTGGCAAACAGAATGCACCGTGTGCACAGTAAATGCTGACGTGGCTATTAAAATAATATTAAAAATTTTGATTAGGCATTTTTGAAATGCCACGTCAGCATATAAATTAATAAAAAAAATTCAATTTCTTGATTTTAATTTAAACTGAAAAAATTAAAAACAAAAAAAGCTTATTATAAAAAAAAAAAAAAAAAAAAAAAAAAACCAAACTCACAAACCTAACCCAAATATCTCTCTCTGCCCCTTGAATGCTCTCACTCTCCGTTTCTCTCTTTGATTTGCTCCACTCCAACCCTCTGCTCCAAACTGAGAGACCCATGGCAAAAGACACCAAACTCCAAACCAAAAACCCATGGCCAAATAAAACAACAATCTTTCTTTGGTCTACCCAGAAACCCACCTTGTTCTTCCTCATCGAGTTCATGAATTCCTTGGGGACTCTCTTCATGTCGTCGTGCACGTCGTAGCACTCGAAGTAGATCGGCAAGTGCATCGCCTCCATCGCACGAGACCAGCGTCACCGCATCGGAGCTCCGTCGCCAGGTCGAGGCATATGGGTCACAGATCGAGTCTAGTAAAGGGTTACGAAATTGAAGGAGATGACGATTTTTTTTGTGTGTTTGGCTACTAAAAGAGTGGGGAAAGAACCAATCAGATCACTCTCTCTTTGAACTGGGTTTGTTTTTCCCTATGGGTGTTGATTTGTTTGAAATTTCTGGGTTTGGTTTTTTCATGTGGGTTTGATGATTTTCTGGGTTGGAGGTTTTGGTTTCGGGGTTTGATGATTTTTCTAGGTTGGAGTTTTAATGATTTTTCTTGGTTGGAGGTTTCGAGGTTTGATAATCTTTCTAGGTTGGAGGTTTTGGTTTCGGGGTTTGATGATTTTTCTAGGTTGGAGTTTTAATGATTTTTCTTGGTTGGAGGTTTCGAGGTTTGATAATTTTTCTGGGTTGGAGGTTTGTTGATTTATCTGGGTTGGCTTTTTCATGTTGGTTTGATGATTTCTTAATGTTGGAGGTTTTGGTGGAGGATGAGAATTTTGTATGAATTTGTGCATGTTTATTTGCAAAGAAAATATAAGAAAAGAGAAGAAAATCTTAGATTATTTTAATTTCTGGGCAACCCGAAGAACATGAAGAACATCCTACTCTTGTTCTTTCGAAAATAATAAAAAGAAAATAAGCTTTTTTGTTTTTAATTTTTTCAGTTTAAATTAAAATCAAGAAATTGAATTTTTTTTATATTAATTTATATGCTGATGTGGCTTTTTAAATGCTGACGTGGCATTTAAAAAATGCCTAATCAAATTTTTTAATATTATTATAATAGCCACGTCAGTATTTACTGTGCACACAGTGTACTCCGTTTGTCACCTCAGCATTTTCTGTTATCAGGTTGATGACAGGGACTAAAATAAAAATGATTTTCTGAAATCAGGGACTGAGCTAGGAGCTAAATTAATCTAGGGACTAAATCGAGAACCGGCCCAAAATGTAGGGACCAAAAGTGTATTTACGCCTTGTTTCTATTGTTAATAAAGCCTTGGAGTTTCATTCTCTCTTAAGTAAAACTATTGACTTAAGACCCACAAAAATTATTTCTCTCAAGTGGAAAACACCTTTACCAGGTTAGGCTACACGATTTTGGCTTGTTTCTATTGTTAATAAAGCCTTGGAGTTTCATTCTCTCTTAAGTAAAACTATTGACTTAAGACCCACAAAAATTATTTCTCTCAAGTGGAAAACACCTTTACCAGGTTAGGCTACACGATTTTGGTGAGTTAAAAACAAATTTTGATGGGGCCATATCTAAAGATTTGAATGAAGCAGGCATTGGAGTGGTGGTTCAAAATTCTCAAAGAGAAATTACGGCGGCTTTGTCAGAGAGAGTCCCTATTCCATCTTTGATGATAATCCTAGAGACTCTTGCTGCAAGAATATTTGTCCATTTTATTCAAGAGATTGGTCATCACAGGTCTATCTTAGAGGGTGATTCAGAGTCTTCTATCAATGCTCTTTGCCATAAAAATTTGTTATAGTCTTATTTCGTTCATCTTGTTAGAGACACTTGGTCTTCTATTAGCTTGTTACAGAAATTTTCTCTCATACACTTAGGCAAAGCAACACTTCAGTAGCTCATGCTTCAGCCAATAGAGCAAGTCTTTCTTTTCCTTTATTGGTTTGGATCTTCATAGTTGTTTTGGTTTTGATTTACATGTTATTAAATAAAAAGCCATGATGTTTTGTTTCTTAAAAAGGAAAAAAAAAAGGGTTGTGCCAGGCGCAACACTCTGTGTTTGTTTTGGTTGAGGTGATTTGAGAGGAATGAAAAATGGAGAGGGGAAAATAGAAAGAATTTTGGGTGAGAGAGTTGTTTGATTTGGAAGCGGAAAGACACCCGAACCCATCATTTCCTTGTCTCCACATATTTAGGAGAAAATGGGGGGCATAAATGAGAAATTACCCATTTGTCCCTCTTCTCTCTCAACATTAGGGTTTTGTTTTGTTTTTTTATTTATTTATTTTTGCTTATAGAAATCATAAATTTCACTTATAACTTAAAATAAAAACTTCTTCTACAGAAGATATCATTTTCTTGACAATCAAACAGAGAAACTAAAGAAATTAACAAATGATAATTGAATTTTCTTTTTTTAACTTGAGGGTTTATTCTATTATTTTTGACAGTATAAGGTTTTAGTTTATTAGTTTTCTTAAATTTTAAGATTTAATTTATTACTTTTGCCAGCTAAAAAAAAAATTTATTAATTTATTAATTTTAGAATATAATTTTTTTAATCACCAAAAATATAAAATATAAAATGTAATTTTTCTAAACTATATGGAGTGAATTTCATGAGGAAAAAGAAAAAAGAAAAAAAGAAAAAAAAAAGTGACTAGGGTTTGATACTTTTGATTTTTACTGGATTAATAAACGCGTAGGTAAATTGATATAATTAAAAATCTATGATTTAATTACCAAAAGAGTTCACGGTTCTTCTGTCTGTCTACATATATAATAGGGCTACAAAAGTACTACAATTAAATTATTAATTTGCTTTTTTTATAGTCAAGGGAAAAAAATTTCTGTGATCACAATTTTTAGATTTTCTCCTTAAAAAAGGATATTGATTAAAACCCATCAAGTCCATCACTCTATTTATACTCGAGAGTCGCAGAACCTTTGAGAACTCGGCGGTGATGAAGCTTTGATTGGAGAAAACCGATAGACGGTCGAAGTATGAACTAGTTTTCTTTTCTTATTATTTTTTAATTCTTGTAGTATTTTTCTTCTTTTGATGTCAAATCTAGCAGCCGCAAAAAATTCTGTTAATTTTAACAAGAACCTTTTTTTTATTATTTAATTTACACAATACTTTTTGTTGTCCGTAACCTACTCTTTTTTTTTTATTTAATTTATACAATACTTTTTAAAACATCCACCACATTATCTACGTTATATATTTTTTTTTTTTTTAGAGAGTGTCAACTTATTGCGTCTACTCTTAATAATAACTTTTTATCATTATAGCAAAATATCAATCAGTTTTTTGTGTAAACGAAAATTGAATCTCAAATCTTATATTATATTTCAATATAATATTCACTCTTCATTTATATTTGTACTATTTCAATAGTCAATAGAATGTAAATTTGCACAATTTTACATGGATGATTTTTGGCAACGTGCCAAGAATTCGCATTAGCCTGTATAAATTTTTTTTGTCTATTTTAACATAAGAATCTTTTTTTTTTTTTTTTAATTTTATTTTAGATAACCATTTTCAAAAACATTCATAGGATTATCTAATTTACACAATATTTCATTAACATATATATATATATATATATATTTATCAATTTTATATTACTCTCTCAAATCATCTCTCTGTTTGTGTATATGAAAAAACCAGTATCAAAAAACTAGATTTGCATGTGAATAGTAACTGTTACTATAGGAAAAATGTAAATATACATGTTTATAGAGATGGTTTGATATTCCGGGTAGTTTTTGGACTTAAATATGTAAATTGACACATTTTTCTATTATACACACCGACGTAAGTGCTTGTGAGCTATTGTGCATTAACTTGTATGAGCGATCAATTTGTTTCTTTTTCTTTGTCAATTTTGTTTCTTCCATTGTAAATCTTTTATAATCTTTATACGTAGGTTAGTGTAATACAACAGTTTTTCATGTGATGGACCATATCTCTGAGTTGCCGGAAGTTGTTCTGCATTACATCCTGTCATTCCTCCCCATCAAACAAGTTGTTCAATCTACTGTCTTGTCCACCAGATGGAAACACATATGGACTACATACCCAAATCTTGTGTTTGATGAAACTTACTTTGACTCAACATTGTGGCGGTCTCCAAAAAACAAGCAAAATCTGGAGGTCCAGAAGAAAATAAAGGCCTTATTTAATTTTGTGGAAAAAACTTTACAAAGCCACCATAGGCAGAGGCTACATATAAACAAGTTTCTACTTCATTGTACAGCTCCGAAAAAAACGACATCTTTTGTTGAGACTGTTGACCGTTGGATTGGTTTTGTAGTTGATAGTGATGTCAAAGAGCTGAATCTTGAGTTTGGATCTTTCGGCGTAGATTATATATTGTCTCAGAGAGTTTTGGTTGCAAAATCGTTGACTGTGTTGATACTATTCAAGTGTAAGTTGGAGTCAACTTGTGGTGATATACAACTACCCTCTTTGAAAAAACTCTCTTTATCTCATGTTGATGCAGATGATCAATTTTTTCAGAACTTAATAGCTGGGTGTCCTGTTATAGAATCCATGATGTTTAGAGAATGTAGAGGGCTTAAAAGTATAAAGGCGTCCAATGTTCCCAAAGTCATGGCGATTACGTTAAAAGGCAAGGCCCTTGATAGTCTTGAATTGGAAGCATTTAATCTTTATCATCTATCTATGCAACAAGTGACGATAGGATCAGGGTTCAATCTACTTCATTGTAAAAATTTAAGACTATTAAGTTTATGTGTTGTTTACATTTCAAACGAGTGGCTCAATAACAATCTTCCGGGGCTTGCACTCCTCGAGAAGTTGGAGCTAAAAATTTGCCTTGAGCTGAAAACAATAAAGATTTCAAATCATCATCTTAAATCATTGGATTTAGATAGATGTGCCTATCTGATTGAGGTTGAGTAATTCGAAATTATTGGAACTAAGTGTTGAACGGGCTGAGGTATTTCTAAATCAATTGATTTTTATTTGCTTACTGTTTTCTTTCGTTCCATTTTCTTTATTGTTTTTGCATATCAATTCTAATCTGTTTCTTTTGTTTAATTTTCTTGTGAAGAATGAAATTATTCCAAAAGAATTTAGAGAAACCCTACCATCACCATCATATAATGTTAAGCATTTAATGGTGTCAATATCTAAGTCATTTACAAGAGATGAAATAGGTGAGCTTGTAGATAGCTTGCTTTGGATTTCTCCTCTTCCAGACATTTTGTCAATTGAATGCAGCAACAATTCAAAACCCGATTTTGACCAAATATCTCTCAAGGTATCACATCTATTTCCTGTAACATAGAAACTTGCTCCTTATGTTTCGACTATTATCTCTTGTCAGAACCTCGTATTGACAACATATCTCTCATGGTATACATTTATTTATTTCCTGCAATCTAAAAACTTGCTACTTACGTTTTCATTGGTGACTGTTGATGGTGCTAAATAATGCTTTAGTTCTTCAAACAAAGTTATAATTGTAAAACAACACCATTCTTTTTATATGCTTTTGCTTCTCATGCTAGGCGAGCTACTATTGATGTGGTGGAAATTCTTGTTATTCTTGTTCTTACTAGTTAGTAATGTAATAGTTAATATTTTTGGTGTAATAATCAGTTTGGAAGTCCTCATTGCCTAAATGCTCATGATTTTTGGTAAATTTCATCTTTTTAACCCTCTCCCTTGAAAAACAAGCATTATAACGAAATCTGTGTTTACTCCATGTCCATTTTTCCCCCCAAGAAAATTACTTTACTTGAATATTTTGGTCTGTATTGGCTTTATGGGCTTTTGAATTTAAATCAAGTAACCATGTGCTATGAGTGGGAGTTACTATAATTCACCATCACCTTGGTGAACCATGACAAGGATCCCCTTCTCCACACAAATACAATGCACACTTCCATTCCAAATTTCCAATACTCTAATATTGTTAATCTTAGACTTTCTTCTTCTTTCTTTATTTACCCTTTTCAAAAGAAAAGAAAACAATACTAACAAAATCTTATATGGATTATAATGTCCCCAGTAAATCGGTGGTTCAAAATTGAAGATTTTAACTTGTACCTTTCTGATTGCATTCTAATTGAAATTGAAAATTTTCAAAAAGTTGTATATAAGCTTACCCAATCTTTCCACTTTCTAGGCTAATTGTCATATCATGTACCATTTCCTATCCTGTATATCATTATGATGTCCATTCTATGATAGCATCAGATGCTATTGCTGCCATGGCATGGACAATAGTGTTAAGGAAAAGGTTTGTCCATTTAACATCAACGAACTGTCTACCTGCCTTGATCATGAATTCTTCATGATCCTCAAGCCAACCGGGCTGACTTTGTGAAAGTAATTGCCTCCCTATAATGCATTAAAAAGGCCTCCTTGTTTTTCCATTGAAAACTCAAAACCACCTTCGAAATTGATAGGCTTAGAATCAGTGAGCTCGTTATCTCCGCCTCTTTTGGTGGAAGGGGGAGAGGACTAACCAGTCGAGTCATCTTTTTTCATACACTCCCTTAGTAGCTGAATGACATCCTCAATTGAGTTTATTTAATAGTTGGATTCACTGTTAACAGTTTGTACAGAAAGGAAGAATTGGTAATATTCCAATAGATTTCTATAATCACAAATCAAACTTTAATGTTAGGAAACTTCTCCATCTCCACCTTTGTTGTGAAGAGGGGAGAGTAAAACTCAATTGAGTTCTCAATGGAGTCAATTGAGTAGAACACCTAAACTCCATTTCCACCAATGGAGTTCTCATAATCTTCCTGTAGCAACATAGGAGTAAAACCCACTGTTCAGCCATTGAGTAATGTTTTCAAGAGAGTTGTGCCCTTGCTAAATCTCCCATTGCTGGATTGTACAGAGAGCAAAAATGATGGATCTTGATTAAAAAAAACACTAGAAACATAATTGCACTACCAGAGGAGAATCATAAAAGTTTAGTGTTCATAATCATATTAAAAGAAAAGAAAATTTTTGTTTTTTGTCCAATACTTTATTTACCTAGAGAAATTTATCAACGTGAGCAATCTAATATTTTGTGTGCCCATTTCTTTGTTTAACCAAGTAATCAGCATTCACCATTTCATTATCTTAAACAGCTAAAATTAATATGCTCGTGAATAATCTACTAGCTTATATCAAAAGTAAAATACGATTAGAGGAATGTGAGTTCAATTGGTTTCTATACTTTCTTGGGTGGCTTTACATTTTGCATTTTATCTCCTATTATGCAACTACTTTGGTAGTCGATGCGAATTCTAGTATGTCAATTATATCTAATTTATAACTTGTGTTATTTGATCATTTGTGAGTTCATGCCAATGACCTCTAGATCAAAAGATACCTCATTTCCTTGTGTGCATACGGTGACATGAGACTCTTGATTCAACATGTGCTAAAGTAATGTGTAACTTGCACACACAGAGATGATCAAAGTTATGATCATAGTATTACAATACTAGCCCTACTAAAAAAAGGTTAAAATGCAAATTGCACCCTCTAAATTTGATTAAAATTTATTCAATTCAGACATTCCGTCCAATTTCATTAAAAATTTTCTGTCAAAAAACATTTTTCTCAAATGAAAAAAAATCTATAAAATTAATAAAAATATTTTATAGGTTTTTTTATGTGAGATTTTTTTTTCAATTTTTTTTCATTAGTTAATTGCAAACTTAATAACAATTTTTAATGAAATTGGATGAAAGGCTTGAATTGGATAAATTTGAAACTTAGAGACTCAATTGAATGAAAGTAAAGTTAGAGAACTAAAATGAATTTTAGTCAAACTTAAAGGATGCAATTTGCATTTTAGCCAAAAAATACTAGCGCATTAATGGGAAAAAAACCACAAGAACACAATGATTGGCACTGCATCATTATTTGATTTTGATTCCACACATTTCTCTCTTTTGGGCCTAAAGTAGACTGATTCAATGTTAGTGAAACCCTTATCTTTTGTCTTATTATTATTTTATTGGATAATTCAGAGACTAAGATGGTGTGTTTAGTGAAAGTTCCATGTTGCTAACTAGTTGCTTGTATTTCAGTTCTCGTATAAAAAATCTATTTGTAAAGGGGACGATACTAGTTGTTGCAAATTCCTACCATTTCCATGTTGGAGGCATTGCTTGAAGACTGTAAAGATTGATAGCCTTAAAGGACATTATGCAGATAGAGAGATTCTATACAAGTATTTTTTTGAGAATGCAATAATCTTGGAGGACTTCCAGTTCCATGTTGGTGGAATTGCTTGATAAGTGTCCAGATCGAGAATTTGAGAAGATGGCATCTTTAGAGATCTCAAAGTGGTGGCAAATCCACTGACTGAAAAAATGTTGAATTGTATTTGTAATTCACATAACTCTCACTTTTGTGGGGTTTAGGAGAGGTGTTTGGTTGGCAATTTTATCCCTAATTTTTGTGGACATGCTGATTCACAATCCCACTACCTGTCATTCTTTATAACAATTTAAAAAAGACACTTGCCATTACACTAAGGCTCAACCTTTATTTGTTATAATAATTTTAAAAAGAAAAAAGGAGTTTTGTCTGTACATAATCAAAGATGGTTGAAGATGATACTTCTTGAACATTTCATTGTTCTAAATCACATTATGCCTTTAAGTTTATACTTTCAAATGGCACGCATGTCAAGTGATTTTGAAGCAAGAGAGGTGCTGGAAGATGCAAAAAAGGTGAGTAATGAAGCCCAAGCTAAGAATTCTAGTGACAGGATTGGAAAGATATGTTTAAAAGTGGGGAAGGAAATGGCTTGTGCTGAAGATGAGGTTTTATCATAATAATCAGGGCAATACTAGGAGCAAAAATTCCTGTAGGTAGAGATAATATTGCAAAGACAAATATATTCAAAAGAGGGAATAATAGGGTGGGTAGCAAAGCCTTCACTGCAATATGCATAGGTACTAGCACAAGTGTGTATCTGTCTCTAAATGTATGCATGCATATGTGTGTGTACTACAAAAAAAATATTTTTAGAAAATTGGGCAAAACAGTACAATTTCTTAATAGAATCAAAGGACTAAAGAAGAAACGTGACAAAGACCACTGTAATTTTAATTAGGATATTGGGATGTCAATTGGCAACTCAAGAATTAATTGTGCGTTATTTAAAAATTTGAGCCTTTGGATGTCTCATTTTCCTTTTTTTGGAAACAAGAGTAGACTCTAGGCCAGAGGGCTTGGTCTTTAGTGACAAGAACCAATGATTGGTAACTAATTGAGTTTCTATGTTTCAATATGAAGACATAACTGTAGCTCCATGTTAGCATTTAGCACACCTGATTCTAGTGCTCTAACAAAATCGATAGGAAGGCCAAAAAGAATTTGGTGGAGGTTGTAAAACATGACGATTCCTAGTAAAGCAAATATTATTTAGGGAAATGTTAACAAGCACCGCCCGGTGCTTGTTAACATTCCTTTTTTGTGTTTCACTTAAAAAAAAGGAAAAAAGTTGTCAAAGAAATTGTCAAAAGAGATAAAAAAAATTGCCAAAAATTTAAAACTGTCAAAAGCTGAAAAAGTTATTCAAAAAGTTATCCAAAAGTGTGTTGTTTATAGACGCCTTACAGTAACCGTTAACACAACCCTATTATTTATTTATTGGATGACAACACCAACAAATTCAAGGTCTTAAACAGAACTCTTATGAAGGAGTTATCGTTTTAGTGAAAAAGAGTTACGAAGCAGCCCCTAATCAATTTGAAAGACTCTGTTAAGTTGATTTGCACTGAGTAGCATCTTGCCTGTTGATTTCCTTATATTGCTTTATGCTTGCACCTATTATCTCGTACTGTATTTAGCATCACAACTTAAGCAGAAATCTAACGAAGAAAGTAATTGTGTTGTTGAAAAAAAGCTAATGAAACTGTCCCAAATCAATTTGATAAGAACTTGTCGAGTTGATTTGCATGGAGTTGCAACTTGCCTCTTGATTTCCTTGTATTGCTTTATGCCTGGATATGAAAAATGCTTCTATGATGTGATGGAGCAGGATAATTGTAAGGAAGTTAAGAATTCCAGTGAATCCATGCCAGTAGGAAGTTTCATCCTGGAAAGAAAAATTGTGTCTTTGTTCTAGTTGGAAATAAGTTGACAAGACCTCAAGTATGTTGTCTATGCATCACCTGATACAATCTCTCTATGTATGAGGCATTGGGAGGATCTAATTGGGGCCATTTTCTTTGGAAGAGTATCTGATACAGTAAAGCTCCCCAGCTCAGCTGTTTTTACAGATAGCAATATTAGGACTAATGCATTGGTGTTGTATATGTAAATGTAGTGGTGAATTTGTTGATCTGTCTATCGCTCTATTGCAAGGGAGTTGTGGTTCTTTGTCTGTATTGCATTGGGGTTCAATCGGTGATGCCTAAGAAGATTTTTTTTAATTCAGTTGAAAAAGGTTGCTTGGATGTCAAGCCAAAATTCTAAAGCTAAAATATGGGATAAAATGGCCTATAAAAATGCCCTGCGTTAGTTAAATATTTGTTTATGTAATAAAAATTTGGATGTATTCGTAGACGTTTGGTAAGTGTCAAAAACCCTGGTGCTCCAGGTGGAATTGAGGTCGTGTTATTATTATAGCTCAATCTCCATGAGGGAGCACCTACAGCCCATTATGGCTAGGCTTAAGAACCATGTTGGAATCTAGGATTTAAAAAAAAAAAAAAAAAAAAAACAAACAAACAAAAGATCAGTAGTTATTAATCTTTTGGTATCCTGATTTTATTTTACAGGACTAAAAGCACTACCTTGCATTGATTTTTCCATTACCACATCAAAGTTGATAGGCTACAAGTTATGCTTGCTTGCAAATTTCCTCACTCTAAAACCAATCCACAGTTTTTGCATGAATAGCTCTTATGAAAGGCCTTTTTTTTTTTAAATCATACACTGGGGGGAAAAACAGGTTTTAGGCCTAGATATCAATTACAATTTATAATTAAATTTTATTTCAAATCTAACTAAAATATTTCACAAGATCGTAACAATTATTTAGGCATCTCAAGTGAGCCAAGAATAATTACTTTGCCATATAATTGGAAGCCCTTCCTATTCTACCACTAGATCTACTACACATTTTTCTTCCATCAGGTGTATCCCAATTGTTCTCCACAATTACCCTTTTGCAAAGTCTCAACCATTACATTACAACTATGTTACAAAGAAATCTTCTATAATTTCAATGTTCTGTCATCAACAAGAAGTATGGATATCAAAATCCATTTGACATCATTGGTATGATTTTTTTCAGCTTGCCAACTATCATGAGATGCATATCTTCATAACATTCACATGTGCAGACGACAGAAATCAGATTCGGGGAGACCACAATAGTAATTGTGCCTAATTCTTTGGTTCTATACACATCCTTGATCAGTCATAGCTTGAGCAATAGTCAAAAAGGCAGAGATGACTGCTCCATGTACCAGAGTTCTGTTGGACAAGTAAAAGAAGAGTATGAAAATGGATCTAACCATATTTCTTTTTGGGCAATTACACAATACAATGATCACTCGTCAGCCATTATTGTTGAAACCTTGCAAACATTTGAGCTAATTAACAGAAAGTGCTATACGCTACATAGATTAGTTTGGTCTAAAAAACATCATACTATGGTGAATGAATCAAATTTAAGAAATTGGGCATAGAAAAAGAAAAAGAAAATACTTACTCAGGACTCTCCTTTTGATAACCAAAATCAGTAGCTGCTTTGAGGGCTCTCTGGTAAGTCTGTTTTATTGCTTCCTGCCAGTAAAATGCAAAAAGGAGATCAGCTCAAGTTAAAAAAAGAAAAGAAAAGAAAAAGGGGGGGGGGGGGGGGGGGGGTGGTGTGGTGTGTGGGGGAAGAAAATGGCTACACCAGCTCAAGTTAAAAAAAGGTGACAATCTTCACAAATAGAGCTAACAAAAAGTTTTTACTAAATTGAAAAGAACAAAGCAACTAATTTTATCCCTGTGGAACTAAATGAACAACATACCTCTCTCTCTCTCTCTCTCTCTCTCTCTCTCCCACTCACCCCTGGTCCCACCACCCCACCCCAGGGAAAAAGAAAGAGATTAACTCTCAGAGTAACTAGTATAGAATCAGCAATGATACTCTAGAAAATCTTGTGCTGGTTTTAATGAGTTTATGCTGCAATAACATGGACATTTTTGAAAACAATCTCCACTGACATAGTTGATTACCAAAGGGTACTTGATCCCATTCGGTTACATTTTCTAAATAACAATCTGTTTTGTTTACATGCATCTGTTGGTGCATGCAAAGATGAGCTGACAACCTTACATTCATTTTACAGAATAAGTCATAACAAGGGGTCTTAAGGCTTAGATATTTTACTCTGTGTACAAATAAATTAATACTTCCTTAAACATGGTCATATACTTCCCATTAACTAAAAATATAGGTTCATAATGAAATTCTGACCAAAAAAGGAAATTCACAACGACAAACTAAAAGCAACAATCCAGGAAATGTGACAAAGTGAATCTACTGAACCCAAGTTGGCATTCAATGGTTGGCCCACCTACAGCTGAATAGAAGGCTGCCAGCCTGAAACAGTGTGATTCAACAGAGCCACTTCAAGGAGCTGATTTAGAGGGTACTTTCAAGCTAAAAGTCTAAATGAGCTGCAACATCAACAAACAGGACCTGATATTGATTGACTTTTTGTTTAAAGGTTCTGGTGAAATGTCTTCTGTAACCATGTAAATAATTGTCATATGAACAAGTTAACTAAATAGACTTTATGGTTTGGTCAAATTGCTCCAACCCATGAGAAATGGGCATTGCTGTTTAATAGTTATGAACTCTTGCATCTATTTCAAACTATGAAATAAACCATACCACCAAGGATAAAAAAATGTAGAGCCTCACCTGCAATTTTGACTCAAAGTCCTCTGGTGACCAATGGATCAGATTACACTCATGATTTAATTCAAGTTCTCCAGCAACAACCTGAAACCAAGTACATTAAAAAAAAAATTAGCAGATAAAAAACTGAATATAATAAGTGAAAAACAAGATCCCATTGACATGGAATTGCAACTGAATAATCAGCTCAATCATCCATTATCAACTTGCAAACATTCAATGCAACTAAGTTTAAAGGAGCATTACTCTAAAAGCCAAATTAAATCAAAATGGTCAAAGGATGCACATATATTACTGCTTTAGCCCTAATATTATCTTAATCATATACGCAATCATGCACATCTCCAGCAGTTTGAGGTTGAATTGAGCTTAGATTCATATAAGGTACACCAAATATTTCGAAAAACTTATTTTTCTATTTTGAGCATCAACCTAATGATTTCAAAGAAAAAAATTGACAAGCTGAATCATAGAAAGTTCTACAATTGAGCGCTCAAATCATTTGGTTACACATCAGTTCAAAAGATAAACACAAAGTATCAAAAACTAATTCAATGATCCTGTTTGATACCATGAATCCAATAGGACCAATACCACCAACAGATGATCAAACTCAAAAGGAATATCTTTGGCCATACAACTCTTACTAAGCAAACCAAAGTCTTATAGTTGAATACTGACAAATTACCAATTCTCTCAAAAGCTTAAGTTATTAGGAGATAGTGAATTAAATCATTTAACTATAATTTTAACACTCCTTACGTGTGGGCCAAGACTCCCCTTTAGTAAATGGGGCCCTACACATGGGACTTTTAACTTCTTAAATGGGAAGTAGGGTGGAGACAATGTTCAAACTCATGACCACCTATTCTAATACATTGTCACAATCTCACAATCACGAGAGCAACATGATTGCCATTAATCTCCTGCAACTCCTAGAGGAATTGGCCGTCCTTAAAAAGAGTTATCCAGCACCACTCCAGTACTCTACTGAGTCTCAATCTGAATACAACTACTCATCCTACCTTGTGCAACCATATTCCAAGTTAAAAATACATTTACATATTTTAAAACATCAACTTCGAAAGGCACTAGGTTGATATGACAAGAAACTCAACTGACAAGTCAGTTACTCTTCCATATCATCAAATGGCTGCACAACAGTGAGCAATTTTAAATTCCCCAGAAACTTCCCCAACATAAATCCACTTTCATAGAAACTGAAGTTTTAGCCTTTGCATCCCCTTATTCCAATTTAAATTATGAATCCCTGAACTCCATACAAACAAGTTTTCCATTTTTATTTAGTTAAAAATTCAGTGAACTGAAAGCATGATAATCAAAGCACATTTCTAAGTATGCAAATAGATTTCATCATAGCATTGTTCTAGCACATGCTAAAAAGGCATATCTACTATACATAGATTGGAAAAAGTGAGCACACACCCCCCCAGCACCAGCAGCCATTGCAGGAGCAATAAGGATATTAGCTTTTCTCAAAACATCAACAGCCTCAGGGGTACAAGGCATGTTTGAACCTAGGATACAAAAAAATTATCACATAGTTATCATCAGTAATTCTTATAATGTTAGAAATTAGAAGAAATCAAAAGGCCATAATGCATCTTATTACTACCTTCTACTAGTACACGACAACCTGAATTGACCAGATTAATAGCATCAGTTTGATCTATTTCATTTTGGCAAGCACAAGGAAATGCAACGTCACACCTTTCGTTCCAAGGTTTTGATTCATCATAATACTTAGATCGAGCGTAAGTCTTTGAATAGTCTCTGCAGATGTCACATGTATCAACACAGGCAGCATTAAGTTATTAAAGATAGCAATTTGGTAGAAACAACAACCAAGTCTTAGTCCCCAAAATTTTGAGGCCAGCTATTGTTCCTCTTTTTTCTTTTTTTCTTTAATAAGTAAGCAAGATTTTTATTGATCGAGAATGGAAAGAATGTACCCAAGTATACAGGGTGTAAAAATTGATTGCAACATAATAATCATGTAAAATTACAGCAGCCTAGAACTTTTAAAATATTAGGGAAAAAATGGCCAGTGAATGCAGTCATCCAGCCATAGAAAGATTGTACAAAAATCATCTCAAGTTCTATTGTAGTTCGTTCAACTCCTTCAAATATTTGCATTCTCTCCAAATAGTCCACAACACGTATAAAGGGATAGCATTGCAAACATATCCATTTCGATGTCTGCCAAATGCCCCTCCCAACATGCCAATGATTCAATCACCTTTTGAGGCATAACCCACTGTATTCCAAAGAGACAAAACACAAGAGACCAACAATCTCTAGCAAAAACAGTGTAAAAGTAGGTGATCAACCGATTCTCCATCCATCTTACACATGCAGCACCAACCCACTACAACTATATTCCTACATCTTAAATTTATTCATCCCAAGAAGTTTCCCCAAAGCAGCAACCTATGCAAAAAAGGGAAAAAAAAGGTGCTTTAACCCTCCAAACACTCTTGCAAGGAAAGATATGGGCACTCCCATATGTAACACTATAAAAGACTTCACCTCAAAATTTTAATTTTTGTTGGAGTCCAGGAGATCTGATTTTCTTCTTCCCTTCATATCTTCATAGAATCGAAAAGATTTAAAAAATCTCTTAGCAAGCCCATCTCCCAATCCTGGATCTCTAATAAATTTAATATCCTAATGAATCCTTCTATCATTCGAATGTATATAATCTGCTACAGCTGAACTGAAGCCTCCTTAAATTGTGCAAGTCTGTAGAACTCTGTAAATGCCTCCTTAAGAACCCCTTCCCTGTACCACCAACCATGCCAAAAGCAAATATTAACACCACTACCAACCTCGTACCTAATGAATCTAGAAAAATTCCCACAAGCACTTCTGATACACTTCCAAAGACGTACTCCATGGGGCCACGTCTCTCCCTTGAACACCATCCACACCATTCACTACCATATTTCTCATCCCTTATTCTCCTCTAGAGCACATCTTTCTCCATGGCATAATTCCAGAGCCACTTGCCCAACAAAGCTTTATTAAAAGGCAGCAAGCTTCTTACACCCAAACCTCCAAATTGAATGGGTTTACAAACTGCCTTTCAATTTACAAGGGGACCCGTTATCCCCTATGCTGTTTTTAGTTATAATGGAGGTTTTAAGTAGGATGTTGAAAAGAGTTGAAGGTGCTGGCTTGATCAGGGGTTTTAAGGCTGAGGGTAGATGGGGGGAAGGGGAATGTATCTCGCATCTTTTGTTTGCGGATGATACTATTCTGTTTTGTGATGCTGAAGTGGGGCAGATCCTTCATGTTCGAATGCTTCTCCTCTGTTTTCAAGCTGTGACAGGTTTGAAGGTTAATGTCTTGAAGAGCGAGTTGGATCCAGTAGGGGAGGTAAACAATTTGCATGCATTGGCAGAGATTCTGGGTTGTAGGATTGGGGCTTTGCCTATGACATATCTTGATATGCCATTGAGGGCTTCCCACAAGTCCCCCTCTATTTGGAATCCTATCTTGGAAAAAATTAAGCGAAAGTTGGCTGGGTGGAAGAAGCTGTACTTGTCTAAAGGTGGAAGACTGACGTTGCTTAAGAGTACGTTAGCTAGCCTCCCTACTTATTATTTATCTCTTTTTACCATCCCTTCTCATGTGGCTAAGAAGATTGAGAAGATGCAAAGAGACTTATTGTGGGGGGATTCGAAGGCTCATTTGGTGGGTGTGTGCTCGTAAGGCGAATGGTGGATTGGGAGTAAGGAAAGTTACGACTTTCAACAAAGCCTTCAACAAAGCCTTATTAGGAAAATGGTTATGGCAGTTTGGAGTGGAGGTGACTCGTCTTTGGAGGAGGGTTGTAGCTTTGAAGTTTAGGGAAGAGTGGGGGGGTTGGTCTTCCAAGTTGGGTAGGGTTGTCCACCGGTGTGGTTTATGGAAAAGCATCCGAAAAGGCTGGAAGGTGTTTTGTAAATTCTTTCACTTTGAGGTAGGGATGGGAGATAGGGTGAAATTCTGGACGGATCGGTGGTGTGGGGAGTTACCACTCCATCTATCCTTCCCGGTAGTGTATGGGATTGCTCATAATAGAGAAGCATCTGTGGCCTCGTCTCTTGAAAGGTTGGGAACTGGGGCTCAGAGAAGCTGGAATGTTCGTTTACTCAGGGAACCAAATGATTGGGAGTCGGGAGAGGTGAAGGATTTCCTTCGTACCTTAGGCTCAAATTTACCTCAATCTGAGCATGGAGACCGTATGAAGTGGAAGTTGTCAAAGAAGGGGAATTTTGACATTCGCTCTTTCTATAATAAGCTTCGTTATCCCTCATCTATTATCTTTCCTTGGAAAGGTGTCTGGAAGGTTAAGGCTCCTCCGCGCGTCTCTTTCTTTGTTTGGAATGCAGCTTGGGAGAAGATTCTTACTGGGGATAATCTGCAGGGTAGAGGCTTTGATTTTGTTGACTGGTGTATTATGTGTCGTTGTGGTGGGGAGACGGTAAATCATCTACTACTCCATTGCGACAAAGCTTATCAGTTGTGGAGCTTGGTTTTCAGATCTTTTGGGATCGATTGGGTATTGCCAAGTTCGGTTGCAGATACGCTTTTTGGTTGGTGGAATTGGTTGGGAAAGCAATCTTCTAGTATTTGGAATTTAGTTCCTCCGTGCCTAATGTGGTGTATTTGGAGGGAGCGAAATTGGCGTACTTTTGAGGACTTGGACAAATCCGATGACCAGCTACTCGCTTTTTTTAGTGGCTCCCTTTTTGATTGGTCTAGGGCTTGGGGACTCACTTCTAGTAATTCTCTCCCTATGTTCCTTAATTCCCTTCTTTGTTCTTAGTTTTATGTTGTTTGTTGTTTGTTTTGTTGTTTTTTCTTGTTTGTTTCCTTCTCTGTAATCTTTGTTCTGCCTTATGTTGTTTGCATGAGGTAGTTTCTTGAATATACATCTCTCTTACTTATCAAAAAAAAAATTTACAAGACAAAACTTATGATCATCTTCTAGCCCACCCCATAAAAATTCTCTTTGAAGTTTCTTAATACACATAGCAATGCTAACAAGAATAGGAAAAAGAGACAAAATCAAACTCTAAAATGTACTTTTTACCAGAGTGAACCTACCACCCTTGAAAAGATAAATCTTTATACAACCCGTTGAATGTCGTTCCACCTTCTCAAGAATTGTATCCCAGATTACTTTGGATTTTAATCTAGCAGCCAACTGAAGTCCCAAGTATTTCATAGGCAGACTAAATACCTTGCATCCTAGGATCTGGGCCAACTCTTCCACCTCTGGAACAGTACCAACCAGAACCAATTCAGGTTTCCCCAGATTGATTTCTGACCCAGAAACAACTTCAAACGTAGCAGTACACATTTTATATTCTGAAGTTGTTACGGATCATATCCACAAAAAATCAACGCATCATCCACAAACAAGAGATGGGAAACCATCAAATGATTATGAGGGTGTTTCCTTCCGTAAAACCAACAAGATACTGACCATATACTGCTCTGCCCATCTGTTAAGCTCTTCCATTACTATCACAAATAGTAACTGTGATAAAGGGTCACCTTGGCATAAACCCCTATAGCTATTGAAAAGACCGCTAGGACTGCCATTAATAAGAATCAAGAATTGCACTACAGAAATAAAACAATGAATCCCAGCCATCCATTTTTACCAAAAACCACACCATTCCAATAAATAGATCAAGAAAGTCCAATTAAACAGATAATAGGCCTTCTCCAATCCAAATAATAAAGGACTCCTGGGATACCCAACTTTAATCTACAATCGAGACATTCATTTGCAATGAGGACTAGATCAAGTATCTGCCTCTCCTCGACAAAATCGTATTGAGAATGAGAAAGGAGCTTCCCTAGGACTAACTTCAACCTATTAGTCAGCACCGGCCAAGATTTTATAAGCACCGCCGATGAGACTAGTAGGCCTATAGTCCTTTACACCCATGCCTCTCGTCTGTCTTTTGCATAAGAGCAATAAAAGTAGCATTTAAACTTCTTTCAAACATGCCATCGTCATGAAATGAGTGAAACACACACATGAAATCCTTGTTAACAACTTCCCAACAATGCTGAGAAAAGGCAATAGAAAACCCATATGGACCCGAGGCTTTATCACCATTCATATTTCTTACTGTATCGAAAACTGCATCTTTGAATGTTCGCTCCAGCCAAAGCTTCACATAGAGACTTCCAATTAAATTATTTCTATGGGAATTTGCAGGGATGAAAGAACTTTGTGTTTCGGCTTCCCTCCAAACCATGAAGCCCTAGACTTTGTTGCCAGGAGATTTCCTCCATTAGCAAAGTATTCTCCAATTCAGCTTTCGCAATATTTCTTCTTGAGCTGTCCACTGTTGAATAAGTCCCACTCTCTTCATGTCCAGGTTATGAATCTCAGTTAACAAAATCCTTCTTCCTAAGCTTCACACAGCCCAAACTTGTCCTTACTCTAATTCTTTAAGTCGTACTTTAAGGCTCTTAATTTTATAGCCAGGATAAAGCTAGGGGTCAGTTATGGACCCTCAACAGACTAGCCGGGGTCGGCCATATGTAAAAAGATAGCAATTTGGTGAACAGAAATAAAAAGACAGTTATAAACACACACCTCAAACTTCTCTGTTGAGCTTTGATATCTCTCAAAAATGCTATTTTCATGTAGTCGAATCCATCCTCATCCACCAAATACCCCTTTGAATCTGTACATTATCAGAAAAGTTATGATTTATAAAACTGCTTGTCAGTAATTAATGGTCATTGTAAAAGCATAATGCCTTAGCCACAGTCCTAATTCCTGAAACATGATAGAAATATAGAAATGACATAAAATTGAAGAAAATGTATATCAGGTTCTTCAAACTTTATACTGATTGAAGACGCATCACAGAGAAGATCTACAAAACTTTATAGACACCAAACTCTCGCTTCTAATTCTAGTCACACACAATGAGCCAGACACCAATTATTTGTTTCAGTCTTTCCACAGATGAAATGGCAAAACATATTCCTCATACCATCTACACCTACCACCAATCAAGTGAAAGGTTTTGGGTGTAGTTCAGTACACATGTCATGTATTCAAAGTTTCAAACTACCACCTTTTTTCTTAATAAAATTATTTTTATCAAGTAAAAAAAGAGTGAAAGGTTAAGAACACAAGGCATGAAAAGATAATATTTATAAATGCAATACAAAGTTCAATATGATTGTACACTTGTACTGCATCACTAATTTGTACCAAACCACTAACATAAAACTGACAATTTCATGCATGCATTTCTTATTACCAGGACTAACATGACAAACCAAAATGCAGATAATAAAATAAATATCACAAACATGTGTAAGAAGAAATAACTATTACTCAGGTTACTTGTCCAAGCAAAAAATTAGAATACCTTTAATTACCTTATTACGACTAACCTTCCAACCATGAGTGGAAGGTTAGTCGTATAACCTTCTACAGAGTAAAGAGGCAGGAAAAATCACTGCTACGTGTAAAATGTATTTTCTTTACTAGAGATGTTTTATTGGTGCAGATCAAATATTTCAGGCCATTCTTTTTTTTGACTCAACGGGGAGGGAAGGGGGAAGATAACTGGAGACACCCTAGTAAGTGTAAAATGCCATAATGTAATTCAGTTGGTATAAAAATATAGAGAAAAAATATCAAACAAAAAATTACCAGATACTGTGATGGGAAGAGCACCATATGCAATAAGCTTCTCCAAAACATGCATTGCAATCTTTCCAGAACCACTTACAACACATCTGGAGAAAATTCATAGACAAGTATTTTCAAATTAACAAACTTGCATAACAACCTTGAAACAGTAACTAAGCGAACAGCATATGAAGAAGCTTCTCTTCAGTAAATCACAGTAATTAAATTGAAAACAAATAAATAAAAACTTTAGAGAGAGAGAGAGGGCACATAACATTCCATATTCGCATAAACATCAAAACTCAAAAGATCTATATCTCTAAAACAAGGCTAAACCTCCCATTGGCTTAAAAATGTGGTACCCTACAGTCAATGTTATAAAATATTCCTAAACCATGCTATCAACTTCTATAACCATGTGACTATCTCTAAAAAGCTCACAAAGTTGAGTAAAAGACCTTAATCCTTTGAGATCTTTATTCATATCTGCAAGCATGAGCTGGGCAAAGAAAACCTGCAGAAGCAAGAGAACTTTGTTAACTAATAAAAATTTAGAAAACAAGACATGGATAGGGAACTCATTACACCCACTAGAGAGTGGGAGAAATTTCACACAGATGGAGGTGCATAGTCAGGCAAACATGCATGCATTGTCACATTTACCCACCACCATCCACCCAAACACACAGCTTCAGAGAGTTGTAATATACAGTACCAGCCCATAACCAGTAGCTTCAGTTCGAAGGCTAGAGCCAGACCAAAATATCCTTGGCCCTGTAAAACTTCCCTGCATAAGTAAGGCATACATATGAAAACGTAAACACAACTAATTTTCTTTCCATGATGAAAAACACATAAATAGTAACCCAAACTTTCAATGGCTATGATAAATTAGACATGTGACATAATCAAATTTACATACCTAAATACATGCATTCACACACATGTATAAATGTATGCATGTGCCGATATGTATTTATATAAAGAAGAAAATACTTGCCATGTACAGTGCCATATAAGACAAGGAATGCTCATAATAGACATTCAGTTAGATGATGCACATTGTTTCAAGAGACAAGGAACACAACAAGAAAGAAGAAGATATAGTAGACTCTACAAAATAGCTTGTTACAGGTGTTTTTAAGTACCTGAAAATGACCAGCTAGACGTCTATATTGTCCAAACAGATACCCCATTTCCCGGGTGCCAACACCCATTTCCTCTGATGGAAGGTCCTGAATGTATACCACTTAAATTAGACATGTATACTAAAGCATTGAAAATTCATACAAAGATGCAGATAAAGCAATGGAATCTTGTTTCTAGTTACCTTGTCAGGACCCAAATAACGATATATCTCATTCATGAAACTTTGACAAAAACGCATGATCTGCCAGCTTGCAAGAGAAATTTGGACATTCTGAGAAAGGTCAGAAGTTTCACAGTAGCATACCATCAATTAATAGAAAGAAGCTTTTACCTCATTATCACTTTTTCCTTTAGGGTCAAAATCACTTCCACCTGCTGCACCTCCTAATTTGTATGGAGACAAGGCATTCTTTAAAGTCTGCAGACAAGGAGAAACTAAGACATTATAAAACAGTCACAAGACCTAAGTTGCTACCGATATAAAAGCCTCATTCCTTGTTCAAGATAGGATGTTTCACTCATTTGACTAAACTGTGTAAAATAAAACAAAATTTTACCCTATATTATAATAATAATTTTTTTTTTAGGGTTATCAAAACTAAGAATTATGGTAGATGAATAAATTTTAAATAAATAATACAATTTCTTGTGTCTTTTTTTTTTCAAAAATTTAGTATAAAATTTTAATAAGAATATATTTTTTTTATCCTTTAATAGTTGAGAGTGGGGGGATTTGAACCCTAGATGTCTCCATTGGAAATACTAGCAAGTGCCAACCAGTTAAGCTACAAAGATCTTGGCAAATTTTAACAGGAACATTAATTTAAGCTTCTAGGATATTTGGTAATAGAGTTTCCCGTCAATAAGAATTAATTAAATCATTTTTATGTACTTATAGTGCACTAAGGACACTTCTGTTATTTGAGATAAAGCATCTTAAGAGTGCAAAACTTTTGACAAAACTTTTGCACACTGAATTACAGGAGAAGTCAAATAAAACAACCAGAATACTCCAATACCTGTTCAAAACCAAGGAACTTGGCAATACTTAAGTTCATCAATGGATGAAAACGGATACCACCCCTACATGGACCCAATGCTTGGCTAAATTGAACCCGAAAACCTCGGTTGACATTCGTCTCACCTCTATCATCAACCCATGGAACTCGAAAAATAATCATACGCTCAGGTTCTAACAACCGCTCCATAATGTTGACATAACTGAAACACATTAGAACCACCTTATAAGATTGTTATGAATTTGACTGCAGACTTTTGCTTTAAATGGTGAAGCATAACAGTAAATAAACTTCGTTTTAAAGCAACATACTGAGAATTCTTTGCAATCACTCTTTCTAAAGCATGCACCACTTCTTGCACTGATTGTATGAATTCAACCTCGTGTGGATCCCTTTTCAGTGCAGCTTCAACTATTGATCCAGCAGTTTTTGACATAAGAGCTAAATTTCAAAGAATTTCCAAAACAGGGCAAAGGGAAAAGTTATAACCATGTCATGCCATAATGTGGAAGGTACAATGTATTTCCGCAAACATCAAATTTGTAAAGTTTGAATAAAATATTGCAATCTATGTTTCAGCTGCAGAGAAACAAAAGGGATCAATTAAAAAGATCCAATACATTCATTTAATTGGCCCAACCCAATCATTAGAGAGCACTTTTAAGATGCTCATCTTTAAAGTTTCAAGGAGAAACAGAAATCAAAGTCAATTATGCATGTAGTGGAAGGAGTTGGTATGTAGCGACTGAAAAGACAAACTCAGAGTTTAAAAAATACTCTTTTAAATTTTTTAATAATTCGAAAGTTACAACAATGGGGGAGGGATGATTTGAACCCTAGTTCTCCTAATAAAGGTGTGCAGGCTTTGCCACTGAGCTACAAGGCTCTTGGCATTCAGCAATTACAGCTTCCTGAAGAAGATAACTGGAGTATCAAGTATTAGAGAAATACATGTCCTTGTGACTGGGATCAGGACCCTGTCCATTTTGGCTTGAAATGGAGGGAATGCATTTCATGGTTTAAAATTAGTTTTCATAAAATAATTATGTACATGGTACTGCATCATTTAAAATTTCATTCCATCAATTAAAGGATGATAACTAATTTTAAATACTGTGGCACCATATTTACCTTTACATTTGTTAACTACCAAATCCTTAAAATAAAATGGACTCCCTCTACTTATCAAAATAAAAGATGGACCCTCACCAATCCTTTTCCCTCTGAGTGTGTGTGTGTGTGTGTGTGTGTGAGAGAGAGAGAGAGAGAGAGAGAACTTCAAGCCCTTTATCACTCAAAAATTTACTGCACTCTAAAAAAGTATTAACAACAGTCCAATCAAGGCTCTCAGTACCCTCCGAACCACAATTACAAAGCTCTATCACTTAATCATTACTTGGAGAGAGAGAGAGTTCTCTTGCAGTTAGATCCTCTCATAACAGTGACCATTCTGCAGTCACAAAAAATTTTCCGTTCCTTCAATGGCATATGTTTAAGGAAATAACAATCATACCAATCATCACTCATATTGAGATCTAACAAATTCAAAGCTATATTATTGTATGTATCCTTATTCAACAAAACTTAGAAGACCTGAACTCAAGGTGAAAAATAATGCCCAGCAACAATCCCACAACAAAAACAAAGACTGGCCTGTGTTGAACACTTAATGGTCTCAATGCAAGCCCAAAAGAAATCAGCAAAATGAGATGACTAACCTTTAACATAGATTGGCTTGTCAACAATAATCTTATCCTTAGAGGCCATCTGGAGACGAAGAGCCTCTTTGTGAAGCAAGCTATTGTTGTGTTCTTCCAATGCACTCATCTGCATATTCCGACTGCCTTCATTCCCATACGGATTTCTTCTATGCTTCCTACCATACTCTCTACATACAGAGCAAAAAATTCTTGCTGTCCCTTCCTTCACATCAACATAAGCCCATTTGTAAGTATCAGCCCATTCCTCTCTCCATCTCTTCACAACCTTCTTCTTTCTTTTCACTGCTTGCGACTTTGACATATCTTGATCATCACTGGGAAGCTGAGAAACCATTACCATCTTGGTCTCATCGTGCTCTTCTGCAGAAGGTTCTCTAGGAGGGCCACCAATGAGTGGGGTGTTAGCAAATGAAGGATCATCATCACTAGGGCCAATTTCTAAATCTATCTCTTCCCCTAGCTCCCTAACCACCAAGTGATGCCTCTGCTGAATTAAGTTCATATCATCCATTGTGGAATTCATCCCTACTCCACTTACCGGAAGCAACATTCAGCATGACAATTTCATCCACACCTAAAAATCCTCCTGTCTGATAACCAAAAAACATCACATAACTTTGAATAAAATTGTCCCAATCAACTGACTAACGTACAAATCTGAGAAGAAGACGGAAAAGAAAAAGAAAATGAAGTTCTGAATATAAAATTTTCAGTAACTGGGGGATCAATACTGAACCATGCCTGATAACATCAAAAGTCTTTAGTTGGATGAGTTTTACATTTTTCCAAAACCAATATAAGCACACAATATTTAAGTGCAATACAAGATACAAAGTCAACTAGCCGCTGTATGTAAACTCAATGTAGATGCTTTCACATGAAACAGCAAGAACCTTGAAACTTCTGGTTATCTGTAGTTCCACTACTCAGATTTCCACACAATTTTTTAGTTCAAACTACCACACACAACCCCCTTGATTTCAAAGACAAGCTAAGAAAAGAACCTTATAAATCCTAAATCTTTCTTCTTTATAAGTAAACTACATAAATATTATAATTATTTGGAAAGAAAAACACTCACAAGTGAGCCTAGCACAACAATTAGACATGTTTCAGACAAATTCTTTAAAACCAAACCAACAGAAAACACAATTATAATCTCATTCACAATTGATAAATAAACAAAATTCACAAAAAGGTGGGCATAACCGTAGCACACAGGAAGTATAAAAAACAAGAGCCAACAAGGAACAAGACAAAGAAGAAAATGAAAAAAAAGTAACAGCTAAAATTCCATATCCAATTTTCTCAGTATTTCCAAACTAGTCTCCTTAAAAAAGTACTCCATAACTCAAATTAAATTAAGACCCTCTTTACAATTCGCCAGTCAGTTACACCCAAAACACACAAAAACTCCAAAAATCATTCAAAACCCATGAAACTCTAGGACACACAGACCCACAACTGAAACCATGAAACAATTGCTGATTTTCAAAGATACCCACAACTTGTTTGCCAAAATTAAGGAATACCCAGAAGCTAAAATGAAGAGATATCATCAAAAGTACCTCAATTTAACAGAACCAGAAAATATGTGAACTTTGACACTCCCCAAAGTTGAAGTGTCAGACTTTGAGTTCAGTTTCTTCTTCTTCTATAAAAATAATAAAAATAAAAAAAACTTGGTTTCTTTCACAACAGTGTCTGGTAAACGCCTTGGACTTACAAGTTGAACAAAAGAGTGAGAGATCGTGCTCTTTTCTGATCAGATTTCGTTCCTCCTATATTCACTGCTTAAACACACAGATTTTAGCAGTAGAAGATAAAAATAGAGAAAAACTTTATGTTAAAATTTTTTAATATAACTGCAAATTTATTTTTATTTATTTATTTATTTTCCATTTTTTTTTTTGGGTTGCAAAATTTGGGCTGAGTCTGAGACAACTATCTGTGTGGTGTGGGCAAAAGTGGCATTTTCAGATTGAGGAATTTTCTTGGCCTTTTTGGCGCGTGTGTTGCACTTCCCTATGATATGGTGGAAAGGTCTGCATAGCATTACTACCCCATTTGTGTGGTTTTTTTTTTTTTTTGGTCTATTTTAAATGAAAGTAAAATATATGAGTGGACTTTCTATTTTTAATAAGGGTAAATTGAAATGTATACCCTTTTAAGTTCGGGATAATGTTTTTTTTTTTTTTTTTTTTTTGAGAGAAGTTCGGGATACTGTTGATTTTACCATTTAAAGTTTTAAAATTTAGAATTACATCTATTACATTACGTAGGGTTTGAATGGAAAAAATTCCCTGGTATCATTTGAACTTTCGACTAATAAGACTTGCACTCCTAAATACTTAGTTTAGCCAATTTAATACCTAAACTTCACACATACCAATTTGATACTTTTGTTAGTCTACTGTTAGATAAACTAAGAACACTCACATCAATGGATGGATGATAAATAAAAAAAATGTATTTTACACGTTTTTACTCAAGAACTACTCATATTGATGGGTGTATAATAGAAAATGTGTTAAATTTACATATTTTTACTTAGAAAATACTCATATTAGTCCATTTATAACATTGTATATTTACATTGTTGCTACAGTAATCGTGTACCCATCCCAAACCCAACTTAAAATCATCCCAAAACAAAGCTTAACTAAAAACCCAAATTGACCACCTCGTAAAGATTGTTAGAGTTGCAATCGCCGAATATGGCTCACCTCTATATCTGTGGATTTAGGATAAGAGATAGCTCATGGGTGCAATCAAGCAAGAAAGATACAGAGAAGGCTTGAGTGGTCAAAGAGAGAAAAGGCAATGATGAGCAAAGGTGAGGGAGAGTGCTCGTCCATGAAGGCTTGGGTAGAGAGAGAGAGAGAGAGAATGTGTGTGTGCACGCGATGTAGTGTATGTTGAAATAATAATAATAATAATGATAATAATAATAATAATAATGATTATTTAAAGAAAATAGAGTATATAATAGATAATATGATATGTGTGTTTGTGAAAAGTGTTTGTGAAAAATAGAAAAAATAAGTTTTTATGCTAAAATAGACAGACAAACTAATGTGAATATTTTAACACCCACTCATGTGACATGCACATGGACAAGGAAAATTACCAAAGCATTGAGAGAGAGATCAAACCAACTGTGAAACAACCATGCCTAGAGAAAGAGAAACCTCTCAACTTTTCTCTTTCATTCTTCAATAATCTTTGATCTTCTCCATCAAGTTAAACTCTTACTTCTTATCCACCAAAAAAAAAAAAAAAAAAAAGGAGAAGAAGTTAACTTCTTACTATTTTAAGTAGACATTTCTTAAATCAACAATTTAATGGAAAGTCCAACTTCAACTCCAACTTTGATATTACAAGTCTCTTATGTTACTTCCAACTTGTCAATCCACCAGTAATAGGCACTTACTACTGCAAGCTTCAATTTTCTTCTCCATGTAACGTCACAAACTATGCACACATCTAATAATTGGAAAACCATTGGGTACACCCGGAGTACCCAATAACAACCCCTAATAATTTGATGCAAACCCACAACCACATCAGTTCTATCAATGCTTTCTCATGCACCCCGTACTACAACACCCGTGCAGAGCAGAAACCTCTAAACTTTTCTCTTATTTTTCTAAGAATCTTTGATCTTCTCCATCACATTAACCTCTCAGTTGTCATAGCTAGTCAAGGTCATAACAATATTCTTTTAGGGCAAGGACATTATCTATTGATATTTGATCCTGAGATTCCATGTGCACATAGGTTGACCTTAAGCTAATTAAATAGTTTAATAATATATATACTACTATTTAAGGAGCTTTCAAGCTGTCTAAATCGTGGACTTTAAGCCATGGACTCTAAACAAAACTCCTAAATTTTAGGTAAATTTTTTTATAAAATAAAAACATTTTTTTTCACCACATTTCTCCATATCCCATAAAATTAGGCACCATCTCTCCTTACACTTTCTAACTTTTATTTTTGTTGAGATTATATCAACTTGGGTTTATTTTTGATAGAGTTGAACATGTGCAAAAAAGAAAAATGTGAGAGAGAAACAAAAAATGAGAGAGATTTTATGATGAATAAAAACTATTAACTTTTACAACAAAAAAATAAATAAATAGAAGAGACTCTAAACAAGTGCGTGAGCACGTGCGCAGAGGTTAGTATATAATAATAATAATAAGGAAAATGTTTGACTCCAAACATGTTTAAGTCTTGGACTCCAACCATTAATAAAAAAATAACATGTGTTCCTTCATATGCGATGCACGTAACTCACTTAGTTGATTGTGTTAAGTGAGTCATGTGTATTACACATAATAATGACAAATATCATCTTTTATTGATAGTTGGAGCTATCTCAAGACTTCAAACATGTTTGGAGGCATGATTTGTCCTAATAATAAATGGAATTATTAGATTTCTTTCTCAATTGTTAGATCAAGTTTCTTCACGTCAATATTTTAATTTTCAAAAACCAGGGGAAAAAAACTAAAATTTGCATTTTAGTTGAAACCAAGTAGATATTATACCTTGATGAAATTTTATCAAATTAAAGAAACTTAATACTGAATAAATTATAATTAAATTATGTATAGTCTTTTGCTATAAATTATTTTATTTGACTTTTTGTTTGTCGTATTAGATATATCATGCCATGACTCATGAGTTCTAATTAGCTAAACTAATAAAAATATTTTATCATCAAGTAAGGAATCTTAGTTCAGATCTTGCGTGTACCAAACACCAAGTGATATTTTAATCTAATAATAATAAAAGAACAATTATCATAAAATAGACATGAAGGCACAAAAAATCATTTCTCCCTAGTAAAGTTGATGGATGACCACAATACCCAAAGGTTCACCGAGTACGGAAACGGCAAGCTCAAAGTAACCTCTATTATAAGTCTCATCAAGTACTATTTTTATTCATCTATTAATTTATAGGATATTATTTCAATCATTTAGAGAATTCCAACATAATTTTTTATCTAATGATGATAAAGATGCTATTGATTTTGATTCATAAACATATAAATATATATTATATATAAATAATTTTTTCAAAACTTTCGGGTACAATAATTACTAATTAGTTTATTTGGTGATTATGGATTGGATAATAATTAGGTTTATTTAATTATAACCACTTAATAGTTACACCACCTCCTAGTGCACAGAAAAGAACAAGCTTAAGTTGACCCCAGTAGCTTATTTTACAGTTTACACAACCATAATAGAGGATCTTCTCTTTAGGATCTATATGAGTAACTAGATGCCCCATAATCCATATTGATTTAACCGAGATTGATTGTCAATTGTTCAATATTGAACCCTGCGCCATAACCACCTTTCTTCTGGTTATTTGGACTTTGGATGGAAACAAAGAAAAAAAATAGTATAATATGAGAGACTTCCTTAATTGTAGTACCTTGTTTTTCCTAAATAATTTCCAACACATGATTTTATTTTATTTTTATAGTATATGTATTTCATTAGTCAATACAACCATATATTTAAATTACATGAGGAACCTACGGTATATTACTTAAATAACTATACCTAAGATTTTTACCCAATTAAGATCCCAAATTGTGTCATTTAGTTTCCTAAATTTTTTAATAAAAAAAAAAATTGGATAGTAAATTAATAAAATTACATTAATCAAATCATATTAGATGCAAGAGATGATATTCACATTTCACTGAGCAAACAAACATTTAACTTTTTTTAAAAAAAATTGGTAGATTACACAAGCACTTAGTAGGTCTTGAATCCACAGCCTCACCCTTTGTCACATTATTATGTGAGAAGGAAATGTTAGGGTAGCATTTTCCTTTCTTTCCGCTGAAAATAATTGAAGAACTTTACTAGATGATGATAATCAAAATATACAAAACACCCACAAAGGTGGGTAAAGAATTTCAAAATCTATAAGCTGACTTAATAACTCAAATGACAAGACGAGGTCAGGCTAAAGAAAAACAAAATGCCAGACCTGAGTACAAGAGGAATGAATATACATTATACAAAGGGCAGTAGTGTACAGTTACATGGGTTATAGGGTGTCAACCAAGGCTGTCGACATCCAGCCTAACAAGGCTCCACTTTTGTAGCAATTTTGCATCCGATGAGCTTCCTTGAAATTCAAGGTCATGAAAGAAAGTTAAAAGCAGAACTTGCTTTCTGGTGTTCTTCCTTGACCATCTTGAATGTAACTTTCAAGTCCTGAAGGAAGAGGCTCCACCTTTTTGTATAAAAGGGTGCATTAGATTTTTGTTCTCAATCTTCTTTTGCATATGAGAGTGCAAAGTCTTTAATCCTTTCCTTAAGGTGCTGCAATATGCATAAATAGTCATACAAGAGGGTTTTTTTTTTTTTTTTTTTTTTTCAAAAAGAGATTTAAAAAACAAAATTAATGAGAGAGAGAGAGAGAGAGAGAGAGAGAGAAGACAAATAACTGAAATTTGAAAGCATTTTGCAAGAATCACCTTCAACTCTTCATGAAGGACGACAAATATTTTTTTCAGCCTCTTATGTCTCTGCAAGTTCAAAACAGGTTCAGCAAGAAAAATATAGTAAATAGAAACTCCTAGATATTCTGATATCAAGCACTTAACAACTGGATGAGATGTTTACAAAATCCTCAAACATGTCACACAAACTACACACTCCTAGACTTTTTATTTTTATTTTTATACAAGTACAATCTCCTAGACAATTAACCCCACTATTCCAAGTATGTCCATGATAATTGACATTCTGTGTTTTTTTAAAATTAAGAAAAAACAAAATATTTTAGACAAAGAGCAGACTTGGCAATGGCATACTGTAAGTATTCAAGAAAAACAGTAACTTTATGATGATAAATAACATGATTCAGAGATCTGCTCCCCACCATCACTAACATTACCATATCAAGGCCCATCAAATCACCAGATTAATCTCCAGCTTATGTGCTAATTTATTATCTCTTCTTTCCTACTTATCACTAGTCATCTCACCATACTCCTTACAAAATAGGATAGAACCTTCAAGCAGCAACTCAAACAATTTCGGTTGGATTCGAGGTCAACTCAGGATTAACTCGAGCAATAACACCCTTGGCCTGCTTCTTAATCAAAGCCAAACCTTCAGCCTGAACTGCTTAAATGCAAGCACAGCCCATGCTAATTTTTTTAAGTTGAGGTTAGACTAATTTTCAGGGTTTTGTCTGTGTGCTGTGTTTAATTAGGTCAGGTTGTGTGGCCATGTTGCCATCCAAGCAACCTGTACAATTCTCATCTAAGGTTCCAATATTTTGCTCCACAGCACTTACATTCTTGTTTATGATTTTAATAACTGAAGCCCCTTGGATTTGCAGACTACATGACCTATGTTGTTGGGGACGGTAGAAGAGTTGGATTAAGGTATATGACATACAGTGCAAGCAGTATCCATTGAATTGCAAACTTATACTCAATTATGACGTATGGTGCAAGCAGTATCCAAACTTATATTCAATTGCAATGGATAAGGAGCCATAAATGCACTCTTGCTTGGGACCTCTAAATAAAGGGGTGAATCAATTATGGAATATTTGTGAGAGATGATTAGGAATTGAAGTCTTACCTCTCGATTTTTGACATGTTATAGTCCAAAATGCTGGCTCTAACCGGTTAAGGTGGAGTTTGAACATTTATTGCAAAAGCAATGTTTACTCTTTCTGCCAGGCTCTATTGTATGAGCTTTCCTTGGAAGAGTATCTAGTGCACAAAATTTTCAAAAATCGTTGCTTTCTTTGTGTGGATGGAGAAATTTTTAATGCGTAATAATCTTATTAAAAGTGGAGTTGTTTTTGTAGATTTGAGTTGCATGTGGAAGTACAGTGGCAAAATTAAGGACCATTTGTTCAACCATTTTGAAGTGGCCAGGGAGTTCTGGTATTTTGTTCTTACTATGTTTGGGGTACAGCGGGTGAAGCCTCTGGTTTGGTAAACATTAGAGCTCCTTTGTTTGGAATATAGCTTCTTTATGCTTACTGTGGGCAATATGGAGGGAGAGGAACAACCGTTCAGTTAATAGTGTAAACCACTCAACTATGCTTGCATCTATCACTTGATTGAGAGTAATTTACAAAACATATTATATTTATTTTGCTTCATTAAAATGCATGCCATGTTACAGAATTTCATTGAATATAAGACAAAGGGAGTAACATATAGTGCTTAGTTGAAACTTCCATGTGACTCACAGTATGTATAGTTGAATCTTTTTATGTAAGCAAAATAATTTTTATTAAAGAAAAGAGGCAACACTACACTTATAAAGAAAAAAAAAGAGGCAACAATTCGGATACAGCACATGTACCAACTGCACCTTAAGAATTACAATCTCAAGTCCAAACAATCTATGAACTCTATATTTTTTATGGTGATTGGTGAGCTACATGTATCCAATAGGTCTTGGACCCATGACCTCACTCTCCACCTGGAACTTATAAAGAGTGGAGGTACCACTAGAGCTAGAGCTTATTGGCTCTATGAACTCTACAAAATTGCCAGAGGGAATACAACCAAAAGTCATCAGGCAATCATACAAAACATCTCAACAGAGATTGTTTGATGACATGGTTAAGACATTCAACACTAAGAGCATTTTCGGAGGATTGCTATGTCTATCTTGTTTCACTAACACATGAAATTTTGCAAATTTTCATTTATTATAGGACATGGAATATTTAATAAGCGGCCATTAAAAAAAATATAATTTTCTTGCTTAAGTTCAGGACAGACAGATGATTTACATACAGTTTCAAGTACTAAGACGTAGATGAACCAATGGAGTAAAAGAAAGTTGGATCCGGTAAAGCACTGTACTAGAATAATCTCATATGCAGGATGCCAAAATTTCTAAGCTGTTAAAAACAAAGATCACATGCAACATTAGTTGGATGCCTTGAGTTATTGTTGTATATTGCAGTACTTGAGCTTTTCACAGCAATGAAGCCAAAGTAAAAAGGTGTATAAACTGGCTTAGGCAAAGGGCATTCTGGAAACGATAATTTATTTTTATAAGTTATGGAAATATTAGAAGAAGGGAAAACCTATTCATCATTGTATACATAGAATTCCTCAAAAGAATTACAATCTAAAATTGAAATAATGAAAGTCTATGCAGGAAGGGAAATGAACACTGCCAAACTAGTAGACCATTCATACAATAACATACAGATTCTAGCTTCAGAAAGTGTGATCGGACAGTCGGATCAATCTTTTTAATGGGTTTGGTTAATCCTTCGAGCATTAAATACATATTGTAAAGTATTGTACACCACAAAGAAACTAAAACAAAGCATACCGTTCCACATTGCTGGTAGGATTCCTTCAACTGCCCCAAGATGTCGTAATATCTCTCCCTATCCCCCCTTCCTTTAGCAAATTCAAGGTCCTTTCCCAGTTTTTGGAACTCATTCCTACATATAATAGGTATTATATTGTTTTTAAGTGACACAATTTTTCAAAACGACAAGCACATTTAAGCAATTCGTCAAACAAATAAGAATAATAAAGAGCAGTAACACCTTTAAACAAAAGTAAAAGGACTCTTCATGTTACCTGTAACTCTCAAGAATCTTGTTCAAGGAACAATAACTATCATACTTATCACGATACTCCTGCACATATTCTTTATGCCTAATATAAAACAAAAAAGCATATAATTTGGATCAGTTTCCAGAAAATTAGGTAAGAACACTACAACAAACAATCCTAAATAGATAGGTGGCATTTATCAACATAAAGTTCTAATGTTCGCTTACTGAGAGAGATCTTTTATTGGTCCCTTCAGCTCTGGCTCATCCTTTTCATACTTGGAATAAGAACAACTATTTTCATCTGAAGAAGAATCCCTCCTCTTCCGATCACTATTATTTCCCTCAGCCCAAATTGAATCCTTTCTTCCATCATTCAACTCTACTATTGTATTTGATGTTTGTTTTTTCGTTTCTTTTATGGAATGAGAAACTAGTCCTTGTTTAGTGTCATGCTGTTGGAGAGCACTTACAGGTGTTTTCTTATTGCTTTCACTATAGCCTTCCAGACCAATCCCTTGGCTAATGTTACCCTCATTCTGTCTAGATTTATTACTCCCATCTGCCAATTTGTTATACTGGGGCCCATCTTCAGCATGATCAACTTTTGAAAGGTATTGTGGATGAGATTGCACAGCCCTGTGGTGAGACCTTGTTAGATCTTCAGCATGATCTTCTACATTCCTCTTTTTATTTGAACCCTCTAGATTGCTATGGAGCCCAGCATTTAGGTTTGGCGGGGATGGCTTTCCTGGTTCTAAAGTTGTCTTTCCAACAGGTTTTCCTTTAATTGAATCTGAATTCCAGTTATCTGAAGAGCATAGTTTGTTCTCAGACTGTTTGAATGAACTTTTTTCAAATTGCTTTTTAACCGGTGTTTCCTCAGGCAAGGGCTCACGGAGTTCGCCCAACTCCAAGTCTGAAAGCTCTCTTTGAAGCATACTGCCTTTCCCATTAACCACAGGGGATACTTCCACTCCAGCCCTGACGTTATCCATTGGTGAAGATCCAATGAGGTGACTTGAAACCTGTCCGCCTTCCTTGGACTTACCAACTTCGCTGTGCTTCCTGTGACGTGAGTCAAATGGCACTGATTGTTTGCCACCAGCACCAACTTCCTTCAAATTTTTTGAACCCTTTTTCTCATTGGTATAACCATCTTCATTCTGAGTATCTCTGTTAAATTTATCTTTTTGCAAGGAAAAACTTTCATGCGCATGAGAGTTCTTTTCAGAGTATTTACGGCCACGTCCCAAGCTCTCAGCACGTTTGTCATGTCTCTCTACTGCATCAGGAGCCTTTGCCCTTGTGCTTTGATCAAAGGACCTTCGACCAGATTGCTGGATATCTGAACTGGATTTTCCAGGAAATGCCTGGTTGTATCCCTTTTGTAAGCCAATATCAGTATTACCATCCCTATCAGTTCTATTTGTTTGCATGGTAGGGCCCTTTGAAGGGTTTCCACCAAGTCTATCAGGGGACAAATTGTGAGAGCCCTCTGAGAATTGATTATTCCAAACCCCAGACATAGGAGGTTGAGCATCTGTTTTTATCCTTTTTGAGCGGTCGAATTTCTCATCTTTCTTCACATCAGAACTCTTTCTGGATTTTCCTTTAAATGTCCTCTCAGAGCTGTCAGACTGTTCATGTCTGAGGCTGTCGTTAACTGTATTTTCCCTTTCATCAAACAAACTTCCTATATAATGCTGCCGCTCTAGGAGATTGTCTTGAACAGGTGAAAAAGGTTTGGTTTCTTCTACACGGTTTTTGCTCTCTTTGTCAGGAACCGAGCTAGTAACTGCAGCTATTTCAGTTTCCTGTTCATCATCAGGAGAGTCTTTTTCAATCTCAATTGCATCAGATCCTCCACCATCTTGCTTCTCACCAAACCCACTCTGCATGGGTTTGCCATCAGGAGCTATCCACGGATTGGGCAAAGAGAACCCAGGTTCAGAGGGTTGCACTTTACGCTGGGGTTCTTTGTCATCATCACTTGTCATTATATCCACATCCACATCAGAAGCTTCCTTGCTGTTGGAAGATGCGTCACTTTCACTGTCACTGCTACTTCCACTCCCACTTCCCACTGGGCTTCTACTTCTGCTTCTGCTTCTACTATGACTTCCACTGTCACTTGCACTATCACTGCTGTCGCTTTCACTATCACTGTCACTTCCACTATCACTGGAGCTGCCTGCCTGCCCTTCACTATTATCAGAGCTCTTTTTTTCACGAAACAGATCAGGTGAATGCTGTTGGATATCAATTTTTTCTAATGCATTTGATTCTTCTCCAAGTTTAGAGTTCAAGTGTGCTGGTTCCTCCAATTCATCAGTAGGGACTTTCTCTTCAAAACCTGGTTCTGCAGCAGGTATCTGACCATGTTTGTCTTCAGCAGCAGGTGTCAGCTGACGGTTGTCCTCTGGAGAACTGGAAAAATTATAGTGCATTAAACCACATGCAGGAACACAAGAGAGTCATTTATTTAAAAGAGAGTGGACAAATGTTCTCTATTTGACCTCTTATCAAGCTTTCTGTCAGAGAGCAATCATCACTTATAATAAACTTTTAGAAACATGAAGTCCCCGGAAGTAGAGCATAAAACAAAATTATATTAATGGCTCCTATTACTAGAAGGTATAAGTATCAAAAATCAATGGAAGAGCATATATTCTGGATGCACTCTAATTAAGACCTTGCTGAGTTGAATTTGTAATAAAAACTGAAGTACTATCATTGGCTTTTCCAAGAATAATCAAAGCCTTCTTTTTCAAAAGATTATTTGAACCATGGTATCCACTCCATAGTAGCTATAGATTTCCTCCAGACCAAGACACAATGGTCCTAAAACATACAGTTAAAAAATAAATAAATAAATAAATAATAAAAACAGAATGCCATGGAAACCAATAACCAGTACTTACAAGTTTCATATCAAAGAATTTGCATAAGACTCATAAAACTTTAATAATCAACATCTGAATAAATGAGTCTGTCATAAAAGTGACACAAAATAAGCATGGGTCACCATATATGACCTAAAAATGCAATGCTAGAAGTGATAAAGCAAATCTGATAAAAATATGCTGCTTTAAAGGAAACATTTACAATCCAAGGATCATTAACTTTACTTTAGTTAATTTGTGTCTTGTAAATACAATCCATGCCTCCTCCAGCCAATGCAATTTCTCAGCCATTAGTAATGCATGATATGCTCAGTGCTATTAGGTACTTCTGTTGTACATCCTGTTTAATATCATTTATTTTCTGATGTACAGACTTAAGAACTGCGAAACAACTTCACCATTAAAGTGACCAGTAAAATCCAGTATCATCATCAGGAAACAAGTACCTTCCACTTTCAGACAATGGTTTTTTGATGTTTTCCAGATCCACTCCTGGTTTCAAGAAATATCTTCCTGGAGCTTGAAAAGTGGCAATCTGATGTTCAACAAAAAATTAGAAAACATAAGATCACTTAATGTTCTCAATTTATAAACCATCAAGGATTTCCATCACTTACTTTTTTTATAATGGGTTCAATCTTCTTAACAGAGTTGGGAATTGTATCTCCAATAGCTTTCTCCAAGGCCTACAAACAAGAGAGAGAGAGAGATAAAGATAGTGAATCAAATCATAAGTTGGTGAAAGTAATTGGTTAAAAACATTTGTTCAAAACCAAGAAACTTATACAAACTCATATCCATATGCCTACCTTCAAACTCATCCCCTTTGGATTCTCCTTGAGCAAAGTAATCAACATGCTTTGCAAATCCACTGGTTTAGCTCCAACATTTCTTTTGCGCCCCGATGTTTCCTGTACGGCACTAGTAGTCCTGGTTGGGATTTCTTTCTCAGAGCTATCAGCAGCTTTCTCTTTATTCATCACCTTATTGGGCAAAAGGTCTTCTACAGCTTGATGCTTAGGCATATTCACATTCCTCAATGGAGACACAGGAAGAACAGATTGCTCCGGTGGAGAAGGACGAGGTGAAGATGAGTGTCTGCCCTTTGCAGTGGCTGTTGAGGATAATCCAGATTTATGGACAGATTTAGGGGGGACACTAGCTGCAAATGGTTCAAAACATTATAGTTGAAAAAAAAAAAAAAAAAAAAAGAAGGAAAAATCAATAAGGTACTGAAGAGAAAAGAAATTTAAAAAAAAAAAAAAAAAGTAGAAAATGAATGCCTTGTATATTTAAACTTTTGCAAATAAAACAGGTAGATAAATTATGTAGAACACTGAGATATTACAAAAATACCATCTCTAGATGGCTTTGATTACCTTGAGGTGGTTCAACTTTGCGCTTTTTAAATGGAGGTTCTTTCTTTTGTTTGAAATGCTTCCATGGATTAGCTGGTAACACAGAATATTTGACACTTCAGATAGATCAGAATCCAATTGTAGCATTAAGCCTAAATTGGTCACACAAGAAATACTTGGCAGAATATGATTCAGAAGCAATTAAGTTAAATAGTGATATACTCATATACAGAATTATACCATTATAAATGCTCAAAGGACAAAATAAACAGTGCACAGAGAAAGAAAGCATAGATGAATAATATGGTGTCAGGAAACCAGCAGAGAGAGAGAGAGAGAGATAATGTGGTCTAAGGCAATGCTGCTGTAGTGATGTCTAACTGAAAATCTGAATAAAGAACTTACCCTCAACAGCAGCTAATGCCTTTAATTGACTCTTCATAGATGGGTTCCCATGTTCTAAGACAATGGCTCTGTTGTTAAGAGGAAAAGAAACAGTATTAAACCAAATAGGAGCAAAATACAAACCAATCTGCTCAAAACATCATTTAATGGTAGAACTGCCATGCAACCTTCCAACACAGAAGTCATGATACTAAAATCTGAAATGTATTTGTAGATATAAAAGGATTCAATTACCACCAAATATTTGCAACTAACAGGTAACTAGCTGGACAAGACTAAAGCTAGCTTTAACTGTTGAGCAAAATTGTAAAAGAAGTCCAAGCACTTACTTTTACTTATCCCCAAAAAAAAAAGATGCCCAAGCATTTACTAGGGAGAATCTATCAAAGTAGCTGAACCAAGGGAATTTGTTATCAATTTTTCATAATAGAATATCTAAACTACCCAATGAAAATAAATAATCTTCCAAAAGGTAGTTATAAATAGAAGAACACCAAGTACAATTGCAACACTGTCATAGATTGTAACCACCAAATAGAAGACTATCCAGATGTTGTTCCTAGGGAATCCACTATATTATACATGAAAGCTCCCAACTGGATACGCAATAATCTAATTGTAGGTATTAAAAGATTCTCATGAAACATAGAGCAATAGAAAAAATTAATGCAGTTGAACTTGTCAGACTAAAAATTTTCTGTTTGAACTTTAAAGTATACTCCATTGGCTTCTATTTAATATTTCTTTTTTCTTTAATGAAAATTTCATTTTCTATTGGCATGTGAAGACCCCACGTTGAGTGTGAACGGCTGCATAAGGAAAGATTCTAACATGTGATTATTTGAGAAGAGGCATTCCAATTGTGGATTGGCGCTGTTTTTGCCGACGTAGTGGGGAAAATGTTGACCACCTACTGTTGCATTGTGAGGAAGTTTCTCGGTTATGGAGTTTTGCTCTTAGATCATTTGGTGTTGCTTGGGATTTACCCAAGGAGGTAATTGATTTATTGGCAGGATGGAAAAATTGGTTGGGAAAGTACTCTTCGAATATTTGGAATTTGGTACCACACTGTGTGATGTGGGTTATTCGGTGGGAGCGCAATAGTCGTATTTTAAAAGATATGGAGCTTACTGGGGATCAGCTCTTAGCTTTATTTGTGGGGACCTTGTTTGATTGGTCTCATTCGTGGGGTTTTACTTCTAGGGAATCCATTCTGCAGCTTTTAGATTCCCTTTCTTCTTGTACATAACTTTTTTTGGTTTCCTTTATGTTGTTCGTACATTTTTTTTTTTTTTTTTTGGCCACTTCATTTTTCTATTGAAGTATTCTTCTCTTAAAATACAATTTTTCCTACCTATCAAAAAAAATTTATTTTCTATAAACACAAATCCAGTTTAATCATACAAAAACTTATTTAAGCTTCTCCTTACACTTCATATGCTAAAAAGGAACAATTTTATTATCAAAAACCACATAGCGGAGATGGTCACACTGACTATGAAAATACACATCAATTTATGGCAAACCTAATCCCAGAAATTGAAAGTTTTTAGGGACATAAAATTTCATAGAATGAATGATCAAACCAGTGTTGGTAAAAGCGAGGGGTGCACTTAAGCGCAAAGGCCTCTTAGAGCCTAGGCGCAAAGCACAAGCACGCACCTGATTGAAGGGAAGCGCACATTTTTAAAAAATAATTAAAATTTTTTAAAATTTATTATTAATGAGAAATGCAACAATCAAATTATCATATAAATTGAAATAAATTTTTTTTATATAATTCATATAACATTTAGATATGCCTTACTTTTGCAATTTTAACACAAAAATTGCAAGTCAAGTCATTTTATTTTTTTGGATAAGCTAGATATGAGTACTTTCATGTAATATCCTTTCTTAAATCTCCTATATCCATAATGCCCTATGACTAATTAGTAATTTTAGTTAATAATTTAATCACTTAATGACTATAACTCTATAAGAATTAGTCTGCTATGTTCAACATCAACCACTAAAGTACCTAAACAATTACCACATATATTATATCATTTTTTTTTTCATGAATGAGCTAAGAATATGAGGACATTGCAACATGGTAATTGGTACCAAGGAGGTAGGTGGGTTACTGTTTTAAGGAGAAAAAAATAAAAATAGAGAAGAACTAGGAGGTTGTGGGTTGGGTTTTAGGACAAGCTATACTCAAAAAATTTTTTTTTTTTTTGATAAGTAAGTTACACTAAAAATATGCAAAATCAATGGTTTATATCAATAATGTCAAGATCCTATAGTTTTAATTCAGTTTTGGTTTATTTTTTTGAAAAATATAAAAAAAGCTCCAAAAAGCGCACTTTGAGCTTTTTGAAAAAGCACAAAAAAGCACACCTAAAGCACACTTCTTTGAATGAAGCTAGCTTTTGAGGCAAAAAGCTTTGGAGCCTTGGGGCTTCAAGCTTTGAGCTTAAGCGCGCTTTTAACAACACTGTGATCAAACTAATATCCAGCTTTAAAGGTTCAAATTATTTAACTTTTACTTTTGTTTTTAAACCTAGGCTAGGACATACCATGTTTCAACCCCACTTATTCGCCACTTTAGTCAACATGAATGCAGGTCTCTAGACAGAAGTGAACAAAACCTACGTAGGTCTTCACTATTTGTAAGAACTAATCAACTAATCAGTTACATCTCAATTTTTTTTTACAAAAGTGGGAGTTTTGTGCACTAGATTCCGCCTTTTAAGTTACACATGCACTCTATGGGTCTTGAACCCACGACCTCACCCTCTTTCTTGCACTTATAAGGGAAGAAGGTGCTAGTTGAGATAGATCTCATTGGCGGCATGTGGATAGTTACAGAGAAAAGTTTATGCAGTAAAGACTACAGAGACAGGAAAAAATTAACAAAACAGACACAAAGGATAATTGCAAGTTAAAGTTGAAGAACAAACCTAAAGAATATACTGAACCCAGAATTAAAGAAACATTCTTTAATATAATCAGAAAACATACTTGCGTGATTTAAGCTTGCGTTCTGCTTCCTCTGACATCTTCTTAACATGGTTCTTAGTTGATTCATCCAAGACACGTTGCACATTCAGCTTTCGCCAGGCACACCCAGATTCAACAAGCAAACCATTTCCATCTTCACTACTTCGGCGTTCCTCATATATGTCACAGAGGTCTCCATCCCGTGACCATGTAAATCTAAACTGCTTCCCACCCACATCAATAACCTATCCACGGATAGACAATTCAAAACTAATATTGTTAAGTACCAAACCCGTCTTAAAAGAGTAGCTACAAGCAGAGCATCAAAGGGAGTTACAATGCAACAGTGAATGCCAAAATCTATTTTTTAAGGAAGAAGTCGGAAATAGAAAACATACAAACCATCAGCACGAAAATAGTTAAAAATGCAAATAATTAAGTAAAAAAAAAAGTGCGCCATTCAACTTCTAATATGAACGCACATTGAACCTATTATTGCCATTCAACTTCTACCTCAAACAAACTTTAAGTAAATATTACGAGTTCCGATACTCTCTTCAATATAAAAACACTTAGATTATATTTAAAATTTTGTTATTTAGGTAATACCAACAAGTTGAATATGATTAAATGGATTTGATTAATCATAGAACTTGACTAACACCCAATTGAAAATTTACCAAGAAATCCACAAACTAAATTATCCATTAAATAAATAAAAGCTAAACCCAGTTGATATTCTGAATGAAACTAAGATTGACACTAGGAATTTTCACATTCCAAAGGAAATTTAAGTAATCAAATTAAAAGCCCAATAGAAAATTAACAGAGAAAAACACAAGCCAGGTATAACTATAACCAAATTTGGCAATTGAACTCAACAAAAGAAGTAGAACCCAGTTGAAATTTCATCAAGAAACTTACATTCCCAGCAGAATTATTTACATTTGATCACAAATTGAAGAACTTGAGTAGTACCCAATTGAAAACGCAGTTGACATTCCCAATGAAACCAAGATTGCCACTAGGAAATTTCACATTCCAAAGGAAATTAAAGCAATCTAATTACAAGCCCAATAGAAAATTATCATAGAAAAACACAAGCCAGTTATAGCTATAACCAAATTTGGCAAATGAACTCAACAAAAGAAGTAGAACCCAGTTGAAATTTCATCAAGAAATTTACATTCCCAGCAGAATTGTTTGAATTTGACTAACACCCAATTGAAAATTTATCTAGAATCCACAAACCAAACTAAGTAAAACCCAATAAAAATTCAAAAGCAAAACTATAAGTAATCAAATTTTGCAAGAAAAAGAAGCAGAACCCAATTGAAAATTGAACAAGAAACTCACATTCCCAGCAGAGTTGTTGGCATTGGCATCGAATTTGACGCGCGCCGTGCCGCCCTGTGCCTCCACGCGCCTGATCTCCTCGACCAAGTCCGGCACGAGCCGAATGATCATGCCGAAGGCCAGAGGGTTGTTTCCGGAAACGAGGCTGAAATTCTCCTCCGTCATCGGCGCGGCGGCGGAGGAGGAGGCGGCTCCGCTGCGGCTACGGGGGTGATTGGAGGCGGAGCCAGAGCCGCGGCCGCCGAGTGAGAGGCGGCTGGAGCTGGGTGGGCCGCCGGTGGGCCTGTGAGTCGGCGGTAGAGGGTAAGAGGAGGAAAGCCGCTTGGCTCCGGCTCCTCGGCCCACGCCGCCGGCGCCGGCGCCACGGCCGAGCTTTGATGGGCCTCCGTACATTTGAAAAATGGAGAGAGAAAGCGAGAGATAGGGAGAGCGATGGAAACTGTGGGTCGAACTAAATGGGGCCGGTTTTTAGTTTTTCTAGAGAAAGAGAGTGAGAAAATAAAAATGGAATATTTGTGCTTTTTTTTTATGAATTTTTTTTTTGCTTGTTTCAAAAGCAATGTTGGTATATAATTTTTTTTTTTTTTTTAATTGTGATTTGAGGTTCATTAAATAAATAGATTTTTTTTTTTATATAACTATATTACAATTTAGTGATTTAACCTTTTGATTGGGCTTTCATCAAAATTTAGTTTGTCAATTGTGATATTTGACCATTAAAATAAAACTATTAGGTTATTATTCAAATTGGCAAACTTTATTTTTTTAGACAAACTAGCTGGTAACCTGTGATGCCCTAACAAAGATATACATATTTTGGAAATAAATAATCATATTGTGTTTTTTTATAAGATAAAATAAAGGAAAACTACTTATAGTGGAAATGTTTCCACTATGTTAAAACTTTTATTAAAAAAAAACAATAAAAGGCAAATACAATAATACAAAAATAACATTTTATAGCATAAAGTATTAATTCAACAAAACTAATAAGTCAAACATGAGAAGTGTTTTGTAAAAGACCCCAATACACACGGTATATGACAATCCTTTGTAATTAAAAAGAAAAAGAAAAAAGAAAAAAGAACTGTCGTAGGTGGTTTACACATCATTTTTTTTTTCTTAATAAAATATGAAAGAATATACACATATACTTGGCCTATGGAAGTGAAAATATGAAAAAACTACACACACAAAATATTAAGGAGATCCATAACAATTAAGTGTAAAAACTTTTTTTTTTTTTTTAAGATACAGTAATACTTATTAGAAAACACAAAAATAGGCTTATAATATATTACATAATCAGAGTATCATTACAAAAGGACCTAACCTTTATAGTAGTAGTAGTTTAGGGTTATAAGAATTGAAACTCTAACACAAACAACTAATGTGGGATAAATATCCCTCTTTTTTTAAAAAAAAATAGTAATATTTATTAGAACACACAAACACGAAAGTAGTATATAAAGTTTTTTAAACAGACTTATAATATATTATATAACTAGAATATCACTACAAAAGAACTTTGCTTGTTCTTTATATAAGAACTTTTGTCAATCAAGCATTGCAATTTTAACCCAAAGTATAAATTCAATAGAGGAAAATTTAGGCTATCCCAAGCTTTCAATTTAATTTAATAACTCTTCTTATAGAATACCCAACGGTCTTATCTAACAGAAAACTTTGTAATTCTATGCTTTGACAAAAGGACAAGAAAAAAATAAAAATAAAAAACAAATTAAGTTGGAAGATATACTACCAAAGAAACTGAAGGAAAATCGAAAGGTATTTGAAGATTAAAAACAACGGGTGATCTAAAAAAATCAATCGTTGTAAGCAAACAGTGAACCACAATTTGGCTTAAAGCATAAAGGGTATTTGAAGAAGAAAATTAATCATGTTATTCTAACCTTTGTATTTGTTTGTGTATATATTGCTGCAGTTGAGTGAAAATTTGAAAGAGAGGAAGGCTTGAGAGAACAGAAATGGTATAGAGGGGTTTGGATGTTGTGCTTTATATATATTGAGTACATACATTAAGTCGGCAATAAAAAAAGTGAATTACAAGTATAATTTGAATACTTGAAATTAATATTTAAGAAATATTAACAAATAAAAAATTAATAAGAGAATTGGTAAAAAAAAATTAAACAAGCTTATATTATAATTTGTTTAATATTTTCTCAAAAATAAATTTGTTTATAGTATTTGATTGATTTATTCCAATAAAACAACAATTATATATAAAGAAACAACAGTTTTGATTGGATTCAAACAACTCTAACAAAAAAAAATTGTTTATAGTAATTGATTGCTTTATTCTAATAAAACAGCCGTTTTTTCGTTGGAATGGAAACAATCGTTCTAATTGGTTTCAAATAACTCTAACAATTAAAATGTTAATTAATACAATAATGTGACAAAAAATGAATAAACTTAATTTATAAAATAATGTGAATTGAATAGACTTGTTTCCTCCCAAATTGGGAAAATGATTTTTTGTGAGATTGTGGAAAACTTTTCCTCCCTCATTTTCCGATCTCACTTTTTTCCATCCCAACAAATAAAGGAAAACTTCAATCTTTCATAGTTGCCACTTGCCATGCAAGTGCTAAAATAACATGTTGTAATTAGTGTTAATAAGATTGATGATCGTACAAAAATTATTCAATTGCTATTTTCTTTTCACACATGGACAAAACCTTTTATTTTGGTGTGAGAATCACACGTAAGGACAAAGCTATTCTATTAATCTCACATATAAATTCTCTTTATTATTATGTAATTATTCTTCATTTGTCCAAAGACAATTGATGTTGGTGTATACTATTGTTTATGAGCTCTTGGAATAAAATCTATTGTTTCTTTTCAAAAAAGGAAAAAAAATATATTAGAAAGAGGCTTGATACATGATGCATATAGAATATTTCCTTGTTAAAAATGGTTGTTTTGTGTGATTTAGCCTACATTTGGCTTTTTAGTGGGTCTCATGCACTGTTCATGAGACCTGCAAGTATTTTTTTTCAGCAAAAAAAATATATTAGAAAGAGGCTTGATACATGATGCATATAGAATATTTCCTTGTTAAAAATGGTTGTTTTGTGTGATTTAGCCTACATTTGGCTTTTTAGTGAGTCTCATGTACTGTTCATGAGACCTGCAAGTATTTTTTTTCAGCCAAACAACTTTAAAACTGGATCTCATGTCACTAGTCACACATTTTAAAATTAATTTACAATAATATTTTTAGTTTTCAGCAATAAACAATATATAAACAGACTTTTAAAGACCTTTGGTTGCATGGATAGTTGACTTGACCCCACTGACAAACAAAAACTAACAGCTAAAAAAATATTTAATTTGGTATATAATTTTTATTGAAGAAGTTGAGTGATGAAACTTATCAAGGATAATCACAATTTTACATAAACGTGAATACATTAATTTTAATGTTATTTTCATGCATATGGTGGGAGAGGGGGAGATAGATAATGTTGAAATTTGTGAAGACGGGGGCTCCAGTCTCTTGTGGGTTGGATTGCTTGATCACTTTAAAAAGGATTATTGGGGCTTTAATTTACCTTGCTGACATTCTTGAATATGTTGCTATTAAGTTGTATTATTATATTTGAAAATCTCTCTCTCTCTCTCAAATAGAATTAAAAAAAAAAAATTTTATTTGTTAGTCATGATTATGAATATTGAATACGTAATTTACAAAAGCACTTCAAATGAATAACAAATAAAAAAAATTAACACATTATAAAAAATAATTAATGTGGTTAAACTAATTTCAATTCATTGTCTATGCATAATGCCAACCAAAATTTAGTATCAACAATATGAATTACAATTATTCTAAACATTGTCAATTTAAGAATTTATTGATTGAAATTATTTTTATTCTAAACCAAACATCACAAACTAACTAACACGCTTTTATCATTCTCAAAAAAAAAAAAAAAAAACTAACATGCTTTTACAAACTATTACTCACAAGCACTCCTAAGTCTATCACAAACACAGACACAAACACAAACACAAACACGAACACGAACAAACCCAAATCCCATTAGACAAAAAAACAAACTCTCATTTACTAAAAAACAAACTCACAAATAAAAAACTCACAACTCTAAACCCCCAAACATAGCCAAAGGTGTTCTCTTGCTCACACAATAGATTAATTATTAACTTACATGTACTAGTATTTTCCAATCTCAAGTGAATTACTAAACTACTATTTATAGAATCTCACTTTATGTTCTTCCAAATTTCAATAGTTTTATACTCTTCCTAATGGAATAACCTATTGGGCTGAAAACTTAAAACATCAGACATTTTTAAATATTGATTTCAATACACGTATTGGTACCTATATAATAATGAATAAACTCATTTATTTTATTATCAAATATACCCAAAACTATGTCAAAATAAAATTTGTAGCTAATTTAAAACAAAAAATTTGGTGTAAAATTAGTATATTTATACCTCATAAATTAAAAGTTATGATTTTTACCTTGATAGAGAACATGAAAAAAAAAAAAATTATAAAGGGGAATTACGTTTTAAACCTTATAATTTAGGGGTATAACAAACTAATCTTGTAATTTCAAAAAGTTCAAACTTAAACTATGTGGTTAAAACAACCCCCAAAAAAACTCTATAATTTCAAAAGTTCAACTTAAATCTTATAGTAAAAAAATAAAATAAATTAAACCACAAGATTTAAAAATGAATGAAACTATAGTTGTGAATTAATATAGATTGAAAAAATTTGTCATATTTTAAAATTTTAAAATAAATTTCGAATAGAAGAACTTTTACAAAATACAAATAGTAGTCAATTAAACAAGTTTTCAAGCTAGTTAAATACTCCTATAAACCTAAATTCATAACTTGTAAGTTAAAAATTCTGATTATATTAATAGAAAAAAAAAAAAAAAAACGAGGAATAACATTTTAAACCTTATATTTTAGAGGTATAACAATTTAAATCTTTTAATTTCAAAAAGTAACACATTAGTCACAAAAAGAGTAACACGTTAAACTATGGGGCTTTAAAAAATAGTAACAAATATAGAACTCCATAGTTTCAAAAGTTCAAATTAAATCTTATAGTTAAAAAAAAAAAAAAAACCACAGGATTTAAAAATTTTGAATGAAATTATGGTTGTGAATCTTGTGAATTAACATAGGCTTAAATAATTCGTCATATTTTAAATTCCAAAACTAAATTTTGAGTAGAAGAGAATGTTTACAAAATATAAAGAGTAAATTACAAATTACACTTTTAAAGTTTTGAGTTGTTTGGATTTTACCCACTGAAGTTTTAGAATTTGAATTTACCTCTTCAAGCTTTAGGATGTTTGAATTTTACACCCTAACGTTTTATAATTTAGATTTTATCTCCTAAATTTTAGGGGCGTTTTGATTTTACTCCCTAAATTTTAGAGGTGTTTTTGGATTTTAAACCTTAAAGTTTCAGAATTTAGGGTGTAAAATTTAAACATTTTGAAATTTCAATATATAAAAATCCAAATACCCAAAACTTTAGAAAGTAAAATTCAAAATTTAAAATGTTAGGGTGTATTATCCAAAAACCTCAAAATATCAGGAGTAAAATCCAAAATTTAAAACTTCATGCTATAAAATTCAAAGACTTCTAAAAGTGAAATTTGTAACTTACCAAAATATATAGCAATAAATTGGATAAATTTTCAGGGCACAGAAATCGGCCCATAAACCCGATTTCGCTCCGCAATAGCACCAAGATAAAAAAAAGGGGTCGGGTCGGGTCGGCTTGTCCTCTATAAAGCCACAAAGTAGAAAGGCACAGATACACGTTGTTACTTGCCCCTCCATCAAGCTAAGCACTTCAGAAAATCCGAACCCTCTCAAATCTCTCGATCTTTTCAAGACTCGAAGCTTTTCAACCATGATTACTGGTCGGTGACTCTCTCTCGAGCTCGATTCTCAATCTGCTTTCATTTGAATTTACCACTACAGTTTTTGAAGCTTTTTTTCCTCGCTAATGTTATGTTCATGGTACAATTAGAGATTGATTAATGGGTTTTTATTGAGTTTTGCGATTTGGGTATTCTTTGGATTGTAGATTTATGACATGGGTTTTGAGCATTTTTTTTGTTACTGTTGATTTTGTGTGTGGAAATAGTTTGAGCTTCATTTGTGGAGATTTTTGGATTTTAAGATTTGGGTTTGTAGCAACTTGTTGATTTGTTATGTGGGTCGTTTAGGATTTGGGTAATAAACGTGTTTGTGGCACCTCGGTGCTGTGATGAATGTTTGTGACAGTGGGGGTTTTTGAGATATAGATGATATATACTTGTTGAAGATTTGAACTGTTGTAGTGTTGTCTAGTAGTGAGAAGAAACCAGTTTTAATAAGCTCATCATTTGCGCTGGGTTCGAATTCCAAGGTAGTCAGAAGTTCTAACATTGAACTTAATCTGGGGTTGTTATGGAGGCAAAGCAACTGAAATCAACTAGACTACAATGGAAAATTCTTTCCGTATTAACTGTAAAGGCCCCAACTCACTTGTTTAGGTGGTTGGGTAACTTGGGTTCAAAAGTTCATATATAGGGGTAGCATTAGTTTGTGTGCTCTAAGCAACTAGTTGGTGTTGAAATGCTTTGAGGACTACCATATTTGTAGTTGTTAGTTAGTATTGTACAATATATGTATCATATTGTAGGTACGTATTCACCATGCTCATATATCAAATGATACATAGATGTGTATCGTATGAATTATATGTATCCAACAATACACATACATGTGGGTTTAAATTGGGTTTTTTGTCAAATGTGTTTCAACTCAAGTCCAACAAGTTTTTGAAACACAAAATTACTGGGCTGCTTGAATGAAAACAATAAAATAACATATCCTTAAATTTGTTTTCCCCTCTCTCTCTTTTACAAATCTTGGATTGGCACACTTGACACTTCAATTTCACATTTCTGAAACTTCTTTTCTATAAATGACCACATGAATTCTTTTTGTTTTTGTTATTATTGACATGAGTCCAAGAATCTTAAATGCGAAGAAGAGATATAAAAACATATAAAAAAAAAAGTTATTGGAATAAAAGAACAAGCCAAGATTGTAAATGTCGGAGATGACAAAGATGGACAAGAAGAAGATTTCAATGATGAATGATTTTGCAAGATGATGATAACATTGACTTTAAGCATGGAGATGAAATTGTTTAGGCAAGATGATGAGAAAAAAAATTATTTTAGCTTATATATCATGGATCATCACTTTTGAGTTTGACCAATTTTAATGTGGATTTTATTATGTTATAAATATATTTTAATTTGCCAAGAGCCTTGTAGCCAAACTGGTACCTCATGGTGTTTTTAACTGAGACATCTAGGGTTCAAATTTTTCCACCCCCATTGTAACTATTGAATTATCAATAAATATATCTTAATTTGATTCATTTAGTTAGCCTTGTTAAATATTATTGCGTAACTGATAATTAAATTAGTCATTAGATGAATGTGTTCCTAATTTATAATAAATTTACCTTTTGAATATGTACATCTAATTTTGTTTAATAAATTTTATGATGTGTTTGTCTATATTACAATACACGACACAACAAAATGAAAAATCGATTCATGATATGATTCATATTTGGACAACTATAGTTGTTAGCCTAATACCTTGTTTTCTAAATAGTGAATAAGTATTGATCACTTGGATTAGGAAGTTGAGGGTTGAAGTTTGATTTAATTTTTGCTTTTTTTTTTTTTTTTCCCAACATTTTTGACAATAGCAATGTTTCTCTTTATAGTGAGTGTAAAATGGCAAAAAGAGCTATTTCAAGCTGTGGAAATTGATACTAGCCAGCCTGCGTATGTCTTCAAGTGCCAGTTGTATGATCTAACTGGGGTTCCTCCTGAAAGGCAGAAGATTATGGTTAAGGGTGGTTTACTGAAGGTAAGTAGATGCCTTTATAGATGTTGCTTAAAATTGATCCATATCTTGATTTGTTCAAATATAGTGCATCATATGGTAAATCTGCAATGACTTGCTTTTCACACATGATTGAAATTTTCAGTAAAATAGTTATTTTATTTTATTTTATTTATTTGTAAGTCAGACACACACCTGCTGGGACTTGAACGCATGACCTGTTCAGCCTTGTTCTTATAGAAGGAGGAGGCGACATTAAGCTAGAGCTCATTAGCAACATAATAAAAGCAGCTTTTAAATTCTCAATCTAAGTTTTTTATTTGGATAATGCAGGATGATGCAGATTGGTCGACATTAGGAGTAAAACAGGTGCTTTTACTTTCATGGTGACTTTGTTATAGATTTTAATTCTACATCTATATTTTGTTCTTATGTGGTGCGCTGCATATATTTTTTCTAGGGGCAAAAATTAATGATGATGGGAACTGCAGATGAGATCATTAAAGCTCCAGAGAAGGGCCCTGTTTTTATGGAAGATCTTCCAGAGGAAGAGCAAGTGGTTGCTTTGGTACAGTTCATGACTCTACGGTTCTAAATTCTGCATGTTTTTTTAATAAGTAATAGAAAGTCTGCACATGTATTATTAAGAAGTTGAATATTTAAATATGTTTGAGCTGTTACAGCAGTGCCATTGTGTAAATGGATAAGTTTTTTGTTGTTTGATCTCATTCTATAATCACCATATGCTTCAGCCTCATGCTAGTTAGGACTTCAGAATAATATACCATTGCATTCCTTTTGTACATCAGTCAGGGAAAGCAAATTAAACATGATTTTAAATTGTAAAATTTATTTGTATTGTTAATGATAGCTTTCAATCATGAATATTGTGGATCTGTGACCAAAGGGAAAAAAGGTTAATTGAAATCTAATATTAATTTTTAGTTAATTATTTTAGGTGATCTTCTCTTCAAAATTTTGATAAGTAATGAAAACTTTAGTCTTTATATGAAAATATAAATTACAAGTTGACACCCAAGTACACAGGTAGTGTACTACAAGAGGCTAGTGCCCTCAACAAAAGGAATACATATCTAAGAACTATATTATCAAAGAAAAAGAAAGACCACTCATCATGGACATCCAAACATACAAGGAACATAAGAAAATACACATCCAAGTCCAGCATAGAGTGTTCAGACTCAAGAAATGATTCGAATTCATGGGATCAAACAAAATAGAGAATTAAGGTGTTTTTTCCCTTGATAATATGTCCCTACATGGAGAAATTACAGAAAGATTTTCTTTGGAGTGGTATTGGTGGTGATTTTAAATTACACCTGGTGAAATGGGCTAAGGTTTGTAAGCCAATTCAGGTTGGGGGCCTAGGTATTAGACGATTGAGGAGTTTTAACTCTGCCTTGTTGGGCAAGTGGTTGTGGAGGTATGGTTTAGAGATAGATGAGTTATGGAGGAGGGTTATTGAGGCGAAATATGGGAATGTTTGGGGTGGTTGGTGCACGAAAAAGGTGACCAGTGCGTATGGTGCTAGCCTTTGGAGGTTTATTAAAAGTGGCTGGTTGAACTTCTCTAAACTACTATAGTATGATGTGGGTGATGGTATTAGAATGAAGTTTTGGAAGCATGTGTGGTGTGGAAATTGTACTCTCAAAGAGGCTTTTCCAGAATTTTACTGTTTGAGTAGGGCAAAGGACTCTTCAGTGGCGGAGGTTATGTGTTGGTCTGGTGGGAGGATTCATTGGAATTTTTAGTTTCGTCTTTCATTGCAGGATTGGGAGGAAGACTCCTTTGATCATTTTATGGTCATTATTTACACTTCTTAAGTGCGGGGGTTGATCCTGACAAGGTTTTTTGGAAGCCACAAGAAGTAGAGCTTTTGAGGTTAAAGGTTTTTAGCTCTCTTTTTACCCTCCTACTCTTTCTTTCCCTTGGAGGTTGGTGTGGCAATCGAAGGTGCCTCCAAGGGTGGCTTTCTTTTCATGGTCAGCTTCTTTAGGTAAGGTTCTTACAACTGATAACCTTTGCAAAAGGCGTATTATTGTTCTTGATTGGTGTTACATGTGTAAGAGGTGTGGGGAGTCGATGGATCATCTTTTGCTTCATTGCCCCGTAGCATTTGAGCTGTGGTCTTTGGTGTTTTGTTTGTTTGGACTTCATTGAGTTATGCCTCATAAGGTAATTGAGTTGTTTGGGAGGCATCGTAATATAGATTTTTGGAGACTTGTGCTGCATTGCTTGATGTGGTGTATTTGTAGTGAAATAAATGCTAGATGCTTTGAGGGATGCGAGCGGTCCTTGCTAGAGATTAAGTCATTTTTCTTACATACTCTCCTTGTATGGAGAGTGGCTCTATCACATTTTTCTTGTTTTTCCCTTCCTATTTTACTTGATCATTGTAATTTTATTTCTTGATTTGTGCCCCATAGTACATCCCCAATGAAATCGGGTTGGCTATTTTTTTTCTTAGTAAAATTTTTTGTTACTTATCAAAAAAAAAAAGTCCCTACAAAATATAGAAGGATATAGTGATGCTTAATTTAGGCTGGGCTTGTCCTATTCAGCTTAAAAATCATTACACACGGTGCCTATTATGGCACATCCTCTGGCCCACTCACATTTCACGGTGAGGTCTCGGGTTCAATCCTGTGTGAGTGTGACTCTGTGAGTCGTGTATTTACCTATGAATTTTTTTTTTGTTCTTTAGTTTTAAAATCAAGATATTATTTTCCTGTGTCTTATGGTTTGATCCTCAGCCCATGTCGTTTCTGTTTCCAGGGTCACAGTGCTGGTCTATTTAATTTGGGAAACACCTGTTACATGAACTCCACAGTACAATGTCTGCATTCTGTTCCAGAGTTGAAGTCAGCTTTGATCCAGTGAGTTCTCTTCTTCAGTTAATCAACTTTAATTGTTTCAGAATTTGTTTTGTGATTGTTATTTTTATGGTTAGTGTGCATGCCCTCTTTCGCTACTAAGATGTATCAGTTTGTAAACTTTCATTAGGTATTCACATTCTGGAAGAAGCAACGATGTGGATCAGACTTCTCATATGTTGACCATAGCAACACGTGATTTATTTAATGAGCTTGATAAAAGTGTCAAGCCTGTGGCTCCAATGCAATTTTGGATGGTTTGTTCTCTGATTTAACTCTTCCATTTAATGTTGCACCTGTTTTATCTCCTTTACAAATTGAGGTTACTTGTTAGAATACAATAATCCTTGGGTGTAGTGTCATGGGATTTTGCAGAAAAATCTTTAGCATTAATCAGAAATATTTTGAATGTCATATTTTTATTAAAAAGATAAAGGTAGCACATACATTCACTGCTATATATCTGAGCCCAAGGCTTCATCCTTAAGAAGATGGCACTTTGTCCTCCGAAAACTTTAGTTAATGCTTGGATTCAAAATGAAGAAGGATGATTTCCTCGATTTTTCACTTGATATAAATTCTTGCTCTATAGGTTCTAAAGTTGTCTCAGTCCATACTTGCTTTGTACTATTCTATTGCTATAGTCTAAACCATTGCTCATTTAACAATAATAGTAAATTTGTATTGAATTTGTCTTCCATCTGAGATTTACGAGTTCATGAATTACTTAAATGACCATTTAGGTTTACTTTGGTGGTTTTTGATGTTCACCAAAATCAGCAAAGCTGGGCTTCTTCACAAAAACTACTTTTGGCAAACTAAATCTCAATGATTGGTTGCTACAGCATATTTTATACTGGTACTGGAGGGAGACATATCATGTTCGTTTGTTTATTATGTTTGCAGGTTTTGCGTAAAAAATATCCTCAATTTGGCCAGCTGCATAATGGTGTCTTCATGCAACAGGTCTTGAATTACTTTCATCTAATTGTAAAACAACGTTACTGATTTGATCTGGTAGTAAGTTAATCTTTTAACTTTTAAACATGTAACAGGATGCTGAAGAATGTTGGACTCAACTTTTATATACACTCTCTCAATCTCTTAGTTCAACTGGTTCTAGGTATTCTTCTTTATACCTGGTAGCATGTAAGTACTACTATGTAGGCCCCTGCGTATGTCTCAGAACTGATATTACCTACAAAAAAGTCTACTATAGATTATTATGTATACAAACTTCCAGCGCGCAGCTCCTCTAAAATTATTTTATAGTTATTTTCAGTTAGAACTACCACTGAGCAGTTTCTTCCTTAGCACTCTGATCCTCTTCTGTTTCATGAGCACTTATTTCCTTTGCTTGTTTCTGTTTTATTTTTCGGTAGTTTAACGTCATCATATATGACATTCACTTGCAGTGAAAATCCTGACACCATGAAGGCTCTCTTTGGCATCGAGCTTGTTAGCAGGTAGTTATGTTTTTCATTATTTCATAATTAACACTGGTTTGAAGTAGTAGTCTTATTTTAATTATTATTAATTTTGTATGTGGAATTACATGGTTTGTCCTTCCATTGTTGCTAATTAATTAGAGAAGACACTGAGTGTTGGATGTGTGTAAAGTCAAGATGTGCTTCATTGTATACATTTCATCTTTTCCTGTTTTCATTCCTTATTGGCACTTCCTTTTTGACATACCATTACAGACCTGCTTAAATTTTGTGAATTTTTCCCTTGGAAAACATGTTTCATATTGGTGAAGGCCTGTGTATTTAGCAATTCTCTGACTATAGTCAAATTTTAACAGTTGGATTTGAGTTTGATCTATCTGGTGTATTCAGGATGGTGACTGAATCTCGACCAGCTCAAATTCAGATTTGATTTGGATCTTTGATCTGATCAATTCAGAGTCTTATGCAGTGCTTCTGCCAGTAAAAGAGAATATCCGTCATCTTGTGATCATTTTGTCTATTGTTTTAATTCTGTACTTTGTTTGTATTGGAGTAAAGATGAAGATCAAAGAGTGTTAGCCAAAGAAAGCAGATTAAGGAGAGGTGGAAAAATTCTTTTGATAAAGTTTTTAATGGAAATGATATGAAGATTGGAGTGATTTGGGTAACCCAATGGAGGATAGAGACTGTAGATTCATTTGAAGAATTAGGATGATGGAGGTAAAGGATGCATTAAGGAGGATGAAAATGGGAAAAGCCCTTGGACCAGATGAAATCCCCAATGAAGTTTGGAAGTGCTTTGGCGAGGTGGGTGTATGCTGGTTGAAAAACTTTTTCAATAAGATCTTAAGTGCTAACAAAATTCCTAGTGGGTGGAGATCACTGTTGTCCACATATGAGCAGCACTATGACACTTTGGAAAGAGTGATTGAAAATAGGTTAAGACGTGAAACAACAATATCAAAGAATCATTTTGGTTCATGCTAGGACGATCTATTATGGAAGTTGTTTTCTTACTTGGATGTTTGATGGAAATGTAGAGAGGCTCGTAAAGATCTTCATGATCTAGAGAAAGCATATGATAGGCTCCCTAGAGAGGTTATATGATGGGTTTTGGAAAAGAAAGGAATTCTCCTAAAGTATATAAAGTTGATTATGGATATGTAAGACAAAGTTGTAACTAGTGTGAGAGCAAGTGGAGGAATCACAAGCAAGTTTCCTATCACTATAGGTTTGTATCAAGGATTAGCATTAAGTCCATATTTCTTTGTACTAATGATGGATGAGTTCACTAAATTGATCCAAGAGGAAGTCCTGTATATTTTTGTAGATGATATAGTTTTAGCGGATGAAATTAGAAGTGGTGCTAATGCGAAGTTAGAAATTTGGCGAGAAGCATTAGATTCTAAAGGCTTTTGATTAAGTAGGACTAAAACAGAGTACATGAAATGTAAGTTTAGTAAAAGTAGAAACAAAAAAAAAAAAGGGGCGGTAAGACTTTTGATAAGTAATAAGGATTTATTGATATCAAAGAAAGAGACACTTAAATACACGGGGAGTATACAGGGATATACAATCAAATATAGAAGTTACATAAATCAAGTAACTCAAGAATTGGAAAGAAAGATTGGTTTCTCAATGCTAACTAGTCCAATAAGGTTCTTAAAAAGAATAACTTGAGATCTGACATAGTTCTCTCATTATCTTCAAAGCACTTGCTATATCTTTCCCTCCAAAGATACCACATCAAACAATGGAGAACAACAATCCATATATGGCCATTTTGATGATGACGACCTTGCCAGCATGCTAAGCTGAACAATAGACTTTGGCATAACTCAACTTGCTCCAAATAAACCCAAAACCATAGACCACAGATCCGTAGCAACTGGAAGGGTGGTAAGACTTGATGGTCAAGAGATGCCAAAGAGTGACAATTTTTGATATCTTAGATTAATAATTCATAAATATAGAGAGATCGAAGAGGATGTGAATCATATGATAAAAGCATGGTGGATGAAGTGGAGAAGCACATCAGGAGGAGTGTTGTGCTTCGTGGAAATACACTAGAAAAATAGGATTCAAAATGATGAAATTCACTTCAAGATAGGGGTAGCCCCTATTGATGAAAAGATGAGGGAGGGTTGCTTAAGATGGTTCAGAGGAGATGACTAACACTAGTATGAAAGAGTGAGTTGGTCCAAGTTGAGGGAAAGAAAAAGGTAGAGAAAGACCAAAAATCACATTAGTAGAAGTATTAAAAAGTGACATGTCAATTAAGGGATTAACAAAGAGTATGACTTTGAGATAGAATAGAATGGAGGAAAAGAGTACGTATGGCTGACCCTAACTATTCTATCGAGAATCCATAACCAATCCCAAAATTTTGGGACTAAGGTTTTGTATGTTGTTTGTTTGCATGTAAGTGAAGATTTTTGTGTGTTGTTGTTTGCATGTAAGTCAAGATTCTTGCTTGCTTGATGCATGATTGGCTTATTGACGACCATAGCTAGTAAATACATTAATGGTATAGGCATCATTTTATGATCCATGGACTTTATGTTGTTCTTCTGTTCAGTTTTAGTAAGCTTGAAAAGTTTGATAATTATTTTGTATGAATATGTGATTTGTGCTGGTGGGGCCAGGGTGCATTGTCAAGAAAGTGGTGAAGAAAGCTCAGAGACAGAATCGGTTTATTCACTTAAATGCCACATATCACAAGAGGTGAACCATTTGCACGAAGGACTAAAGCATGTAAGTAGTATCATCCAGTTGTGAAGACCTTTTGTTCTCTCTCTCTCTCTCTCTCTCTCTCTCTTTTGGGGTGTAAGGGCAGAACAAATATCTTATTAAGGATTACATGCTTCTTATGTTTTCTTTCAACATCAATGTTGTTATTGTTTGTGCATTTTGACTAGCATTTCCTAATAACAATGGCCTTTGTACCAATTGGCATTTTCAGCCCTCATAAGTTTGAGGCGATGGGTGGTTCAGGTGATGGTTTATAATCCCTGAATTTGTAACATGTCATGGTACCTATTTGTGTGTTACTAACTTAACAAATTAATCTCTAGTATTTTGTTTGCATCTGCTTTTCTATGACAAGAATAATTTTCTAGCTGTGAAGTTTGTAACATTAAACTTACACCATGTTATTCAAATCTGACATTTTCATATTTCTTTTATAGATTTTCAAAGGGAAAAAAAAGAGTTTCTTAATTGGTTATTCTAACAATGAAAATGTCCTTTCAAAACTACAGCATTGGATAAGCTTATGATTTCACTTGTTTGTGTAGGCTTTAAAATCAGAATTGGAAAAGGCTTCCCCTTCCTTGGGGCGTAGTGCAATTTACTTGAAAGAGTCTCGTATCAATGGCCTGCCAAGGTACAACTTGCTTCTTCTGATTTTTATGAATTATTCTTTTTTTGCCCTTTATAGCATGAAAGTTCCACCATGTGGCCTCATAGGATCCAACCTTAAGGATCTTCCTATTTAATGGATGACTTAAGCTGTAGGGTGTTTCTCTACTCTTTTTGTTTGTTTGTGTTGGTTTATCTAAATTCATACTGCTGATGTAACTTTGATTTTTTAACAAGGTACCTGACTGTTCAGTTTGTGCGTTTTTTCTGGAAGAGGGAGTCAAATCAGAAGGCCAAAATTTTGCGGGTAATTGCAGTTTCCTTCTTTCATTATATGTTGCACTACAGAAGTTGAATTTGTCACTTTCATATCATTGTGGAAATTTAACAAAACATTCTTTGAGATGATTACCTTGTGGGGGTCAAATATGAGAGTACACAGTACATGCTGTGTCTTGCCTTCTTTCATTAGCATTCGCCGCTCTTTATCTTTGTGAGAAGTTTTACAGTGTTAATGTTTATTAAAATTTGTTCACTTATTTCAGAAAGTGGATTATCCTTTGGAGTTGGATATTTATGATCTGTGTTCGGATGATCTCCGCAAAAAATTGGAAGCTCCTCGCAAGGTTTTTGCTTGCCTTAGGCTTTGATGAACTTTAAAGTTACATCTCCATTTCAAAAATATTTGATTGCTTTGTTGTGTTGGACATTTTCATGTATATTTTTTAAAATTTAGATCCTAAGGGATGAGGAAGGTAAAAAGCTTGGTTTGAAAGCTAGCGAAAAGAGCTCTGGTTCTAAAGACAATGATGTCAAGATGTCTGATGCAGAGGTGATTACACAACCTACCCATACAAACACACAAACATGTATCTCTTTCTCGTTACAAAATTATCTCATGTCTCTTCTTTGCACACAGGGATCATCAAATAGAAGTGGTGAACCATCTATAATTACGTCTGAAGAAGGTATCAACCTAAAATGTCCATGTTAGCTGAAATTAGGGAGTCTACTGTAGATTTCATGTGAGTTTTTGGAAGTCCAGTGCATATGGTCCCTCCTTTTCACTGTTTGACTGATACTATAATGCAGGTGTTCCATCCGATAGCGGAACACAAATGACTGGAATTTATGATTTGGTTGCTGTGCTGACCCACAAGGGTAGGAGTGCTGATTCAGGACATTATGTTGCTTGGGTCAAGCAAGAAAGTGGTCAGTTCTCTAGACTTGACTATTTAGTACTTACTTCCATGTACTAAATCGATGAAAATGTGAACAAATGTGAACTACAAATGAAAATGTACTTACTTCCATGTACTAAAGAATTACAAAAATGTGAACTACAATCGAAACGAAAGAGAATCGATGAAATCTACAATAGAACGAGTATTAAGGATCTAGAACATAGAAAGAGTGAACATAGGCTGTTAGGATGTATACATATGACAACCTAAAGAACTACAAAAAATGTGAACATCAATTGAAACGAAAGAGATTCGCTGAAATCTACAATAGAAAAAGAATTATTAGGGTCTAGAACATAGAAAATATATCATTAGGATCTAGAACACTAGACCATTCAAACAATGATCTAGTGAAAATGCCTATGAGCTCCTACCTCAAATGGCACTTCCTCTTGTAAAATCAAGGTGGAAGTTAGGTTGTGGGTTCAAAACGCCACTGGTTGCATGTCTAACTATTAAAAAAACAATGATTTAGTGAAAACTACTTCATACAAACCACTAAGCCTTCCATATCTTCAGAAGTATGATGATTCTTCTCTCTTCACAATGTCCACGACAGGCATAAGCAGGTTCGATTCCAAATATAATAAGACTATTTATCAAACTAATCTCTCCAAGTAGACAAATGATCAAGAGCCCTGCTCAGCAAAGCCCACTGAACTGAAAACACACAAAATATAGGTGCACGAAACATGCAATGTTGCAAGGCAAAAACAAATAATCCTCTCCCCCCCACTGCATCTACAAATGCAATACCAATGTACTAGATAATTCCTCTCTTCATGAGATTATCACATGTAAGAATCTCTCCAAGCTGTTGTCTATACAGAGAATGCAACCCTTTTTAAAAGCTTCAAACACCAGATGCTTTTCTAAAGGGAAGCATGCATCACCCGGGCCTTTCAAAGCCACATAATATGAGTGAACGTCAAACATACCATCGCCATTTTCCATTTTCTTTATATGTGTGTGTGTGTGTGTATATATATATATATATAAAGAAAATGTTAAAACATTTGCTTCAGAAAAAGATATTATATCATCAGCAAACAGAAGATAGGAGATTAATGAGCTCTTAGTTGACTCATTTCCTACTCAAAAGCTTGATACGTAGCCTTACCCTAGACCTCTCACCTACATTCTGCTCAAAATCTCTATAACAAGAATAAAACTAAAAGCAATAGTGAAAGGGGATCATCTTGTCTAAATCCTCCGGTGGTGCTATAGAAACCCAAAGGAGTACCATTGACCATCACAAAAAAGTTCACTGTGGTTATGCATGTTTGAATTCAAGACCTTCATTTTTCCCCCAAATCCATTATACTTATTAAATAAATATTTGACACCTCCGGTGTACGTGGGTATTTTCTTTTTGATCAATATATTTTCGTTATTAATGAAAACAATTATTAAATAAACATTCCCGATTCACTTGGTCATAGGCTTTTTCAATGTCAAGTACAAGTTTTCAACTGATGAGCAACTGTTGTTGGTCGCAGGGAAATGGATTGAGTTTGATGATGACAGTCCAATTGCACAGCGGGAGGAAGACATCACAAAACTGTCTGGAGGAGGTAAGTTGCAGTCAAATTTGAACTTTTATGATTGCTTATTTTAGCTTGCCTTAAGCCAAGTGCAGAATGACAATATAACTGACCTATCCCTGAAGCTTTTATTTTCTTTACCCTTTTATTGTCTAATGTCCATATATTTTTTTATTTTAATGGTTTTGCTATACAAGTGCCCCTATGAAAATCATGCTACTGTTGCCATAAACTTACCAGCCACCCCATCATTATAGTCCTTTACCAATGCTAAAATTCTAATTTTTATTTTTGTTACAGGTGATTGGCATATGGCTTATATATGCATGTACAAGGCCCGCGTTCTCCCTAAGTAATCTTTCTCTTTGTCTCTTAGCCTCATTGATGGTGTACTTTTTAATTTAAATTGCAGAGGGATTATTTTATTAGATCAAGGATTGTGAAATGAATAGGAATTACAGATTTGTCTGTGTTGTATCATTGGTGTTGGTTAAAAAATGTGTGTTACGACCTTCAATGTGAGGGTGTTGTGATTTAAATTTTTTATTTTTATTTTTATTTTTTATAATTGAATTTTAGACCAAAGAAAAAAAGTTTCAAGTTATCATGTTTCACTCAAATATAGTGTGACCTAAGAGATGCAGTGGTGTTCATTCTGGAAAAAAATATGGTTTAAATGTGGGACTTTCTCTAAAGAGTAAAATTTAAGTACAGTTCTCTTAGTGCTATACCTTAGGTTGCACAGTTAAATTCAACCATGTGGTTCATTTGACCAACATGGTTGAATTTTATTGTTATTAGAAAAGAGAACGTTGTTTTTATTATATTTGTCAATACAATTAGAGAACCTAAGGTGTAGCATTCTCTAAAAATCTCCTGGGCGTTAACCCCTACTTAGCACCTAGAGTCCAAAAAGGTTCAAGCAAATCTTTTAGATTTTCTTATTTTGAGAGTATCTAACTCCTACCTATAACCAAGCTCATATTTGATCAATGTGGAACTTCGATTGCTAGTGTGCCGATAGCTTTATAGTTTTAATCAGATGAATGTTTTTGAGGTCATCAGCTAAAGTAGCTTGTCAGTTCAATTCTTTTTCTGGGAGGGGACAAAAAAGACGACAAAGTTTTTCTTTAATGGGTTAAAAGCCCACGGTGGATGTTGAAGGTATCTGGGGGCTTCGCCGATAATAGGGAAACACAAAACTTGAAGCCAAATATGTGAAGCAACATTTGCTCTTTCTACACTTTGGTCTTATATTTTAGCAACAAGTAAATGGGGCCAGAATATTATCTATATGCAATTTTGGGTTTGAATCATTTCAACATGACGAAAGGAATTTTGGGTATTAGTGGGTTTAAAAAAAATAGTTTAATTGGTAAAATCTTTTGTTGTAAATAAAGGATATAAGTGTGAAATTTATTAACAAGAACAAATTCATTGGTGTTTTGATTGATAGATAATAAGAAATAATTATCATAAAAGGGTCCTGGTAATAGGTGTTGTACAGCACCTGTTAAGAAGAAGGAATAAAATGAAACACTTTTGAAAAGTTAAATTTGTTACATGTAAGACAAAAATACCCTTCATCATCTTTTTTAACTCTTCTGAACTTTTTAAACAATTTTCTGTCTCTAACGTCTGAAGCCTTCTCTTTCTTCTTCTCGTCTCACCTCCTTCTCTCTTGGTCTCTCTTAACATTTCAATCCCAGGAAAAAAAAAGTCCACCAACACCACCACAACCACTAGATCTGTAACCCACCCACCCACCACCAAATCCGTCTCACTCCCTCTTTGCTTTCTCGGATTCTCTCTCGTATCAACCATGGCCAAAACCTTGAGCTCCACCACCGTTTCTGTTAGCTGTGCTAACCGGCGCCACCACCACCACCTCTATAGCCGTTGCCCTCCTCTTTCTCTTTCTGCCTTGGGTTCTACTTTTCCTTCCTTGTTTTTGGTTGTATCTGGGTTGCTATGGTGACTGGGTTCAATTTGGAACGTGAAAAGCTTGACAATTTGGCTTGGGTTTGAAATTTGGGCATTTGGGTGTTTTGTAGATCAGAAAAAAAGAAAAAAACTCAAAAAGTGCAAACTAAAAATGTTAGTGAAGAAGGAAAGAAATATGAAGGAACTTAAAAGGGCATTTTGGTCATGTTGTAAAATGCCTAATTTTTTATGCTTTACAGACACTTTAAATGCCACATTACCATGCTTTTTTCTACTCTCAAAAAGCAGTTATATTTTATTAATAAAAAATTCGATCTTAAAGGGTTCTGAACAGCGCCCATTAACAAAAGCCATCATAAAATTGATTTCATAAATTCAGATTAAGATCTTTTAGAGTTCTTAGGGTACTCTACTAAGTAAATTTTTTTATATCTTAACCGTTATTTAATGATTTAATGGTTCTAGATTTTGCCATATCAGCAATCCATTAATAATAATCTTAATTGCTTTGTTTTCAATATTATTATATTATTTTAAGAGTATTATTAGTGGAATGCTGATATGGCAAAATCTAGACCATTAAATCATTAAAGAATGGTTGGAATTTAAGAAAATCTATTAGTAGAGTACCCTAAGAACTCTAGAAGATCTGAATCCCATAAATTCAAATCTTATTGTGCTCCAAAAATTTGTAATAGAGTAAACTACGCCCCGTGCAGGGACATCTACAGAGAAATTCCCTCATTTTCCTTTTTTATTGTTTAGTTGGATAATATATTAATATTTGATGATGTTTTTACCCCAAAAGAAAAAGAAAAACAAAATGAAAAAAAATCTTGTCCTTTAATAAATTAGCAATTTGGCTTCGACTCAAGGTTATTAATTATGCCTGTAGCTTACTGAATTAGGAGGATAAACGACTTGCAGCTGGAGCATGATACAAAGAGTTGCTCTTCCTGTTGGAGTTGACGAGTTGCCGTTAATGCAAAGTTCAAAAATGTTGAATAAAGATTTGTTAGAATAATAATATCAGGTCTGTCAAATGTTTAGAATTTGGCACAGCAAAAATTCACTAGCACCAGATGTTCCAAATGCCAAATAATTTTGGCATTTGCTACAGTACTGTCTTACTTTCGAAATGGTATAGACATCAAATGTTAAAACTTTTAATATTATTTTTTTAATACTTTTCTCTCTCATCTCAACACATCTCTCTCTCTCTCTCCCCTCGTCTGGTTCTCTTCTCTTCCTTTCACTCTCACTTTCAGCCATGCTTCTAGCCTTTCCACGCCGCCGACCTTCCCACTTTGTCCCCCATGCCACGCTACTGACTCGCACGTCATTTGGATCTCTAAGCTTCGGATCTCTCTCTCTCGATCGGTGTGGTGGTTTGGGTCTATATTGAGCGACAGTTCTAGGTTATGCCCCTTTTTTTGTGTGGTTATGGGGTGGTTTTTTTTTGGTTGTTGCTATGGGGGGTATTTTTTGGGGTGGTTGTGGGCTTATTTTGATGGGTGGGCAGTGGTTGTGGGCTAAATTTGGTGGTTATGAGTAAGGCGGCTGGTGGTGGTTGGGGTGTTTAGTTGTGGTTAGTTATTTTGTGGTAGTGGTGGCTTGTGGTGATTGATTTGCGATAGTGGTGGCTTGTGGTGGTGGGGGGTTTAGATCTGATGGTGGTGGGTTGTGGGTGATTATAGGGAGTGTTTGGGAGAGGAGTTTGAGTTATGTTGTTTGAGTATTTTTGATATACGTGTGGGTGAAAAAGTGTATAGAAATATGTGTAATGTTGTTTAAAATGTGAAAAAAGTTGCTAAAACTCATCTCCCAAACAGGATATGTGTTTTAGATTTTTTTTTTTTTTGGTTATTTTTTTTATAATGTGGGTAATGGTGGAGGTTGGTGGTTTTGGATGGTGGTCAATGGTGGTAGGTTGGTGGCTGGTTGGTTTTGGTGTTTTTTGGTAGTTTTAGTGGTTGTTGATGGTGGCAGGTTTGTAGTTCAGGTGGCGGTGGACTTTAAGTGTCTATTTGGGAACAATTTATTTAGTTAAAACTAAAATTTTTTTGTTGAAAGTACTTTAGATAAAGCTAAAAGGTAGTTGAAATAATACAGTGGGGCTCATAAATAGTACCAAAAGTACAATGAGACCTATGAATAGTAGCAAAAATAAGCTGAATAGTAAAAAAAGCAGGTTTTTTAAGCCAATGCCAAACGCACACTAAACTTACAATTTTTAAATTATTTTTATTATACCATATGAGGTTTTCTTAAATGTTATTTAAATGTGATGAATCTTGAGATAAATTATTTGATGTAGAGTGAATTGTAAAGTGACATGTTTAAATAGATAAAGTAGTTTTTTGGTATTTAAAAATAGATTTTTTTTGCAACAATTGATGCTGATGCTCTTACCACCCATCAACATTAGACTATCATTACCATATTTTATGGGTCAATTTGTTATTAGAACCACACAATCAATTAACCCCCAACGAATGAGTACTATCAAATTATCATTGCCAAGAGCCTTGTATTTAAATAGGCACTTCATGACATTTCTAACTTTCAGGGTTCAAATTCTCCTCTCTTAACCTTGGATATGGTGGATGAGTACTATCACTAGGAGGCCAGGGGGGAAAAAAGAGAGACTAACAGCAGTGATGAGTATTTTTTTTTTTTGAGAAGTAAAGCAGTGATGAGTATGAGTGTGAAAAATGACAAAGGTTCAATGGCTAGAGTATAATGATGGTCCATGTCCATGTGTTCATAATAGCAGTTGAGAGCCACACCAGAGAGGCAACACTCAAACCTATGATTTCTTTTCCCTACCTTCAAGGCTTCAACATAATACTGTCCCAGTAGCTAGTAATTATTATGAAAGTGAGTGAGACAGAGCATGGCTATGAATATTCAATTGGCAACATCATGTCCCTGAAATATTATTGAGATTGGGACTCTTAGGTCTAGACCGTCTAGTTAATAGCCATGTAGTTCATGCCAATGGGTCTCTACATAACCCAAACAAAAAACAGTGTTGGAAGGTTAGCTGGAAGCAGTAAGCACTTCTTTTCTCTCTACATCTCTGTTTGTGTGTGACTATGTGTGTGTTTTTCCTCATTCAACAAAAGGAAAAAGGAAACTATTTTAAATATTATAATTTGACTATAATTTGATTAGAAACTACTAAATGAATTGAATTATCATAAGGATATGTAATGTTCTTCTCTTTTGATCACTAGTTTGTTTATATATATATATATATATATATATTTTTTTTTCTTTTTCTTTTTCTTTTAAGGCCCTTCTTCTTTTATTTTATTTTATTTTTATTTATTCCATTAGCTCTGGTCGTTCCAAGTCAAAATTTATCTTCATTTTATCTATATTCTCGGATTGGCCCAACTAACTTGAAATTCCCATGAACTTTGACCAAGATAGAGAGAACCATTTTTTGTGTTATTTATTATTATTTTTTGGAGTGAATTTTGTGTTCTAATCAATAACTTTACAATCATGCCATCTAAACAATTTCGTGCAATTTCTAATTCTTTTTACAGATCTTTTTTCTTACAACAACTTGCCATGCTATGCATATTTTTTTAAAAACCATGTTTCTTCACCTACCAAAAACATAGATAATCACGTCTTTTCGTAGAGAGTTTAGCTCTCATCTGGAATTTCCACTCAATAATTAAGGTATTCACTACGAGACAATACATAGGTAAAGATATATAACAATCCTAGCAAGAAAAAGTTGCGAGATGTTAAATCTTGACTGTTAATAAAAGCCAACCAAACGCTTTGCAAAAAATTATTATTGATACCCATTCTCTAGTCTTATCCCCACCTCCAATTTTAGAAGTTACTTCAAATTTTGCTCCTAACTTTTTAAGAACACAAATAATGCACGAATGAGATCCAGAGTTTTTACTTTGAAGGGAAGACAAAGTTGCAGTTGACACTGCCATACATGCGTGTGTGTACTCACTAGCTAGAGGCTAGAGCCCTCGATCCCAATTAATTTCGATTTCACAAATGGTACCTAAGAATTAATAATTACCCTATTGGTTTGAATAAAATGGAATAGAAAAAAAGGAAAAGAAAAAGAAAACATCAATAAAAATAAATATAGAGAATTTATTATGAAAGTGTTATAAAATTATTATAAACATAATATTCCTCATAATTTAGCTATAATAATATTTTAAAAGAGGACTTTTAATATAACATTGGTAATAGATTGAGCAAGGCATGTACAACCAGATCTTGAATCTCGGATTTCTTATCCTTGTGCCATACCTGCCCTACCTCATAGGTCGGGAGCAACCAGCCTCGCCCCGTCCTGCCCTTCCCTAATGATCGAGGTAAATATTTCCCTTTGTCCTTTTCCCATCCCTATCACCTCCTTTGGGTGGAGAAATTGCCATCCTACTTGCACCAAAATTTGAGAAAGCTTCCTTAATGCAAAAGTTTTTGAATTATCCCCTTATTGATGTACCCAAGTCATAAATTTTCACTTCTATGGCTAAGCAATCACGTGGACAACATAGAGCATGTGTAGGATCACCATGGTCAATGCACAAAGCTTAAGTACCACTCTTCCTCTTGCTTGATAATTGATACGTGCCACATTCAATGGGGTACAACCGTACAAGGAAGCAAAGTCCTACTCCTACTCTTCCATTTTAGTTGGCAAACAAATAGCATATACAGCAATTATATCCTTGGAAGTTGGAATGATACACAGCCAAACTTCATTTAAGAATTTTCCATTTCCTGCCCAACATTGAGGCCCAGCAAGTATATAGTTTTACACAAAATGGCTTTGATCCTTATATATTTTGTTCAAGTTCATCAACCACCGTTTTTTTCTTGAGGGTTGTTGTTTTCAGTCATTGATTTCACAGGGTGGGTCCAAATCAATACTACAACATTTTTTTTTTTGGAGAAAAACAACAACAATTTCTTTATGGGCTTTACTTCTCTCCATTTTGCCGAATTGACTAAGCACCTCTAGCACGTGGTTGTTTCTAGATTAAATGGTGCACCACAGGGTGGTCCATTTAAGTACATCACGGGGGTGTGGCCCATGTGAGAGAGAGAGAGAGAGCAATTGGTGATTCAACTTATTTGGTAGAAAATGATCAACATCAATTAAAAAGAAAATAATTGATTCCCACAACCTACCAACTCAATTTGAATTCGGCAAACCTTACCAAATTAAAATTTTCAACTGTTTGTAGGGTATTAATTAGGTATAAGAAGCATAACTACGTTTGAATGTCCAGAGCAAAGATTATTTCATTGCATGACTTGGCAAAAACTTGAACTACACTCGAATTTGTTGTCATTTTTACCCAGCCAATGATTCTAATACCTAATGGAGAGTCTTGGTTTGTGGCCCCAAAGATGGTGATACTTGGAATGAACATAGTTCCATATCCCTAATTATTCTACTAAAAAAAAAAAAAAAACCCACTAGAAGGATATTAAAACAGTTCAATATGTATAATGCCTTTTTATAATTATTTACACTCCACCAGCATAAAAATAAAAATTAAACTCAGCAAAAAACAGAGATAACAAAATATATCTCACTTTAGAGGACCAGTCTCTAGAAGGTAGCTCATACATGATACAACTAATTTAAAATTGATTTGATTTGATTTTTTTTTTTTTTTTGGGTTGACAAAAATGATAGAACATTGATTTGTTGTTCATTGTTTAATCACAAATATACACATTCTTTTCTGGTAGTGGAAAATAGTAATGGTCAACAAAAAATAAAAAAATCTAAGCAAGTTCTGTAGAATTAGACCAAAGAAGAAACTTGAAAATAAAATATGGTATCTAAGTAAGTGGAAGGGAAGTTGAACTTTGTCTGGCCCTTGAAGGAAAGTACAAACAACACAACACTATAGACTTTTGGATTTTCCCCCATATCTTTCCTCCACTCCTCAAATTATTTTATTTTTAGAAAGGGAAAATGTCAAATGTCAAATCCATCACATTCAAAAACAAATACTTACAAAACTATACAATATGCATAGATCTGGTAACACTTCTTGCATTAGCATAATATGATGTTCATGATGATAAAATATCAAATACTATCAATGCCTTATCTCTCCAGAGTCCAGACCACCCAAACAAATAATAATACCAAATGGGTCATCAACTTTTTTCCTCCTTTCCAATTGCCATATAACACATACAAACAAACAGTCACCCACACAAAAACAACAAAAAAAAGAGCCATTTACCATTTACCTTTAGAATGGCTAGTGTTTTGGCCTTGTGGTTTGTCACCCTCTCCTCTATAGCATTTAGGACATGCAAAACTTTGAGTTATTCATGCTCTCTTCAGTCTTCACCAACATAGTTTCTAAAGTATAGAAATTATCAGTGTTTTTATCATGAGCACAATTAGAAAAATAGATTAAACAAAACAAACTCTCTAAACTCTCTCTCACGCTCTCTCTACTGAAAATTTGAACCTGGTGTGTAAATAGCAAGATCAGGCCATCCATTAGCACCATTCCAACAGCTTGAATCACCATTTTGCAAACCCAAAAAACTCTCTGAATTGCCATTGTTACTCTGCATCTCCATTTCCGGGTTTCGCCCCGAACCCGCATCCAACACATGACCCGAATCCAAATTCTCTGCAAATTCACCCATTTGAACCATTTTCAAACCCGACCCATTTGGATTCATGCCCTCCAGAAGGCTTCCAAACTGCCCATTTGATGCCAGAAGTGAACTAAAGCTGCCAGTGATGTCCAGCATCCGACGGTCCTGATCACCAAAAATCCGGGTCGGGTCATGTTCAGAACCCGGATTCTGCACCACAGAATTTGATGCTGAAGAAGAAGACGAGGCTGAGGCTGATGCTGATGCAGAAGAAGTAGAAGAAGAAGAACGTTTTGTGTTTGATGATGCTCTCTTTGTGTTCTTGCGGCTCCCACCACCAACTGGGATGTTTCTGAGAGCACCACCTTTGGTCCAATACCTCCTACAGTTCTTGCAGAAATGGCGTGGCTGTGAAAGGTTGTAGTTGTTGTAGTAGCAGAACTTGGTGTTTGTGGACTCACACCTTGGGCACTTGAGCTGTTCTTGCTCTGGGAACTGGGGTTTCATAGGTTGGAATGTTGCTGCTGGGTCTTGCATTTTCACTTTTTGACTCTCTCACAACCTTTTACTACTTTTTTTAATGTATAAAAAAGGGACCAACTTTGAGGATCAAGTATTGGGTTTTTTGAGGATTTGGTTAAGCTGGGAATGGAAATATGGGTTTTTGACTAGTTTTGTAAGTACAATGGAATGAAAGCAAGAGACTGATTGAGACCCAAGTTAGGACCTTTATGAGGATTTGTGAATTGTGGTTTTGAGACTTGAACTGAATTTGGTTTTTTTATTTAGAGGGTCGGATAAGCTTTTGGCCTTTGAAGCTGTGAAGTGGCAAAAGGGCTAAGTAAAGCATAGGAAAGATGACAAAAAGGTGGGATATTTTTTCAGACTCAGATGTGGGTTTTCTTGGAAGAGGAAAAAAAACACACACACACACACTCACACACGACCACAAGTCTGGATGGCCAAAAACAGACACAAAAGTTTGTAGCTGCAAAAGGAGTAAAGTAGTTAGTTCTTGGAGGAAAGGTGTAAATAAACCATGAGCCAAAGTACAAAATTTGAGTTCTTTTTTTTTTTTTTTTTTTTTTTTTGATTTTGAGAGAGCCTGCGTATTTGTGCAGAGGAACCTAAAAGAGAACTCAAATTTTTAGTGGGATTTGGAGTATGTATGAGAGGGAGATGAGGAATTCAATTGTGAAAGATCTAGTAGAAGAAGGAAAAAGACATTTTTTGGAGCCTGAAAAATCTTGATGGATATCAACTATCTATCTGTGTGTCCGCGTGAGAGTGACGACCAGGCTTCAAATAGAAAAGAGATCACACCTCTCTCTCTCTCTCTCTCTCTCTCTCTCACCCAAGTGGATTTGGGATTGGCTAAAGCTTCTTCTAGGAAGTCCCACTAGTTCCACTAAAACTTTTATTTAGCCAAAAAGTAATTCTCTTTTGAATTAAATTAATCAAGGGAACACTAGAGAACTCTTTATTAGCCTAGCTTTGTTTTATGTTGTCAATGAGAATGACCAAATATTTTAATGGGTGACAAAGAGAACAATTGTCAACTAGCATGATGAGATGTTGTCATTAACCTTAAACATATGATTAATTTAACAAATGAATATGATCAAGCATCTACAATTTGCTTTTTGGAATTCTCTATTAATTATGATATAATAAAGAATTACTAAGAGTAACTATAAAACAAAAAGACATGACTGGCTTCATCGGGAAGTTACAAGAGTGCACATTAAGCAAGTATAAAGTTGACATTCTCAAAGTATATTATATGTTTACAGTCACTTTTATGTGGACGATTTTATTCGTTGGGATATTATTCAAACCTGAAAGGCACATCTATCTTGTCTATTACAAGGGATTGTGGGGTTGTTCAGAAATGCTAATCATAATTTTTTTTTTTTTTACAAAATACAAATTAACCAGAATTCAGTTAATTTAAGAACAAAAGTCTTTAAATTTTGACAAAATTCCAAATCAATTATTCTTTTACCTTCAGTTACTTGAGTTGGTTAGAAAGTTTAATCAGGTGCAGTGTATGTTCCTTCTTCAACCAAAAAAAAGGTGTCGGGTATGTGATGCATTTTAAATTAAAATTTAATTAATTTTTTTAAAAAAATTATTTAAATATTTTTTTGTCACTACTCGACAGTGAGCAGTGAGTTGGTTTTGTGTCTAAGTAATCTTAAAATACAAACTAAAAAAATATGGCAAAAAGGTTAGGTAAAAATTTTATTATTATATACCATTACCTGGTTCTTAAATTATAAATTTATAATGGTTGTAGTTAGTCTGTTAATATCTCAAATAATAACAATACTATTTTAAGTTATACCACGTTTATTCCGCAGATGAATAAAAGTAATATATTTGGTAATTTTGATTTAAGATGTGACCCTCTTTGTTTTGTTTCTGTAATCAAGGTTGAGGCTTGCGGCCCTCCTTTGTAATCCCTTTTGTTTATAAATCTTTTCAGTTTATCCAAAAAAAAAAACCTAATCGGTATAATCTTGGCCCACATAATACTTGACAAGAGTCGAGTTATTTTAATAGTGGTGCTCCAATGAATATATTATTCCCATAAGTCTTATCCAGATTTTCAATAATACACCTAATATTACTTATTATTATCGTATAGCAAAGTTTCGATGAGTTAACACTAAAGATGTAAATATGTAATAAAAGCCTTGCGAACTGAGCCAAAGCTTAATTCCCGATGGTTAAAAGGCATTAAACTTCTATCTGATATTGCCTTATTGAGTCATGAGTGTCTTACCAAGCCAAGCCATATTCCTAAGCTGCTAAGCCGATAACAAAGCTTGCGTGCAAACAAAGCAAGTACCACCAACGAAAGCATCATTTCGTTTTCAGCAGCAAATCAAGACCGTTGAATTCTCCTGTGGAAAAAATCATGGCCGTCAAAGTCTTGAGTTGATGTGATCAGAATAGGAATTGATTAGCTTTGAGTTGCCGTCATTACAGTGCCTGTGTCACCCGCAACACGTGGCAAACCCCCATGATGTGGTTTACTGGCATAGAGTTTTTAAAAACTACCGTGTGTGTACTAGAGTGACAGCCTAAGTTTTTTAGATAGGCTGAAAGTAACGTGTCATTTAGGAGACATGAGTCCCGCAGATTTGTACGTCTTTCTTGGATTTTGGTGTCATTCATATGCATTTAGCAAATTTTGACTAACAACAGTGATTAGGGGGTCCCACAGAATTGTAGGTCGAAGTGGACGGGTAAGATCTTGAGGTGGGAATGAAGACTATTGATATAAGTGTTACACGTGCCACTAGTACATTTGGTAATGTACCATTTTTAATAAATTTAAAGTTAAAATGCAAAACTAACTTTCTAATTTTTAGTATTTTTTATTTCAGTTATCTAACTTTTAGTTTTATCATTTTAGTCTTTTAACTTTCAATTGTTGCTAATTCGTTTTTTCGATAGACCTCAGTTATCTATTATTGTTAAGTGAGTCAAAACAACGTCGTTATGATTTTTTTTTTTTTGTAATTAAAACAAAAAAACTGTTATTAAAAAAAAAACATTCATTTTTTTTCTCATTTTCTCTCTTGTCAGACTCTCTCTCGCTTTCTCATTCTCTATCTTTGTGTCTCACAGTGCCGTGGTGTAAGGCCTTACCGCAGCTGCCGCCAGCCTCCACCCACAACCTCTTTACCACCGAACTCTAAGTCTTGATCAATCTTTTGCCTCTCTTTCTTCATTATGTTAATCTCAGCTTGAACCCACTTTTCAGGGACTAGATTCTCGGGCTCGATTTTTGAAATGGGTTTATTGTGTTTTTTGTTTGGTTTGGGAGTTTAGGGTTCTTTTTCAATGTCTTTTTGGAGATATGGGTCGTCAAATACACCTTCTTTGAATACAACACAGTTGCCGATGACGAGTTCTTCTTCGAGTTTGAAGACGTTGTCATTTTGGAGGGGGAGAAATGAGTGGTGTTTGGTTGAGAGGTTTACGGTTCTGGGGGTGCGGGAGAGGGAGAGGGAAAGTGAAGGTGGAGAAGTGGGGAGGGGGTATGAGACTTTGGGTTTCAGATTTTGGTGGAGTGAGTGACGAAGAGAGAGAGAGAGATTGAGAGGTGGAGGCCGGCGGTGGCAAGGAGGTTGTGGGTGGAGGCCGACAGCGGTGGTGAGGCCTTGCACCACGACACTGGGAGACAGACAGATAGAGAATGAGAAAGCGAGAGAGAGTTCGACGAGAAAGAAAATAAGAAAAAAAAATGAATGTTTTTTTTTTAATAACAGTTTTCTTAATTTTTTTAATTACAAAAAAAAAGAGCCAAAACGACGTCGTTTTGGCTTTCTTAACCGTATTAGATAACTGAGATCTAACGGAGTACCGAATTGATAACAATTGAAAGTTAATGACTGAAATGACAAAACTGAAAGTCAGAGGACTGAAATGAAAAAAACTGAAAGTTAGAGGGTCAGTTTTGCATTTTTGCCTAAATTTAAATACTACTTTTATAGGATATGTAAAAAGGTGTAAAAAAAATTTATCTATTTTTTTTTTCATTTTTCATAATTTTTTTTTAAATCAATACATTTTAATATCCGTTATTTTTTTATTTATTTAAATACACTTTTATCCTTTATGATTTAATTCTCATTTCATTTTTATGATGATTGACATTTTAAAATTTTTATTTTTATTTTTATTTTTAATTTGATTTCATATTGGTGATGAATTAGCAATTTGACATTAAGGTTATGTTTGACATTGGTTGAAAAAGCTAGTTTGTTTTTACCATTTAACTTATTTTTACTACTATTCATGAGTCCTATTGCATTTTTTGGTTCTATTCATGAGTCTTACTATACTATTTCAACTAGTTTTTAGTTTTATTTACAATACTTTCAATAATTATTTTTTTATTTCAACTAAATAAATTATTTCCAAACGGACTCTAAGTATTCTTAATGTTTAATTATTTTATGAAAGTGCCGAATTTGGGGCCAATGTATTTGATGCACCGGATTCGTTACAATAATAACACTTGATTTGATGATGACACTTGGCCTAAAATGAATACATAGCACCATCACAACGAATTCAATGTATTAGAGCACTAGACTAAAACTAAATCCTTCATTAAATACTAGCTCAAAAATGACGTGGAATATATACATTTAATTGTTGTAGATAAAAGAAAAATATATTATTGATAGTAAGATTATTGATAGAAATGAATGACGTGATTAATATGAAAATAAAATCAAACTTTAAAGGTTTAAATAATAATAATTTTACATGTTATGATCATGTCGAATCTAAGAGGCTATTTGGTTGCTTTTTTTTCGTCACTCAATTTCCGTCACTCATCACTCATCACTTATCACTCATCACTTAAAACTCATCACTCATCACTTAAAACTGATCACTCATCACTTATCACTTTAAATAACACAGCCATTTGGACACCATCACCCAATTGCCATAACTCAATATTTTTCACACTATTTGTGGGCCCCATAACTGTCCCTTGTCAGACCAAAACTCTTTTGTGGGCCTTACCATTTTCTCTTTTCTCATTTCTCCTCCTTAACCCCTGTTACCCTCCTAAAACACAAACCCGAACCCAGTTTCAACCACAATAACAAAACCAGCAACAACAACAACAACAACAACAACAAAATGTGGCCAATCAGACGGCTAATTCCACCTCCACCTTAGTCGATGACGATGACGACGAGCCGATACAGAACCTATACGGCAACAGTCTTCGTCCACGGTCCACGATCTTTGTCCGTCAACCGACACAGAACCGATGCGAGATCTTCGTCCATGGTCTCGGCTGGGACACCATGCCAAAACCCCAACTACCGTGTTCAAGGAATGGGTATTTTGAAACCCCAAATCCAAATCCAAACCCATCCTTACTCGGTCATGGAGTGCAACTTCAGACCAAAAAATTATGTGATGAAGAACAAAAAAAAAAAAAAAAAAAGAAACCCAGAAACCCGAACCCAATGAAAGAAGAAGGAAAAAAAGAAGAAGAAGGAAGAACTGAAGACCGAACCCAGTGAAAGAAGAAGAAGAAGAAGAAGAAAAAAAAAAAAAGAAACGCAGAAACCCGAACCCAATGAAAGAAGAAGGGAAAAAAAAAGAAGGAAGGAAAAACAATGGAGATGAGAGAGCTCTGCCAACTGAAGAGAGAAGTTTGAGATGAAAGAGCTGAAGAGAGTCGTTAGGGAGAGCATCAAAAGGTGTGCCTCACGTGAATGCCTCTAATTGTGAGACCGAGTGTGTAATGTTATTTACGAGTTTGCCATTGAAAACAGATAATTGGAAACTGAAAATATCCTAAAGTTGTTTTCAGTTTCCATAACTTATAACTCAAAAATGAGAAAATTGAGAGATGAAAACAGAGTTATGGAAACAGAGTGATGGTGCATCCAAACGAACTTCTTACTATAGGTCTCACCATTTTTAAGTTATAAGTTATAGAAATTGAGAATTGAGTTATGAAACAGACCAACCAAACAGCCTTTAATTCTTTTTTTTTTTTTTTTTTCTTTTCACTTTTCATAATCTTTCGCATTAAATAGATATAAATGGTTATAAAAAAGGGCGTAAAATTAGTTGAGTTTCTATCATTGCTCCCCATGTTAAAAAATCAAGTCGAGATTATTTGATTTGATCATGAATGTGGGGTACCCAGCAAGAGACTGAGAGTGGCCCACATTTGTGTAACAATTCTCTTAAATTGTCAAAGCATCCGTCACTATAAGCAGGATTTTACAGATGCTTCAAACTTCAAGATAGCCACCGTCCTCGTGGGCAAATTTCAAGCATTAGGTCGGTCCACCTTAGTGTTCTATAGATTTGATTGGCTAAGAGAATACGTGGACGGCTAAACTTTTAACTCTGTTTTATGTGTTGCACAACATTTTACGCTCAACCTTTTTGCAAATCAATACCATTCGTTCTCATATTTTTATATTTTACGTTTAATAAAGGCATAAATGTATTTTTAATTTCTATATTTTGACGTTTTTTTTTTAATTTTAGTCATTATATTTTATTTTTATTATTTTTAGTTTTTAAACCAATTAACGCTCTTTATTTTAGTCCTTGAACTCTCATTCCGTCACCAATTAACGAAAAAATTAACGAGATCAATAAAATAATAATAAAAAATTTATTGTAGCATGCCACGTTAGATTATAATTTAAAATATTTATTTTTCAATTTTAACAAAAGAAAAAATATAAGTTGCCCAGATGTATATTCATCTTCAACAAGAACACCAAAAACACAAACCCAGATTTTAAACATAAGAACATATGTCCAAATTTTCTTGCATTTTCTTGCTCTTTCTTGTCAACCAAAAACAAACACAAACACAGCAGCAAATCTTCTCAAATTTTCTCAAACTACAAAACCCAGATATACAAAATCTCAACTCAAACCCAGAATTTCTCATCTTTCAATCAACAACGAAACCTTCAGCAAATAAAATTCATAAACCTAGAAACAAAATTCATAAACCCAGAAAATTCAGCATAAAAACACCATTAAAAAAAAAAAAATCATAAATTCCAAAGGCCCCAAATCTCTCACAGACAAAAACACAAACACCTAAACTACAAAAAAAAATCTCACAATGGAAAAACCCACAACAAGCTCAACGTGTCAACGGGTTGACTCGTTGCGATTGGCGATATCCACCGCACCCGATCTGCTTACTTGGTCGGAAGTCTCTCCGTCGTGGATTTCATAGTCCTTGTAGATGTTGTACCACTTCTAGATCCGGATCTTGTCGGCCTGGGTACTTGTCTGCGCCGCCACGAGTTTCTTCAAGTCTTCGATGGTGTCGTCCTCGTTGCACTTCACTCTCACCTTCTTCCCTAGCCGATCGTTCAGTACCACCTCAATCAACTTCACTAGACTCAACCTCAACCTCTGATACCTAACACTCATAAGCTTCAATCTCAGCTAAGTGTTCTGTGTTTAGTGGGTTTTGATCTTTGTGGGTTAGTGGGTTTCAATTTGTGGGAATAGATATTTGGATGTATGATTGTGGGTGTTGATTTGCTTTTTTTGGATTTGAGGGTGTCGATTTGTCGTTGTGGGTGTCACTCTATGGCTTACTAATTGTGGACGTCGATCTACCGATGCACCGCTTCGAATCGAGTCTAGGAACCGCACCACTGGAGGCTGGAGAACCGACCTTCGGCGGTGATGAGCAGAGCTGATGAAGGGAGAACCGACTCACGATGAGAAAAAATTAGACCCTGTCCCTGCGAACCAAATCTCTCTTCTCTTTTCTTAATCTTTAAATCATATTTCATTTGAATTTTGATTTTTAATTCTGTTTTTATTTTTTTGATTTAGTTAAAATTAATAAATTAATTTTTTAAATTTATAATGCTGATGTGTTAGTGTTACAGTAAATTTTTATTATTATTTTATTGATCCCGTCAGTTTCCTCGTTAATTGGTGACGGAATGGGGGTTTAAGAACTAAAATGAAGAACGTTAATTAGTTTAGGGACTAAAAGTGGTAAAAATAAAATATATGGACTAAAATAGAAAAACGTTAAAATGTAGGAACTAAAAGTGCATTTACACCTTTAATAAATTATTATAACATGACTTATCAGCTATTAATTTCGATGAGAGGACTCATCAGCTATTAATATACCATATATTATATATTATTACTCATTTTATCTTAATCTATAATACCCTCCTTTTTCCTCTCAAAAAAAAAAAAAAAATACCCTCCTTTTGTGGCTTTCGAATTTCAGGACTTGTCGGTTGACACACCGGTAAAAAGATTATTATGGGATTTATGGTGCATTTTGAAGTAGCTTTTTATTAAAAATTTATTTTTTCATATATTGAAATTTGATGGAAATATAATTTTTTATTAAAAAAGAGGTTTTAGATAAATAGAGACGCTAGTGATATTACAAGTTACTTATAAATTGGCTAAGGATCATAAAATATTTGGGGTCCAAGGAAAAAAGGTTTGCAAAATTAGTAACATATTGTAATTATCTTTTAAAAAATGTAAATTGATGCATCGTAAATCACAAAAAAGTAATTCAAACCTTTATTATTTGTGATGTTGAAGTGACTTTAATTATATTTTTACCATGCTAATTTGTAAGTTTTTTTTTAGTAAAATAAGTAATATTTTTAGTCTTTTCCGTTAAAAAAGTGTACATGAGCAAATAATTTCTGAAGTCAAGAAAAAATGGTTGTCAAAGCAGTAATATTTTTTAATTTTAATTTTTTAGATAGATAGATAATAGAGAAGGGAGAAAAGTAAGATTTAAACTACAAATATGACACAATTATGTCTTATTGATAACAAAATGTTAAACACGTCATATTTTATTGTTACGTATGTATACAATTAATTATCATTTGATACATTTTTTTAGGATACTAATAACATTTATTATATTAGATATAGCGTAGAAAATGCTGCAGAAATAGATTGTGTACAACTCAGTAATGTTTTTTTTGAGGAGTATAACCCAATAATGTTACGTTTATAATATTTTTACAACAAATTTTACATGAATGGTTGTTACTAGTTCTAGTCTAGGTCTAATACTACTGTTACTTTTTTTTTATACATAAGTAACAACAGCCTCTTTACCTAAAATTTTTGGTACCTTTGCTTGCATATCCAAATGAGTCACGTATTGCGTGTGTGTGTGTATATATATATATATGTATGTATACGGTGATGCTAATGAGTGCCCTTACGATATTAGTTAAGAATTCATTTTAAAAAAGTTTTGACATCACTTTTATGGGAAATGAAAAAAGTTGTTAAAACATTAATTTTTTTTCCTTTTTCCATAAAAACTTTTTTTAACTGGATTATTAACTTATGTCTTAAGAGTATTTATTAGCATTTTTCACACACACATATACGTATACATACATATATATATATATATATATATATATCAACTTAAATCATGGATATGCACGCAAATCAGGGGGCTACAAAGAGAAAGTAATTAGTGTGGGAGTGCTTGGAAAGACCAAGAGAATGCATGATGGGAGGTGGGCTCATGTGACAAATGGTGGGGGTCAAGTGGGTCTCACACTTACTGACATGCATGAATAATGTAGGGACTTAAACACAAGTTAATAGTGGAAGTTGTGGGAGTATAGTACTAAATAGGAAATGTTTTGTCATTCAGCAAAAAAAAAAAAAAAAAAAAGAAGGAAATGTTTTGTCTGTGTCCTTATTGTGCGTGCAAGTGCAACACGGCTCAAATAGGGTGCCCCTAACCTCTAGATGAGACACACTAATCTGTTGACCGCCAATTTGCCTCTTTGTTTTGAGTGTCAGCATGGTTTCTTCAGAAATTTACATTCAATCAGTAGGTGCTTGAGTCCAAAACGTACACGTACGAAAGAATAGTAGAATACTATGCAATTAATATCTTGTTATCGCATGCATTCAACATTTGCAACTATTGTGTCATTGTGTGTGTGTGAGTCATGCACAATTATATACATATGGAATCATGGATTCACATCTTGTAACTATTGCATGTACGAGATAGCAGGGAGCAAAAGTTAAAGATTTTCCTTTGATTTATCAAAAGTTTAAAAGTTGATTTAAAAAAAAGTTTTTGCTCCTATGAAAAAATTAACTTTATAACTTTTTTTTTTTCCTCAACAGTCTATAGAGTATTGTATTCCGCGCGATAATCTAGCTATTATACAAGATTTTATTATTATTATTATTTTTTTTTTATATAAGATAGAAATTCTACTCTAATTTAATCAATGTGTATATGTGTGTGAAGTTTCCTTTGAGAGACTTGAACCCTGACCCTTACCTCCACACCTCACAAGATTCAAATCCAATACATATATTCAATATACCAGATAATTATTGTTTGATATAGGACATGTGGACTATCCATTTAAATTTGGAACCATGGCTAGCTTGAGTTAAGTGCTCCTGTGGACAATTGGGATTTGAATACTTGTTAAATAATTGTCATGTATCCATATTTTAATGAATTCAGTGCACCTAACTCTTGCCCTTTAAATCTTATTGTTAAATCTCTTGAATTTACAGATGTTTTGAGTGAAAATAAGATAAGATTTTAGCTCACACATAGAACTCCAACGACCCCTTTTTGACCTAGTCTCTCTATGACACTTTTATCATTCAAGAGGGGAAAAAAAAAGGTAATATCATGCTACCTTTTATCAATGTGTTTAGTTTCACACACTCAAATGTTGATATAATCATATTGACTTATCATTCTTCTTTGTTTCTAATAAAGGTATTCATGACCCTTTGAGCACATCACTATTCTTTTACTCATTTTGATTTCAGGACCCTATTTTCAAACTGCTCTTAATTGGTAAAACATTTCAATTTGAGAACGTACATAGAAATTACAATACCCCCTTTTTTTTACTGATGAGGAAAACTTGGGGGGATATTGGCATTTTGCCTTTATTTTGTAAAAATAACTGTAAAATGTTCATGTTTTGAAACTATTTAGATCTGTGTCCCTATTTTTGAAACTTGATTTTAACAAAATTCAGTTCGGAATCAAATTCGATATCCTCAAAATCGAGTTATATGTAAATTTTTAATTAAAACTCGACTTTAGCAAAGTCAAGTTTCACTTAATTTTTTTTTTTTAAATTAAGTGGAAAAATATGCATAGAACTCGACATTGCTAATGTCGAGTTCCACTTGTAACTCGATTTTTTTAAAATCGAGTATTAAAACAGGGACACGGACCTAAATAGTTTCAAAATAAGGATATTGTGCTAGATTTTTTACAAAATAAGGTTAAAAACCCAATATCCCTGGAAAACTTGTACAAACTATATTAGGCTGAGAGAAATAGTGCACAATTGCAGCCATGAAATGACTCATTTATATGAACTATTTTTTAAGGGGAAAAAGGGTTTTGTGCTATCCCATTTATGTTCATCTTCTAATGTTGGTTTTGTAGCAAAAAGAATTTGATTGGTATACCTTACATCTGTCTAAGTAGACCATGACTTTGACTTACCAAGACTACCTTGATTGGGGCTACATTTGTTTTAGCTTGAAATGCTTTTAGAATGAAAAGAGAAAACATTTTATTTTTTAATTAGTGTTTAGTAGCATTTCTAAATATATATTTCAATTTTTGGCATGGCGCATATAATATCTATTTTTTAAAAAAAATATTCAATTATTTTGTGAGCGGAATCAATAAACTAATATTAACCTAAGAAATATATGGGTGGACAATTATATGTTATATATTGTACTATTAATGTAAGATTTCTATATATATATATATATATATTTTTTTTTTTGAGAATCAAAACTAAGAAGTAAGATTTATATTTTTAATTAAACAAATGTGTACATATTTGTTTAGAGACAATGTAAATTTTATATTGGTGGTATGACGTAAACTAAGAATGTATATACATATAATATTTCTAAAACCAATTTGCTTTCATTAGTTTGATTCACAGGAGTTGACACATTCGTTACCTCTCAAAAAGTTGATATTAAGTTTGGATTGATTCTCCCCGGAGGCACCGGCCATTTTGTATTTGAAATTCCGTAATGGCTTGTCTAAGGGAATCAGAAAAAGGTAAAGATTTTGATTCTTCCCTCGTTTCATGCTTAAAATTGATGATGACCCAAGTGAATGTGATATATATACTATCAGAGGTGCTTATTCTTGTCCTTTTTCCGTGTATTCAACATCAAACATATTCTTAATTCTTATTGCAAAATTTATTCTCTACACTCTACAGTAATTAATTAATTATTATAACTAAGTCAATGCATTCACATTGATAACTCATTGCGATGCATTGGAGGAGATTCTATACCCTGTTTTGCATTGGGGAGGGAATGAGACATACACCATAAAATTTGCACTAAATAATTAAATATATCGGACCCGGGAAATAAACACAATATTATCAAACTAGTTCCAAAGTTTTGAAATTTGGTTATGAATCATCAACAGATTAGTTAGAGTTGAGCTTATATATATTCTCAATTACTTATTGTACTGGAATTGACAACAGCCTAAACTGATCCGAGTATAGAAATCCCAAGTGCTCCTCCATAAAACTTCTCAAGAACCTCTTTCTCTATCAAGTCAAATGTCAGAAGATGTATAGTCTCATCTGGCTTTCAATGAGAGTGTTCATGGACATCAACAGTGGCTATGCAACAGGAAAGGAAGACAAAATTCTATTCCCAAATGCTTAATTTGCTTGGGGAAAAAGTGAAATTTCATCAAATTCTAGCTTGTTGTGCCATTCTGACTCATTTAATTTTACTGAAAAAAAAAAATTTTGCATGTTAAAAAAGATTGATGACTCAAATCGCATGTAAGACATTTTCATAATCACGAGATTCACGACACTATGATGTCAATTCCTAAAGCATCCACTCAGACATGGTAACCTTTGATTGTAATAAATTCTCTCCTTTGTTGGCTCTCAAATTTTAGGACTCATTGGTTGACACACCGGTAAAAAGATTATAGATTTGTTGGTGCAATTATAGAAGTAGCTTTTATTTAATCTCTAAAAAAAAAGTAGCTTTTTATTGAAAGTTTATTGGTTTATTTATTGAATTTGAAGAAAATATAATTGTGTTTAAAATATGAGGTCTTAAAAAAAAAAAAAAAGTTAGGATATACAAATTGCCTTACAAAGTTGATGTGACGTGTTAGTAATCACAAAAAAGTCATTCATACATTTATTATTTTTATTGTTGAAGTGGTATCAATTATATTTTTCTATGACAATTGGTAAAGTCATTTTTTATGGTAAAATATGCAAAACTTTTAGCATTTTACCTTAAAAAGCATACATGAGCAAATAAATTAAAAAATCACAAGACAAGATAGTTTTCAAACATACAATAATATTTTTATTTTTTTGTTTTTGAATTTAGATAAGTAGGCAGTGAAGAAGGGTTTGAATCACAAATATAACAGGTCAGAAAGTGTATCATTACTACTAAACTATCACTTAAACATCATTATTTCATAATATTAATTTATGTAATTTTCTATTGATCACATTCATTAAATAAAAAAGTGCAAAATGCACATAGAAAATTAATAAGTTCTGTTTTATGCCTAAAATGTTGTAGAGATGGGGTTTTTTTTTTTTTTTTTTCATATCTGCTCAGTCTTTTTTTTTGTGTGTGTGCATATGTCTGTGCGCGTGTGGCCTTCCTAAAAACACTCACTCTCTCTCTCTCTCTCTCTCTCTCTCCATCCGCTACCTTTTTTTTTCTCATCTCTCATACTCTAATCAACACCTATACCACCATATTAAAGATGACAACTAAATCTACCATGTCTTGCCTCCATTGTCCTGCACCCATTTTCTGTCGATTATTTTAAGCTCGATCTTGGAGTAAGAAGATCCATAAAATGACCCCATGCCAATGAGATCCATGTTTTCAGTGTATTATAAAGAATAGAGATGAGGTGTTGTGTAAGGTTTATGATTATGAACTTAGATCATCGATTTGCAAGCAAACTAGGGGGATTAAAAAAGAAAAAGTTAGTGTGGGATTGCTTGGATAGAGCAAGAGAATGCAAGATGGGGAGGTCGGTTTCATGCGGCAAATAATGGGGTCAAATGGGACTCACACTCATTGCCATGCATAAATAATAGTGTGCACTGGCAGTTCCAAAAATTCTTTTTTGGGGTGGTCAATAAATAACTTAGAGAAATTACCTACTGACAGACAATGGACAAGAGGTGCCGAAAATTATACAAAACCCTCATATATTGACAAGAAAAAACGCATATAAAATTTTATAATTTCCTTTTGAGTTTTTATACTTGAAATTGTTGTATAATAGTCTCATTATCAATATTACGAACTACATCTTTTTCAATGTACACAACCAAACAATCATTCATTCACTAATCTCTCATTTGATTGTAATTTATTTATTTATTTAACAATTCAACCAACTTATTGGTTATTGTAATTGTATTAAGAAGATTTTTTTTTTTTGACTATATTCTATTAAAAATTCAACTTGACGATTCAATAAAAAAATACAATTATTTTATTTAACAATTTAACTCAACTTAGTGGACTATGTAATTGTATTAAGAAGAACTTTTGTTGTGTCTACAACATTAGTTTTTTAAGAATTCAACTCAACAATTCAATAAAAAATTTTGTCTTTCACTACTCACTATCCCGCACCCTATTCCCCACTAACACTTGGCCCAGTTCCTCACATAGTTTATTTATTATTTATTAAAATGCAAACTGTAGTCTCTGCACTTATATTTGTCTTTACCCTTCTGCATTTTACAACCCATAATTCATAACACTAAACACTGTTGTTAGGTTTTAGACCCCTTAACACAATATGTTTAACCTAATATTAAGCCAAGTTGATTTACAAGTTTGTTATTCAAGTCTAGGTTAAACTATTGTGATCAAAACAGATATAATGCGGAAAGTAAAGAATACAAAGATTTGATGACCTAGGAAAACCAAACTGGTAAAAAATCTGGGGAGGATTTAATCTAGCTATCCTCAAGGTAAAAACAAATCCACTAGAAAGAATTGAAGTTTACAATAAGATTTAGACCACTAATATTCTATTACTACTACACGTAGAACTTACTGACACGATCACGTGCAAGCTCCAAGTCCACCGACTACTTTTTTCTTGGATCTACAGCAACCACAAGTTCTCCTACTTGTGACTTAGAGACTCATCTCAAAGGTTTTGGATCTTCTTGAATGTTCTTTATGCAGCAATTGAAACAACCATCAACTTCTTGATGTAAATCTTGATCTTGATAGCTCTATGTGTGTGTTTGAAGGTACAAAACTCTCAGATCTCACAAAAGACTCACACCGACTACTTTTTTCTTGGATCTACAGCAACCACAAGTTCTCCTACTTGTGACTTAGAGACTCATCTCAAAGGTTTTGGATCTTCCTGAATGTTCTTTATGCAGCAATTGAAACAACCATCAACTTCTTGATGTAAATCTTGATCTTGATAGCTCTATGTGTGTGTTTGAAGGTACAAAACTCTCAGATCTCACAAAAGACTCAACACACAATTCAACAAAAGACTTTTAAAACGTAGCTAGAGTTTTTCCTTTTATACTAGGAGTGAAACACTTAACCCTACATGTCATATGAGTTTGGGTTGCATTTGAAAATACTGCAGAAAATTTCTAATTTGCGATTCTCGATTGATCAAGTTTATTCTTCGATTGATCGAGCCTTGCAGAATTTGAACAATAATTTCCTGCAATTACTCGATTTCAAACTTACATTAAAACAAATTTTGAGCAAGTCTAAACCTAGACTAAATGTTTTGATCATGGTTTGCCAACATATACAAAATAAAGTTCTAATACATTTAGTTCCTAAAGTCTTAGAATCTAACAACTGTCATAAAAATGTCAAACACTTATAACACCATTACTATCATAAATAATGAATTCACACTAATCTATCACAATCCATAGGGCCAGACACTTAAAAAAGTTCAAAACAGAGAGAAAGAGAGAGTGTGAGAGAGAGACCAATTGACAAAGAGAGAGCGAGAAAGTTGTGATAGTTATTAGTAGATGAGATACTGAGAGGGGTGAACAAAGCAATGCCCAATCTAGACTAGCGGACTTAGGGAAGGAAGGAGACGTTCTCTTTCTAAAACTCTTAGTTTTTCCCTTTTAAAAATAATTTAAGAAAGCTCTAGTGTCATTTGCAGGGTTCGACATCAATATTCATTTAGCATTTATTGGGCAATGTAAATCATTTTGATGATGGAGTATATAATTGTGAGATAATAATACTGGTGTTGGCCAAAGGCCCTCCGATGATAAAGTCAGTTCAAGGTGAAATGATTCACTTGCTTAAATTAGAGAGCAAATATGGCTAAGAGTTGTGAGCAAGAAATTGTGTACCTCTCTCTCTTTGGTTCGTGTGGGTTTTATAGCCCTTGTGTTCATTGTCTGGATAACTTATGTATTTATGGGATATGGAGCCGTTGGCAATAATGGTTGGCTTTTATTGTTTGTCAATGGCTATTTGTCTGTTAGTGCTCATACGTTACTCCTTAGCTATCTTGTGCATTTAATGTCTTTTATGGTTTCGTCCATTATTGATATTCGGCCGTTACGCTTTGCATTGAATAGCATTTATTTCATTCATTGAGAGATGGACGATCTTGATAAATTAATACTCATCAAATATCATGGCCAACTATAGGAACTCTACCTCAAAACAGATTGTGGAGGCAATAAGATGATAATATATGCAAGTAAAAAAAAAAAAAAAGTGTAAAAAAAAACATTATTTTAGGGAATACTTGTATAATTTAAACTCAATTAAAAAAAAAGTGTAACAGACATGTAAGTAACAAAATTTGAAGAAATTAAAAAAAAAAAAAAAGGTAAAAAAAGAGATTTGAAGATATAATGTATAATGCATTGTTGTCTTATCATTTGGCATATGTTATTGACTTCACAGTGATATATACAAACAATGAGGGTTAGTGATGGAGAAATTAATGAAAGAATTTGTTTGTATACATCAATTCATGTGTTTAAAGAGAATGAACAATACAAATAGGATGAAAATGTAGTTTAAGAAGATATTCACATGTTTAAAGAGTTCGAACAATACAAATATGAAGAAAATGCAGTTTATGATGCAAACATTAATCTAAATGGTAACCTAGAAGGAATATGTTGTTTCAGTTTACTTGGTTGCAACTTGGCAAGTCACGAAGAGGTCGCAATAGCCATACCAGACAATCTTCATTCTTTATCTAGTTACCTTGTGTTAATTGTAGGCTGGCAAGTTTCAGAATGCAGTTTCAACCAAACTTTGACTAGGCTTAAGTACATTCTACCAAAAATACATCTTCCCCATAAAAACACATAAATAAAAAAATAAAAAAAAAGGACTTAGCAAAATCCAACAACATATTTGAAATGAAACCACGTGGGTCTTGATATATTCAACTTTACTAGATACCTAAAAATGACTATTCTAGCACATGACACAAAAACTACTATTATTTACAAGAAAGATGCTCATATGTGAGAGGCATCTGTGCCTAATTATTAGGAAGACAAACTCTAATTTGCTAGTGAGACAATAGACTTTTCTTTGTACCACTGTATAAATTAGATTCAATTATTTTTGTACGTTTGTTCAAGTTCCTCCTTGCCACATCAAATTCCTTTTCAACACCACCTTTATAGCTCTCTACCGCTTTTGTTTTAGTCAGGTGTAACAAACGTTCATGACAACAAAGAGAAAATTAGTCCAAAACCTCCAATCATAGTTTATTAAGGTAGGAAACTAAAAAACAATTGAAGAGAATCACAAAAAATTCACCACAAATCCGTATAAGTGATTTTAGAAAGGGCATCATAATAGAACAATAATCATAAGCAATCATCATGTTAAGTTTTGACATGGTCCGCCTAATGCAAGTATTAGTGGCAAAGATTATAGCATTAAGTTTTTAAATATGCAAGCAACAACCCAAATCAATAAAATGTAATTCATTTTTTATTTGAGAATTGTTTATTTTAAAAAGCTAAATTTGGGATCATACATCACGACAGAAATGATCTTTATACTTATTTATTGCAATTCTTATGTTGGTGTCTATTTGTGAACTTTTCAAAATAGTCAATATGACACCCAACTCAAAATCATCTCCTTCTATTTGCGAAATATTTTATTGCCTTCTTAAGAAGAGTGATTCATAATTTTGTAGATCATACTCGGTCATTTCTCTTTTATGGTCTTCCTTTACACATAAGTTCATCAAATTATGCACCTGTTGGTTGCATATCATGTTTCTGCACTTGGTGTTGGACATACTATATAGTATGCAAATTTCTCATTGATGGAGATTGAATAATTCCTTTACCATATATTGGTTAATTTAATGAAAACTTAACCAATCCTTAACTGTAAGAAGATTGGCACACAACCAACCAACTGAATCGGCACTAATCTTAATAACTAATCAACTCAAATTCTCTTCCATACAAACAACACCAAAATCAATATGTGACTCATATTTTGCCTTATGAATCACAAGACTATAGTGGACACAGAGTAAGCCAAAAGAACTTTTGATATTATTCATGAATTCTGAAATCGTTTGAAGTTTCTCCTTATTTAAAAGTCATAATAAGAAAAAGTTTTAGTACTCATTTATTTTCGTTTTTGAGTCACTTATTTCCTTGCTCAATTTCATCACCATCTTGACACGACTCATACTAAGATATTTGCTGTACATTAGTATTTTTTACCGCAAATGGATCGTGTTGATAATTGGTTTGCAATTAGATTCATTGTCATCAATAAATATAGTCTAATATTTATTAGATTTTAGAACTTAGGCATTAACAATTTCTATAATTACAATTAATTGGTGTTGCACATTCTATACTTTATGCAAATTTCACATTGATACAGATTGAACAATTCATTTGCTATACTTCTATTAGTTATATGAAAATTTAACCAATCTTCAACCATAAGAAGATTGATACTCAACCACTCAAATTCTCTTCCATACAAACAATACCAAAATTGATATGTGACTCATATTTTGCCTTATGAATCATAAGAATATCATGGACAGAGTAAACCACAAGAACTTTCGAGATTATTCATGAATTTTGAAATCGTCTGAAGTTTCTCATTATTCATAAGACATAATTAAAAAAAAATTTGGTACTCATTTATCTTGAATTTTGAGTCATTTATTTCTTTGCTCAATCCCATCACCATCTTGACAAGACTCGCGGTGAGACATTCGTTGTACATTAGCATTTCCAACCACAAATGGAGCATGATGATAATTGATTTGCAATCAGATTCATTGCCCTTGATAACTATAGGCCAGTACTTATCAAATTTTAGAACTTGTGTGTTAGCAATTTTTAAAATTACAGTAGAATTTTCGTTGCATATACTATACGTTATGCAAATTTCACATTGATAGAGCTTGGAAAATTCCTTTACTATTCTCTTGTTAGTTTGATGAAAACTTAAAACAATCCTCAACTATAAGACGATTGATATACAACCAACCAACTAAATTAGCACTAATCTTTGATAATTGGTTTGCGATTAGATTCATTGTCATCGATAACTATAGCCTAGTGCTTATTAGATTTTAGAAATTAGGCATTAGCAATTTCTAGAACTATAGCTTGTAAATCTATAGGTAAAGTATTATGTAAATGCGTATTGTTTACATGATCAAATATTGATTAGACGTCAGTCGTAGGAACAACAACATTCGTAAAAGCTCCATTGAATGGCTTTCTTTCTATACTTCAACACTTCCCTTAATGCCTCTTTGAACATCATGTTGTTACGAACATGTGATTGCAGCTCTTCAATTATAACATTCAATAAGTTCTTCTCTATCATTTTTTTTTAAATTTTATTTTTTATTTTTTTATCTTTCAAATAATCCTTCAAGATTTGTTTTGTCTCGATTTTGAGGAAGAGGCTTTTATGCTTTTTTTTCGAAGTTCTCTCGCATTACTACCTCTCTTTTCAATACATATTTTTTTATGCAAGGGATCTTGAATTTCGTGTTTGAACTCGAGAGTCTTGAATTTTCCTGTTAGCATTTTGAGTTCTTTGGAATTTACTGATTCTTGAATTTAAGTTCTATCTTGTGGGGCGTTTTCATGAAGACCCAAATGATCTTGGAAAGGATCCTTCGGGTTTGGAATTGATAAAGCATAGTCACACACCTCTATCACCACCTTGAAGGAGCTCAATATGGTAGGATGGATTTGGGCTACCTGTAAAAGCAAGTTTGCATGAAAAAGAGAGAGCCCAAGTAAGTTGGGTGAAGGCTTCACTGCTTGCCAGAAGAACTCAATGAAACTCTCAAGGTGTTTAAGTTTATGCTCACTGGGACTAATAATGGTGGATGCCGTCTTAATGTGAATAGTAATGAGCGTAAGGTACGCAAATGAAGTGTTTGACTACTGCCAAGATATGGCAGACATAAGGAGTTCTATAGAGTTAAGAACTCCTTATGTTTTGGCTATCAAGAAAAAGATCAAGCGCTTCATTATAGTATTTGTAGATGGTGTATGTACCTAGTGTCAACTCAACACATTCTGTGGCCTAAGTGAGACCTGTTATGAAGAACTATTAGTTTCTTCCAATATCTCAATTGTAGTACTCTTTGAACACCTCTTTGCAATATCAACTTTAGTCTTGATTGAATTGGTTTCTTTGTACTAATACCACAATGATCATGACAAAACTATGCAATATTAACTATGTTATTGACATTTTAAATTTTGTGTGTGGAAAATATGGTTACATTTTTATGAAAAATTTTCATGTGTAAAGTATTTTGAATATAAAATAAAAAGTTTTAAAAACTTGTAAATGCTAAATGATGTTGTTTTCATTAGATAACTCAATTCAATTTCAAATAAATTCTTTTCATACCATGCTCAAATTCACGGTTCACAAAAATTATACCTAGTCTAGGATCGACTCAACAAATTTTTGTGACAGGTGCAAATATAAAATGTATTGTTACTTAATTTTTTATAAGAGAAACATGAATGCAGTGGTCATTCCACAAGTATAAATGCTTGTGGGATGTGGGGGTAAGGGTCAGGGTTCAAGCCTCTAGAAGGGAACTTCACACACATATATACTTAGATTAGGATAGAGTAGAAATTTTATCTTGTATCCAAAAAAAAGAAAAGAAAAGAAATTTATATAATTTAATACATTAATTGAGTTATTTTCATATATTATAAAGAAACTTTTAATTCTAAAAATATTGAAATAATCAGTACCATAATAAATACCATATTTCAAATTATCACCGCCTCTCTTGGCAATGTTGGACTTTAGTTATAGAACAAAAGATTTTTCGTAATTAATGCATATTTTAATTTTGATAGAAGGAGAAGGGAAGAGTAAATTTTTTGGAGCATTTAAAATTTTTACATTTTTAAACTACTGCCAACGTAGTAAAACATATTGGAAAATGTTGAACATTCGATTATAATATTTTAAAAATAATTTCTATTTATTAAATTCTTAGGCCTTAATTAAAATCTTCACATCATAGGATAGATAGACATGATATTCTATCAGCCAAGAGAGGATTTAAAAAAAGAAAAAAGAAAAAAAGTGAAAGGTCTTCCTTTTATTATTATTTTTGTGCAATACTCTAAGACAAATAAATTAAATATACTCTATAGAACACCTTCTTCAATTTGAGGGTCTTAGGTCATTGCCTAAATGTTCTAATGGTTGAGTCGCCCCTGCATGTACCATTGTTGTTGATATCGGTCTAGGGTGGTGATGGAGTCAAAGTCAGGCCTTCCATTTTGGAGGGAAATTGAGAGATTTTTTTGTTGATTTTTGGGTTCTGGTTTGGAGAAACTTTCTTGATTTGGGTTGGGGGAAGTAATTAAGGTTGAAATGGGTTTTGGTTTTTGAAGGTAAATAGCAATAGGGAAAGAAAAACAATTCAACTCAATTAAAACACAATTAGGTGGCTAGTTTAGTGAAATAGGAACCTGAGCAACTCTCGGGAGCATGGCTGAAAAATATGGATATAGTGATCAATAATAAAAGCCCACACCTAAAAGGAAAATTAAAGAAAAAGCCCAACAGAACCAAAACCCAATATAGCAATATGAACCTTATCCATGAACACTCCACAGTTGTCACTTTATGTAATTTAGACCGAGCACGGGTCGGGTTGGGTTCAAAGCCCACCGGACCTGATAAAATCGGGTTGGCTGATGAGGAGTCCGAACTTACCTGAAAATTTGAGTTTTTTTTTTTTTAACTGAAAATTTGAGTTGACATGTCTGTAAACTCTATTACTTTATTTGGTTATCAGGTCCTTGTGTTTATATTTATTTTTTCACTTCCAACTTGTTTTGGGATTTTTTTATTGGGTGTTAAATTACATATTTGGTCCATTATTTTTATACTATTTTGCAATTTGATTTTTGACTTTTCAAATATGTCAATTTAGTTCCTAATTTTTTAGTATTGTGTCAAAATGGTACGTGCTGTTAAGTAATGCATAGAAAATACTAATGTAACTAACAGTTAAAATAAAATATTGTGAGAGAATTACACTTCCTTCCCTTAGGGTATGAAGGAATAAAATATTTTTAATTGTTTTTTTCATTCAAGTTTAAGGTGAAGTGTCATTTTTCCAAATTTTAAGAAAAAGGAGTATAATTACTCTAAATATTATTTTCATGTTACATGGACTGCCATGTCAGAATAACCTTTAAAAAAAAATGATAAAAAAAGTAGGTAACTTTGCGGGTTTGGATCAAAATCCCTAACACAGTCGCACAATTTGGGATTTCTTATGAGCAGAACCATTATCAAACAATTGCCAAAATCTCTTGTATAAATAAAGAGTGTGATTCCTTGAATTTTACCAAAGCAATTAACTAGCAGGACACAGCTACAACATCTGAAATTAGAAACCTCATTAGATAGACCCACACAAATTAATTCATAGTTCGGAAGAATCACAATTCCAAAACAGTTCCACAACAAACAAATTACGACAAGAATCACAAAATAAAAGTTAATCAACCAAAAGGTAAGATGAAATTAATATATGGTGAAAATATTAGAAACCAAATACGTAATTTTTTTGTGTGGATGTTTTGGGCTTTGAGCCTTTTTTTTTTTTTTTTTTAATTTATTTTATTTTATTTTTTAATGTTGTTTTGTGACTTTTATTTATTTATTTTTATTCCTAAGTTGTTTTAGGCTGTTTGGGGCCCTTTCCAGGTTGTTTTGGGCTTAGGACTCTTTTTTTTTAATAAATTTTTTTACTCCCAATACGTTTTGGGCTGCCTTTCTTTTGTGTGTGGAAGTTTTTTTTTATTTTTTTTTATTATTTTTTAAAGGTTTTTTGGGGTTATTTTCTTCTGACATGGCAACATCTCACAAACTGTCTAAGAGAGCACTACTTGTAGATTCTGTGAACAGTTGGTTCAGTTATGCCAAATTTCTGGCTTTTTGTAAACTTTCCTCTCAAATGATTTAATTCTGGGTAAATGCAATTTTTAAGTAGAAATTATTTGAAGTTGCTTATCAGTATCACCATTCTTTCCGGGCAACAATGGCTCTTTGTATGCCACGTAGTTAGCTTTATAAGGTGATAATTATAAAGGTTTAATAACAAGAAGAGAAAGTATCCTGTAATTTCTTTTTTTAGAAAAGAGAAAGCATCCTGTAACTGAATATTTAGTCATGAAAACAAAATAAACTAATTAAGAGACAATAAGATAATGAACAAACAGGCCTTTTTGGATATACACACTCTCAATTTCTTTAAGACTTTCTCTCCTTTTTCTGTGTGTGAGTGTGTTAAAGATAATGAACAAACATTTAATATGAAGAAATCAAAACAATTTACACTATCGTCTTGCCTAATTCACATGGAAAATAATTACCTATTCATAATACATCTGTGACTGAATTTTTAGTCAATGGAAAAAAAAAAAAACTAATTAATGGACAATAAGTGTTAAGATAAAAAAGGCAGTTATCAACTTTTTTTTTTTAGTTTGGTTAAAAATTGTTACACACACTTCGTTATACACACATTTTTTGAACTGAAATTGTATCTTTAATTCAAAATTTTAGTTCAAAAAAATAGATGTGTAACAAGAGGTGTGTAATAAACATTGCAGTATTCGGATCAACCAAGTCACAAACTCTAGCATCATTTTCAATATATTAGAGGGCTTGGCTGTAAAATACAGTGAGCCTTTTATCCCTTGTCACTGTAATTTCTTGACAATACCCCACTCTCCAACAGGTGCCCCTTAGAAGTAGTGGCTTGGCAGCTAAAATATTTCTCCAAGCAAATGAGCTCCCTGGTTAATCCGTAGCTTCAAGGAAATAACAATTCTCAGAGTGTTTTGCCTTAAAGCATTTGTACAACAAGGAATCTTTAGCATGTAAAAAAGTTTTCATCATTGTTTTGCAAGCATAGCCGTTAACATCAGTTTGTCTAACATTTTCCTTCTATTTTAGTATAAAAACCTAATTTTTTTATTTTACACAATTATTTTTTAAAAGCACCCACTATCTAATATACACTTTATTTATTTAAAAAATATTTTTTAATTATTTTATTAATATCTCTCCCAAAATTATAACATTGAGCCTTAGCCATTATTTTTGAGAGAGAGAGAGAGAGAGAGAGAGAGAGAGAGATTTATTATTATTATTATTTTTTTATATGAATTCTATCACTATCTTGGTCTAACAGATTTTCACTTGCTTTGTGAAACTATAGCTTATGAGCACTAGTAATCTAGAGTATACTTTATTTATAGAATCATTAGAGTATATTTTGTGGTAAATTACTAATTATTCTAAAAGATTAAGCTATTAGAAAATGATAAATTAATCATTATTTTTTAATTAAATTATTGTTTTTTAGTGTGTTGATCACAATCACTTTTTTTTTTTTAAAATATTATGTCTATGTCAGAGGTTTTTAGACTAATCATGGGTTTTGGATAATTGTGAATATGTTAGTTGTTCCCTTCACATGTCAATAGTTGTATGTTAGAACCCCTTTTTATCTCCTTTGTGTGTGTGTTGGTTTTTCAAAAAAAAAAAGAAAAGATTTTAATAAGATATGAAAAAAAATCGTATTTAAAAAAAAATAGTTATATAATTGACATGCATGTAGTAAGTTGAAAAAAAAAAAAATCTATCCATTAATAATTTTTCTTTTCTTTTACTCAGTACCTTTATCGAAGAATTTAGTCTTCAAGCCTAGCCCACTTTCCACATTCTTGAAAAAGAGTACAGTCGCTGACCAAAAAAAAAAAAGAAAAAGAATACAGTAGGACACGGCTTAACAGCTGGCTTAAAGTTTTGTTTTGTTTTGTTTTGAGAAACAAACATACTACCTTAAAGTTTTTTATTTTTTATTTATATTCCTTTCCTCAGTAGTTCAATTTAGACATTTATTATAGTGTGGAGTGTGGACTGCTTTATTTCTTTTTAGAGGAAATGGATGACCAATAAAATAATGCATGTAGTAATTTTCGCTAAAAATTTTATCCGTTTTTTTTTTGTCAAGCATAACTCGGTTGTTGAGGAAGGCTTTAGGTTTCATCAAGAAAAAACATAAAAGAGGAAGGCTTTAGGAGCAACGTAACCCACTTTCCGCATTGTGAAAAGAAGATAATAAGGGGCCGTTTGGTCACCCTTTTCAAAACACAGTGTTCAGTGTTTAAACACTGAACACTAGTGTCCAAAATTAACAAAGTTGTGTTTGGTGAGTATTTGCTGTTCAGTGATGTTTGAAAATCATTGTTCAAAAAACCCATGTTGAACACTGGTTTTTGAAATCATCTCCGAGCTCATTTTAAACAACAAAAATACAGTTCAGTGGCACTCCGGTAATTAAAATTGAACACAACTCGGGGCCCACTTGGTTAGCTTTTCTTCACGTTTGTCTCCTACCTTTACTCTCATCTCTTCAAAACCCCAAATCCTCTTACCTGGTTACTCTCATAACTCCCCTTAACCTCCATAACTCCTTCACCGACCCAGCAGAGCTCGCCATTAATCTCACCGACCCAGCGCTAATCCTCATTGACCCTCGTCAACGCGTCTTGTACACACACCGCATCACCAACCGAGAGTCAATCACATTAAAATCATTTTCTCAACTACGAAGCTGCTGCTAATAGGTTTTCCATTACTCAGACAGTCCGAAGGCTTGGTCAGGTAAAGATTTCTAATTTTATTAATTACTTGTTGCAGCTTTCTTTCACATCCTAACCTAATTCAGATCAGTTCTCATTATTCCAGGTTAGGGCTTATTTAATCCCACATATTCATTCAGATGGAAGCCTTGCTCTCATCCTCATCCACCTCTCTCGTGCTATACAGAGCCTCTGCGTCCTCCTCTGCATCCTCCTCTGCTTCCTCCTCTCACCGTGTTGTTCCCTTACTGGTAGGTCTGTCTAATATGTGAATCATTTTTGGTTGTTCTGTTATAATTTTGGGGGTTTTCCCGTGCATTTTCTCTTCATTTTGTGGCTTGTGTTGTTGCTGATTTGAACTTGAGATCAGTAGGTGTAAGTGTAAATTTCATTTGACAAAATTATACTGAATCATTTTTGCTTGTTCTGTGATAATTTTGTACCTACCTCATGCATTTTCTCTTCATTTTGTGGCCCCTGTGTTGTTGTTGATGTGAACTTGAGATCAGTAGGTGTAAGTGTAAGTTTCTTTTGACAAAATTATAGTGAATCTTTTCTGCTTGTTCTGTTATAACTTTGTACCTAGGTCATGCATTTTCTCTTCATTTTGTGGCCTCTGTGTTCTTGCTAATGTGAACTTGAGATCAGTAGGTGTAAGTGTCAGTTTCATATGTATCTCTATGTACGTTGTGTTGACAAAATAAGAGACTAGTGTCAAATATAGTACATAATATGGATAGAGATTGTCCTAATTTCCTCTTGCCTTTTGTCCAAGGGTTTTGATTGAATTAGTTCACGAGGATTTTAGCTAGTAAAAAATAAAAGGGTGCATGATATAATTAAATTGACATAACTATAATTTTTTTCTTAGGGATAATCACTTACAATTATATAAATATACAATGCCACTGCAAGTGTATGACAAACTGATGTGTATACAATGCATACCTATGTATTTTTTCTTTAGTTTTGTTCAATTTTCTCTTATATGCCTGCTGCTTTGGGTCTTTTAGTGAGTAGGAAGTTAATGTTTGTTCATCCATATCATACAATTTCAAATGATAAGTCTATGTAAGTATACCAAACATTTATTTAGATGGAAGAGAGAATGACTGATGCCGAGGATAAGAAGTTGTGGCCTGAGGCAGTCGAGAAACATTTCATTGATATCTTGTTAGAAGAGGATGCTAAAGGGAACATGCCCCAAGGGCAGTTCAAGACTGGAACTTGGACAATCGTTATAAATGAGTTTAACAATCGCACGAATAAAAATTATAACAAGACACAACTCACACAAAAATATCAACGACTGAAAGGTCGACACCGCACATTCTCCCAGCTCATCGCATGTACAGGAATGGGATGGGACCCCATTTCAAAATACGGTGACGGCTAGTGAGGAAGCTTGGGCTGCTGCATTTGCGGTAAGTCCTTTAACATAGTCCAAACAACATTTCTTACAATTAGCTATATGCATAGTTTATGGTTGTAATTCAAATGATGCTGAAATCTACCTTGTGTTCATAATAGCATGGCCCATCTTTTAAACACTGATTGTATTCACAACTAAAAAAGATGCAGCGAAACACTTTTGTTGTTTTGGTTTCAAAAAGTTTAGAAAGCAAACTTTATTATTATTATGTTTATTTATTTATTTATTTTTATCTATTCGCACTCTCTGAGAAAAATCTTTATATTTCTGATTCTGACCAAAAGGCCCTGAGCCCACACGGCTTGTATCAATATTGCTTCGACGTGCTGTCTTCTTTGCTAGTGCTAGTCAAAAAAATGTTTGTGTCGGTCTGTGATACCATGATATTTGTTGTGAAGTAGAGTTTTAGGCATAAAAGTTAAGAAGATACACTGAAACCCATGATTTTATTATAATAGATTTGCTTGGAGTTTTTTCCCTTCAAGTTGAAAATGCTTTCTATGTTATTATAATATATCTTTTGGATCCTACTTATCTGGAATCTGGATCTTAAGCATGCTTATCCTTTTCTTATTGTGTCGTTACTCAGTCACAGTTGTGAAAGCTCAGAACCACTTTCTTAAAAAAAAAAAAAAAAAAAAAAAAAAAAAAACCACTTTCGCCCCGTTGGATTTTATCTCACCATACCTTGGGACTTATGAATAATTGTTAAGGTTTTTTTAACAAGGGTTTTTGTTAATAGTGACTTAGAGCAGAATTTGCATTAGACTAATTTAGCTAGTCCTAAGCTAGAAATATAGCCAAAAAGCATAACAATGAACTCTACATAGGCTTTTATGTGGGTTGGGGTTTGTGGTGGTTGGGGTTTGTGGATTGCTGGGCTTTTATGTGGGTTTTGTTGGGTTATGTTGCTTGGGTGTGCGGTTGTGCAAGGTAGGTGTGGATTTTGGTATTAAAATCCAACTGGGTATGTGTGGCTGTGATGGACAATGGTTGATTTTGAGGTTAAAAATATGAATACAAATAATATTTAATTGAAATAGTGATGTAGTGTTAAGGTTGATATATATCTTTGAAAACATAAATAGTTAAACTAGAAATGGTGGACGTTTTTTTTGGACGTGCTGTCTTTGTATTGCTGTGACTGAGTGTTATTGTGTTTAGATGATTCTTTTTATTATTGATTTGAAATATTGCAGACTTGTTAATGTTAGTTGAATTTTTTTTTTTTAAAAGATTGGTTACAAATATTTGTTGGATTTTCTTAATTCATGTAAGACTAACCTGTGGCTGTCAGTTGTGTCCCAACATTAATTTGGAAGATATGTTGATTGAAAGATGCTGTTACTAAGTCTTGAATTCTAAAAAGTATATTAATACTATAGAAAACAAATATGTGATTTTGGTATAAAGTTAATAGGGTTATTATTACTATTACTCTTTTTGTTTTTGTTATGTAAGAGTGGATGGTTATTATAGGGTTATTATAATTACCCATCTAAGTTGTATTGGGTTTTATATGAATAAGTCATCTAACCCAATATATATGGTTGTTAATAGGTTAATCATAAATTCAAGGAGTTCAAGAAAAAGGGGCTGAAACACTACGACCTATTGGGTAGACTTTTCAATTCAAACACAGCCACTGGTTTCCTCCAAATGTCATCTGCCCAACCAGCTCCCAATAGTGACGAAGAGAGAAAGCTGGATGCAGCCTTTCTATTATCGGGGGTGCATGTCAACGTCAACACTGAAAGTGTTGATGATGTGGAGGAGCTGCCCACACCAAGTGAAGCTCAAAGCCGGAGGCGAGCTGAAAAGCGGCCAGCTGAACTATCTAATTCAAGCGGAAAAAGGAGGAAAGGGCACTCCCTTGAAAGCATGACTGAAGCTATTAGGGGGTTTACTGACATGAGGAACCGAAGGGGGAAAAGGTCCATTGACACTGGAGATGCTACTGTGGGGGGTGAAAATGAGTTAGTTACAGAAGCTATAACACTGCTCAACCAGTACACCGATGTGGATCATGTCACATATTGCAAGGTTGTGCAGGAGCTTCATAACTTCAAGAGTAGAGCCGCTTTTTTTGCCATGACAGTCGATAGGAGAAGGGCTTGGATTGAGTTCATTGGGGGTGGATTGCAGTAGTTGTGGAGGTGGTTGAGAATGTGCATCGTTTAAAGACAAACTAGGAAGTTAATTAGTTTAGTTATTTTGGTTTAATGTGAATTGGCCAAGTATGTATTATGTTAATATTTTGGACAATGTTTGCATGCATATTTTAGACAATGTTTGCATGCTACCTTCTAGCATTATTACTATATAATGCTTTGGACATCTATGCAAGTTATGTAAGAAATATGGGATTAGTTTGTTGTGGCTTTGTGCTGTTTAAATGGCAATTGCTTTGTTGTTCAGCAATTGCAATTGCTTTGTTGTAGCTTTGTGCTATTTTGTCTGGTGACACATATATATATATATATATATATTTTTTTTTATAGATAAATCAGGTGTTCTTTATGGAATTTTGGGCAATGTTTGCATGCTAGCTTCCTTTATTATTACTATATAATGCTTTGGACATCTATGCGAGTTATGTAAGAAATATTGGATTAGTTTGTTGTGGCTTTGTGCTGTTGAAATTGCAATTGCTTTTGTTGTTCAGTAATTGCAATTGCTTTGTGTATAGTTGTGCTGTTTTGTGCTATTTTGTTTGGTGACAGGTATATTTTAGACAATCAGATTTGTTCTTTATGGAATTTCTATAGTACACAGTTACATCTATAAATTTATATATATATATATATATATTTATAAATTTTGTTTGGTACACACAATAACATATATATAGCACTATATATATATATATATATAGTGCTTCCAGCAACATATAGACTCACTTATATATACATACTTATTTATATATACTCACTTATGCAGAATCACTTCTAAAAAAAAAAAAAAAAAATTGTTATGCAAAATTTTCCCACTTACGCAGAAATATGTGTATTCACTTATATATACATGCAGCCGTATATACTAATTTATATATATACTGACTTATATATATATAGATACAATAATATATATATATATATATACACATACAGCAATATAGATATATATACATATAGCAACATATATATATATATGTGTGTGTGTGTGTGTGTGTGTGTACTTCTTTATAGTGGCTGATGTGAACTTTTTGGCTGCCCACAGGTGTGATTCAGTTATGGCCAATACCGATTCAGATTGTGATTCAGTCATGACTGATCCCGATTCAGATGAGTACGATAGTGAGGTAGAACTTGAGATTGCCACAGCCTACGTTCAGCTATGTATAGAGTACGTACAAAAGTACTACATGAAGCGACCTATGTGCACTAGTATCCTGAGTGGAAGGTCATATGTGATTGAAGTACTAGAAGGAAATCCCCAAGTGTGTTACGACATATTCCGCATGGACAAGACCATTTTTAGGCACTTGTGTAATGAGTTGAAGCGACTGCACCTATTAGAGGAGGACACTGGTATTGTTTCAGTTGAGGAGGCCGTTGGGACAGTGCTATTTATCGACGGACACAACGCTGACTATCGGCTAACTGCCAACCACTTCCAGCATTCTCTCGAGACCATTCAAAGGCGGTTCTGGCGTGCCTTGCATGCTATCCATGCTTTGGGATGTCTCATCATCCGGCCCGACGCTGATGCAGCTGAGCTTCCTCATTCACTTCGAGGGAATGAGAAATATTACCCATGGTTTAAGGTATACTTTGATTTTTCTTTTTTTGCTTCTTAAATAAATTATCACTTTGATTGATTAAAATCTGAAAAATCTGTAATAGAGAATAGAAAGAATCCCCTATGAAGTGTGAAAGATAGCTGATTGCACATAAGTTGAAGTTACCTAATTAGAACTACCTATTTTTTTAACAGAAATGTGTGGGGGCCATCGATGGGACACACATAAGTGCTTCTGCTCCATCCGGTAGGACCACCACATTCATAGATAGACGAAGTGACATCACCCAAAACGTGATGTGTGCATGCAACTTCGACATGCGGTTTACGTATGTGCATTGTGGATGGGAAGGGAGTGCGAATGATTCACGAGTCATGCAGGACGCACTTGGACATGCCGAGTATGAGTTCCCTTGGCCGCCTAGAGGTAAAAAAAAAAAAAAAAAAAAAAAAAAACAATATTTGAATTATCTTATACCATGAGAGCTAAAGTCATACCAGAGATATCTAAAACAGTTTATACATTGTGGTTAATGCATTGCACAGTATGTAGAATGTGATTGAGTTATAATTTGTTCTCTATTTCCTATATATCTGTACAGTTATACTTATCCAATTATTAAAATAATTTTTGCTATGCTTGAAACACTTGCTCTTTTCTTACTTTTTTAGAAACTCATTATAGTGACAGTTAATTTTTTTTTTTTATTTTTTAAAAATCCCCTTGCTGGGAAAATAGGTGGATTAAATTAAAGCTCTTACATCTAAGCAATGTTAGGTAATGGCAATGAGATCTTACTTTACCATTTCATCTACACCAAGAAGTGCATCATACTATATATAACCCCTTTAGGGTGCATAGGGTACCGTAGAACCTGCATATATACATATATATAGTGCAATAAGCATTCGAGCCCAGCTCATGGTCAAGACACATAATGAAGTTGCCACCAATTACTCCAACGAGTTATCTGCAAGAGTACAAATATGCGAAAATTAGAATAGAAAAACTAAATTTGATAGGGTAAGTGAATTTCATTTTTTTTTTTTTTTTGGTTGTTGGTAAGTCAGACATTTATCTTGTGAGTCTTGAACCAATGACCATACCCTCCATCCTATTATTGAGTAAGGACTAAGTGTCATTTGAATTAGAGTTAATTGGTAGTATTTTAGAACTTACAATTTTTTTTCTTCCACAATATATAAGTTTTGAGGTCACAGTTTTGATAGAAACAAAAATTATTTTACCATTTCAATTGTCATAGTTAGGCCACAGATTGATTGATCCAAATTCAATAATTCCAATTTTGATATAGTCATTTGTTCTTCTTGATTAAAGGGTCATCACTTTATATATAGCATTTTTCCATCTTAAGGTTTGCATAGCCATCTCTTTATTTAGTTTTGGTCCTTTAGAAATCATGAAAAAGGCTGTTGGGTTTGGAAGAAATTATTCATGCCTTCAAACCTGCTAAGCTCCTCAGATCTTCAAACATGGCTGTTAGAAAAATATCTCCATATCTTGTTGATTTTGAAATTTGATTCTTTTCAGTCATGTTTACATAATCCATTGCAAATTTCCAATATATGTCCAATTAATAAAGAATATATTTACGCCTTTTCTTTTTAACTTGTTTTGGAAAACTAGGACCACAGTATTTTTTTTTTTAGGTAACCTGTAAAAGGAATTAAAAAACAAGTTGAACTGTAATTTCATATAAAATGCTGTTCAATATTTTGGAAGGTAAAAGACAGAAAAAGGAAAGAAATATTCAAACACGTCACATCAACCTAGAGAAAAGTTAAATAAAATTGGTAATTTCGACGAAACAATAGTTTAATTGTAGTATTGACATAGCTAGGAAACTTATTATATGTTTCTATGTATGGTGATCCTGTTGCAATTTTCCTTTTATTGTCACTTAAAAATTAGTTGTATTGGGTAACATTAATTGCCAATGGTTATTACTCTTATTGCAGGATCGTACTACCTCGTGGACTCGGGGTACGCAATAGGCAGTGCATTCCTCCCCCCACACAAGTCCGCACGCTACCATGCCCAAGAATTTCGGGGTGCGAACCGGCAACCTACTACCCCATAAGAGTTGTTCAGTTATAGGCATTTGTCATTGCGGATGGTGATTGAACGATGCTTTGGAGTGTTGAAGGCGAGGTTCCCGATCCTGACTGAAATGCACTCCTTCTCTCTCTTTAGACAACGACTGATTGTGACCACTTGCTGTGCACTTCACAACTTTATCCGCATGTATAACTGGGCAGATGAAATGTTCCATGTGTGGGAAGGATCATTTGTGCGTAACAACGACGCAACCTTAGCGGGAGTTGCACGCGTAGGCAGTGGAGGCACTAAAGAAGCTTTTAATTCTCGGGCACAACGAGCGATGTCGGAGTATTGTGATGCGATAACAGCTGCTATGTGGGCAGATTACATAGGCAACCATGATTGAGCTTTTTGGGAATAGACTCTTAAAAATGTGGATATTGCACTATTCAAACTCTATTTTAAGTTTGAACCTTGTTTTTGTTGAAGAATATGTTGTGACAAAAATAGATGCTGGTTATGGAGGCATTAGACAATGACATTATGCTATGTTTGCATTTGTAGTTTACGTTACCAATGGTGGTCCAACCTGCAGAGTCCCCAACCATTGGTATCTATTGTAGGCTCTGGAAGAAAGGGACTGTGTGTTTATAAAAGTATGTTTATAAAAGTGTGTTTATAAAAGTGTGTTTATAAAACCTGCAGTAGTATGTTTGGTGTTTATAAAATCAAATTTAATTGGGTTGTGAGAGTTGGGGATGCTGTTGTGTGTTTATAAAAGTATGTTTGGTGTATGAGTTTTTTTTTTTAGAAACGGTGTATGCGTTAATACTGAGTTTACATTGGATCCATATTAAATTTGATTTTTCAAAATTTGATTTTCAATGTGTATAGTTAATCATTTATCAAAATTTGATTCTCAATCTGTATAGATATTTTATAAGGTGCATTGCTTTACTAGGGACATGTCAGTAAGAACAAGCCAAATATGGTCCCAAAGTTATTATGTTAGACTCATCTACCAATATCATACTTACACTGTTAGTTATATAAGTTTGGTATATATTTACTTTGAGAATTCTTAGTTGATTGTAAGTGAAACATTACTGTTAAGTTAAAAGATTTATTTGAAACTGGAACCAGAATTATTAACTGGCATAGCTGCACAGGTTGTAGTTTATGTCTTGATGAAAATGGCGATTGAAGTGGAGATCTTGCTTTCTCAAGAACGTCGCAATGGTCCTTCTCCAGTTAGAGAGATGTAAGTATACAATGTCTTTTGCTAGAGACTTGATGATATAAATAACTCTTCAACAGTGCTAGCTATAGTACTTTCACAGATGAAAATAGAATTTACTAATCAATTATCAAATGATTTTTAAGATCTCAAGTAATAGAGTGACTTGCACAATACCTGTACTCAATGTCTTGGGTTTAAACTTCAATAAACATGCTAAATTTACAGTCTCTTGGATTCGCATCAAATGAATTATTTAAACCTTGCTCAAGAATCCAGCTGCATATACATATATATATATATATATATATATATATATATATATATTGTGGTTTCTCTCTGTTCTGTTTCCAAAGTTACGCAGGACACAATATCCTACTCACATTGATATTGTGTTCAATAACAACAATTATTTCCATTTTCCACACACAAACAAAAAAAAGAAAAAAAAAAAGAAAAAAGAAAAAAGAAAAAACAAAACAACAACAGCAATTGTGCTGGTACAGTATGTATTTAGGCAAAAGAAAAGCTAGAGGAATGCGACAATAACATACTATTGTGAAACTACTATTAAGCCAATAACATACAGTTGTAAGAGTCAAGAGTCATCCCCATACATATACCTAGCACTAGTAAAATGGATGACTCAAGATCGTCCAAAAATAGTACACAGTACATCAAGTTCACGAGGAGTCAGTAATTTATAATAAGATAATATGGTTACAAGACATTATCATAACAGTTTGGTTTAGACCATTGTCATAGTTAGCAGTAGTACAAGAGTGGTGCATAACAAACACCATCCAATGAACATTATCTTGACCCTTCTTTTTGTCTGATCTAAGGGGTGGACCTTGTCATGCATGACCCTTAATTCCTCTCGCAATACACATAACTCTTCTTGTAGTAGCTGGAAATCCTCCGCATATGACAATGGGGTCTTTAAGGAAATACACCATTGAAAAAACCCACATTTTTCCTTTGGGCAGCATTGAAATAGCCTATATCGGTTATCATTTCGTTTATCCGAAATCCTCACGCTTGCTCTCAAGCCACAAAACAGTTGCAATTTCGGAACCGAAGGCCATCGTCAATATCCTCATGCATTGTGTCCGACATTTGCGAGAAGAAGCCATAAACCTACTGACTTACACATTACTGTTTTAATACAGCTATCAATTCGTGCAACAAAAAATATAGCAACATATCCAAGTAGACCAGCCTATGGCTATGCAATTTCCTATAACTGGTTTCTATTTTCGGTGCAAGAGTAATGCAAACTTTCAAATTTTTTTATTACAGAACCATCATTGACAGAACCATAACAGACGGGGCAAAACCTCACAAAACCTTTCTGTTCATCACTATAATTGAGGAATTGGCCTGAACAGCACCACATTATATCCATCATATCCAAATTGAATTCAACAAAATTCAGTCAAACCGACCACAAAAATCATCAAATTCACCTAGCTAAAATTCATGAATAATTAAACTAAACCCAATCAAGTAAAAGTAATAGTAAAAATTCACTAACGAGATTCAGTCAAACCAACCACAAAATCATTAAATTCACCAAGCTTAAATTCATGAATAGTTAACTAAACCCAATCAACTAAACATAACAGTAAAAATTCACTAACGAAATTCAATCAAACCGACCACAAAATCATCATATTCACAAAGCTTAAATTCATGAATAATTAAACTAAACCCAATCAACTAAAAAAAACAGTAAAATGAAGCTAATAATCGGCTTTCTCGGCAACCAAACAGAGTGTTAGGAAAAATGACAAATCGAATTGGTTGTAAATCAAACATTGTTTCAACAGAAAAAGATTTAGAGAATGCACCTAAAAGATTTCGAGAATGGAGGGCGTGTATGTTTGGATTGTAAATTAAATATTGTTTCAACAGCTAACAAAGAACAGAAAAATTGGGGGTTTTCCTGATTGGTGAGCAAAACAAGAAAAACAAAACAAAACAAAAAACTGAGAAATCTATGAGTGAAGAAGGAATGGTTCGGTCTTTAGAGAAAAGCAAAGAATGACAAGCAAGGTGAAAGTGATTCGAACCTGGATCTTGGAGTGATGGGTCGGCGACTCGGCGGCAACAGATGCTCGATTAGCTGCTGGGTCTTGGAGCGTTGATAGTGGAGATGAGATTTGAGGAACATTAAGCCCAGTTGTGGATCTTCTTCGGCGTCGATGGAGATCAGGACTGCGTGGGTTTGGTTTTCTGCTCTCAGGAAGAGAACGGATGAAGAAGGAAAGAAAGGAGTAACTTGAATCAAATGGATGTTCTCTCTCCTGATTAAAAAAAATGGTATTTAGTACTTTGCTCAGCTTTTTTTACCACTTAAAACACAAGTACCAAACACATATTTTATATTTTTTGAGCACTGAAAAATATTGTTTAAACTTTGATACCAAACACATTTTTTTGTTTTATTTACACTAAAAATACGTTTTTCAACAACACTTTTTAAACTACAGTTTTCACATCTTTTTAAACAACAATTTTTAAAAACTAGGACCAAACGGGCCCTAGGATGCTGAGTAATTTTTATATTCGGTTTTCAAGATATCAATTTTTTCTTTTTACAATATTATTCACAATTATTCAAATGTTGTTCTATTGGGAAATGTTTTGCTTCACACTCCTATATATTTTAATTGGGTATGAATTTTGAAAATCTAACCGTTGAACTGTATGTTCTTATTATATCTTCTATGCTTGCAAACTTTCAAGAAGATCAAAGATAATAGTTATATCATTAATGATGTGATTAAATTTCAATTTCAAGTTTCTGTGGTAAAAAATTAAGTATAAAAAATAAATTTATTAATCGAATAGTATAAATAACTCTTGATTTGAATGAAATTTGACATACGTGTTAAGAATATAAAAAACGTGCAATTTAATGGTTATTTTTTCAAAATTCACATTTAATAAAAAGACGTAGGAAGAATTTAAAGGATTTCTTGTCCTTGTTATTGATACAAATAAAAATGATGTTGATAATAGGAACATGTGATGGTGATGTTGATGTCGTCCCTCCAATTCATTCACAACTTGAGGTCGCAACTCTCCCCTCTCTAGCAACTACTCTAGTATGAAAGGGTGTGAAATACGCATTTGATGCAACATGCTATACCTGGAACTAGAAATAGAAACTAAACAGTGGTTTTAGCCAGATAATAAAATACACAAGCATTCACCAACTTGCTAGACAACTTTCCTTAGGACAAGACTATGAGCTGGTAAGGAAAATTGTCTCACAGTTACTTATAGAGTTAACTTTTACATGGTGCACACAGCACACCTCAAACTGAAGGGGCTGACTTAAAAGGCGTGTATATTCCAATACCAAACTTATCTATGGAGATTAATTGTTGAATATGAATAGTATATGTCAAAATTAAATCCAAATCCATTCATCTAAAGTGTATTTTTCATCTTCATATGTATAAATATCTGTTAAATTTATAATAAAAAACAGATAAATCATGAGGATTTTGCGCCAGTTCTTAAAACAGAATAGAGGCTAAGTGATTAGCCAGGAATAGTTCTATTGTACTATTCTACTAATAATTGCCTGTTAAATTTAAAAATGGGCATGGGTATTGGAATCAAAGAGACAGATCCTTTTTTGCAATGAGGTCAACAACTCAATTCGTTTAAACAGAGTAGTCAACTACGTTAAACAAAAAGGAAGATAATTATGACAGCCTCGACTGTTTGTCATCATCAGCATATATAATAAGGAATTTCTCTCTAAACAGAAAATGTAATCTTAAAATTCTTTGGATTTCTATTTTGTTCTAAAGAAAAATCATGATGCTGGTGATGGATTTGTGCCATGATACATTGATACAAAGGAACATAAACGGCACTAGAATAAAAATGTACAAGATTAGGATTCCACCGTGTGCTATCCAAGCTAATGTTCATAAACAAGTTAGGAGCAATGGTTGCAAGAGATTGAGGGTCTGCCAGAAGACATCTGCCCACCTGTGTGAACCCAAACATCGATCTGCCAACTGGTTCCTAAACATCTGAGAATGTCCTTCATCAGCTTTGCCACCACCTCGCTGTTTGTTACTTCTATTCGAGCCTCTCTAGTCCAGCTCAAACAACCAGACATGGACCCATCTCTATTTTTAAAAACAAAACTGAAAGTATCCCCTCCATTTCGCTCTTCTATCCTTGCTGCTCTCCTCCAGTAGGATTGGTTGCCAGTTGAAAGACTCTATAAAGGTCTGGCCTTGCTTATTTTGCTGCTGTTGAGGCTTTCCTTTGTTTCTGAACTTTAGCTACCTTGCACATTGAAATCAAACTTTTACTATACTTGACCACATTAGTGTAGGGAAAGGATCTCCTTTAGCAGTTTCCATGTTCCTATAAGTCCAATAGAGCATAAAATAGAGACAAACAACGCTGAAAAGTACTTTTAAGTTCTCTGAATTTCCCCTGATGCCCTTCAACCATCTCTTGATCCATGCCTGAATTGAGTACGCTGAAGGAAATCAGTTCAAATGGACAGATGAAACCAAACTAGATTCTAGATGACAAGAAAAAACGAGGAAGCTTTTTAATAGTTCCAAACAAATAAAAGCCCTTTGCATACTTTAAATAAAACCAAACCAAATTATATGGGAAGGACTACAAGGAAAAATATAAGAATTAGAATTCTAGTCTATTCATTTGAACTACCTGTCATGCAAACAAATTGAGCTCTGTGCTTATGGATTTCTAAAATAAGGACAACCCAGAAGCATAATTGTAAAACGAAGAAAACAATTAAACAACAAGATGATATTTTTAAACCATTAAATGTATACCAAGAACATTATTGAAGAATGGTGAAAGCTGCAAGTCAAGTCGTTTAAATACCACTGCTGTGCTACATGTAGTTTTATGTTTATTGTTATTGCTGTTTAAGTCATCACGTGCTGATCATGTGATATTTGAGTTAGTTATTAGTAGACTGGTTTGTTAAGTTTGTTAATGTGTTAGAGACTCAATGTATATAAGCTAATCAAGTTTTCAATAATAATCAAGCAAAGCATTTATTCTTTCTATTTTCTCTCTTCTAATTTCAATATGGTATCAGAGCAAGTTGGCTTGGTGTATTCCATCGATTCCTAGCTCATCCTCCATTGTTAAGTTTTCTTGAAGCTTTCTTTTCACTTTGTAGTTCTTTTTCTTTTGTTGATCCCTCTTGCAAAGTTTCTTTAATTCTTTGCTCACGTTTTTCTCTAATTCTTGAAACTAAGTTCACAGTAAAACCTAGTTCAAGCTTCTCCAATGGCTTCCGCAGCTGCCAATACAGATTCCATATCATCTACTTCTTAAACCTCTACGCCTGTTTGGGAAAAACCATCCAGTCCCTATTTTTTGCATAGTAGCGAGAATCCTGGCTTGATTCTAGTTAATTAGCCTCTTACTGAAGAGAACTATGCTACTTGGAGCTGAGCTATCATTTATGCTCTTTATTCCAAGAACAAGACAGATTTCGTTGATTGCACCATTAAAGCTCCAACAAGTTCTTCAGATCCAATTTTCCTTACTTGGAAGAAATGCAACAGAATGGTTCTCTCTTGGTTGATCAATTCGATGTCTAAGGATCTGATTTCAAGTGTGATTTACTTGAATGCTACGCAAGAAGTTTGGATAGACCTCAAGAATCGATTCTCTCAGAGCAATGCCCTTAGGGTTTTTGAACTTCGAAGAATGGTGAGTACTCTCTCTTAGGATAATCTCTCTGTGAGTAGTTATTACACAAGGTTCAAGGTAATTTGGGATGAATTGGTCAATTATAAGCCAATTCCCTCATGTTCTTGTGGTATTTGCACCTGTGGTTCAATGGCTGCTCAGGTTGAGTATTAAGAAGAAGAGTGTACTATGAACTTCCTGATGGGGCTTAATGAATCTTTTGCAACTGTTAGGGGACAGATCCTACTGATGAATCCCTTACATTCACTGAATCAAGTCTTCTTTCTCATCACTCAAGAAGAGAAGTAAAGAAGAGTTGGTTCTAATGCCATTGCAATTGAATCTGCTGCTCTCTTCTTTAGAGGTTTTAATACCTCATCTAACAAGGGTAACTATACCAACAAGTTTAATGGTAAAAGGGAAAGGCCAGTTTGTTCACACTGTGGAATACTTGGGCATGTGGTGGACAAATGCTATAAGATTCATGGTTACCCTCCTGGGTATAAGAACAAAGGAAAGGGGCATTCAGCCAATTAGGTTTCACTGGGTTCCAATTCGGCTAATGCAGATAGTATGGAGGAGTTGACTACAGTGGCTCTTACTTCTTCTTAGTTTCACCAACTCATGTCCATGTTGCAGGCCCATACCTTAGGATCACAAGGCAATCAAGATTCTCCTCTTGGAACTCACCAAGTTGTCACACTCATCAGTCAATTTGCTTTTGTCACCAAACCCTTGCCATTTGGTATTTTTCACACTGTAGGTACTTTACCTATATCTAATATTAACAGTTTAGATGAACTTGAATGCCTAGACTTTATTACTTCCATGCCTCTTTGCTTGCATTCCTCCACCAACTTAAATCACTCAGTTTTTTCTTCTAATCTTGTCATTCCACTTGCCCTTTTACCTAATGAATGGATTATTGATAATGGTGCTACTGACCACATGGTTCATTCCATTTCATATCTTACAAAAACCACTTTTGTAGCTCACATCTCTGTAAAACTTCCTAATGGTGAATCTGTTTTAGCCACTCATGTTGGTCAAGTGCAGTTATCATGTGATTTGATTCTTGACAATGTGTTGTGTGTTCCTTCCTTTTCATTCAATCTTATCTCCATTGGGAAGTTAACACATTATCTAAGGTGTTGTTGCATTTTTCTATCTCAATTTTGTTTTATACAGGACTTACTCTAGTGGAAGACGATTGGTTTGGGTAGAAAGCATGGTGGCCTGTACATTTTACAGCAAACCAACTTTGCAAAGCTTTCTGTCCCAATTCAAATTTCCAATTTCATGCCCATTACCTATCATGTGTTGTACCTCAAGAAGGCACTTTATAGGTTGAAGCAAGCCCCTAGAGTTTGGTATGATCGGGCTTATATAATACTTGGTGTCACATCGGTTCACAAGAGGAAAAGCTGATCAGACTCTCTTCCTCAAAAGGTAAGATAGCGATTTGATAGTTGCTCAAATCTATGTTGATGATATCATCTTTGGGTCGACTAAGGATGAACTTGCTTATAGCTTCTCAAAACTCATGTAGGCCGAGTTTAAGATGAGCATGATTAGAGAGCTGACTCACTTCCTTGGATTGCAGATTCGTCAACAAGATTTAGGTATATTCCTATCTCAATCTAAATATTCTAAGAATCTTGTGAAGAAGTTTGGTTTGGAATTTGCTAGTTTTGTTAGAACCCCTATGAGCCCAAATGTTAAACTTACTGTTAACTTGTTAGATAAAAATGTAGATTCATCTCTATATAGAAGCATGATAGGTAGTCTTCTTTACCTTACTACTAGTAGACCTGATATTAGTTACAGTGTAGAAGTGTGTACTAGATATTAGGCTAATCCCAAAGAGTCTCATATGACTACTTTAAAAAGAATCATAAAATTTGTCAAAACCATTGTTGATTTTGGTGTGTAGTATAGCAAGGACACAAATGATGTCTTAGTTAGGTATTCTGATGCTGATTAGGCTGGGAATGCTGATGATAGAAAGAGTACATCGGGGGGTTGTTTTTATGTGGGTAATAACCTTGTTTCCTGGATGAGTAAAAAGCAAAATTTCATATCTTTATCCACTGTAGAAGCTAAGTACATCGTTGCTAGTAGCTGTTGCACCCAACTTCTATAGAAGCAAAAACTCTTCCATGATTATGGTATTTGTCAAGAACATCTCACCATCTACTATGACAATACCTATGACAATACCACTGCCATAAACATCTCTAAGAATCCGGTTCAACATTCTCAAACCAAACACATAGAGATTCGACATCACTTCATTAGGGAGCTTGTCGAAAATGGTAAATTTACTTTTGAGTTTATTCACACTGATGATCAGAAGGCTGATTTGTTTACCAAACCTCTTGACGGCAAATGGTTTGAATTCCTTCGTCAAAACATTGGTGTTATCTCCATGGATTGATAATTTTCTCTCCTCCTTCTTCCTCATGCATTTGCATCTAGTTTTATGCTTTACTTTGTTTGACATGTTTTTGTCTGTTTTCAGTTTTGTTTATTTTTTTTTTTTCATAAAAAAAATTGAAAAATCAGAAAAATACAAAAATAATGTGTTTTGTGTACATTGGTACTTGTGTACCTTGGATGGCCATTGAAACAAAGTTTTCTAAATTTTGTATCTTTTATAGCTTAGATGAGCATCTCTATGCATAACTAAGTAAGTGAGCTTTGTGGCTCTTGTTTGTGATGAGTAATATTAAGTTATTTCTTATACTTAACACTCGTATCACTCTTTTTGATGGAAAGGACTAAAAAAATTCTAAGAGAAAGGCATAAATAACCATCTCACCTGTTGCCCGCCAATCATGAATGACATTTGTGTGCTTCGGCATAACAAAATTAGAATGTCAAATGCTTAACATAATTGAGTATTTCTTTTCTATCTCTTATATGCCCATGCATGATTTGCTCAAAAGAAAAATATGCAAAGAAAAATAAAAAGTAAAAATATCAAAATGCTTTTAAATATGATTGCAAGTGTGAATTCTAGGAGATGTGGGAGTTATAAGATGTATCTTGAAGGTAATAGTCCCCATCAAATAGTTATAATTGTGTGTGAGTTAAAGTGATTTTTTCATATCTCAAATCGTTATAACATGTTGACACCTTTGCAATCTTGCAATATTTTTTACACACAACACGCAATATTCTTTGCTACTTTTGATACTTGTGCAGGTACAATGTGATTTGGCGATCACAAGGTTTACATGTGTTAATGTATGCTCACTAAACTGTCTTGACTTATTTTTGAAATATAAAATTGGTTAGATCTGTTTAGTGTGTGTGTGTGTGTGTGTGTGTTTTTGGGATCTATGTGTTTAAAATTTTTGTTGAGAGATGATTTTGAGAGATTAAAATGTTGTTTGAATCTTTGGTTGAGTTGCATGGTTGATTGCATTTATATCTGTGTTTTTCCCTTCTTGAAAAACTAGTTTTTAGCAACCTCGACAGATCCTTGACACCTCTCAACACCTGGCTTATCTGTCGAGCTCTTCAGCTACTTTTTATCGCAATCTCAACACATCTCACGAGTAACTTTCTGACCCCTCGATAGATCCTCGACAGCAACCTCGATCTTTCGAGATTCCTGTTGCCTTGGACATATGCTCGATAGCAGCATCTATCGAAGCCTTTAAAGCTTGACAGATCCTTGATACCTCTCGATTTGTTGAGAATTACTAAAAGGCTATATAAGGGGCGCTTGCGATTCAGATCTCATTTCTCTCGATCTCTCTAGCCTTTTCACCTCCCAAAACCTCTCTCACTCACCTTAAACCTTTTCCTTAAGGTTTCTTTGAGCTTGATCAAGTTTTTCCTCACTTGGTAAGTCTCTAATCCCTCATTTTCATGCATTTCATGTTTTAAAACCTAAGTTTTGGGATTTTTGAAAATTTTTGGGGTTTTTCAAAATTGTTGAGGTTTTTGTGAAATTTTTGGGATGAGTTTTGAAGATTTGATCTTAAAAGCTTCATACATTGCATCTCATGAGCATTATAACAGTATTGTCATGCATTTAGATGTGTGCAACTGATTGTGTGCTGTTAGGTTTGAATTAGGCTGAGCCAATGATGCAATTTCTTTTGCATGTCACATGTTCATGCATTCCCATGCATACGTTCCTTCTTTTCAATATACTTGCTATATTTGAACTGTATTTGGGACTTTTCTAATTGTTTTCTCTCTCTCTCCCTCCCTCTGTTTATGTTAGTTTGCTTCTATGGCACCTAAACGTAAATCCACTTCGTCCCGGAACCCTCTTCGTTTTGGGGCATCCACTTTTGCTGACATTACTCCATCTCATGCCCGGTTTCGTGATGAGAAGGCCAAATCGGACTTCTTTGAGAACTTTTCCCGACGAGGCATTCATTCTGAAAGCCAAGTCATCTTGTCGGATTTCTCCGACACTAACCTTCCCACTGTCATCTATAGTAGGGGTAAGGGCCACTATGTGACACCCCGGTCACTTGTCCGTCCGTGCTGATTTAGGAGTTCTACTCCAACATGCATGAATTCGATTTTTCAGTACCTCATTTCATTTCTGGCGTTCGAGGTACGCATATTGTTGTCACACCATATATTGTCTCTGATGTGCTCTGTGTCCCTAGGGTGGAGTTTCCTGACTACCCTGGTTGTGATCGTCTTAAGACAGTGTCTAAAGACGAGCTTATCTTTTCTTTTTGTGAGCGACCATTTGATTGGGGTGAGCATTAGTTCACTTCATGTTTGGGCTTTGCAAAAGGCCCTCGTTTCCTTAACATGGTCACGACTTTTGTACTTCACCCTTTCTCTCACTATAACTCTATCAGTGAACCCCGTGCTCGATTTTTGCTCTCTCTTTTAAAGAACCTTAGTATAGACTTTCCCTCCCACTTCATTCTTTCTATTCTAGATGTGTATAGGGATTCATCGACTCATGATAAGCTCATCTTCCCTTCAGCTATCACGAGGCTTCTATGCCATTTTGATGTTCCTTTTCCTTTTTCCGATCCCTTTCATGTCATGGGTGCTATAGATGTTGGTATCGTTAAACACAGCGAGGCATAGCTACGTTCTCAACGGTCCGGATCGACTGCCACTCCGGCTTTTTCTACTCCATCCACCTTCGCTCCCTCTTCCTCTATGGGTGAAGTGACTTTGGATGCGATCATGGCCTAGCTTTAGCGCATAGATGCTCGCCTTGACACTCTCATTGATGAGTTGTGTTAGGTGAACACCCGTGTTGGTCATATTACTAGATGGCAGGCTCGCCTTGGTGGCTTTGTGGAGTCTCCCTCTCCTCCTCCCGAGGTATCCGAGGATGATGAGGCATCTAAGGATGACGACTTCGACGATGATGATGATGATGAGGATGGAGATGCTAGCTTCTCAAGTGCTGATGAGATGTTTATTTGACACTTTTACCCTTTGTCACTCGTGACAAAAAAGGGGGAGTAGTTTTGGATATGAGAGTAGTCATACTTAGGGGGAGAATTAGTATAAGACCATTTTGTTAGGGGAAGTGTTTATATAAGGGATGTAGTGAGGATTTGATATATCTTTTTCTTTTCTTTCTATTTGAGATACATTATTCTTGTACATGGGTCTTATGACCATTATTGACATACATTGTACTTATTTTCTTTATAAGTTAATGTATGTTTCTTTTCACCTACCCTTACATGTGTTGTTTCTTTTCTCTCTTTATGCACATGCTTCTTATTACTTATATGCTTCTTATTACTTGTACGTAGGGGTGAGCAGACTGATACCGGAGCCGACCCAACCGACTGGCGCCGACCCAACCACACCGCCTCTAGCACCGACCGACTAGGCCGAGGCCGGCGTTCGGATGGAGAATCCTTCTTCGACATCGGTGCGGTACTGCCATCGGAACTGCAACTCCAAACCAAGGCTATGGCCGAACCGAACTGATAGAAGTTCTGTCCTTCTGTTTTTTTTTTTTCTTATGAAGCTGATAAAACGACGTTGTAAGTATGAATGTTATTAAAAAAATGCAAAACGGTGCGTTTTATGCTAGGTTTTCAGATTCTCAGGGTATATAAGTTCATATGTTGCTCTCATTATCTTTTAACTCTCTCTCTCGCACTCGCCTCTCAGGTCTCGCCTGACCCAGAAGTTTAGAACAACGGTAAGCTTGAAAGCTTCTTCGTATTTTCAGTTTTGTTTGTCCTTTGTGTTTTACTGTTTTTTCCTTTTCATTTGTTTGGGAAAGTTGAAAGCAGGAATGATTAAGTATTTAAGTTGGTTTGAAACTTTGAATGTTTGAAACCTTGAAACCCCGAGACTCACTGAGTAAGCTTGTGTGACTGTGTGACTGTGTTTGTTTGAGGAAGCTGGTTACTTATTTCTACTTATTTGTTTGAGTAAGCTTGTGTGAGTCGGTGTGACTGTGTCCGTGTCTTTCTATTTTGTTTTGAGGGGGGGTGTCCAACTCCAAGTAGCTGCTTGCAGCCTTGCCTGCTTACATATATAAATATAATATTATATTAAGGTTGAATGCTTATATTATGTGTAGGCCATAGGGTGCACTTCAGTTGAATATAATATAATATATTACATTATATATTGTATTTAGTATGCTTACCTTATGAGGAGATAGACTGCAACTGAAGTGCATCCTAAAGCCAATGCATGAAGATATTATATTATATACAAAGTGAAATTATGGATCATTATGTGAAATTTTGCACAAGTTTGAAATTTTGGATCATTATGTGATGAAAAATACATTATTTGGCATAGGTTTCTTAAACAAGTTGATATATTGATATTGGGCTTGAAAGCCCAATTTTTTTATTATTAAAAAAAGAGTTTTTTTTAATATTTCAAACCGACCAAACCGACTAAACCGCACCGCAAAAAACCGCACCGCTATAGGTTGGAAAACCGATCCTAGGTGGTGTGCATCGGTTCCAATTATGAAAAAACCGATCTCTATCGGTTCGGTAATAAATTTAGAAAAAAACCGCCCTTACCGAACCGCGCACACCCCTACTTGTACGCTTCTTATTACTTGTATGCAATTTATTATTTCTGTTTCACACAAAGATGCCTTGATAAGTTTTGTTTAAAGTGTTTCAGAAATATAGGTTGTCAAAGTCTACTTACCATAAACTCTCTTCTTGCAAAGTTTTTTAAGAGTTTGTGTTAGGATAGATTTTATTGTATTCAACAAGTGAATATGAGTTGAGTGATTTATGACTTCTCTCATATGTTCATTTGTTTGTTGTGGTTTTGTCATGGATTGCCAAAGGGGGAGATTGTTAGGACATATGTGTTTCACATGTTCAGGAACATATGTCACTATTTTATGTAATTAGCTAATTCTTTGACAAAACGCACTTTACTTGTATTTGGGCAGATCTACGATGTGTTTAATACTTCAAGAAATAAGGTTTTAAGATCAAGTGTTAAAGCCATGCAAGTCTGTCCAAGATTTAAGCTGAAAAAGTGCTTGTCATTAAAGCTCTACAGCTAGCATCTATTGAGCTTGAAGAGCTGTCTAAGCCCGTGGCTTGACAGCAGCTCGACAGATAGGTATTTGTCGAGGCTTAAGAAAAATAGATTTTTCTATTCTGTTTTCTTTCAATCCATGATTATGTGTTTGAGCTTTATTTTCTCTCAACCTTAGACATATAAAAGGATTATTTTAAGGACCGTCAAAGGGAACACAAGTTGCACAAGTGTTGAGCAAAGTTTGTTCTTGCAAATTGTGACCGGAGACAAAGTTTGCCCTAGTTCATCTCTCTTGTGAAGAAGCTGTTGTGTTTGTGCATCGTAGGGTTTTGTAACCAAGCATCTTCTTGATCTTCATCGTGTAGATGAACTGAAGAACTTTGCAGCCAACAATCTTCTCTAGTTGGTGATTAAAGTTGCGTACTGGGATCCGCGCAATTGGTTAGTCACGTATTGGGAGCCGTGCATTACATTGAGAGATTGTCACTACAGAACAAGTCCAATTAGGTATTGGGATAAGGGTTCAACTGTAGGTTGGTATAAGGTACTGGGATTTCTTTGCTTGTAACCGCTTGTTTTGATAATAGTGATAATAATGAATTCTCGGGAGTGCTGACCTTAAAATCACCCGGTGGGGTTTTTGCCATGTAGGTTTTCCCCATTCCAAAACAAATCACCGTGTCAATTTAATTTCCGTTGCATACTTAGTTTAATTGGTGATTTGTTTATGCTACTATGCGCATTACATGTTAATTTGATTAATTAATAAACTTGGCTAATTAATCAATTAATTAATCACAAGGAGTTAATACGTTTTTGGCCTATCAGTTTAACAAGCTCATTTGACTAGAAATTTGATGGCGAAGATTTCAAAGGATACTCACTCCAGTCAAGAAATCTTAAGCTTTTAGGAAGAAGTTTGAGATCATGCATTAGGTGAATGCTATCAATTTTGAGCAATTTCAAGCAAGACATCTTGAAAAGGATTCAGGATTCCCATCTACCTCATTTGAATAAGAACGATAGGGTAACCGTAAGAATATGCCTTGAATTTTTTTTGTTCCCTAGTAATCATGAACAAAAGGGATTAGTGAATTGCAAAACTAGTCTAAGTTAAACAATGTTATTGAATAATATAATAAGATATATGCTTGGGTTTTATTAATAACCTCTTACCATATTTTTTGTTAGCACATTGTCAATATCTTTATACAACCACAATCTGCTACGCTCCCCAGGATAGTTAGGGGACTCTTGACGAACTATATCTTGACCCATTTGTTGGACTAAATCATGCATCCACAATTGCTTGTAATGCCATTTGATGAGAGATTTTTCTTTAAGAACACTTAATCCAATTTTAGGATAAAGCTCAAGATAATCTAATATTTCTATGATGGTATCTTGATCCTCGTGATTAAAGAAGCATGCATTATACAAGAAAATTTCTTTCTCTATTTCTGATAGTCCATCAAAACTTATTTGAAGTATATTGAGATTTTTTCTTTAAGGAAATGCTTGAAGCCTATCTAATTCACTTTTCCAATCATCTTTACTTCTCCCTAACAAAAAGGAACCCAAAATATCAATGGCTAAAGGAAGGCCATTAGCATAATCTACATAGGCTTGGGACAACTCTAGAAAATCTTCATTAGGATGTTCTTTTCTAAAAGCTTGCACATTAAAAAGATGAAAAGCATCATTATAATCCAATCCTTCGTCCTCATATTTTTCATCTACTTTATGTTTTAGCAAATCCTCATCTCTTGTTGTAATTATAACTCTACTACGTACCTAGGCCAAACCAATCATGCTCCCCAACTAATTTGTTTAGTTGGTCTAAATCATTTACATCATCAAGAACAAGAAGAATCCTTTTGTGAAGTAACCTAGTCTTGATCATGAGAGCTCCATTATCAACATCTTGTACCTTGATATCTTTGTGCATTAATAATTCATTCAAAAGTGTTTGTTGTACCTGATGTAAACCATGTATTTTAGAAACTTCCCTGATGTTAGCAATAAAACTACAAGCTTCAAACTGATTGGAAACCATTCTATAAACAACTCTAGCAAGAGTTGTTTTACCCATTCCTCCTATCCCCCAAATTCCTATAATGCAAACATTGTCTGATGTTATAGCTAATAATGACTTCAATTTCTCAACTCAGGAATTTATTCCTACTGGTTCCTTGGTATTGACTGAGAATGTATAACTCAGATTATTTAATATCACTTTCACAATGTCTTGAATTAATTCTGCCTCAGACCTGCAAAGAAGAGAGAACAATTAATTGTAAGTTTGAACCTACCACACAAGACCCAAAATGAACTTTAGTAGATATATGGCATTCAATTTAGTTGGTTAGAACTGAAATAATGTATCATTATTAGGAATTCAAAGGGAGAAATGGTGGCTACTATGTGTAAGATGATAGAGGCCTCTTTTTTTTTTTCCCTCTTTTGTGGAAGCTATAGTTATGGAAAGAGGCCTCATTTTTGCAAAGGTTTAAACCAAAATTGGGACGCATAAATGTTATTGAATGCTTCAAGCCAAACTCGAAATAACTACCTATATAAGGTTTTTTTTATATTTTTTTTATGCAAGATAGAATTTTTACTTTAGCCTAATTTAAGCGTATGTGTGTGTGAAGCTCCCTCCTGGAGATTTGAACTCTGGCCCTTACCCCCCACATCTCACAAGTACTTATACTTGTGGAGTGACCATCGCACCAAGGGTATGCAGTGGTACCCATATAAGTTTTGTGTAAGTTTTACATAGGATTTTTATTTGCTGAGGAGTTTTTATTTATTTATTTTTTTTATATTTGTTTTTATTTATTTATTGGAGCTACATATATATATATATATATTAATTATAGTATTTTAGATCGATTTGAATCATTAAAAGCTATTCATCCAAATACTAAGTGATCTTTAATTAATGTAAGATATTCATTTAAATTTTTTTTTTATCTATTAGGGTTTTATCACATGAATAATCCATTTTTTCAATGTAAAAAATCTATTTATGAATGGAATGATTTTGAGCATTTAGATAATTATCAAGTGCATTTTATGTAAATTCATATTATTTTGATTAATATAGACTCATAAAATGTTCTAATAATAATAATAATAATAATAATAATAATAATAATAATTGTAAGAACTCAATTTGTAAAGAACCCTTAACAATAAAACTTGTAGAGAAGTGGGTACACGGACTTGGCATCACCGAAATGAACAACGGTTAATTTGGTATTTACGATAAGTAATAGATGACAAGAAATTAATAAGAATCTCATCAAATGAATTCGGTTAGGTATTTTTTGTAGGGAATGATCATCACTTTGGCTGTGTAACTAAAGTACCTGTTGGTCCTCGGACCAGGCCGAGGATCTATTTTTCTTAGAGTTTTTCCCCCCCTTTCCTGGCGGGAGTCCTCTTGGTTATATAGCGTTGCTCTAGTTAATCTTAGTCGTCCATTTGTCGGTTATTTGGTCACTCTAGATGAGAGATTGTCCCATCATCTGTTTTTGTAGACTTTACGTTAGTTCTCAGCCGTCTTTGCAGGCGTTTCTATTAGTCGGAGTAATCGAGGCAACTGGGTGCGTTGGTCGCATCATCGTTAAAGTGGTCAGAATGTTGGTGGGATATTTTCGGTGGATGTAGGATATTTCCCTTTAGTAATGTCGGTGTGCCGAGGACAGGTCATCCTCGGTTTAGGCCTTGGATGTTGTGGGCCCTTTCCCGTTGTCCTCAGCCTCAGTATTATCCTCGGAGTGGGCCATGGGCCACTCGTTGTGGGCCAGCGTGGTTAATGTAATAGGGCCCCACAATAGCCCCTCAAAATTCTGCTGCACGTCCCCTTGGGCGGGGAGGAGGATTTTGACTACCTCGACATGTTTTCTCGGCCTGTTGGGTTCTATCTTATCGTCAGTGTTTATCATTACTTCGGTTGTTTTTTTTTTAGCTTTCTTTTTGTGCAAAGTGCCGTCCGAGGATGGTTAGGCTTGAGTTGTTTGTGCTATAACATTCAATTTCTCATGGTTTTTGTCCCTGATGGGGCTCGTTCACTTAGTGCCTGAAAGGGAGTTGGCTTTGCCTTAGTTTTGAACTCGTGATTCGTATAGGAGCCTCAGTCTCGTTCAGCATTCGTATTCTTATTTTTGAATCATACCTAGTTTTCTCATTTTTGATCATCTGAAGTATCTGGTTTCACCTTGAGGCTTGGGTCCGAGGACCATGCAAGGCCTTGGTTCTGTCCAGTACCTAGTTTTCTCATTTTTGATCATCTGAAGTATCTGGTTTCACCCTGAGGCTTGGGTCCGAGGACCATGCAAGGCCTTGGTTCTGTCAAGTACCTAGTTTTCTCATTTTTGATCATCTGAAGTATCTGGTTTCACCTTGAGGCTTGGGTCCGAGGACCATGCAAGGCCTTGGTTCTGTCCAGTACCTAGTTTTCTCATTTTTGATCATCTGAAGTATCTGGTTTCACCTTGAGGCTTGGGTCCGAGGACCATGCAAGGCCTTGGTTCTGTCCAGTACCTAGTTTTCTCATTTTTGATCATCTAAAGTATCTGGTTTCACCTTGAGGCTTGGGTCCGAGGACCATGCAAGGCCTTGGTTCTGTCCAGTACCTAGTTTTCTCATTTTTTGATCATCTGAAGTATCTGGTTTCACCTTGAGGCTTGGGTCCGAGGACCATGCAAGGCCTTGGTTCTGTCTAGTACCTAGTTTTCTCATTTTTGATTATCTGAAGTATCTGGTTTCACCTTGAGGCTTGGGTCCGAGGACCATGCAAGGCCTTAGTTCTGTCCAGTACCTAGTTTTCTCATTTTTGATCATCTGAAGTATTTGGTTTCACCTTGAGGCTTGGGTCCGAGGACCATGCAAGGCCTTGGTTCTGTCCAGTACCTAGTTTTCTCATTTTTGATCATCTAAAGTATCTGGTTTCACCTTGAGGCTTGGGTCCGAGGACCATGCAAGGCTTTGGTTCTGTCCAGTACCTAGTTTTCTCATTTTTGATCATTTGAAGTATCTGGTTTCACCTTGAGGCTTGGGTCTGAGGACCATACAAGGCCTTGGTTCTGTCCAGTACCTAGTTTTCTCATTTTTGATCATCTGAAGTATATGGTTTCACCTTGAGGCTTGGGTCCGAGGACCATGCAAGGCCTTGGTTCTGTCCAGTACCTAGTTTTCTCATTTTTGATCATCTGAAGTATCTGGTTTCACCTTGAGGCTTGGGTCCGAGGACCATGCAAGGCCTTGGTTCTGTCCAGTACCTAGTTTTCTTATTTTATTCGTTTATTTTAGCTATTTATCCGTAGCCGTTTGGTTCTTTATTGCTATAGTTTACAATAAGCCATAGATAATTACACTTTTCAAGCAGAAATAATAATAAATACAAGTTGGAGTTGGTGAAGGATAAGACCCTGCCGTGTTCTGCCTCTTCGTTTTGATGGAACTCTTCTGATTACGAGGCGTCTCTTGGGTTGTCCAGGTAACGTGTGCTGACGCTTCGGTGCCTTCTCATTTAATGGGGCGCCTCCTCATTAATGCTAGCCGTGGATCTACGAGGATCTGACGGCTGTTAGGCCCTTTGGAATTTGGGGCGGAATAAAGGTCTCCGGAAATCGCTCCCTGGGATTTATTGTGGATTTGGCCCTCATTAATGTTCCACCCTCTATAAAAGGCGCTCCTAGGGCATCCCTCCCCTTCACACCTGATAATCGTTCGTTCTAAACTTCTCCTAAAAACACACCGTCAAGACACAATCATCTGAGCCTCTTTGAATGAGTTGGCCCTGGAAAAGGGCACTCCTGAGAATGCACAGCCCCTATCAGGAGCCGAGGATGTCACCTCAACCCTTGGCGCCACGCTGGGGTGGGTGTAGTGGAGATCCGAAGATTCTCCTTCTTTTCAACCTAACTGGAGACAGAGCCCTCGTCACCACCAGGAGGAGTATCCGGAGAGAACGTAACCTCCCTCTCTTGGGTCTGGGTTCTTGACCCCCCAAGCCGGTTGCCTAGAGGGCGGGAGGGGAACCAGGCGGAACCTAAAAGCGGAACCATCCTGTGCCTCGGCCTCTTCCGCCTTAAAGGTTGCCTTTCTTCCTTCTAATCCTTCTTCTCTCTTCTCCTTCCTCTTCTCTTGCTTCACTTCTTTTCCATCTTCTGATCTTCAGCCAGCTTTGCTTTCTACTTATTTGTTCTTCATCTCTTCTTCCGTTTCTTTTTCTTTCTTTTTTTTTGCTCCTCAACCAGCTTTGCTTTCTACCCTTTGCTCCCCTGCCGGCTTTACCAAGCGTCTGCCTTTGTAGCTAGCTTTTAGAACAAACCCCTTGGGCTTTACTTGTAAAAGATGTAATTTTTCTTCAAGTATGAATAAAAGAAGTAGATCTGTTTTGTATTATTTATTTCCTTGTTTTCTTTTTATATTTTCGTTTCTGGGGTAGTTATATATCTTCGAATGAATGTTGCCACTACAGACCGTATTAGTCTTGACTGATGATTTTTCATTTACACTAATCATTGCACTTGCTAGCGCACAACTCCGCCCCACGGTGGGCGCCAATTGTAAGAACTCAATTTGTAAAGAACCCTTAACAATAAAACTTGTAGAGAAGTGGGTACACAGACTTGGCATCACCGAAATGAACAACGGTTAATTTGGTATTTACGATAAGTAATAGATGACAAGAAATTAATAAGAATCTCATCAAATGAATTCGGTTAGGTATTTTTTGTAGGGAATGATCATCACTTTGGCTGTGTAACTAAAGTGCCTGTTGGTCCTCGGACCAGGCCGAGGATCTATTTTTCTTAGAATTTTTCCCCCCTTTTCTTGGCGGGAGTCCTCTTGGTTATATAGCGTTGCTCTAGTTAATCTCAGTCGTCCATTTGTCGGTTATTTGGTCACTCTAGATGAGAGATTGTCCCATCATCTGTTTTTGTAGACTTTACGTTAGTTCTCAGCCGTCTTTGCAAGCTTTTCTATTAGTCGGAGTAATCGAGGCAACTGGGTGCGTTGGTCGCATCATCGTTAAAGTGGTCAGAATGTTGGTGGGATATTTTCGGTGGATGTAGGATATTTCCCTTTAGTGATGTCGGTGTGCCGAGGACAGGTCATCCTCGGTTTAGGCCTTGGATGTTGTGGGCCCTTTTCCGTTGTCCTCGGCCTCAGTATTATCCTCGGCGCGGGCCATGGGCCACTCGTTGTGGGCCAGCGTGGTTAATGTAATAGGGCCCCACAATAATAATAATAATAATAATAGGTGAAGCTGAGAGAAACTTAAATTAGAATTATAAATTAGAGTTCCAATTTTGCGCCATGTGTCCTAAATTATTTATTCTTAAAGAGTTTTATTTCTTAAGTTTAGAATCAAATGCGGTACCATATCATAAATATTGATTCAAGTGAGTTATTAAGTACAGAAACCAAAGAGTCTAAAATAAATGAATTGAAAAAAAAAAAGTGCTTCACAATAATTAAAAAAAAATAACATGGATAATTTACATTTTATACATAATAATATCCTTACAAATTTTTTTAAAGAGATAACAAAATATAAAAATGACTATCAATAATATTTAAATTATATATATAGGAATTATATTATGCATTATATTGTATATTTTTAAGTATATCCATACATATGCATGTAGTTACAAGTTAGTTGTAATAATGTAAAACTATACTATAAACATTTATTATGTAATTCTCTTCATACTTTACTCTTTATAGACAAATTTTTATGAAGATACTTTGCTCTTTATAGACAAATTTTTATGAAGGAGAGTGAATTATTATAAAAAGAAAAAAAATTTAAGATCCTATTATCATTTTTTATATTTATTTGGAAGGAAACAATAATTTGTTTCCCTCTTCAATTAAAACTTTTTCTTCTTTCCCCCTAAAGTAGTTTTTAGTCATTGATAAAATATATTTCTTTCTAATATATATATAGCTTAAGAATATCATGTTTGAAAGAAAATATCACATATTTGTTAGGGCCACCTGATACCAACTTTGGAATAGTTGCACTTATACCCCTAAATTTTTATTTTGGCTAATTTAATATGTAAAGTTTATCACTACAACATATAGAACCCCTTAATTTTTCCTTTTGCTAATTTAGTAAATAAACTTTGATATTCTAAAAAATATAGATAGACTATATATTTAGGTGTGCTACATATATTATTGAGTCTAGTCATTAAGTTGGCAAACCGTGAGCAAAACGAGATTTATATGTGGTTTTAGAACCTTCTTGAATGGTCAAGATTGTTGCTTAGGTGCTGCAACTCAGTTTTCAAGATTTCGCATTCTGATAGCTTTCAACAATTGTTCCATCAACCAAACATGCTGTTTTTCTATAAATCAAGCTTAAGTTGGATCAACCGAACTACAGTAGATTGGATCTGTTGATTCAACCCCATTCATCCCATTTTGTCACTAGGGTTTCATTTTTTACTAAACCTATGATATAAAAGAAAACCCTAAAGGACGTGCCTAAGATTTTTGAGGAGCTTTAGAAAATAGGTGGAGAGTACATCTCAAGGTTGTTGTGCCACTTACTCTCTATGTCCATTATTGATGATCACACTTGACGTACATCTAGATTCAGAGTGTTTGAAGATGCTGCCAATTTCGGATTACAAGTGCTGGAGCAGAATCTTCAAGTGGATACTTGAACTTATGGATGTGATCATTAGGTTCACGTGTAACATCTTCATACCTAAAAAAATCAGTGGATTTTGGAGTTAGGTTGGGTAACAATAGTAAGTTTTACTAAGTATATGATTATTTAGGTTGTAAAACTTCGATTCAATTAGTGGACTTGTTAGAAAGGGTCATTATAGAAAAATGTAAAATGTTTCACCCATTTTTTAAGTGTAAAAACTTTTTACAAGATTTTGCATAGCTTTTATTGTTTGATTGAAAATATTTTACAGTTGGCCAATATTTTACCGTGAAACAAATATGGAAAAATGTGTAAAATATTGTAAAATTGTATTCTAAAACTTTTTAAACTAAAACAATGGGAATGTCGAATAAACCTTTCTTTACAAAATACAAACACTGAAAAAAAAAAAAAAGTTATTAAACTAACTGCTACCTAAATTTTATGAGAGAGGGAGAGAGAGGGTTTCATTGGGTATACAAAAGGTACGATTTGGTTGTTAGTGATGTTGTTTCGGCCTCCACTGACACCGCATGTCATCGTAGATGACAGCTTCACTAAATTAAAAATAACGTGTAATTATGGTCTTTAAAAGTCTAAAGTCTTAACTACTAGTTACGTTTAGGTTTTCGAATGATATTGGAGGATAACGTTTTACTTTTACGCATTAGTAAGTTTCGACGACAATAGCTAACCAATTGTGATTTTGGAAAATTAATTAAAGGTCTTTTTTTTATTTTATTTATTTTAAAGTCGAAAGCTTTGAATTGCATTTAGCTGGGCATTACTGGTTACTACTATGTATTTTGGGAATTTCACGTAGCCCCTTTGTATATAGTAGATTTGGCTTAGCCTGTGGTGAGCTCGATCGGGTTTCGCTGTTGGTTGAACTGGCTTTTTGTGACTTGTGAGGTGGACTTGAATTTTAAAATAGTTTCCTACGAAGAATTGGGTGGGTTTTTTTTTTTTTTTTTTTTTTTTTGACTTGGACATGAGAAAATAATTCTTTTTATTTGTAATATGTAAGTTTAATATGAAATCCATAACTTTTTTTTTTTCCCTCTCTAGTTTAAATTTTAGAGCTATTTTCTTTTCTAATTTTTTATTTTTTATTTTTTATTATTATTATTTTTTTTGGTGTGTGGCAAATTTGAGTTATAAAGGATTCCATGGACATTTCCATTACCGTTCAAGGCTCAAAAGTTGTCTCTTATTGTCTTTACTCTGTAGAGTTGAACGTCACTGAGGCAAAATAATTCATGAAGAAATTATAACAAAATGAAGATGACTTGAAATGAACATTTTAATTTGCCACTTATAACTCTCGGCGCTAGGACAAGGCTGGACAACTTTTGAACCTCCACGTGTCAAATTAACTACGTACTAATGTTATCCTCTCATGCAGCCAAAAAAAAAAGAGAAAAAAAAAAAAGAAAAAAAATAGAAAATAATGTTATCCTCTTCATTACAAAGTTATAAATGAATATTAATTGCGAACAATAACATCAAGTTGGCTTTTTGGAAAAAAAAAAAAATACTGAATACTTCAATAAAAACTTTAGGCTAAAATGCAAAACACTTCTTCTATGTTTCACCAAAATTCATTTCAATGCTCTAATTTTGCTTTTGTTTTAATCCTCTAACTTTCAAGTTTATTCAATTAAAGCTTTTCCATCAACTTTTGTTATATGTTGTGGTTGATTTTCTAATTCTTTAAATTTTTCTTCAAATTTTTTTAACTAAAAAAATTTAATTAATGATTGAAAAGTATTTTCCGGAATTATTTTTTTCAAAAAATTTTAACAAAAGTTGACAAAGAGATCTTAATTGAATAAATCTGAAACTTAAAATATTGAAATTAACAAAAGCAAAATTATAGAACTAAAATGATGTGCTGCATTAATTAAGAAATTAAGAGCATATAGAAGCATGAACTTAAGCATCACCACAAGACTATATAACTTTCTCAAACCATCTCATAAATTTATAAATTTATGAGATGGTTTGAGAAGCTAGAAGTAACACTTAAGCCACACCCACCACGAGCTATTAATGATCAGTGTCATCTATGATTTCTACGTGCCTCGCGAAAAATTATTGTATACTCTCGGAGTATCATAGATGTGTATTTTCTCCACTCACATGAATGGTGGGTTACACTAATTAAATTCATCGTGAGACCTACCATTCATGTGAAATAGGGAACTACGCATTTATGATAGTTTAGGAGTACCTAATAATTTTCCGTGCATCACCATGTCCTTTTCAGTATCTTATAAGAAACTCTAACAAGGCTGCATTTTGGGCAGCTGGGCCCAAATAGCTCTAATCTCCGAGAGTCTGAGCCATGCTGACCATGCTTAATTTATCTCTCCCTCTTTCCCTTATTTTCTTTTTTTCGGCTATGTCTTGTTTCCATCTAGTTATCAAAGCAGTTCTTAACATCTTAGGTGCATTGTAGAGTCTGGTCAACAATAGTGATTATTGCTAGGAAGAAGGTAAAATGGGTCATCCACCCTTTGCCTCTTCATGAGAATTAGACAGGTCATGGCTTCCAACTAATTTTTTTTTGGAAAGAGAATACTAAAATTACTAGCAATTTTTACTATAAATTGTTTATAAACTAATAATGTAACAATGTAACAAATAAAATTTTAAATTATTTTTTTGTTGTGTGTTTACAAATTGACACATCAATTTATAAAATTTAGATAATAAAAGGGGATAATTATATATTACCCCACCTGAAATTAGGCCCAAATTTTATTTTACCTACTCACAGTTTGAAAGTGTTATTTTACTCACCCAAGGTTTGCTCTAGTATTATACAGTTGTAACCCATTTCATCACTTTCACCGTTTAAAAAAAAGAAAACAAGATTTAAAAGTTAGAATTTTGTAAAATTGATATCCCAAATTTAAACCCCACCTCCACCTGGCAAAAATCACAAGAATTAAACCATTTAGTAAACTATTAGTTTGAAACTGTCGCGAGCTTGGGAAAACAAGTTTGCAGAATTAGTGGGGGCAAAAGATCTCTCCAATGTGTTCATTGCCAAAACATTGACAGATGAAGTTAGGGGTGTCCATTGACTCTGATCAACCGACCCGCTCGACCGAACCCGCCCGAACCGAAGGTCCACAGGCAGCTCCGAATACACTCTACGGTCGGTCACGGGTTGGCAAGTGAAAAACCCAAAAAATTCGGTTCGGATTCGGGTTTCAAAATATTTTACCCGAAAAACCCGAACCGACCGAATTATTTATAAAAGAAAATCTTGTATTGATTTGAGTTTGACACATGCCAGAACAGCCCATGCCCACTCAGCTCGAGACTCAAAGCACACACCATCCCAATGAATATCAGCCGTTCATCTTAAATTAAAATTTAAAATTAATGGTGTTGATGATAAGAGTAAACTGATTAACTGAGCATGATATGACCGGTAACAGTGGCACAATAACCCATTCTAAATCAACGGTTATAATTCAATATGAAAAGCCAATCTAACGGTGAGAATTAAATGGGAAAGATCTGATATCTCTCCCTACCTTCCACGAGTCTCTTCACTCTTCAGTTTTCACTTTAGAGACAGAGTTCAGGTCATGGACTCATGGCTTCCCATTCACGCCTCCTCCTCCCCTTTTCACTCTTCCTCACCTCTTCAGTCTTCATTTCTTCAGTCTCAGACTCTCACATCTTTACTTGGCTCTCTCAAGCTCTCTCAAACTCTCACAATCTCACACTCTATAAAGCCTAAACTGTTTCTCCCAATCCAAAGTACAAACCCTAGCCGCCTCCAATGCCGTTACCCACTCCCCTCTCCGCCTCCACTAGTTAGCGCCGCCGTCGCTGTCCACTCCTCTCTCCATAGCTACCGTCGTTTTTTATTCCTCACCCAGCCACTGTGTACTCTTCACTGAGTTAGTAAGGTAATTTTCTTTGTTTCTCATCTTTCGTTTTTGTTAGTCTCGTTGATTTCATTTGTTATGGAAATCAAATGTTAAAATCAAATAAACCCAAAGATTCATACTATGAAACCCTAACTAAAAAAAACTTAGAAACCCTAACTATTTTACTTTTATTCTTTGTTCTTTTCTTTAATCAATTTTGATCCTGTTTTAATTTTATACAGGATTGAAAGCAGACTCCAAGTATTATTATCTGCCTCAAGTTTGAAACCCGGTTTTCTTAAAGGTACTTTTTGAGTATGTTTATATGTATATACTTGTAGTTATATTTGTATATTTGTGTTTGTTTTTCATGTGATGATGAAAATGGGTTTTTAGATCTTTGTTTCGAGTGTATGAAAATGGGTTTTTAGTGTTTTTTTATTCTGGGTTTTGGTTTATGTGGAAGGATTTAGTTGAAATGAGAGTTGGGTTTTCTGGGTTTAGTTTGTTTTGTGGTTTAGTTGTAATGGAAATTCAAATGGTTGGGTTTTCTGGGATTAAGGTATAGGGTTTTATTTATTGGAAATTCAAATGGTTGGGTTTGAGGTTTATGGTATGGTGTCCTGCATTTTTTTTTGATAGGTTCTATTTTAAGTTTTCAAATATTGTCATTTTTGGTTGCTGTGGTTGACATATCACCTTGTATGCTGACTTATCTCTATCTGTGTCATTTGTGCTTTACTCATTACCTATGGTTTGTGTTAATGTTATTAATGTTTGGTTTATGTGGTTGAGGTGCCAACTCATTCACTGATATTGTATGCCATTTGTGTTTGGTAAAAAAAAAAAAAAAAAAATATGTAGTGACTCTGGTGATTATTTAATGTTTCTTTTACAAAAAGGGGTAGAGTAATTTAAATGATAAATATAAGATTGTTGAAAGGGAAACTATTGAATGTAATTCATGAGAGGTTCATTAATGTGGCTTGCAGATGCTTTTGATTTTGCTTTTCTATTAGTTTGTACAAAGAATCCAATGGAGGCAGAGTGTGATTATAGATTTAAAAAAAAAAAAAAAATTTCATGATATTCTGTTATCTTTCTTTCTAATAATCTCTTCTGATTATATCTGTGATCTTGCAAGACACTAGTTTTCCTTTTTGGTTTGTGTGGTTATTATTTATTATTAGAGCTATGAATTATATTTGTTGCTCTAGTTTGCTAATACGTATTTTTGTTTTTTTAGGTCATGGAAACCCCCACTAATGAACCCTCTGTCCAAACACCAGCTGCAACAGAAGATGATGGTGCTATTCCCACCCAAGTTGAAGCTTCTGCTGCTACCCAAGTTTCTACTGCTACCCAATCTGAAGCAGTTGCTGCTTCTGAGTTGCCCCCAATTCCACCATGCCAAGTGAGTATGATAGCCCCTGTTAGTGGTACTTGTAGTGGTAGGAAAAAGTCTGTTGTTTGGGGTCACTTTGAAAAAGTAAAGATTGGTGAGGGTGATACTAGTAAAACTAAGGCTATTTGTAATTATTGTCAAAAATCGTATAATGTTGATAATAAGACTTCTGGTACTAGTAATTTGTTAGCCCATGTGCCAATATGTCCCAAGAACCCTAATAGAGATGATCTAGTTAAAGGGCAGAAAACATTAGCTTTTGAACCCAAAAAGGATGGAGAAGATGGATTCCACCTTGTGTCAACATCCTTTTCTGTTGAGGCTTCTAGAAAGGCATTGGCTGAAATGATTATAATTGATGAGTTGCCTTTTAGGTATGTTGAGGGGTATGGGTTTAAGAAATATGTAACTACCTTACAACCTAAGCTTCGATTAAAGGATATCCCATCTCGTCAAACTGTGGCTAGAGATGTGATTGGCATTTATAATAGTGAGAGAGAGAAGTTAAGGAAATCCTTGAAGGGTTGTAGGGTGTGTCTCACTACGAACACATGGACTTCTATTCAAAATCTAAATTATATGTGTCTCACATGTCACTTTATTGATGATGCTTGGAAATTGCATAAGAGAATTTTAAATTTTTGTCAAGTTGAAGACCACAAAGGGGAGACTATAGGTAGAAAGATTGAGATGTCATTGCGTGAGTGGGGTATTGATGGGATATTTACATTGACAGTAGATAATGCTAGCTCAAATTTAACAACAATTAAATTTTTGCAAAGGGTGACTAAAGATTGGAATGGGACAGTTTTAGGAAATGAGTACATGCACATGAGGTGTTGTGCCCATATACTAAATCTCATTGTGGGGAGGGTTTGAAAGAGATAGATGCATCTGTTGCTAAGGTGGTGAAGCTGTGAGGTATGTGAAGTCCTTACCTAATAGAAGTCAAACTTTTAGGAGTTTTATGGAGAGATTAGGTATGGAGTCTAAGAGTCTTCTTAGTCTAGATGTACCTACTAGGTGGAACTCAACCTATATCATGTTAGAAACTGCTGAAAAATTTGAGAAAGTGTTCCTTCAAATGGATTTTGAAGATGATGGTTATTCATCGTACTTTAGGACCAAGGAAGATAGTGGTGGGTTGGGGTCTCCGTGTATGATTGATTTCCAAAATTGTAGGGCATTTGTGACTTTCTTGAGGCTTTTTTATAATGCAACAAAGAAATTTTCTGGTTCTTTGTACGTTACTTCAAATGCCTTCTATGATGAGATCTTTGTTATTCAGGAGAGTATTTCCAATTTAGTTAAATCCCAAAACACTCTCTTGAAAAGCACAGCCACAAACATACAAACTAAATTTGAGAAGTATTGGGGGGAAGGAGAGAAAATTAATCCTCTTTTGTATGTGGCTATGGTTCTTGATCCACGAAAAAAATTGAGGTTTTTGAAGTTTTCATTTTCTAAAATTTATGGGAATGTAGTTGCAGAAGTGATGGTTGATAAGGTGAAAGAGCTTTTGTATAAGTTGTATAATTTTTACACTTCTATTCATTCACCAAATGTGCAAGAACAAAGTGGGAGTGATAGTACAGAATTGGAAAGTGATGCTAGTGATCCATATGTGATGGTTCACTCGCGATATGAACGTTTTTTGCTAGTTGAGCAATCTGTAGGTTGTAGTAATGAGCTTGAGAAGTATTTGGCTGAAAACTGTGATGGTAGAAAAGATGTGCATTTTGAAATATTGGAGTGGTGGAGGGATAATTGTAATAGGTACCCAGTGCTATCTAAAGTTGCTAAGGATGTGCTGGCTGTGCCAGTTTTCACTATTGCATCTGAGGCAGCATTTAGCATTGGAGGTAGAATTGTTGATCCATTTCGAAGTTCTCTTTCTCCTCTAATGATTCAAAACCTTGTATGTGCACCAAATTGGCTTCAAGCCATAGTTCCAATTTCTAATCGCCAGTCAAGGGATGATGTGGAGGCATTGGAGGAGGAGTTACTTGACTTAGGTAATATGTTTAAATTTTGAAACTTAGTCTATTAATTTTATTGAATGTCTCATACTCTTATGTATTCAAGCAAAATTTAATCTGTTATGTTTATTTCCTATTCTTTTTTAGTTTTAAATCAACAACCAACAGCAAATACCAGCTCAAGCAAGGGCTCCACTTTAGGCAAGCGACCCTTAATCAGCATTGATGATTAATCACTGACTTGGTATGATTCTGCCTTTAGCCCCCTACTATTATAAACTTGGTTTCTTTATTAGTTGGTCTTTTATTTGGTACTAATGTATTCTTTGTTGAATATTTTTTTGTCTATTGTAGGAGGATTGTAATCTATTTTGTAAAGAAGGCAGCATTTTGGGAATATTCTGGAAGCATTTTTGGACATATTGCTTTTCTAACTTGTAACAATACTCAACTGTCAATACTTATAGAAAAGAAATCTTAGTTCATAGGTTTTCTTTTCTATTAGTTATAGACTTATAAACTATAGAGTAGTCATTCAATGCTTTGGAAAAGCTAATTTTTTGAAATACCTATGGTATTTGATTGTTGTAACTAATTATATTGCTTGGAACATTGTATAACTACCAAGCTTTCTGCCTTCTGGGTTACTGCCTAAAAAACTTGTAGTAACTGCCTCTATGTTACTAAGTATATTATCTGTTGTGTATTATTTGTTGCTGGAAAGATTATTTGTTGTGGGATGGCAGGTTTTATAGGTGTTGAGCAACTTACTGCTTAACACTTAACAGATTACATATTATTATTATTATATTTTTTGAGCAACAGATTACATATTATTTGTTGTTTATTTTTTTGTGGATAATATGGGAAAACTATGTATTTGGATAGTAGCATCTTGTTTCAGATCACAGGTGATTTAAAAAAAAAAATAAAAAAAGCTTTTTGGTATGTTGTTTTAATCACAGGTGATAAAAGGAATAGGCCTTTTTTGGGCATTTTTGATATGTCCTGATTGAAAGCCCAATAAATTAAGTAAAATGAGGCTTAATTTGAAGTATAGGGAATTCAAAAAATCTGAAATCAATGGGGTTTAGCCGATTGCCAAACCCTGTAATTTGGGCTAAAAAGGCCCAAAAAATGAAATTATCAAAATTTTAACTATGGAAAAAAGTACGGCCCAGTTTAAGGCCCCAACTCGTCAAACCGATGACTCCGACCCGAACAACCGATAACCCAGAATGTCGGATCCGACTCGAATATTCGGTCGAATTCGGTTCTGAAATTCAGTAACCCGATCCAATCGGGTCGAGTTCGGTTTGGGTCCAAAACCGACCCGGCCCAACCCGTGGACAGCCCTAGATGAAGTTTTATGATTGGTGGCTTGAATTATGGTGCATGCATGTAAGCGCACCACATGGGATTATCTCGCATTAGTGTTGGACACACTTTTGGAAGCTCACTTGAGATTACAAGTCCTACTAGGACTGTGTAATATTATCTACGAACAAACCCAAGTAACTTTGGTATTGATCTCTATCTAGTATCCTAGCCGACTTTGCCCAATATAAATATATATGTTATACGGCGATTGTGTGTATCAGTGCCGCAATATTAGAATAGGTTTCTCCATTCTCTGTAATCGTATAGAGTTGTAAGGCGTGACTTTGTTCTAAAGATTTTCAGGTTTTTCTAGTCACATGCTACCTAGACCGTTCATTGAACTGTAAAAAGGAGACCTTCAAGGTTTTTAAGTTTGAACCGAGATTGAACCGGGATCGAACCATGATGATTTCATAATTAGTTTAATAATTATTTAAATATAAATAAATATATTAAATTTGTAAATATTTGCAAAATTTACTAAAAATATCTTAAAAACTGAAACAAAATTTCAATGAAATATTCATGATATTATAAGGTTAACATAAAATAGTACATTATAAGGTTAATAAAAAAATAAAGTACAACATAAATAAGCATAAAAAGAAATTTTATAATAATCCTTTAAGAGAAATCATTTCAATTAACTAAAAACGACTTTTAAAATAAATTCATAAATTGCATAGGTATTATTCTTAAATAAAAAGTTAATTTAGCAATGAAAAAAAAATAGTAATATTTAATATGTTGAGAAAGATGACATAGAAGTTTAGAAACTATAAATCATGTAAATTTAATATAAATTTAATAATACTGCATATTAGCTCCCAAGAAGAGCACTTGGTCCGTTGGTCAAGGCTTGAGTTTTGGTGCTTACAAGTTGAGAAAGCTCAGGTTCGGATCTTCGTAAGTGCATTTTCCTTTAATTTTTCCAAATAAGTTCTATTCCATGAACCGGCCTATGGTTCAAATGGTTTTTCGAGTCCGATCTGGGTTTAAAAACCATGATTTGGGGTTTGGGTTTTGTGAGAGTGTTTTGGTACCACCTTTGTAATCTCTTTCTTTTGTTAGTGAAACTTTCTCTTCGATGCCGCCCGTGAATGTAAGCCAAAAGTCGAACCACGTAAATCTTTGTGTTCCCGTGTGATTGTTTCTTTTGTCTTTCTATTTTTATTTTGCATAAACCCACTGTTATTTGGATACATACACAACAAATAGATATTTACGCTTCTGTTATTCTCAACAAATTGGTATTAAAGCTTCTGCTTTTACAACAAACTAGTATCAAAGCCTTGGGTTCTTTGTTTTGGGTTGAGATTGTTCATTAGATCTATTTGGTTGTGTTCTTATTGGTTCACTGGGTTTTTTGGTATGGCAACAAAGGCTTTGTCGACAGCAGGATTTGAGATCAAAAAATTTAACAGGAAGAATGATTTCAGTTTATGGCGTGTCAAGATGCGTGCTTTATTAGTGCAGCAAGGATTATGGAAAGCACTAAAGGGCAAGAATGCTTTGCCAGCAACACTATCAGATGAGGAAAAAGAAGATCTCTTGGAACAGGCACATAGTGCAATTTTGTTGTCTCTTGGAGATGAGGTTTTGAGAGAGATTGTAGACGAAGAAACAGCTGCAGGATTGTGGCTTAAGTAGGAGAGTCGGTACATGACTAAGTCTCTTACAAATCACTTGTACATGAAGTAGCGGCTATACACCATTCGGATGAAAGAAGGTACACCTGTTTTTGACCATCTTGATGAATTCAATAGAATTGTTCTTGATTTGAAAAATATTGAATGCAAAGTAGAAGATGAGGATCATGCTCTAATTTTGTTATATTCATTGCCTCCTTCTTTTGAGCACTTTGTCGACACCATGTTGTATGGTTCTAGAAGAGATTCTATCTTGATTAATGATGTCAAAGATGCATGAATTCTAAGGAATTGAAGAAGAAGGTTTTTGAAAATTGGGGTAATAATTATGCTGATGATCTTGTTGCTAGGAGTAGATCCAATGAAAATGGGTCTAGTAGTAATATAGAAAAATCTAGTTCAAAATCCAAATATGGTAAGTGTCACTATTGTAAAAAGGAAGGACATTGGAAAAATGAGTGCAGCTACTCGAAGAGAAAAAGGAGAACGATGGTACTTCAAATACTAGTAATGTAGCTAGTGTTGCGGGGGTTAATTCAGTGGGTGACGACATAGGTCTATCAGTATCTATTAGTTGCTCCGGTGACGCTTGGGTCCTTGATTCGGCTTGCTCCTATCATATGACTCCTAGAAGAGATTGGTTTACTACCTTTTAGTTAATTAGTGGTGGTGAAGTTCTGATGGGAAATAATATGATCTGTAAGGTCTTGGGGATAGGAACCGTGAGAATTAAGATGTATGATGGTGTTGTTAGGACTTTGTCTAATGTTTGTCATGTGCCAAATTTGAGGAAAATTCTTCTATCTTTGGGTATATTCGATTCTCAAGGGTACAAATACATCGGTGAAGGTGGAGTTTTGAGAATTAGAAAGGGTGGTTTAGTTTTCATCAAGGAAAATTGGTGAATGGTGTCTATATGCTATAGGGAAACACAATTGTTGGTGCTACAACAATATCTCCATCAACAGATCCAAATTCAAACAATAATTGTTTGTGGCATATGTAATTAGGGCATATGAATAAGGTTGGCATGTCAATATTAAGCAAACAAGATTTGTTCAATGGCCTGAAAATTGAGAAGCTAGACTTTTGTGAACATCGCGTCTTTGGTAAGCAGTGTAGGGTCAAGTTCAATATAGAATTTTTGGTGTATTTTCTAACATACAAGAGTGATGTTTTTGTCACCTTGAAGCAATATAAGACGCTTATTAAGAAGCAGACTTGTAAAAGGATTAAGCGTCTCTCGATAGCTAATGTTTTGGATTATTGCTTAGGTGAATTTGATCAATTCTGCAAGAATGAAGGTATAGTGAGACACTGCACTATTAGAAGAAAACCACAATAGATTGGGGTTGTAGAATGTATAAACAAAACTCTTTTGGAGAGGACTTCTTGTTTGCTCTCAAAATTTGGTTTGTCTAAGGACTTTTAGGCTGAAGCAATAAATATGGCCTGCTATTTGGTAAATAGGTCTCCATCAACTATCATTGAATTTAAGACTCCTTTTGAGGTATAATTTGGTACTCTTGCTGATTATTCTATTTTGAGAGTATTTGGTTGTCCTATTTATGCTCATGCAAATGATGATAAACTTGAGCGGTGGCCAAATAGGTGCATATTCCTAGGCTATGCATTGGGGATAAAAGGTTTGTAGGTTGTGGTGTATGGATTCAGGATCCCCATGGTGAATTATTAGCGAGGATGTGAAATTTGATAAGTCTGCTATTGTTGACCAGTCAAAAGAGAGTATTGGGACAGTCAAAGACCATGGTGTTGGTGAGTAGGTGGAGCTTGAGGTTGAAGCCTTGTGGATTGTTGCTTTGGGTGAAGAAATTGTGTCTCTTCAATATTTGAAAGGTACTGCAAATATTGACTTGGTATATTATAGGGCTTCTACAGAGAGTAGTAGCATTGTTGGATTTGTGAATTCTGATTTTACTGGTGATTTGGATAAGAAGAGATTTTTGACAAATTATGTCTTCACATTATCTAGTTGTGCCATTAGTTGGGAGGCGACGCTATAGTCGACAATTGTTTACTCTTAAATTAGTATATGTTTACCATTATATAAAAAAATGATTAGCAATATATAGAAAACATAAATAAAAATATATTTAATAATTAATAAAGAAACATATCTCGCCGCACCCGTATCCTACTTTTTTAAAAATTACTGTGTCGCCACACCGCACTTGCACCCAATCCCGAATCCGCACCCATGCTTTCTAGCTCACAACTCAACTCAACCAAACTTCCGTTGGTCCAAACCAGGTCCTCCAATATTTATCAACTCCAAATAGGACTCCAAATTTGCTTCTGCTACTGATGTTGCTTAAGGTACTATTTTGTATTCAATTCTTTATAGTGCTATTTGATTAAAATTTGGATGTCATGGAGTCAAACTTAGTTGACTAAAATTTGGTATGTTTGATTCTTCGTTCTTTCTCTAACATAACAAAAGCTGTAAATCTATAGGTATCAAAGTTGCATCAATGAACTTATAGTTGCAGAGCTTTGTAGTTTATGTTCTTTGATGAATGAGTAATTTTTGGGTTTGTTTGATTATTTGATTGCTCTTGTGCTGAGAAGTAATTGTTCTGAACTTTGGGTGAAGGATTACTTTGTCAAGTGAGTTGTAAATTTGTCTTTCTAGACTTGAGCTCTCTATGATATTTGATTGCTTTTAGTTCAGACTTAGAATAGTTTTGATTTTCTTGGCTTTGTTTTGCAGGGAATTATAAAAACAAATACCAATGACCTACATAGAAATCTAAATCAAACTAAACTGTTTTTGCTTCTCTAAGATGTTATAAATTATTAATAAATTACAAATGTAGTAAATCTTAAGTTTTTGTTTGCTTTTATTGTTAGATTAGGTTCATGATCTTCGAGATTGTAGATCAAATTTTTATGTGAAAGGCTATAGTTGTTGAGTTAAATTTTATCAAGGTTGGATAAAGAATTAATATAATCTTAAATAATAAGTCTTGGCATAGTTTCTACTAATTGTATAAAATTGTATAAACATGTAGGGATAATTGTTTTAGACATTCAAGAGTAACAGCTTCAATAGTTTTATTATTCTAATGGACTAGGAAAGTATATTCAATGGTTTTATTTTTATTTAAAAAAAAATTGAATCATATTATTCTTACGTAAAGTAATTTGGAGGATATTACTGGCTTTAAGTCTTCTTATTGTATGCATTTTCTTATGAGACATTTTGGCTATGTCTTTGTATTTAAGATTGAAGTTAAGGTGGGTAGATGAATTGTTTATTAGTGATCTAGGGAGGTGGATGAAAATTGTAAGTGACTAAGATAATTGGCAGATACATCAAAGGATGATTTTGATAAATAAACATAACCAAAAAGTAACCGGAATTAGAAAAAAATTTCAATAACAACATTGTCTATATAAGAGACAGGCAAATCGAAACCATAATACAGAAACCTAAAAGCAGCAGAATATTAATAACTATTGGGGTAGGCGGCAAATGACATTCTGTTTCTCTAAGGGAGAAGAAGGAATGGGAGTTGGCCAAGATGGTAGCACCACGGTTAAGGTATTGGGGGTAGTAAAAAAACCGTGTTCGCAAGGAATATCACAAAAGACTTCGAGGGTTCTACTCTGCAAGTTGCATATGACAACCTCCCATTGAATCAACAAATACACGATATCCCCATCATTGGGATGAAAAGCTAGCACCGAGATATCAAGAGGGATAATCCAAATCCGGTCGTTTATATATTCTGTGAGCGAAGGAGATTTTTCTGAAACCATTTGGCTGAAACACAGCTCGTGCTTCAAACACCATTTGCCTCCTGCTCCACTTCCATTATTTTTATTATCAAAGTCCTTGAGCTCCCAAACGCGTAAACCGGTACGCGCAATACCTGTGAACTGACATGTCCTCAGGCAGCCGTGACACAGTCCAAGGCAATTGATTTCATGGGATGGCTCCAATTCTACAGGCTGCTCAATCACACAACATGTGCTGCAGTTGCTGTTGTTGATGTTGAACGGGTCGAACCCGAGAAGACGGCCACCACGAATGGGCCAAAAAAGCAAACCTTTATAGGGTACAGTGTGAATAGAAGTTAGAGACCATCGAAATTCACCCAGGTTGGGTGGACACAAAACCACGGAGTCGCTCCATTCACCGGTGTCAGACGAGAAAACGTGAATGTTAAATTGGCTTAAGTTGGTGCGTGTGCTAAGAATGAGCACCACCCTGAAACTAGAACTGATTTGTGTATCATTACTGTCGTCATAGCCGCTGATGATCCCAGCCAGTAAAGGTTCAGAAAGAGGAAGTGGACGTGGAGGGAGCTTGAGACATTGCCTAGTTATTGGATTGATGACAGTGTAAACGACTACGTTTTTCAAATAACCAGGCTGCTGCTGCTCCACCACCCACTTGCTACTTTCGATCCATAACAGCAAGTCATTACACGAAGCTCGAATCCAACCACTGTGACGATCGCGTAGATAAGCAGCGACAGGTTTCAATTCACATTCAGACTCAGAATTTGCCGGTGTTATGAGAAGACGTCGCTCGAAGTCGTCGATATCACCGTACTGGTAGAGCAAGGTAAAGGGCTGTGGCTGCTGTAAGTGCCGTGCAACAAAGCGGCGAGCAAAATAAGGAGAAGAGATAAGAGTAAACCAGCGCTTTGATACCCTCTTGCAAGTCAACACAACCGTGCATAATGGCAGTAAAACCAAAATTTCCATCAATACCCAATCCGGAAGGTCGTCCATGGTGCTTGGGCTGCTGCGATTATTCATAAAATGAGAATCTATGGAAGCAAATTCTTCTTCCGAATCCATACAAGGATCCATGACACAATAAACTACTCTTGAATTATCTCTTTTCTGTTTAGGGTTGGCGACAGAGAGAGGTGAGAAACTTTGGAACTGCTTACATATTTATATATGAGAGATGTTACGTCTATAACAATTTTACAATATTTTTACAACAAATCACAGGTGGTTAGTTGTTATTGGTTCAAATTTAAAACTAACACTAAGATTACTTTTTTGCCCCAACAATAACAACCAATAACAACCTGCCACTTAGGATTTGTTGTAAAAATGTTGTAAAAATGTTGTAGACATAGCATTTCTCTTTATGTATAGGGGTCATTCTACCATACCCCAAAAAAAGGAGGATATCTGAGCCGTTAATTTACTATGGTTTTGATCTTGACTGTTGATGTAATTTTAAAGGTTTTTGGTTACGGGTTAAACAGGTTTTTATATATAAACAAAAAATTAAAACATTCATCACGCTATTCAGCCTTTTCTCCTGTCTCACGTTTGCTTCTCTGCCTCTCTACTTCGTTTGCTCATTGCTCTGTTTCCCTCTCTAAACAAAATAAGCCGCTCTCTAGCTTATTCTCTTTCAATCCATATTCAAATCAGTGGCGCACTCATATCCAATACTACTCGGCGGTACTTCTTCTCTTCCATTCTAAATCAGCAGCGCTACCCACAATCTTCAAGTTCTCTTTTTACATATGATTAATGCTGATATGGGTTTATATTATTTCTCTAAACTTTGTGGGTTTATGATATTATTATTTTGTTTGAGTTTCGGATCTTATATATTGTTTTGTTTTGTTTTGTTTGAATTTTTTGGAAAATGTTGCAATTTAGTGAATTTTATTTTTAATTGAAAGGGAGATTGAATTTCGTGAGTTGCACTACCCTTGTTTATGTGAGTTGCCGTGCATGTTTTTAGATATCAATTTATGTTGTTTGATTGGTAAGGATGCTAAGATGCATATATATATATATATATGAAAATGCTCTTAAAACATCCATGATTATTAATAGAAAATAAAACCCATCTCTATTAGCATTTTAAAACAGCCATGATTATTAGTTTTATGGAGGGACAATGCTCTGTCATTATTAAGTGAGGCACTTCATTAATTGGTTTTATTTGGTTTTGAAGTAGACGTGAAATGTATAAATCTTTGTTGGTTGATGCTATCAAATAATTTGAGCTTGTTGTGGGAAGAAAAGTTCCAATGGTTGACCACAACTTAATGGGAGGAAACAGAGAAGTTATAGGGAAAATGGCAGTAATCTTAACCTTTCCTTAACTTCAATGCAATAGGTATGTGGGCTAAAATGGTCCCATGATGACAGGGATCGTGCATCTGGTGGCAATGATAATCAGGTATTCATCACTAACTTTTAGTTGTTTCTTATTCTCTGGAAGCTTTGTGTCTAGTCAATAACTAATCTGATTTCTTGCTGGTGAGCCTAGCTATTGGTCTGGAACCAGCATTCTCAGCAACCAGCTTTGAGACTAACAGAGCACACAGCTGCTGTCAAGGCCATTGCTTGGTCACCCCACCAAAGTGGCCTTCTTGCATCTGGAGGTAGAACAGCTGATAGATGTATTCGCTTCTGGAACACCACAGACGGCCACCAACTGAACAGCGTTGACACGGGGAGCCAGGTAGTTCTTTTCAGTTCTTTACGCATCAGAATACCAGTTGATTTCGTTAAGGGGAAAAAAAAAATTCTACTAGCCTTTGTAAATGCCCATAGGCAACTTATGATTTCTAATAAGGGCCGGGAGGGGAAGTGGGTGCTATTGCCAATTCAAACAACATATGATCCTGTCGTGGAAATTTGTTCTTGAATAAATGCACGTGCTGAAGGAATACTTATATAGAGTTTGCTGCTTAACATGCAGGTTTGCAATCTTGCATTGAGTAAAAATGTGAATAAAATAGAAAGCACTCATGGGTATTCCCAGAATCAAATTATGGTGTGGAAGTATCCATCAATGACAAAGGTATTAGCTTTTTAGTCATAACATTTTCATTTTCATCATAATCTGTCAGCAAACCTTCGTCTAAAGTAAATAACCTTTCAAATTATAGACAACTAGACTTGTCTGGTTTTTTTTATTATTATTGAAACTGTTGGATTGATTGATAGGTTGCAACTCTAATGGGACATAGTACGCGAGTGCTTTACCTTGCAATGTCACCCGATGGTCAGGTACTTCATCATTTCCTTTAAAGCATTTTTCATAGCATGTGAACCTGATTGGCAGCACAGGAGTAACACCAAACATAGATGCAAATATATATTGTATTGCATATAGAAATGTTTTAATTTGAACTCAATTGCCTCTTGCAGACTATAGTTACTGGTGCAGGTGATGAAACCCTCTGGTTTTGGAATGTCTTCCCATCCATGAAAACACCAGTAAGCATGACCATTGCAGACCATATTTGATATTTGATAATAATCAAACTGCACTTTGCTATCTCTTTCTAATTCACTTCTCTTGCTTCCTATTGTGTTTTCAGACACCAGTGAGAGACACAGGTCCTTTGTCTCTTGGGCGAATCCAAATTTGATGATATTCTTTGCACACGTGAATATGTTTTGGTCTTTGGACTCTTGGGCGAACCCAAATTTGATGATATTCTTTGCACACGTGAATATGTTTTGGTTATGAAGATGGAAAGGAAAGGGCTAGTTTATACTGTATATGAAACTGTAATTTATTTGTAAGCAGCTGAGATGTGCTGAGAGATTGGCAATGATGTATTCTATTCTATTTATTTATTTTCCCCTTCTGCTATAAAGTTTTGAATCTGTAAAGTGTTTCCTCGTTTATAAAGACATCAATAACACTAGATAATTTGTACTCTCTCTCTATCTCTCTCTAGCCTAATGTTATTGTATATGTGATACTCATAGAAGCACTAATAAAAGGTTTGAACGACTGCACATAACAAGAAGAAACGTTTCTTGAACAGGTCACAATGACTTGTTTATCATTTAATGAAATTTCAGTTTCCAACTTGAAAATACAAACACCAGGCTTACTACATCCTAGAGTACACAGCAAGTAAAAATAAAATTACAATGATCTTCATCCCGATTTCTGGTGGCCTGAGTCTGGCACAAGAAGCCAATTATATGGAACAAATTATCTTTGTCCTTGCTGCAACCCTTGACATATCAGATAAATCTCTCTGGATGAAGATCTTGTGGCTTTTGGCCTCAACCATGGTGCTTTTCTAAACAGTGGTTTGCATATCTGGCTGATTTCTGTGAAGGCAAAAGCCAGAAAGAAAGCAAGAATTATATCTAAACCCGTCAGCTGGAAAAGAACTAGATAGAGTAGATACTGCATTTATAAAATACAATCCAACCTTTTACATATTCACTCTCTAAAAGCTGTATGACAAGATGGCCCCCTGTTAGCAGAACACCCTCATTCTCTAAATCAGAGGCTGAACCGTCCATCTCTTTTTCCTTCTGAACATTATCATCCAGAGTATGTAATGAAGCTCTACCAACAGCCAAATCAAATGCTTGCATTCCCAACTCAACTGATAAAGCTGCATCCCTAGTCGTGATTCCAGAAACCAAGGGACACATATCCGAGAGAACCACAGAAAACCCTTCCTGCTGCACAGTAGGAAAAGAAAATCATATCTGTATCCGTACACTAGTGAAAGAGAGAGACCCCCAAAATGGTTTGCCTTGAGAGAAACTAAGATCTATCAAGTTATAAAGATCCCAGTCTATCCAAATCTTAAGATAAGATGAACACTCTCATCTCTTAAGTGTTTTTGTTTCAAAGGTTCAAACATAATAAGGCAAACAAGGTTAAGGGCCAACCTGTATTTAGACAAGAAGCAGAAAAAAACCTAGCATACATTGTGTCAAGGAATCAGCAACTAGACCACGCTGCAAAGTAATCAAGCTTTCAAATATAGTGAACCCAAGGTGATGAACCATTGGATTAATTAAACCATTCTGCTTTGGGTAAATAAAGATTGAGTTTACAAAGAAATCATCTATAGAAAGCAACATCCATTGCCATCTTTATCTACTAGCCCTTTGATGGGAAACATAAGGATCCAATAGATTATAGAGACTAATAAAAACAAGAGCAAATGCAGGGAGGGATGGTTTCAAACAAGGGACATCGAAAAGGTTGAACCAGGAAGCAAGTAATGAATCTAAGTAACACCCTCCACAATAAAGCTAGGACCACAGGATCGGCTGTTTTTGCCTTTTCCAATTGCTCCCTGCTGCAAATTCCATAATCAATTAAAAGTTAGAGAACCTTACACAAGGAATCAACACAATCCAATCAAAGTAGAGCAAATTTGACTCACGTGTAAATATGTTCTCGCTTATCAGAAGCATGGTCCAACAAGGTCTTACGTGCCCATTCCCATGCTCCTTGCAGTGAATCATAATGATGCTGGTAGAAGCAGAAGTTATCGGCAAGTTCTCTGCGCATAATCAACTCCTCCAAGAATGTATCAACTGCCTTCAGAATAACAGGTAGAAGATAGATCAAGCTATCATTGATGCCATTAACCACTGAACAAAAAGAAATAAATAAGAAAATTCAAATGTGACAGTAAACTACAATCAATTGTGGATGCCAAGAACAAGTTCAAAAATAAGAATTTTTAAAAAGCATACTTATTTTTCCTGACCCTGATTCCATAAAAATATATAAGAGATAAACTAACCTGAGGAAAAAGTTTCCTGACCCTACGATCCTCCAAAGCACACCGCTGCGCAGATATTTGCCCAAAGTGCAAGTATGGAGAGAGACCAGAAAGCCCTCTAGGTTTTAATGGGTTATTCCTATCTGCTGAATAACCTTTCAACCTTTGCAACAGACTAATAGTACAAATAACGACAACAGTAATAACAACAAGAGCTGTAAAAGTTCAGAAGCCTAAGGGTACATGTCTCATTTAACTATTCAAACACAAAGGCATTTATTGAGTGCCAAAATTAACAGGATCAAGCTTTGAAGCACAGTTACCATATACATTATCAGGGTAGAATCCTGTTAAAGACACATGTTGGATATGTGCAAAATACACATATTTATAGAGAGAGAGAGAGAGAGAGAGAGAGCTGAAATTACGGTATGATTTGCTGCTATGAATTTAACAGTATCCAACTTCAAAAGCAGCTTCCCAGTCATGTACCTGCAACCCAAAAAAATTCCAGTGGTCAACCAATTAATTGCAATTGAAAAGCCAAATAAAAAATTCATTTTCTCAATCAAAAATATTTTGCTCCAAATGTTTCATCCAAGTATAGAAGACTATAAGTAATAAATTTACCCAGATACTCAAATAATGATCCCTATATAGATATAAAACTAACAGTACTAGTCCTGGAATACACAATTAGAATATAAAAATACACTGTCCAAAATGCTCAAGGGGGTAAAACTCGCCTCAAAATAGCCAGAGCCCAATTACATGACATATCTAAACAACCAACAGCAAAAAAAAATTTGTATGAAAGAATGAAAACACAAACCTATTAAACCCCTTGACTGATATATCCAAACCTATTAACACTACACTGTAACAGCATACCTTAGGAATGTGCTTGAAAGTGGGTTTTGCTAAAACAGCTGCTAAATAAACAAGAATATGAAAAAACATTAGAGCCATAGTCTTATATTGGAGGTTGTGAAGTAAGTCAGTCATCAAATCTAGTGCTCCAGGTATATAAGCACTAGCTGAAATGAAAAACAGAAAACATTAGACAAAGTCTCTCTCACTCTGAGTCTGCGAGATGGGTCTTGTCGCTCTCGCGTGGTGGCGGCGTCACGGCGTGGGCAGCAGCAAGATTTCAAGCTCTCACCTCGCGTTTTGGCAGCTTCACTCACGGCGTGGGCAGCGGCAAAGCCTCTCTCACTCTGAGTCTCTCGCCAAAAGGAAAACAAAAACAAAACAAGATTAATACCAATTCAACACTACAAAAGCCGAATGGCAAAAAACCCAGATGAAAAACTAAAGAATAAGGATGAGATATAATAAGATTTTAGTGACGAGAAACGGTGGAGATTTCGAACAAAATGGCAGAGAGAGAGAGAAAAATCGGTGGCTGTTATCACTTATCACCGACATTGGAGGAAAAAGGATTTGGGATGAACTAAAAAAGATTTGGGATGAGCTAGGATTTTTCTGGGCATAGGATTTTGTGGGCTTTTCAGCGACCGAAAATTGAAAATTCAAAAAAATAAAATTGCAAGCGTGAAGGATTCGATTCAGAGTTGCTCGGCAAAAAATATACCAAATTGCCACCATGCTGATTCGAACAAAGTATAGAGATAAAAATTAAACTTTTAACGGCCAATTATGTACAAATTATACGTTTCAATATTTTATAGAAACAAATACCAAATAGCTTTAGAATAACGAATTTGTATAAATTTTACAAAACCTTGAGAAAGAGAGAGAGATAAGTGCTTTGTGGCATCGATAAGTTTTCAACAACTAAAACATTTCATTGCTATTAGGGCTCTCTCAGACTTAGCTAGTGGAGGCTTTACTGACTCAAATGAGGCTCACACTTATCATTGTGGTCGATATGCTAAACTCTCAATGAAAAAATTATTTTGATAATTTTTTAAAAAAGGATTGGGTTGTTCGTTTTTGGTAAAATCGGTCAATTGTGCTTAATTGTTTTTTGTTTTTCTATTGGTAATTTTTGTTATTGTGGAAATTTTTTGGGATGTTTATTTTGTTTTAAATAGGTCTAAATATAATAATAATTTAATGAAACAAAACTACATAGACACTTTAGTTGGGGTGGTTATACTCATGTCGGACACAATCATTTGACACCTTCGCACACATGGATCTAATGAAAATGCCTAAAAAATATAAAACCAGGTGTAATAGCCTTGATTGATGACTATTTCACACTGGATTTGTAGTTTCAATTTAAGTGTTTACTGAAAATTTTAAAATTGTCAACAATCTTTGTATTGGATTTTTTACATAACTTACTAATTGTATAGTCACCCTATTTCCAACCCTAGACACCACAATAAACACACAACTGTGATTAAGTTGGAGATGTTGCATAAGAACAACTAGAGAGCACATAAGGTTATACATCTTCGGTTTTATAGTATATATTGATGATGCATAGAAAATCAGTAGGCTGAATGCTTCAGGCTTCAATGAGCTTGAGATTGCTTGAAAGGCCTGAAAAGAAAAAAGCACAAGATCAAAGGTGACTGGGGTGAACTGGCCAAGAACCCTCCGATGCTTAAGTTAGTTTTCTCTTTTGAACTCAGGAATTCCAACTCTATAAGTGGTGAAAAACTTACTTTGATTTCATATGGCTAAGTCCTTTTATAGTGAGCTTTGGAGTGGTTACTGGTTTAGTAACTTCCTCAACGTGGATGGAAGTTAGAAGGTTCAGACTTAACTTCTACAACTGCCATCAGAAGTTAAGAACTTAGTGGGAAGTTAGAGCGATGAATAAGAATTTTGCTCCTACTTCAGAATAGTAGAACGTGGTTTGAATCATATGCTTTTGGATATAAATTTACTTCGAAAATTTCTAAGCGTTTGGCGGTCGTCTAGGTGACTCCATGTTGGACGACCTTCTTGCATTTGGATGACCTTTTTGGTCTTGAACGACACTATGGACGAATTGGAGATAGTCTAATTCTTGGTTCACCATCATATATAAAAAATAAAAATATAAACATCAAGAAAATGACCTCAACTATGTTATTTTATAAGGAGGTATGCCCCTGAATGTGATGGAAGCTACCAAGGGAGATACGTAGGAAGTTAATTAGTACATTCAAATATTTGTGGAAGAAACCAAGATAATTCCAGGTGATTTTTTTTTTTTTTTTTTTTTTTTTTTTTTTTTTTTTTTTTTTTTTTTTGTGAACAAGAGTAATTGTTGTGGTTGGGCTAATTTCGTGGGATGCTTTTTTTTTTTTTTTGGTTTTCGATTTTAGATCTAAATTTTTTAATAACTTTTAAAAAAATTACTATTGTGATGAGCGGTTATTAGTAAGTAACAAAGTGACCTCAATGATAAGCCTAAATGTAAAATTATGGTCAGATGTGATATTGGTAGTGCTTATTGTGACGATTGAATTGTCAATTGTAAGGAAAAAAAAAAAGGTACCATTGAATGTGACAAAAGTACGGTCAGAAATAATGTTGGTAATGCCTAATATAATAATGGATTGATCAAATTTGAGAATAAAAAAATAAGATACCACTGAATGTGACAAAAATAGAGTCAGATGTGATGTTGGTACTACTTAATGTGACAATGGAACTATCAAATGTGAGAAAAAAGTAAGGAAACCACCAAATGTGAGAAAAGAACTGTCACATGTGATGTTGGAACTGCATAACGTGAGGATGGAATCGTCAAATATGAGGGAAAAAAGTAAGGGAACCACCAAATGTGAGAAAAGAACTGTCACATGTGATATTGGAACTGCACAATGTGAGGATGGAACCGTTAAGTGTGAGAAAAAAGCAAGGGAACCACCCAATGTGACAAAAAAACTGTCATATGTGATGTTCGAATCGCACAATGTGAGGATGAAACCGTCAAATATGAGAAAAAAAAGTAAGGGAACCACCAAATGTGAGAAAAAACCTGTTACATATGATGTTGGAACTGTACAATGTAAGGATGAAACCATCAAGTGTGAGAAAAAAGTAAGAGAACCTCCAAATGTGACAAAAGAACTATCACATGTGATGTTGGAACCGTACAATGTGAGGATGAAACCGTCAAATGTGAGAAAAAAAAAAGTAAGGGAACCACCAAATGTGAGAAAAAAAGTGTCACATGTGATGTTGGAATTGCATAATGTAAGGATTGAATCGTCAAGTGTGAGAAAAAAGTAAGAAAATCACCCAATGTTAAAAGAACTGTCATATGTGATTTGGAATCGCACAATGTGAGGATAGAATCGTAAAATGTGAGAAAAAAAAAAATAAGGAAACCACAAAATGTGAGAAAAAAATGGTCACATGTGATGTTGGAACTGCACAATGTAAGGATAGAACAGTCAAATGTGAGAAAAAAGTAAGGGAACCACCAAATGTGAGAAAAGAACTATCACATGTGATGTTAGAATTGCATAATGTGAGGATGAAACCGTCAAATGTGAGAAAAAAAGTAGGGGAACCACCAAATGTGAGAAAAGAACTGTCACATGTGATGTTGGAACTGCACAATGTGAGGATAGAACCATCAAATGTGAGAAAAAAGTAACTTGGTGTAGCAAGTTATCTACTAATTGGTACTGTGCCCCCCTTTTTTTGGGGGTACCGTAGAATTACTCCTACAATGACATATCTTTGTAGAAAATTCTAGGAAGTGTGAGCTACAAGACTTTGAAATTTTAATTGCTCTCGTCATATGATGGCAATTCAAATTAGATATATCTATTTTTTATTTTTTAAATTAATTATTCACGTTTCATCAAGAATTGAGCCCACCACATGTTCTAGTAGGAAAAGTGGGCACAATTCTTTAAACTTCAACTACTGCATTACATCCTCGCCAAGGTGTGAGGGAAAAGATTATTTATTTAACCACGTTGAATAATTTTGAGGCTTAGGCTGCGTTTGGTTTGATTTAAATCGAATTTCAAGTGTAAAATAAATGTAGAGGAAAATGAATTCCCGTAAAGAAAATGAAATCTTGGTGTTTGGTTCTACAATGGAAAATAGTCCAAAAAACGATTTTCAGTGTTTGATAACATTTTGAAAATGCTATTTTCCTACAAATGCTTCACATTTTCTCAGCCATTTTCTAAGCTTCCCAACAAATTTTATACCAGAAAATTTCAAAATATACACTTAACATAACCAAACAAATTTTATAACAAATTTTATTCACAATATATACATAATATACTTGGTGAGAGGAGGAAGAAAGAGCGAGAGATAGATCGAGAAAGAGAGAGATCGGTATCAACAGAGGACGGCGGCGGCCAGATCGGGAAAGAGAGAGATCAGTACTAACGGAGGACAGTGGCAGCTAGATCGGGTGGGTGTGGGTTCATCGAAATGGGGATTGGGTTATGTGGGTAGATGGGTAGCTTGGATGTGGATTGGAGCTCATAGAGGAGGGTAGCTTGGATGATGGTGGGGGTGGTGATGGCGGTGGTGGATTGGAGACATGTAGTGGTGGAGCATGGTGGTGAGGTTGAGTGGGTGCGATCTCGCCGATGCTGGGGTGCGATCTCAGTGGTGCTTCAGGTGGCGCGATCTTGGCGGCGCTGGGGTGTGACTTGCCAGTGTTGGGGTGCGACTCCTCGGTGCTTTTGGTGCGATGGGTAGCTTGCTGTTTCTCTCTCTCTTCTATTTTCCTGGGGTGGAAATCCTTTGAAGGTAAAATACAACTTGAATTGGTTTTACGGGCCAAGAGGGATATTTTACGGTCAACGCGGAAATTGATTTCCGTTTGACCCAATTTTCTATGCTAACCAAACACATAGAGGGGTGTACAATGATTTCCTGAAACCCTTTTCAGCCAAAACAAATGCACCCTTAGACTACAAACCTTTCTTTTGGTGGTCTGGGTTGCTAGTATGTGATGTTATGCAACAACACATTACAATGAGTATATTCAATAGTGGTTCAAGATTGATTTGCTCGAAAGAAAAAAAAAAAAAAACTTATAATAATTATACACTAGTAGGCAGTAGCAGTGCGTCATTTAAAGTTTAAAAAGTTCAGAATTTTCTGCTAGTGAACAAATTAAATGTAAATCTATCAAGTGCGCATTCTTGAAATGTTGTAACTAATTTGAAAATTCAGGCGTGTATAGATGCGTACACATCTATAAGTCCGGTCTAATTCAGTTATTTTATGAGAATTATGGTCAAAATCTTCAATTCTTTGTCATAAATTTTAAAAGATGCAAAAAATCATTGTGTTTCAAGAGGCAACTACTGACTCTACTGAACAATACATGTCTACTTTAATGACAACATTTTCAGCTTTGTTTTATTATTGTACCGTGTTTACTCACACCTAAAAGAGCTGGAAAATGTTTTCCGTTTTTGAGTTTCCTCACCCCCTTCATTTCTTTGTGTCACCGCCTTTCGCTACTTCTTTGTGTCAAGGCCGTTCACCCCAATACCACCAGATTATCATCTTTGCAACCATTACTGCCATAGTTGTTACTACCAATACACCATTGTTGTTACTAGTGCCACACCTAGGGGTGTGCAAAAAACTGATGAACTGAAAAAATCGGCCGAAACTGACTGAACCGAGTTCAATTTTTCGGTTCGGTTTTGGTTTGGTTCAGTTTTGGTGCTGGATTTTTTCACCCAAAACTAACCGAACCGAACCGATTTATATATATGTATATATTTATGTAATTTTAAGAAGTAAATGATTGGTAGCTTAGTGGTATGGGTTTTTGCTATTTAATGTTTTAAAACCTATTTAATGATTTAAAACCCTAATAGTAGCATGATATAAATACCCTCGTATTCTTTTCTTTTCTTTTCTTCAGCCATCCCCGTCCCCAAATTTCTGTGTATCTCTACCCTTCATGCTTCGCGCCTCCTCATTCTTTTTTTTTTTTTTTTTTTTTTCTTTCTTTGAGCCCATGGACCATGGCCATGCCTCTCTCTTCTCTCTGAGTCACATATCTCTGTTCTTTATTGAAAAATCACTACAGAGACATGGTGGTAGGCTCAAGCATGGTGTTAGGCTCCTGCTATGGTGCAACAATGGTAAAGTTCTGTCTAGACCCTTTTGCTAATTCAAAATATTTTCAATTTTATATTGGAATCTATGTGTAAATTGTTGAACAAATATTGTTGGAAGTTTTTCTTTCTCTGTCGTTCTGATTTGTTTAACAACTCTCTCTTTGTTGCTCTATTGCTTTGTTTTTTATATGTGATTAAAGTTAGGGACTTAGGATTTTGAAAATCTCAATAACCCTCTCTTTGGAAAACCAAAAACCGACCGAAACTGATCGAAACCGAAATACACCGAAACCGATTGGTTTCCAACCATTTGGGTCGGTTTCGGTTGGCCATACTCATGAAAACCGACTCGAACCGTACTGAGCACACCCCTAGCCACACCACCTTTTGCGATCTCATTCAAAGATGGACCCAGAATTTTAAGCTAGTGGGGGCCGAGTATAAAGAAAAAAAAAAATTCTCCAAATAGGCAACCATATAGTATTAAAAAATTATAAATACTTAAAATTTTTGTTTCTAAATATATTAAAATGTAATCATTTACTAACAAAGACAAACAAAAACAAAATAATTTTTATTTATTTATTTTTAAAATACTAGGCTGGTTAATAATTTTTTTTTTTTTTTTGTTGAAGTTAGAACATTCACATTGGTGGTGCTAAATTTTTTAGCTTTCAACACCTCAAAAAGTTACTTTATCTATTTTAGTACCTCACTTTATAATACACCCAATATCAAATGTTCTATTTTTTTTTATCACATCATTTAAAATAATATAAACAACTTATTAAAATAATAAAAGAATTAAGAGAATTTGAGTTTTTTAATTGAAGGAAGAGATATAATCTTAATAAAATATTTTATTTTATTTTTAACAACTTGCTATAATCAACTGATATTTATATCAGTTTACTATAATTGTAAAAATTTAGCCTTAACTTCTTCAATAACACATGATTTTTTGGTTCTTTTGTGGTATTTTTTTTTTGCTAAGAGGATAGTACTATAAATACAACTAAAGATATACATTAAATATTTTATAATCCAATGTGTACTACATAAAAGATACTTATTAAACTTAAACAAACTTGAGTCGAGATTGACAAAAAGATTCAATATCCTTAATTTATCTTTAATCAACTATCACTTTTATAAGGATGAAGCAAAAAAAAAAAAAAAAAAAAAAAAATCATTTTGATTTTCCCTTTATTTTTACTATAATTGTTAGGATAATTATGTTTTCATTATAATTTTATGAATTATAATAATAGAGTTGATTGGTGGTATGACTTGGTCCACAAACACCTTTAAAGAAGAGGAAAGGTAGCTAGAGGTCCATCAATGGTGTGCCGACGAGAGACTCTTGAATGCTTAAGTTAACAAAAGTCTCTTTTAAGATGAAAAGTTTTCTAAAGATGTTTTCAATAGAGTAATGTCGTACCTTTCCTAATGAGTAATGACCTTCTCTTTTATGCTTGTCTAAAGAGTAGATGGCTCTGCCATTTGAGGATGTCATTTGAAATTAGAATCATCACACCCCTTACGAGTTTTTAATAATTTAATTAGACAAAAGTAAAGTTAGAAAACTGAAACTTAGAGGGAGTAATTAAAATTCTAACATTTGCATTACTATGTAAAAGGAGAAAAATAATAATATAAGAAGATCATGAGGTTGATTTTTTTCAAAAGTAATTTGGTCATTCTTTTACCATCAAAGATACACAATTAATTATATATACCTTATAGTTTCTCAAAAAAAAAAAAAAAATTATATATACCTTATATTCCCTTATATATATGTATTGCCTCGGTTTAAATTTTTTTTTTTCCAACTTAAAAATCTAACATTCTAAGAAAATTCTAAACAAAATATCATTTAATACTAGTGCTTCTAAATAAATTTTTTTTGAGCTTTTAATACTCCATTCCATAATTTTAACTCAAATAAAACAAAAGAAAAGGTACTATTGACTTTGTCAATTAAAAACAGTTAGCAAGTAAAATAAAAGAAGCAGAGTAAGTGAACACATACATATTTTTTTTTTTTGAAGAGAACACATACATATTGAAAGATATAGATATTTAATGTACAAGCCTTGTATTTTAGTGATATCATTTAATCCTTTTATAAGGAGAATCAGAGTTCAAACAAACTTCTTGTTTTCTTACTTATTAAACAGTACGATATTCATAATCAATTAATAATATCTGATCTGGAAAATTTAGAAATAAAAAAAAATAATGCGCATCTAAACAAATAATCAATTAATAATATCTGATCCGGAAAATTTAGAAATAAAACAAAATAATGCGCATCTAAACAATGTAAGAAATACATTTATTCTCACACTCAAATTTATACAATATTTAAGTATTAACTTATAATTAATGCATAAATTAACATAACATGATCAGGTATGTGTGATAGACCATAAAGACACCAGTTCACATGCCATATATATAGATCATGGTAGGGCAAAGCTTTAGGCCAAGTATATGTTCGATTGATCACTTAGTCCACCAATAAAAAAAGTCCCTCCTCCTGTATTACGGCCTCAGCTGATGGAGGACACCCAGGAACATATATGTCAACCGGGACAATCCTGTCACAGCCTCGAACAACGGAGTATGAGTAGTGGTAATAGCCACCCCCATTTGCACAGCTTCCCATAGAGATGACCCAAAGTGGCTCTGGCATTTGATCATAGATCCTGCAAAAATTATGGCAAATTACTTAAGGTTCGGTTAATGGGTGCCCTTAGTGCATCTGTTAATAAACTATTTTAGTAAAATTTTAATACTATTTTCATGCGAAATATAAAAAAATCTTTAAAAAATTAATTGTGTTTTTATTTTCCTATAATAGATTTCTAAGAAATATAAAAAACTCTTAAAGAAATTAATTGCTTTTATTTATTTATTATTTCCCTATAAATTATTTCTAAAAATATTTCCTAAATAAATTCTCTATTAAGGCATTCATTAACTTTTCCCTTATATTAATACCAGATGGGAAGTGTGCAGTTTGCATAGTATAGAAATCAATTCTGAATGTTATGGGGGATATATAGAACTAGACAAAAGATCACTAATGTTGGGGGACATTGCCATGTGTAATGATAAAGTCTTGGAATGGTCATTGAGTTTTGGTTCAAATATGTGATTCCTTGTAAGAGTAAGATCAATGTTTTCAATACCTTACTGTACCGGTTGGTATGACTAGTATTTGTCGTACTTATATATAAAAAGATAAAATCATGGGCAGTTAAACACAAGTTTTTGAGTTCGATTCTTGAGATGGTCTAAATATTAGGGTATAGAACCATATATAATTCATCATTCTTAATCTCCCAATTAAATGAGACCACATTATGTAATGACCTTTGGACAAAAGACCAATACGATGCCCCAAACAAAATGAATCACAATTTCATCTAATAACAAAACTATCCCTTAAAAAAAAAAAAAAAAAACAAAACAAAACAAAACAGAACAAAGAACAAAATGATCTATATCATCAAAACCTACTTCCGAAGTGCTGGAGCCATCTTATTAGTGAGAGTGCCAGCCACAACCATAACATCGGCTTGTCATGGGCTGGGCCTAAAGATGATGCCATATCTGTCCAGATCGTGCCTGCCGGCCCCGGCGTGTATCATCTCAACTGCACAACAGGCCAGCCCAAAAGTCACAGGCCACATGGACCCTGTTCGGGCCCAATTCATGAGTGAATCAACCTTTGATATTGCGTACTCTGCCACCTTGTTCAAGCCTGTATTGACCGGAAGAGGAGTTGAGCTTCTATGGTTTGGAGGAGCCGATGAGTGAAACTGAGTCTGAGAGGAGGACATGTGTGATAAAGGGGTTGTGTTAAGCAAGGTGGAACTTTGGGATGAGAGCAAGGCTAGCTTTGAAGCTGTATGTCTTGGTATAAGAGCAGCCATTTGATCATTACACCAACTTAGAGAGAGCTTATATTTTTTATGAGAGAAAGAACTTGAGGCTTTGGGAGAGAGAGAGTTTTAAATATTTATAGTTGAGGGATAGAAAGAGAGAATCCAAGTTTTATTTTTGAGTGAGAGAGAAGGTTTGTTTGTGTCAATATTTTTTTTTAAGGATAAACGGCATAATTTTATTTAAAGAAAAGAATAAGTCTATAAAAAAAAGAGTGAAAAAACTTGTTACGATATAGAGGAGACTCTTCCAACCAAAACCAACTGAAACAACGTCTCAAACTAACAGGGCCAGCTCTAGATTAGCTACAAAACTCTCTCTTCCCCAAACTAATTAACAAGATTTTATCTTGGAGAGAGAGAGAGAGAGAGAGAGAGAGATTTTTTTTTTTGTTTTTGTTTTTTTTGTTTTAACAACTCATCAGTGTATAAAATACTATTTTGATTCCTATATTTTGGGATTACGATTAATTTTGTTCTTACACTTTAGTAGCGGTCAATTATGCCTCTACTGTCAACTTACTAACAAAATTTGACTGCAAATTGTAAATAATGTAGACCAAACTAACTGCTATCAAAATAACATGACCAAATTAAAAGTAATCCCAACATGTAGAGGGACTAAAATGGTATTTTTGTCTATATCTAACGGACATGCTAATAATATCATTGGTTAAACTTGAACATATTAAAAAAAAAAATGAAAAATACGTGCAAAATATAAATATTGTGTATACGGAATGTGCATTAAAAATGGTGTAAGAATATTTTCTTGAAAAAGACATATAGAACCAAGGAGCTACCGTATCCAAAGGAATTATCCACCATATTCACACTGTTGGATTTTGGTGGGATTCCAAAGTTGTGTTATTTTCTAATGTATGAGTATTTCCTCATTGATGTAGACTATGGAAGTTCGGAGGAATATAATCATATTTCAAGTTTCTTTTTTCTTTTTCTTTTTTTTTCAGACATAATTAGATTTATTATGTGTAAATGCACAAAAACTTATGCATGAAATTTATTATATATATATATATATATAGATAGATAGATAGAAGTAGGTTATGATGACAAAAATTTTATTCTCATACTTGTAGACTATAAAAATGTTCCACATTTTTTTCCCTTGATAATTGTCGATATAAGAGGTTACAAAGGAACTGAGGTGTCACTTGGCCTAAAGCCGTTGGCAAACCAACCAAATCTTTTATTGGTGCTTATTATTTCTTAAGATGCTACAAAGAAAAAATTCCATGCGAAACACAGCTTACAAAGTTCCAATAAGATTTATTATTCTTCTAATATGTTGTTTACAATATCCTCCCACTTGAGTGTATACTCCACAAGTGTGAGATCTACTCCCATGTGAGAGAATGTTATATATGCAACATGTCACACATATATAATAACAAATCTGCATCTAATTAAAAGAGGCCATTAAGGGACAAGTTCATATGCTACATATATAGATCATGGAAGGGCTAAGCTTCCATCCAAGTAAATGTTTGATTTATCACTGTTGATGCCCAATTTTGACAAAAGGGCATAATAGCAAAAGAAGCCCAACAATATGAAAAAGGTGGAGAAAGAAAGCAGTAGAGTAAGGACCATTGGCCAGAATAGTAGGAATGATGGTCCACAAGCCCACAAAATAATAAATGGTCTCAAAGAAAGCAAACAGACTGGGGAAGCCCCAAAGAGTGAAGTAGTAAGCCCATGAGAATATCATGAGAAAAGGAAAGAAAGCAAAACGGGTTGGAGGAGCCCAAAGAAGGGAATTAGTTAATGGGATTGGTTTGAAGGTCAATAAACCCAAAGGCAAAGGATGTGGTAATTATGCCAGGGAAGCCCAAAGAATTTAGCAAAAGCTCATGGGAATGAAAGAGGTAGGACAGAACGGAATGGGCCAAGGATACCCGAAAAATGAAACGGGCCGAGGATGCCCAAAGAACGAAGTGGGCCAAGGAAGCCTAAGGTGTTAAATGGACTAGCCTAGCAGGAATGCTGGGTAGTGAAGACTAAAAGAAGGAATACTATGTGAAATTGGTATGGTAGGTGTTACAGCCCGTAAGCCCAGAAGTAATAACAAGACAAAAAAGGGGTGAATAATACTATAACAGGAACAATGCAGTGGCATGGTAATAGCACTAGCTAGCTCACGAACAAAGGATAAAAAGAGAATGCGAGTTGAGTTAAAGAAAAGAAAGTGCACACAGAAGCAATGCCCAGCCCTGAAAAGAAATGGGATGCAGAGAATGAAGATCCAAGAACTCATTCATGATGCAAGAGTTAAACAAATGCCAGAGCGTGTAGCAGGATCAGACAAGCTTGAAGGCAATCGCAAAAACGTGAGAGAGAGAAAAGTAATGGACTTATATGGAAGTGGGGCATGCACACAAGGCTTAGGCACCACTTACCTGTACCCAGCCAACATAAGGGAGGTGGGCCACGGGTCAGAAGTAAGAGAGAGTGTGGTCTTGCGGTAGGGAGAAATGGGGAGTCTATTTTGGGATTCTCGCTCAAGCTCTTTTGGGGGAAATGTCTTGTTGGGATGGCATCTCATCCAAAATAGGTAAACATGAGTTGAAGCCACTAGATGCATGCTATAGGGGTTGGTAAGGGAGAGGATTAACCCTTATCTAGATGGGAATGCCAAGGGGGAGTAAAAACAAAACAAAACCACTTTTGTCTATGAATGAGGCGTGACACAACCAACACAATATAGTGGTGGTGGCTGGGTAGCTGACAGACTAGTGGGCAGTCCTAGAAGGACACTCACAATAGGCCAAAAGCCGTTAAGGGGTAAAAATGGCAAATCCAATCACGACAAGCAGTATAAAAAGGCATAGACGTGCACAGTGAAGAGGGGAGAAGGAAGGGGAGAGTGAAAAGGAAAAAGGAAAGAAAACATTGAAAACAAGTATAAGAAAAGAAAGAAAACAGAAAATCAAGAGTAATGAAAAAAAAATGAGTGATTGGAGTAAAAGCATGCATCAATAGGTCACCGACTTCTCTCCTTCTCAATAGCCCACTTTCTAATGAGCCAAGAATTTGATATTAAGTCATCTGGGTTTGTTTTTTCCAAACTGAGTAACTTCTACAATAGGATTCCCTTTAAGGTTACCCACATTAGAGACTGGTTCCCCTTTTGGGCTTGAAGTTACTAAAAGGTCAAGTTCATTCCTCTAGCAAACTACTCCTCTTTTTCTTACCATGGTTGATTAATGATTAATATAACACTTTGTTATTAACCTATTCTTGTCTTAATCATGTTCTAATACTTCTTTCTTTGTGGAACTGTTCACGTATTATTATTAATAGAAAGTATTTTAGTTAAATATGCTTTAGTTATCCTACTGTATTGTATCCTTCTGCTATGACACTTGTAACAATTAAACCTACCTTGAGCGCGTGAACACACTCAAGATTCTTGCCAGAACGTGTCAACATAAGAAGGGCCCAACTTGTGCATAAGATGGTCTAAGGTGTGTTTCAATTAGGCCAGTTTGGAGTCTCCTACCCCAGAATCATAGGCCATGGCACAGCAGGAGCAATCTAGCCCAAGACACAAAAAGGCCCACCATAATCACTTAGTCCACCATTGAAGAAAATCCTTCCTCCTGTTTATCTTCTTCTTCAACTGGAGGAGGAATTCTAGGAACATAAATGTTAATGGGGATAATTTTGTCACAGCCTTGAACAACAGAGTATGAGTAGTGGCAATAGCCACCCCCCATTTACACAGCTTCCCATAGAGATGACCTAACATGGCTTTGGCATTTGATCATAGACCTTGTAAAAAATTATGTCCAATATAAATTCTGAATGTTTAATATGGGTATGAAACACCCTTGAACGTTTATACCCCAAAATACAAAATATCAATTCAAGCTTATAATCAAACAATTAATGTGCGGAACATGAACATAAGCCAAACACAGAATTGATAAATAATCTAAGCCAAATATAAACACATTCACAACAGTAAATATAAGGCAAAGATAAAGGGAAGGAAGATGCAAACACACGGACAACACACAATGTGTTATCGAAGAGGAAACCGAAGCCCTCGGTGTAAAACCTCTTTGTCGCCCTCCAAGCGATGAATAATCCATTAAAGAATGTAGTTGGGATACATGAACAACAATAGACCCTCCAAGCCTAATCTACCCGATGTACCTAAGCCCTCCAAGCTTCTTGCTCCAATGAGGTTGTCGAACCTATTTCTTCTTTAGCTTATCGAATTCCGCTATCAACCATAGCAGCAACCAATAGACACTGGTTCCTTCCTATCTGCTTCCCAAAAACACCAAATAAATCTTCTCACAGATATGGGTATGGTGAGAAAAGGATTTGGCTAAAGACCTCTCAAGGATTTGACAATGGAGAGGAAGAGAGTAGAGAAATTTGAAGAGTCTCTAAGGTAAAGATTGGGGATGAATCAATCTTATTTTTCTCTAGGGTTTCTCTCATAAAATTCTCTCTGGAAGTTCTCTACATTTGGTGGGTATAAGGGTCTATATATAGTAGTGAGTGTTTGGAATACAAAGAGACAGTTTTTCCTAAACAGAGCTGGTTGGCGGCTTGGCCTCGTGACTGGTTTGAGTTGTGAGTTAACTACTTGGCCAGCCCGGGTCTTTTGTCTTGTAGTGCACCAGTTGGCAAAACGCTTGAACTTCCCGCATGCTTGGCATGTGACTTTCATCTGGTGGCTTGCACCCGCGAGTTCTAGTCACGAGTCTCTGCTTCTTTGCACATTGAAGAACAATTCTTCACACTCTCTTTTACACATTACCCTTACAATAATCCCACCTAAATACAAGGTTACTAAATGTTAAAATACAAGCAAATTTGGCACGGAATAAAGCCAACAAGATGGTTGATTAAATTCAACCTTACAATATCTCCTTTTGGCTATTCCGTGACAAAACCCTACAATAGACTCTAGACTTAACGCGTGAGTTGGGAACAGTTGAGCAAAACTCACTCACACCTAACTCTAGATTCTGATAAGCTCTTGAAACATATGAACAAGTATATCCTGAAACACAATAACACAACAATATCATTGTATGCAGAAAAACTTGAAATGCATATGGAGCAAGCATAAAATGATCAAGCAGAAACTGACTTAAGCAATAAAGCAATAAATCATGGCTTGACCAAAACAAGCAATCACTATACAATAGTGATCACAATGCTCATTCACACAAGGAATGAACATCCGGACATGCAAGCTAATACGCTTATACGCAAAGTATCATTTGCATGTCAAACACTCAACTAATGCATATAAAACATATATGCATCTAGGAACAATCTTACAAGGGCACAAGAGTGATGCACAAAAGAAAAATGCACGGCATTTAACATTAAGTACTTAAGCCACAAAGCAAGGCTACAAAGCAAAAATATTGCATTGCATGGTACAAACCATAAAAGCCTACAAAAGCATAGAAACAAATCCTTAAAAGCTTACAAAAGCAACATGGGTACAAAAATAACCAACATACAAAATAACTGAAAACATCATCAATATATAAATATGTAAAATGAAATGTATATCAACTCGCTGAACACACAACTCCCCCTTTTAGTATGCACATCTTCTCCTTCCTGTGCTTTCCCCCTTACTGTATGCTATCGCTTTCCCCTTTTTTGTCACGAATAGCTAAAGGCTCTCTTCTATCTTTTGTTGAATAGCATCCAACTGTGTTTCAATGGCCGTGAGACGCACTTGAATTTGGTTGGTAGTTGAGTAGAGAAATCGTTGTAGTTTAGAGATTCGATTAACTACATTTTCAATCAAGTGACTTTGCCTGGGTATTTGAAATCCAGGGGGAGTGGATGGTGTACCAGTTGGTTACACAGGTGTAGCTGAACATTGACTAGATGGAGTGACTGGTTCACTTTTAGGTGCTTTAGAGGAGTGGCTTTTACTTGCTTGAAGAGTGTATAAGGATATTGATCGAGGATGAGGAATAATTTTTCCATCTGATGGAGAACTAACACCTTCACAAAGGATGATCTTCATGATGAGACTACAAAACGGAGAATTGTTCGTGCTGCTGATCATGCTGCTGTTTTCCCAATGATCTGAAATATGTGGGCACAGATGTCAATTGGAGCACTGGAAATGAGGTCACACAGGAATTTAGCCATTCCAAGACTGATGAAGGCAGTGTTTGACAGTGGGTAGAGGTTGGAGAACATGATCAGCTTTAGAGTTGTTAAGTCAGGAGAAAATCGTTCAGTGCTTATGGATGATCCAGTGCTTCGCACTTCATGTTCATTCCCAAGAACTTGAAGAATATCTTGTGCTTGAAGTATTCTGTTATCATACGGAGTTCGATCTACATTTTTTGGTTTGGTGATTCGAAGAACCTTAGCAATGTAGTTTGCATTGATGGAAAATTCTATTTCTCGTACCCAGCATTTCAACTCTACCCCTGTGTATCTGGCATTAGAGTAGAATTCTTAACTAGTTCTTCAATTGGATCTTCAAAGTTCCCAGACAGGTCAGCCCAATCTCTTTCTCCAAAAATCTTAGGGATAGATGTTTTCCCTAAGGTATCAAACTTGACAATTCGTTCTACGATGGGAGTAGCCTTCTCAAATATGTCTGTGTATGTCTTTGAGTCAAGAGGTGTCCTGAATCTCTCAGTGGTAGAGTCTCTAGACGATTGAGATGAGAGATGTGTCCGTTTAGCAACCGGGGTTAATGGATCATCGGTTGCAATGGCTTTGCCTTTAGATGAACGACGAGTCATTTGCAAAAGAACAGACACACAGCAGAGAACCAAATACAATACCACAAGGTACCAACATCAATTTGATTAGATTCAGATAAGAATATGAATCAAAGAGATTTCATTCAATCCCAAAACATGAACCAAATCGATATTAAGAAATCACAAGCAACATTGAAGTATTGTAAGAATCAAGTGAACAAAAATAGTGATTGTTCAGAAACATCTCAATGTTAAGAGAACACTGACTATCACAAAATCACATATTGATATTGTGACAAACTACCACGAGCATGATATGCATAAATCAATATATCCACGAGACATGCCATAAAGCACAAAAAACAACAATAATATAGTCAATAGGTACTCAAAAACATCAACTCTTAACCAAATGGCACTCAACACAATGAAACTCAGTTAAGTATGAACATGCTTTTTCACAAAAACATAATGGCACCAACACCACTCACAGATTCGAGAAAATAACACTAAAATCATGAAATCTGAAGTGAGAGAGTGAAAACCCGTACCTTTTTCTTGAAGATTTGAGAAGAAAATGTGCAGAAATGGTGGATTTTCGAAGAAATACACGGAGTGTTTCAGAAAGTGAAATGGGGAAGACAATGAACAGTCACTTAATTTCAAGGGAAAAATTGAAATTTTTTTGAAAACTGACCTTAAAACGCAAAACACGAGTTTTCTGCGACTGTAGTAAGTCACTAGGGTAAGCCGAGAAACACTTTGAAACCAAAAATTTTGAAAAATTTTCCAAGTATTTTTTGCGACTGGAAGGTCTACTCACGAGGGAGTCGCGAGCTGAGCCGCGAAAATCTCTGTGTATTGTTCACGATTGGACCTTCCACCCGCGAACAAGTCGCCATAATTGACCCATGAGAATGTGACTGGGGCATGCGACTAGATTGACCCGCGACTAAGTCGCCAAAACAGGGCAAAAACGTTTTTGAAATTTTGACTTTTTGTAAAAATAAAATACTTTCCAAAAACAGCTAAAACACTAAAAAATCTTTTTGTGTTTGATTAAACAAAGATTGAGCATGTGAAAAACACATTTCATCAAGTACAATCACACAAATGAATATGACATTCATTGAACATAGACTTGTGTGTTGTGTGTGGATATCAAACATGAGATAGTCCTTAGTCCAATGTGGAGCTTCAATGATCTATTCAAACAAGACATACACAATTAGCACTAGATAATGTGACATATCTCAATTATAGAAACATGTATATATGACCTCCCACATAGACTTGATTACAATTCTTTAAAACTTTTCATTTGGCTCCATATACATCATATCATTTGCACTTTTTGAATAAACATCTCATTGTGAGATTAATGCCTGAAATTTTTTATATTTCAATCGATGAGTTAGTCTTTGGCTTTTTGGGCATCATACATTTATTTTTGGTCGCTTTCCCTTTTTCCTAATCAAATACTAGTATGTGTGACAGGCTTTTGCAGCTCAATATCTCTTTTCATTTGGAGATTTACATTTTGTGAGCTCTTTTAAGCAAAAAAAAAATAAATAGTGGAAAGATATATAGGCATGAGTCTATGCATGTCTCAAGATCAATAAAACTGTTCACTAATTATTCATGACAAGGTTGAAGATCTATTTACAAGAATCACATAGATTTCAAAATTTCTTCCACAATGATATGCGTGCATAGGAAACAATCTAAGCTCGTAAATGCACAAAGCCATTAGTACAAATGTACAAGGCAAAACATGCTTTAAGACAAAACTCAACAAAGTTGATCAAGTTTTTTGGATTTTCTACTTTTTATGTGTTTTTGGATTTTTGACACAAAAACAGTAAAAGTTGATCAAAACAATACAACAATGTAAATGACATTTAAAAAAAAATAGACAAATTTCTACTCAAACTCTCAAGAAGCAAACAACCAAGCATATACACAAAATATGTTAAGTATTAATGCATGGACATGTTGTAATGCTTATGCATGAGTACCCTTTGTCACCCACATATCACGTGCGTTTGGGGTGATATCCTTGATGGATTGGGTACGAGAGTTAGGACTTTCAAACCTTCGTGTGAAGCTTTCCAGACAATTGGTGAAGGCACCAATCATCTTCATTATGTCCATCATTCCGAGATCACTGGTTTGACTTCTCAGTTGCTTATCACCCCAAAACCTCTTGTCATTTCTTCTTCCTCGTGATCGAGGTGCGCTTGCATTGTTCAATACTCTTAGCTTTTGGCAATTGGGTTTGGTATGTCCTTGCAATCCGCAATAGTGACAAACATAGTTCATTCCATGACCTCATTGTGATCTTGGGAGAGATCTTCCTCTAGCTTCAAATCTGGCTTCTGATTGATTACGGGAATTATTAACCACCCGTTGATCATCTACCCTCTTCTTCTTTTCAACCTTAACATTCTCAGGAATAGACTCTTCTACAATTGTCTCTTTGGCCTTTACAAATTTCACTTTTTTGGTGACATTAGCCGATGAGCTACTCACTCTGGTATATCTCAAACCAGACTTATCTGAGAAGTGTTTTTGAGATGAAATAACATCTTCCAGCTTCTTAGATGAGACTCTTTCTATCTTAGCTTGTGCTTGCACCACTTCTTGCTCAAGAAATCTCACTTTGGTATAAGCTTCAGATAGCTCACCATTTAGTGTCTCAATCTCACACTTTGCCTCTTTATATCTGACTAGGAGACTTTTGTAATCCTCCTCAGCTCTCTTCATCTTCTTTATAGCAGCCTTTGCCACCCTTGTGTACTCTCCCGATTTCTCAAGAAGTAAGGCGTAATTCTTTTGAAGGTTCGCTGTATCTTTCTCCTCTTTAGCATCTGATTCCTCAATAATCCCTTAGGATTCATCATCACTATGCTCCCCAAGTTCTTGAACAAGTTGATTCAGGTCATCTGTGGACTCAACATGCTTAATGGCCATAAATGCGGAGTAGTTTCCTTCTCCGTCACAGCTGTCCTTAGAGTCAGAATTTGATGAGTCCGAATCACTTAAAGTAGTGGCATAGGTCTTTCCCTTCGACTTCAAATAATTGGGACATTCCTTTTTGAAGTGCTCATGTCCATTACATTCGAAGCATGTAATTCCTTGTGAAGATTGGGAATCTCTACCATCTTTTCTTCTGAACTCTTTCTTCTCCTTTCCGGAACTTTGAAATTTTCCTTTGTCACCGGATTTCCCACTGTTCTTGAGCTTTAAGAATTTCCAGAAGTTCTTTACAAGGTACATCTTTGTCTACTGCATCCTTATCCGTAGAGTCATGAGACACTACTCTCTCATCAATTGTTTTTAAAGCAAGTGATTTACTCTTCTTTTGTGTGGGCAAGGACAACTCATACGTCTGTAGAGAACCAACCAGCTCTTGAACTTTAATGTCTTCAAGATCTTTGCTCTCTTCAATGGCTGTTACTTTGGTACGGAAACTTTCTGGTAGTGACCGAAGAATCTTCTTCACTATTCTTGCGTCCTCCGTCTTTTCCCCAAAATTGAATTTACCAATAACCACTTTGTTCAACTTACTATAAAACGAATCAAACGATTCATTCTTACTCATCTTTAGCTCCTCAAAGCGAGTGGTCAACATCTGAAATTTGGTGTCCTTCACTTTCTTAGTCCCTTCATAAGTTGTCTCCATAATTTCCCATGCTTCTTTAGCAATGGTAATATGTGAAATCCGGTGAAATTCTTCTGGAGAGACACCACAGAAGGTAGCATTCAATGCTTTGCTATTTGCATTGGCTCCTGCAAGTGCAGCCTTATCCCAAGTGGACTTGGCAGTCTCTGGCCGTGTCCAACCCACTTCAACTGCATCCTATACAGCATCATCGATAGAGCAAAGAAACGCCCTCATTCTGACCTTCTAAAAAGCATAGTTATTACCATCAAAGAATGGTGGTACATTCAGAGATTGAGACCTATCCATCTCAAAGGGGGTCAGGGATCACACTTAGGTACTTAAACCACAACAAGTGTACCCGCTTTGATACCAATTGAATGTTCAATATGGGTATAAAACACCCTTGAACGTTTAGACCCCAAAATACAAAATATCAATTCAAGCTTATAATCAAACAATTAATGTGCGGAACATGAACATAAGCCAAACACAAAATTGATAAATAATCTAAGCCAAATATAAACACATCCACAATAGTAAATATAAGGCAAAGATAAAGGGAATGAAGATGCAAACACACGGACAACACACAATGTGTTATCGAAGAGGAAACCGAAGCCCTCAACGTAAAACCTCTCTGCCGCCCTCCAAGCTGTGAATAATCTACTAAAGAATGTAGTTGAGATACATGAATAGCAATAGACCCTCCAAGCCTAATCTACCCGATGTACCTAAGCCCTCCAAGCTTCTTGCTCCAACAAGGTTGTGCCGAACCTATTTCTTCTTTAGCTTACCGGATTCCGCTATCAACCATAGCAGCAACCAATAGACACTGGTTCCTTCCTAACTGCTTCCCAAAAGCACCAAATAAATATTCTCATGGATATGGGTATGGTGAGAAAAGGATTTGGCTAAAGTCCTTTCAAGGGTTTGACAATGGAGAGGAAGAGAGTAGAGGAATTTGAAAAATCTCTAAGTTAAAGATTGGGGATGAATCAATCTTGTTTTTCTCTAGGGTTTCTCTTACAAAATTCTTTCTGGAAGCTCTCTACATTTGGTGGGTATAAGGGTCTATATATAGTGGTGAGTGCTTGGAATACGAAGAGACAGTTTTTCCCAAACAGGGCTGGTTGGCGGCTTAGCCCCGCGACTGGTCTGAGTCACGAGTTCCAGTCGCGAGTTAACTGCTTGGCCAGCCTGGACCTTTTGTCCCGTAGTGCACCAGCTGGCAAAACGCTTCAGCTTCCCGCATGCTTAGCACGTGACTCTCATCTAGTGGCTTGCACCCGCGAGCCACCCGCGAGTTCCAATCGCGAGTCCCTGCTTCTTTGCACATCGAGGAACAATTCTTCACACTCTCTCTCACACACTACCCTTACAATAATTTCACCTAATTATAGGGTTACTAAATGCTAAAATACATGCAAATTTGGCACGGAATAAAGCCAACAAGATGGTTAATTAAATTCAACCTTACAAATTCAATATAAAGTTTCAAGTTTCAATCGAATTATAAAACCTGGTTAATGAGTGTCCTTAGGACAATTGTTAATAAACTGTTTTAGAAAAATTTTGACATCACATTTATGTGAAATATAAAAAGCAATTGAAAAAACTATTTTTTTTTTTTTCATTTTCTCATAAAAAATTTCTAAAAATATGTTTTAAACTAATGCTCTTAGTGCATCTTAACTTTTCCCTTATCTTTCTAAGAAAAAAAAAAAGCTTTTCTCTTGTAAAAATGTGCAGTTTGCACAATATAGAAATCAGTTTTTAATATTATGATGGATATATTTAGATCTAAACAAAAGAACACTTGTTAGGGGGACATTACATTATGTAATGGTAAAGTCACGGGGTGGTCACAGGGGAGGCACCAAGTGAAGATTAGGGGGTTCAAAACTTCAAATAAACCACCTGAGTTGGCCTAAAAAAAGAAAAAAAAAAAAGAAAAAAGAAAAAAAGAATTATGTATAATATTTTTACTTTAATTTTTTGACCCTTTAAAATAAAATTTTGAACTCCTGATCCCAAATTTTTTGAAGTTCACTTGATGAAATGAGCTTAAATATGATTATCTTGACAATATCTTAACATTTTTAAACATTAAAAAAAAAAGCCCAACAAAAACCAATTTGATCTGAAATCTAGGGAAAAAAAATAGTAAACCCAACATCAAAAGTAGAAAATTTGTTGAACTTCAAGAAAAGCTCATTTAGATCTTAACAAATTTGACAAAAAAATTACATACATCTTACTTGCTTGACTTATAAATTTGATTAATCTATTCTTGCAAATAATGTTAATTTATCCTCATGACAGAATTTGGGAGTAAAGTGGCTAAATCTAAATGTGCTTTTAATTTGTTATTTGTTGAGTGGAGACTGGGGTTTAGTCAGTTAGTAAGTAGCAAATGTTAACATTGTAAGACAATTAAACAAAGGTTGATTCTAAAAAACATAGACAAGGGGTATGGGATATGGGAGTGATTGAGTGAAGATAAAAACAAATGTTAACACAACAGAAAATTTCTTAATACAATTATAAAAACCAATTTTATCAAAGTTGAGTTAAATTGGTAAATAAAATAATTGTAAGGAGTAAAAATATAAACTAATTGTTTTTCTCAAAAAGAAAAAAAAAAAAAAAAAGACATAAACTAATAAATAAGAGTATTCTAAACAATAATAAGTTTTTTGTGAGTTTTTGGTGTAAAATACTAAAATTACCTTCCAAGCGTTTTAGAAACTTTTGTTCTTTCTTTGAAAATGGTGCAACCATAAAACCTTTTATTGTGGAGAAGATGCAGGCATGAAGAGTCATACACATCCAACCCAACCCAAGCTTTGTATTTTTTCAACCGGGTTCCCTACCTCTAGAATAGTCTCTACGCTTTCTATCTCTCCCTGAAAATAAGCTTATGGCTCACATGGCCGAGCTTCAAACTTGCATCACCACCACCTCCTATGGTGGCTACATCTCTGAACCCAGCCCGTTTTCTCTCTTCTTCTCTAATCTTGATCTCACTCTCTCTCTCTCTCTCTCTCTCTCTCTCGGCCTCCATGGCTGGAGCTTCAAGCTCTGTAGATCAAAATCCCAGACTGAATGCTCGTGGGATTGTTTTTGTGCATAAAGGTGTGTAGGTTGAACATTAATTTGGCTACAGTGTTTTTATTTGTGGATGGAATGTTAAGTCGGGGCAGATGCTTTTATATGAGTGGCTTTGAAATTGTTTGTGCTTGGTGTTTGTTGTGAAAATCTGGTCTCTTACTGAGCATTGTAATAGTGAGAATGATGTAGAATTCAAATTTTTGTGTGTATTGAATATAGATTGTGAAAAACTGGTATTGTATGTGAAAAATTTTCATGAAGTGACAATGCACACAGAATAGATGAAAATGCAAGTATAGAGACAAATACGAGTGATTTGGATACTACCCATACTTGTTTTCAGGGGTGGAGCCACATTGCCCCTTGGGGGGCCACGGCCCCTGCAAAAAAAAAAAAAAAAAAAAAAAAAAAATTATCACCCATATACTTGGGCCCTCCAGTGATGGACATCCAACCCCCCTCCCATTTTTGTTCAATATTTCAATTCACTCCCAAGCTCTAGTTTCAATTGTACACCTTTTTTTTTCCTCTAATAAAACAAAACATAGCCCACAACCCACTTATATTTAAATACCCAAAGTACTACCCAACAAAAGAACACTTTATCACTCATTCTCCAACTCAAAATTGGAAGATTTAGAACCCTTTCTTTTGTTTCTATTCTAACCCTCTTCTTGTCTACTGTGTACACGCAACCACTCACTCCATTGGTTCCAGCAGCCTCCAAACAAAACAAAACCCTCATCTAAGCTTAGCCCTCCTCTCAAACTCAATCCTCATGATCCAAAAAAAAAAAAAAAAAAAAGACCATTATTTTCTTTCTTCTTGCTTTCTTAAAATAAATCATTCAGGGCAGGGTTGTAGCCAGATGGTGAGTTTTCAGTTTCCGCTTCATCTTTTTTTAGTGTTTTTTTTTTTCTCAACTATCTACACTTAAATATTCACATGCTCTTTAATTTTTCATAGATTTTTAGAGAAATATATGGTTGAAGGCATGGGCATGGAGAGGTTGTTTGTGATGAGTCTTGAAGGGAAGATAAAGTTTCTAAGGTAAATTTTTTTTGATTTATTACTTATTTTTGATTAGTTAGATATCATGTGGCAGTGGATGTTGTTAAATTATTTGGTTTATGTTGTGTACTTGTGTGTTTAATTTTTGCTTTTGTTTGAGGGGTTATTCTTAATTAAAAAAATTAAAATATAGGAAAATTTGAATAATAGGAATGATGATGGGTTGATTGTTTAAATTATAGTGGAAATTTTATTTTTTTCTTGAGTATGAATAACATCCATATAAGTAAGTAAAAATTTCTAATTAAGATTTTATTTTTTAAGTTCTTTTCAGGTTAATTTTTGAGTCATATTCTTAAAGCTAAAAGAATTATGAGCAAACGAAAAACAATTGATGCATTTTTAAAGAAAAAAGATGTTAGTAATTCAAAATTTAGGACACCTGTGGCTGTAGAAACAAATGTGGCTGTAGAAATAAATGTTGATACTTCAATGCCTGATGAACATCCCTCCAAATGTTCAAGAATTCAATCTGAAGAGATAGATCGTGATCTAGGATCACGTAAACAAATATGTGAATTTCCTATCAACAAACAAGATGAAATCCGACGAACTTATCTCAAAGAAGGTCCATATATATATCAACCTAAATATATATAGACTGTCCATACAACGATGATAATCATCGTCATTGAAAATCGGCCCCCCATGTAAAAAACTCCTGGCTATGCCCTTGCTTGTTGTCTCCTTGATGGCTGTTAATTGCTTGCTTCAAACTTTCTTTTTCTTCTTCTTGAATTTGATCTCTTTTATTTCTTTATTTCCATTTGTTATTGCTTTGCTTCCATATCCTGTTTGGCTAAAAAGGAATACAGAAATCAAAAATGAAAATCATGTTAGTAAGGAAGAAATAGTGAGTGAGAAAGAAATAAAACAGGGAGAGAGAGAGAGAGAAGCTCATTGGGATTTTTCGTATGGTTCTCTGCTTTTGAATTTCTTCTATCCTTCTTTGTATTCTGCTTTCATGTCTTGGTATATATCTTATGCTTCTGCTCCTTTTATCTTTCATTGTTTTCTATGCTCTGTTGATGCTGTTTTTAAATGGGTTTTCTGGTTGGTTTGGATGAAGGGATTTTTCTTGGTATCTGATGGAGTTTTTAGTGTTGGGTTTATAGTGACTATTTTTTGAGTCTTGCTGAGAATTGTTAAGGGTTTGATAGTGGGGTTTTGGTTGTTTTTCTAGTGGGATTTACTTGGTTTTTCTAGGATATTTGCAGTGAGAGTTTTGGAGGATTTGCTGGGTTGTTTTCAGTGGGGCTTGAGAGTTTAGATTTTGGGGTTGATTTTGGGTTGACACGGATTTTTAAGGTTTTATTCGGGTTTGCAAGGGCATTGTTTTTGGGTATTTTTGGTGGTGTTTGGCTGGGAATTGGGTGTTTCTCTATAAAGTTTGTTGGGGTTTATTCTATTTGATTGAGGGATATTTTGTAGGTTTTGTTTGTGAGAAGTTTTTTGTGTATTTTCTGGGTTTTTGTAGTGTTTGTTTGGGAGTTTGGGTGTTTCTCTGTGAAGAGGGTAGAGACGTGTGTGGAAAATATTGAGGGTGATGAAACTTGCTTTGCATGAAAGGCCTTATATTATAGTAAAAGATGATGAGTTCACATGGGATGTGAGATAGCTTTTTCTTTGGCATTTGGCCAGCTTGCAATTTGTTGAGGGTATGGAAAATATTTGGTTGTGCATGGAAATGAAATTGGCTGTGCAAGCTTGGCGTTAAGGACAAAATTTGTTAAGTCTTCTCCTAGATGGGTTCTAGAAGATGTGAGATTTAGGCAAGTGATCCAATTAAGTACTGCCACTTGGCATAATTAGGGACCAAATCCATTTCAAATGTGCACTTGTTTAAGCAATTAATAAAAGACTAATACTACAATCACAAACTGTTTTACAATAATTTTACAAAATGTTGATGTAGCCAACTTATTAATAGTTTTTATCTAAACCCACCATTAATATCACTTTTTCATTTATCAGTAATTACTCACCATATTAACAATTTGTAAATTTTTTTGTAAAATAGTTTACATCTCTAGCATTATTCTTAATAAAAAGCAAAGCATAGTAAAATGGTGATGACTTGATTTAATAGAATTTGGACATGTTCCTTGGAAAAGTAAATGAATTTCTAAGGAACACGAACTCCAATAAAATTGGACTCAATAAATATAGTGGCACACATTCTATGTAAAATCTAGTAATATTAAGAATTAGAGTAAATTCCACTAAAGCACTTGAAGTTTGGGTTAATACTAACTAGGTCTAAAACTTTTAAAAAACAATCAACTTAGTCTTAAAAAGACAATTTTATTTCTAACTCCGTTTAGCATAGTTACTCTTTTTTCACATTTTATTCACTCTTCTCTTTCTCATCTTTGACCCTCTCTTCACTCTATTCTCTCATATCTTCTCTTCTCTAGTAAATGTTTATTACATACTAAGATATTTAAGTTCCATTCACTATGATTACACTAACAAGAGCATGAATTTGAGCACAAATCACACTACATAGTTGCACCATGTCATAGAACACAAACATACACACACAACCATATAAATTCTAAAACTTGAAAGTCCTAAAAATCATCCTAGATTACCAATCATACACACAGATTCATATGCACACACCAAAAAAATCACCATATTAGAGCTAGAGCCAAACCAAAAGAGAGAGAGAGAGAGAGAGAGATGATAGAGATCGGCATCCACCAGTGGTGGCGTCGTCGATGGTGGTGGTGGAGCTCGTGGGTCTATGTCAAATGTTCCCTTGACGTTTGGCACACAAACCCTTTTTTTTTTCTTTGGGCTTGTATATTTTGTTTTAGATATTAGATCTATAAATTTTTTTATGGTCACTAAAATGAGGAAAATACTAGAGCTGCAAGGTTTTTATAAATTACTTATGTAATAAGTGGTTACTAGTAAGTAAAAAAATTATGTGAGTGGTGTGCTCATATACAAACTAATAAGAATTTGCTACTAAAAATGTTTGTAAAAATGTTATAAAAAAGTTTGTGAGTATAGCATTACTCTTAAAAGAATCAATGATATTGTTAAAGGGAAATAAAATGTAATTTTATAGAACAAAATTGCTAAAATTAATACACATATATAATAATTAAAAAAAAAAAATTAGGGGGGCCATTGCCCCCCTAGTCCAAAGGTAGTTCCGCCCCTGACCCAAACCAAGAAATAGAGATGCAAACCCAGAAACAAAGACCCAAACACGTTTGGCACCAAATCAAAGTTGTTGGCATGGAATAATAGCAGTGGTGGTGATGTGAAGCTCGAAAATCCCTAGCCAAATGTCTCCATGGCATTGATTTAGAAGAGAGTGGAAGATGGTAGTGGAAAAACATGGGCTTCAGCCATGAAAAAGGGAGTTTTCAGCCACCGTAGGTGTGGGGGAGAGAGAGGGAGCCGCTATGGGTGTGGGTGAGAGAGACAGGGAGCTACCGTGGGTGAAAGAGAAAGAGAAAAAAAAAAAAAAAAAAGGAAAAAAAAAGAAAGAGCTAGAGGTTTGTGAGAGAGAGAGGAGAAGGGTTTGGGTCTGAGATGAGGAGAAGAGAAGGGTATGGGCTTAAGTAATGGTGCTAATGGAGTCAGGGACAAATTTGTCTTTTAAGGATCAAGTTGGTCATTTTTTAAAAGCTTTGGACCTAGTTAGTATAAGCCCAAACCTCAAGGTGGTTTAATGGAATTTACCCTAAGAATTAAAATGTGACTTTCAAGAATGTGCCCAAATCACAAGTTTTAATGCAAAATTGCACATTTTCTAGGAAAGTTTCAATTAGACAATTTTCATATTCTCACAATAACTTGTCCAATTCAAGCATGGCTTTTGTTCAAGGATAGTCAATTTGAAGGAAATTTTATTGTATTTAATTTAATCTTTGTTAACCCCATAAAATTTATCAAAATCAATAAAAATAGGATTTAACCATTAAATTCACAAAATCCCTTGATTTAAGAGCTCAGGTCTCCATCAAAATCTAGGGCTAGAAAAAATTTGACATCGACACTCATTAGTGCATATCTTATGTAAAAACACTATTTTGATTCCTACATTTTGTTAGCAATCAATTTAATCTCTATCTTCAACTACAAGTTGAAAATAGAATATACCAAATTAATTGCTACCAAAATATAAACAAACCAAAATGGTATTTTCGTCTATATCTTACATACATGTCATACATGTCATTTGTCAAATGTTAAAATATTCCAAAAAAAAAAAAAATGCAGAAAACACTTGCAAAATATAAAATATTGTGTATATGGAGTTTGCATTAAAAATTGTGTAAGAATATTTTCTTGAAAGAGACATGGAGAACCAAGGAACCACCATATCCAAAGTAATTACTATTTGGGGAAGTCTGGGGAAATGGGAATATAAACACCATTGGATTTTGGTTGGTACAATCCTATTGAGCCATATAATCCACCTCTCTCTCTCTCTCTCTCACACACACACACATTTTTAACTATTTTTCTTCTTATTAATTCCCAAATTAATCTTACACTTTTTCCAACCTTTTTCCTCCCTTTTATCTTTTCATCTTCCCACTACTTGCTACCTTAATATCACTATTCCTCTATCATTTTATCTTTATTTTTGTCTTTTCTTATTCTCATTATTTTACTATAAATTTGCATTTCTCTCACAACCCATGCATAAATTTCCTAATTCCAACTCAAAGAGGTTATATATATCTCTCTCTCTCTCAATTTCTTTTTTCATTTTTTGGTGGATTATTATATCTTGTGTCTTTATTTGAGGTTGATTATAAACTTTTGTGTTCTTTAGAACTTTACTTTAGGTTGATGTGATTTAATTTTATGTTTTTAAATTGTTATCTTTTTTCTTTTATTTTATTTCATAGATATTATCTTATTGCATTATAAATATAGTATATATGAATATAATTTTATTCTATTACATAGCATGACTATGATGATTTGGTGTTTATTACTACATCTTTTAACTCTTTTTCTTCTCATCTAATTTTCTTTAAATTTGTTATTATCTCTCACATTCTCTCCTGAAAAAATGATCATTCTTTCTCTCTCGATCTCTCTCTCAAATTTTTATATTATTTCTTGCAACTCCATTTTAGGTTGATGAATCATTGTGTTTTTTAATAACTCTGTTTTGGATTAATACGTTTTGGTGTTGTATTTTTTAGTTCCCCAACACAAGTAGTCTCTCTCACTCTTATAACTTTGGTTTGATTTTTGTTTGAGTTAATACTTAGTTATTTTGGAAGTGAGAATTTGAATTTATATTAAAACACAATATTGGCTATGCATTTGAATGTGTCTATCAATTATTTAAGTAATATTAAAAAGTATTTTTGTTATAAGTTTTAATTATCATGATAATCTTCTTTATGAGAATGAGAAATTTGAATAATTCATTTGAAACTTAAAAAGTTTAGTTGTAGAGAAAAAAAATTGGAAAAATATAGCATACTGTGGGGACAATTTTTGCTTCAAAGGCCAAGGGTTAGACCATGTTGTAACGTTAGGCAATTTTTGTTGTCCCACATTGGAAGGAAAGCCTCCCTCTTTGCACCTTATAAGGCATGAACCAATGGCTTAAGAGTACCACTAGTTTGGTTAAGGTTACAATATGGTCTAGCCCTTGGCTTTTGAAGAAAAAATTGTCCCCACACATACTATTGCATAATTTCGAAGAATATAAACCAGCTTATAAATGAATTATATCAATCAAATACTACACTGAAAATAATAGAATGATATATTGGTAGAGACTGAAAGATGAAAATTGAAATTAGAAATTGTTTAATTTTTGGAGAAAATAGATTATATTCAACAAATTAGAGAACAAATTGTATATTATACCACAATTATAAATTAATTTTTTATTCCCATGATATACGTTAATCTGTGACCAGTTTAATATAATAAAGGCAAAAATTACATTTTTGTCCCTACATTTTTAGACGATTCCCACTTTGGTCCCTAGATTTTATTTTTACCGCTTTTAGTTCCTATCTTTAAAAATGCTTCTCGTTTTGGTCTTTGCTGTTATATCAGAGATGGAAAATGCACACGTGGTAAATAGAAGAATTAAAATATGTTAAAAATATTTTTTTTATTTTAAAATAAAATAAAATTTTAGTTATCAATAATTTTAAAATAAAAATATTAAAAATTTTGGTTAAAAATAAGTGTTCTTCATGTTCTTCCCCCAAGAACATGGTTGCCCAAAAAATAAGAAATTCAAGATTTTCTTCTCTTTTATTTCATTTTCTTAGCATCCAAACAAGCAAAAACATATACAAAACCATGATCAAACTCAGATACTCTAACACAATCAACTAACAAAACCCAAAACATGGTTTTTTCCAAGCATGACCCAGATGGTTAATCGGTACCTTTTTCCATCTTTCGTCTTCATATTCACTTCATAACTCTTTCACATCTGTTTTTTCTCTGTTTTTTTTTAAATATTTATTTATGGGTTTGTGTGTGTGTGTGTGTGTGTGTGTGTGTGTGTGAGGGGTGGGGGGGGGGTGTTTGATAGCTTTTGTTGTTGAAGAAAACAAAAAAAGTTTACAAAACAGAGTGTGATTTGGTTTTTAGGGTTTGAATTTGAAATCCAATGGCAGGGTGGTCGATGCTTGCTGATGGGTTGCTTTAGATTGCGTCAAAACCCCAGAAAAGAAGCTAAAGCAAAACAATTTCTGGGTCGATCTAAAATCGGGTTCCAATGGATCCGATATCCAACTAGATTTCGATAAGCTTCGATGCAAGTTCAAAGGGTTTCTTCTACGTTTTGGCAAGGAGATCTACGGTGGAGACTATTTTCGGCCTCTACCTCCAATGCTTGGAGATGGGCAGCGTGTGGATTTGCTTAAGCTTTTGTTTGCTGCGAGAGAGAATGTTGGGTACAACGTTGTTTCTAAAGAGGGATTGTGGTATAAGTTTTGGGTTTTGTTAGTTGATTGTGTTAGAGTATCTGAGTTTGATTATGGTTTGTATATGTTTTTACTTGTTTGGATACTAAGAAAATGAAATGAAAAAGAAGAAAATATAGATTTTCTTATTTTCTAGGTAACCATGTTCTTCGGGGAAGAACATGAAGAACAACTATTTTTAACTAAAATTTTTAATATTTTTATTTTAAAATTATTGATAACCAAAATTTTATTTTATTTTAAAATAAAATAAAATATTTTTAATATTTTTTTAATTTTGCTGTTTGTCACGTGTGCATTTTCCGTCTCTAATGTAACGGCAGGGACCAAAATGGGAAGCGTTTTTTAGGATAGGGACTAAAAGCGGTAAAAATAAAATTTGGAGACCAAAGTGGGAATCGCCTAAAAATGTAAGAACGAAAATATGATTTTTGCCTATAATAACAAATTAAAATTAAAAAACAAAAATGCATTGCGATTGTATAATTCTTTTCAAGTTTCTTTCTTTATTTAAGAAGGTTATGATTACAAAATTTTCATTCTCTCATACTTGTAGACTATAAAAATAATCCACATCTTTTTTTTTTTCCTTGATAATTATTGGTATAAGAGGCTACAAGGGAACCAAGGTGCCACTTGCCAATTGGCAAACCAACCAAATCTTCTATGGTGTTTATTATTTCATAACATGTTACAAAGAAAAAATTCCTTGAAAAACACAACAGTAAGATTTATTATTCTTATAATATGTTGTATATAACATCCTCCCACATGTGTATACCCCACAAGTGTTTGATCTACTCCAATGTGAGAGAATGTTATACGCAACACGTCACACATAATACCACATTTACATCTAATTAAAAGAGGCCATCAAGGGACAAGTTCATATGCTACATATTTGGATCATGGAAGGGCTAAGCTTCAGTCCAAGTAAATGTTTGATTAATCACTTAGTCCACCAGTAAAGAAAATCCCTCTTCCTCTTTATCTTCTTCTTCAACTGGAGTATTGTATAGACTAGGGCCTCAGCTGTTGGAGGACACCCAGGAACATAAAAGTCAACCGGGACAATCCTGTCACAGCCTCGAACAACAGAGTATGAGTAGTGGTAATAGCCGCCCCCATTTGCACAGCTTCCCATAGAGATGACATAACGTGGATCTGGCATTTGATCATAGACCCTACAAAAAATTACCTTAAAAATTAATGCAATATAAAGTTTCAACATCCAATCAAATTATATTAATACCAGATGGCAAAGTGTGCAGTTTTCACTGTATAGAAATCAATGATTGATATTATGTTGGATACATTAGAACTAGACTAAAGAACACCATTGTTGGGGTTGGAGCTTGGGGGTCAGTGCCGTTTGTAATGAAGAAGTATTGGGCTGGTCAATGAGTTTTGGTTCAAATGTGATTCCTTGTAACAGAGATCAAAGTTTTCGATATTGCACTGGATTGATTGGTATGGTCAGTATTTGTCGTGCCCATAGATGAATCAATACAAACCTCTCCCTCAATCAAAACAAGCCATAAAGCATACTGCATAAAATACCACCAGGAATACTGGTGGATATCAATTATTTTGGCTTGAATATGGAAATTGGTTGATTAAAAAATACAAAAAAAAAAAAAAAAAAAAAGTCCTGAAGTCAGCAATAGAAGCAGACACGCTTAAATGGAAGGTGAGTTCATAGAATCAAAAGTATTGGGTGCATGTATAGTCTCCGCGCGCGCACAAAAAAAAAAAAAAGAAAAAAAAAGAAGGGTAACATCTTGGGCTAGTAAGCACAAGTTTTTGATTTCGAGTCTTGCGAAGGTCCAAGATTAGACAAAAATATCAAATGATAGAACCACAATTGATTCATCATTCTCATTCTCATACTCCCATTTGTTTCTCAAAAGAAAAAAAAATTCTCAATCTCCATTTAAATGAGACTCAAGGGGCCTCTCAAAAAAAAAAAAAAAAAAAAAAAAAAAAAGAAGAGACTAAAGGGTAGCGCTACAGTTTAATCAGGGGTTCAAATGAACCCCTGACTTGAAAAAAATAAATAATATCATATACATAAAATAGTTTTTTTAGCTTAATACTTTAATTTATTCTTAAATATTTTTTTTCACAATTTGACTTAAATCTTGCACGCCTTTATTACAAGTATTTCAGACTCTAAGAGTAAAGCTAGAGTAAGTCTTTGTGAATTGTAAGTGTCACTTTTTATTATAAATTTATATTATATGTGTGTGAGTGTGTCTAATATTGATTGTGTGCATTACTTTTTATTATAGTGTTATTTGTGTGAATTATGATGTGTGTGGATGTTTGTGTGTACAGTATATATATGATATAACTTTATATAATTTAATAATTAGGGAATAGAGAGGGTTTTTTTACTTGTTCGTGTATTGTTATCGTATTATAATAATTTTTTTCATAAAGTTAGTAAAATTCAAGAAAAAAAACTGTAAAGTTAGCGATTGTTTAAGCATTTGATTGGTTAAGTAAACATGTAGTATATAATTTTATGTAATATGAATAAATGGGGTTGTGTGTGTCAATAATTAATACAAAACCAATCAGTTAAGAATTGAGATTAGTTATTTAGTTTAAAATGTTTTTATGAAAACAAAGACAAATAGATAATAACAATTGCATCAAAAAAAAAAAAAGATAATAACAATTGCATAAAGATAAAAATGTTTGCCAAACTTAACAAAATAAAATGGTCATAAACTCATAACTACCCATATTGGCAATAGATACTCATAATGAATTATTATATAACAATTAAAAATTTGAAAACTTGTAAAAATAAATTGTAAAACTTCATGTATTATTATTATTATTATTATTATTATTTTGTCGATAACTCGATATATTCAAATTCTCTTTTTATTAATTTTTTTTTTTAATTTAAGTTTCTTAATGATCCCCCTAAACAAAATTCTTGAAGCCGCCACTAAACGAGACCACATTTGGTAATGACCTTTAGACAAAAGACCAATACAATCCCTCAAACAAAATGAAACACAATTACATCTATCATCTAGAGTCATGCCTTATTGGTGGTTTTTGAATTTAAACCTTCATGAACAAAGGTGTCATATTGGCGCGACTTACACCATATTTTGGAGTTTGTAAAGAAAGGGAAATAAATGAAATGGATAGAAAGAAAAGGAAAGGAAAGGAAATGAATTCAATATTGATCTTTCTCGTATTTTGATGTTTAAAAGAGAATTAGTGGAATAATAAGTAAATTAAGGATTTTTTTTTTTGGAGAAAGAATGCAAAGAAATCCTTTTTATAACATTTCATTTCTTTAATTAAAGTGGGGGTGAAGACATTTAAGAAAAGAAAAATAGAATCACGGTGACGTAAATGAAAATTAATTTAAAACGTACTCTATTCCTTCCAATTTCTCCCATTTTTCGAGGGAGTTAAAAATTGACCTAAACTCTTCGAAATTCTTTGAGCCGGATATTCTAGATTTGGTTAAGTTTTGGATTATGGCTCAACTCACATGACCATTCAATCATTAATTTCTCGATGGGCAGTAATATTATAATGACCATAATTGGATGGAGTAGTCACGGCTAGTCCTCTCTCACCTTTTTTTCATAAAATAAAAAAAGTCATATATCATCTTCACTTAGATAATTCGAGTTCGCTTCTCAAAAAAAAAAAAGATAATTCGAGTTCATAAGGAAATAAAGAAATCAAAGGGCTTTCAACAAAATATATTTCTTCCAAAATATTGATGAATATTTAACAATTAGTCAGGAACTCATGCAATAAATGAAAATTTTTAACTCTCTCTCTTATATTTTTTTTTTCTAGGATATTTAATAATTATTAATTGATATTTACTATTATTATGTCTGTCAATGTAACTATCCATTCTATCATTTAAAGAAAAATTAAAAAAATTTTATATAAAAAGATTTTAATGAAGAGTTAAAATATAAAATAGAATAAGTACGATTTAGATCTAGTACAATAACTAGGACTATTTCAGTATGCAATTACCACTTCTTGTAAGATTTAAAAGTTAAGATAGTAAAAAGTTAAAAAGGTAATAAAAAGTTTTTACCCAAAAAAAAAAAAGATTAAAAAAAAAAACCATTTTAACTAGTGGTAATTTCTAGGTAGCATCATATGGAAATCTCCTTAGTGGTAGGAGTGACAATTTGTGTTCGCATGTCAGGTTTGTGTCATGTTAACTTATGAGTATTCGACTTTATGGGTTGACAATAACCCGACATATTTATTAAATAGGTTAAGATTTATCAACCTTAACACATTATTAAACGAGTTAGTTGTATTGACCAATTTATTAGTTTTTTTTTTTAAACAAAAAAAAAAATACAAATTTTAGTACAAATAAAGGATGACAGCGACCTAAATTTCAAGTGATATAGAGAAATGAAGGACGAGGGCAATGACAGATTGGCACTGCAATGACAGATGTGTGATAGTGACTAAGAAGAGAAGCTGAGATTGAGGTCTGAGAGTAATAGGTGGTCATGTGGCTTGGAGAAATGCAACTAGGAAAGAAAATAAGTTTATACACTTAGGGTTTTGAATGCTATATTGGTTAAATGATCTTTAGTTAAACGAGTCAAACAGATTCCATAAGTTGGACACACACCCTACACGTAGATTAAACGGGCTAGTCATGACAACATAAATATGACACAAGCCCATTAATCCTCAAAGTATAACCTGTTAACTTTGTGTCATGCTATATCGTGCTCGCAGATCGTGTTGAATTTTGTCACCCCTACCTGGCAGTAGTTTTGGCAACTAAGAGCTTTTGCATTAGCTTGTGTGAAAATTGTTGTCTATTTTAGAATAAGAACCTAATTTTTCTATTATATTTACTTTTCAAAACACATCACATCATATTACATATTTTACACTACATTTCATTAAAATATTATTGCCTCAACATTGCACAATCATATTTAAAAATTTTAAATTTTTCTAAAATATTTAAAATTTAAAAAACCAAAAAATTCAATTTTTAAATTGAAGGATAAAACATGTACAATAAAAAAAAAAAAAAAAAAAAAAGAGCTGATACCAAAATAATCAATATCATCAAAACTTACTTCCGAAGTGCAGGAGCCATCTTATTGGTAAGAGTGCCAGCCACAATCATCAAATCGGCTTGTCGTGGAGAGGGCCTGAAGAAGGTGCCCATGCGGTCCAGATCATACCTGGAGCAGCTGGCGTGCATCATCTCAACAGCGCAGCAGGCCAGCCCTAAAGTCACGGGCCATATGGACGCTGATTGGGCCCAGTTCGCGAGAGCATCCACCTTTAATATTAAGTACTCTCCCGTCTTGCTCAAGGCTGCAGTAGGGGATCTGGATGGAAGGGTAGTTCGTGGGCCACTTTGAGTAGCAGGCAAGTGAGAGGACATGAGTGATGAAGGGGTTGTGTGGAGCAAGGTGGACCTTTGGGATGAGAGCAGGGCTAGCTTTGAAGCTGTATGTCTTGGTATAAGAGCAGCCATTTGATCACACCAACAGAGAGAGAGAGAGAGAGAGAGAGAGTATATAGTTTTTTTTTATCAGAGAAAGCTTGATGCTTTGAGAAAGATAGAGAACCCAAGAGAGTCAAAGTTTTATATTTGAGACGAAGATATTTAAATTAAGAATTCTTCTTTTAGAGAGAAATAGAGTCAAAAGAAGAAAGAAAATGTCTATAAAATAGGAGCAAAACGCTCGTTACGCTACAAATGAGATTCATCCAACCGAAATAGCATTTGATACCAACAGGGCTAGTGCTAGATTAGCCATATAACTTTCTCTTCCCCTAACTAACAAGATTTTATCTTAAAGATAGATAGAGGAAGAGGTTGACAACTCATTGTTAAACTTGGAAATAATGTCCAAATGCATCTAATCAACCTCCTACATGTAAGGAGTTTCTTTGCCGCGACGTGTGATCCAAGACTCCCAAGTGTGTGATTTATTTCCTACACTAGGTTGATGTGGGTGTAAGTGAATATATTCATTATCTTTGCATTTTAGTAAAGTTGCCACTAACTATTGGGTTTTCTAAGTGTAACTGGTCACCTATGGCTAATCTATTTTATAGATATTTAACTAAGATGTGACTAAGGACTCGGAAATTCTATTACATGTTGAGAAGTTAAGTATTTTATAATACCTATCTTAAAATAGTACATTGTTTTGGTTTAATCCTGATTTCTATAATTTGAACGGTGACTTAAGTGACTCATCCATCTGGCATTTGGCTTTCAAGAAAACATGTGGGGATCCATGTATATGTGAGTATGTATGGACATGTGAGTATGTGAAGATGTGTGTGCATGTGAGAATGCACGGCATGTTAGTGTTGGATAATATGTACCAGCATGTAAGGAATACTATGTACTAGCATATGAGGAAATGCAATTAGGCATGCATAGAGAAATTATTCTAAGTGCAAGAAATTTACCCCACTCCATTAGCAATTTATTACTTAGCTCTTCCTGTAATTATTCCATTCAAAATAAACAACAATAAAGAAAATTTTAGTGTAAAACAAACAATGAAAGCAGTTATTTAAATACCATAACACGTATTTATTCACACTTTTTATCCATATGTATTTCTACAAAACTTAAACAATATTACTAGAAACTTCTTACCAAAGCCTCTAATTTTTGTTTTCTTTCTCTGAAAATGGTGCAAACATCAACCTTTTTATTGTGGGACGGAGAACCTTCAATACCAATATGGAGAAGGCATGAAGATTGACACAAACCCGACCCAAGCTTCATATTTCTTTAACCGGGTTCCCTACCTTTAGAACGTTCTCTCTCCCCTCTCTCTCTCTCTCTCTCTCTCTCTCTCTCTCTCTCAACCGAAGCTCATGGCCTCCGTGGCAGAGCTTCGACCTTGCATCACCACCACCTCCTACGGTGGTTCTATCTCTGAACCCAGCCCATTCTCTCTCTTTTTCTCTAACCTCGATCTCACTTGCTCTCTCAACCTCTATGGTTGGAGCTTCAAGCTCTGTAGATCGAAACCCATAGTGAATCTTCGATCTCATCTTCTCTCGATACGGGCCTAAGGGGGCTCGTGTGATTGTTTTGGTGAATAGTTTGAATGCTTTGCTACTGTGGTTTTTATTTGCAGATGGAATGGTAAGTCTGGGCAAATGCTTGTGCAAAATTTGTATGAGTGGCTTTTAAATTTGTTGTGTTTGGTGTTTGTAGTGAAAATCTGGTGTCTCAATGAGCATTGTGTGTAGAATATAGATTGTGAAAAATGGGACTGAATGTGAACAATGTTTAGGAAGTGATAATGCTCACATAGAATAGATGAAAAAAAATGCAAGTATGGAGACAAATACAAGCGATTTGGATATAACCCACATCTGTTGTCTCCTTGCTGGCTGTTAATTGCTTGCTTCAACCTTTCTTTTTCTTCTGCTTGAATTTGAATATCCTTTATTTCTGTGTTCTGTTACTGCTTTGCTTACATATCTTTTTTGGCTGAAAAGGAATATATAAAATAAAATAAAATAATGAAAATCTAGAGAGAGAGAGAGAGAGAGAGAGAGAGAGAGAGAGAGAGAGAGAGAGAGAGAGAGAGAGAGAGAGAGAGAGAGGTTCATTGGGATTTTCTGTAGGGTTCTCTACTTCTGAATTTCTTCTTTCCTTCTTTGTATTCTGCTTTGAGGGTGATGAAGGAACGGACAAAATTTAGCATCCAACGCCCATTACATCATTGTTCCTACGTTTTGAGGTCACAATCAATTTAGTTCATACAGTTAGGTAGCAATCAATTTAATTTTACCATCAACTCACTAGACTACAAGTTGAAATAGTATACAGACCTAACTGATTGTTACCAAAATGTAAAACCAAAGTAATTGTAATCACAAAATAGACCAAAATGGAATTTTTCAAATGTGAATATATTAAAAAAAAAATGTGGAAAACACGTGCAAAATATAAATATTGGATTTATGGAGTGTCCATTAAAAAATGTGCAAGAATATTTTCTTGAAAGAATGTAGAACCAAGGAGCCACCATATTCAAAGGAATTACTAATTGGGGAACTTCGGGCAACTGGGGATGTGAGCACCATTGGATTTTGGTAGGACTTCAGATTCATGGTCAATTTTGTCCTTACATTTTGATAGCGGTTAATTATGCTCCTACCGTCAACTTACTATCAAAATGTGACTGCAAGTTGAAAATAATATAGACCAAACTAATTGCTATCAACTTAAGAGGACCAAATTAATAGTGATCCCAAAATATAGTGGGACCAAGATGGTATTTTTACCTATATCTTATAGATATGTTACTAACATTATTTGTCAAATTTGAACATATTAAAAAATGTGAAAAATACGTGTAAGATATAAATATTGTGTATATGGAGTGTGCGTTTAAAATGTGTAAGAATATTTCCTTGAAACAGAAATGTAGAACCAAGGAGCGACCATATGCAAGAGAATTACTAATTGGGGAAGTCAAGGGAAATGGGGATGTGAGCACCGTTGGATTTTGGTGGGACTCCAGAGTTGTGTTAATTTCTGGTGTATGACTATTTCCTCACTGATATGGATTAATGGGAATTCGGAGCTTCTAGCATGAAGATGGCATGGAATTTAATATATTAAATATTTTAGATTAAAACAAAAAAACAAAACAAAACAAAAGAGGCATGGCGATGGTATAATTCTTTTGAAGTTTCTTTCTTCAAACTAACTGTAAGCAATGCTCGTGGGACATATATAATCATTTTCAAGTTTCTTTTTCATTTTTTTAGACAAAATTAGATTTATCACGTGTAAATGCACTAAAACATATACATGAAATTCATTATATATTATATAAGCAATATATATATATATATATATATATGTGTGTGTGTGTATGTGTGTGAGACTATGTATGTGTTTGGATTCCACGTCCACAACTGCATTTCACATTTCACTCGTTTTCTCTTTTTTTTTTTTTTTTTTTGTTCAGCCGCAATTGTTGACAAGTCAACTGTGAACAGTGCTTCCGTACACTGTTTATGGGTCCCACAAATTACATTTTTCAGCAACTTTTTCATTAAAAATGGGTCTCACAGCACTATTCACACATTTAAAAATTACAGTGTTTTCAGTTTTTCAATTTTCAGTTTCAACAAAATAAATTCTATCCAAACGGACCCTATAAAAATGAGCCACTATCCTTTTTCTTTTTTCTTTTATTAGTGTTTATTATTTCACAATATGCTACAAAGAAAAGACTCAATGTGAAAAACACAACTTACAAGTTTAAATAAGATTTATTATATTTATAATATGTTGTATACAACATCCTCCCACATGAGTGTGTTCCCCACAAATGTGAGATCCACTCCAATGTGAGAGAATGTAACATACAACACATTATAGATAATGCCACCTATGCATCCAAAAGAGGACATAAGGAACAAGTTCATATGCTACATATATAGATCATGGGAAAGGTAAGCTCGTCCATTATTGAAGAAAATCTCACCTCTTGTTAATCTTCTTTTGCAACTGGAGTATTCCATAGAGTAGGGCCTCAGCCATCAGAGGACACTCAAGAACATAAATGTCAACTGGGACAATTTTGTTACAGCCTCGAACAATCGCATATGAGTAGTGGTCGAAATAGCCACCCCGATTTGCGCAATGTCCTATAGAGATAACCCAACGTGGCTCTGGCATTTGATCATAAACCTTGCAAACAACGACCTTAAAGATTAAATGAGGAAGGAAAGGAATGAAAGTGAATCAGCACTCCATTCTGCGAATGCACGTTCTCTTCACAAACCCAAAATGCAACTTTTTCCAAAAAGTTGCGTTTTATACCTAACCAAATGGGTTTTTTGTATTTGCTTTCTTCAAAACGGGCTTTCTGGGTTGAGAAAGCTGAAACAAACAAGCACTTAATCTCTCTCGTATTTGGATGTTTAAAAGGGAACTTTTGGAATAATAAGTAACCTTATTTTATTTATTATTATTATTAGTTTTTTTATACAAGATAGAAATTCTACTCTATCCTAATTTAAGTGTATATATGTGTGAAACTCCCTATTAGAGACTTAAACCTCGGTTCTTGCCTCCTACACCCCACAAGTACTTAATACTTGTGGAGTGACCTTATTTGAAAGTTGAATGAAAAGGAATGCAGAGAAATCTTTTAACAATATTACTATTGTGTCATTTCTTTAATAAAAGTAGTAGTATAGACATTTAAGAAAAAACTAAGGCTATCATGGGACTTTAGTAAAATTAATTAAAAAAAATTATATTCCCTCCAATTTCTCCAATTGTTGGAGGGAGTTAAAAATTGACTTAAACACATAGAAATTCTTTAAAATATGATATTCTAGATTGGGCTATGTTCTGGATTATGGCTCAACTCATATGACCATTCAGGCATTAATTCATTTCTCAGTGGGTAGAAAAATTATTATGATCACAATTTGGTAGAATGGTCACGACTTTGCCTTGTTGAGAGCTTTTCTCTCTAAGTTTTCAAAGTCTCGTTCCACTTAGGTGTTTTGTGTTTACTTCTAACTAGATTGTGACTCCTTCTAGACTTTGCCAACACCTTTACCCATAATACTGCACCCCACCCCTTCTCCTAACCTTTATTTCCCATCACTCACTTTCAACTTAACTCCTCTTTGCTTCTTATATCGTGTCACTCTTCTGTTCCACTTTGTTGGTTGGTGTGTACTCTTTTTAACTTTACTCTTTTGCAATTTTCTTTATCCTTCCCTTGACTTTGCCTTGTTCCTTTCCTACGCTTTTACCCTTTTCTTCTCTTTGTTTTTTTGGTTTGGCTTTTTGTGGGGACTGTGCAATTTTTTTTTTTTTTACTCAAAGTTCTTGTGATTGTGCTACGGTTTCCTCTTCACGTGTACATGGGGGAACCTTTTGCAGCTCGTAATTTTGGATGGTCTGAAAGTAGTGGGTTAGAGGTGAGCTCTGGCCCTTTCATTGAAGAATCTGAATCGAATTCACTAGGTAGTGAGGATGATGAGGCCCCTTTTGCTAGGCATGGGCATGTTTTAGAGGTTGATCATGAAAATGTCGACATGCAACGAGGGTTTTAGAGTCACTGTGCATATGGTTTTATTTTGGATTACAGGAAGTTCTCAATTGCATATCTACAACAACTTATCAATAGTGGATGGAGATTCAGAGGTGTGGCTACTGTTGTAGGTAGAGATTCATTTTTCTACTTGATCCATTTTTAAAAGTCTGAAGATTTAGAGGATATGTGTGCTGAAGGTCCGCGGGCTGTTGATGGTGCTCTTCTGGTTTTGGAGAAATGGAGGCCTAATCTGGTGGTGAACAAACTTCATCTTAATTATGTGTCTATTTGGGTTCAGTTACATGGCTTACCCCTTGAGTATCAGTATCCTGAATTGGCTGAGCAAATGGGTTAGTTGATAGGTTTTGTTGAACAGGTTGATTAGGAGGATCGTATTCCTAGGAACATTAGGTTTATGCAAGTCCATATACGTTTGGATCTGTGGATGCCAATCATTTCTGGTTTTGTTCTGCGCCTAGATGATGGTTCTAGAATTTGGATTCAATGTCGTTACGAAAGGGTACATAAATTATGCACCTAGTGCAGCTTGATTGGTCATACTAAAAGACAGTGTAACGAGAGCATGGATGAGGTGGAGAGGTGTTTGATTCGTTAGAGGCAACGTTTGCAGAGGATCTTTCATGTGCAGTATGGGTTTGATTCTATGGAGCCTCACTTCCACAATAAGCTGAGGGCCTTCTACAATAGATGGAGGCATTGGACAACTCTGGTTTATGGTGGCAACATGCAACCTAATAACCATGATCACATTCATCATCCTAACCCTAGTCCTAATCATCAGCCACAAACTGGTGGTGGTAACATGCAATCTAATAATCTTGCTTATATTCATCATCTTGACCCAAATCCTAATCATCAACCATAAACTGTAAGTCCTTTGTCCCATGGTGTGAATACCCAAGATTGCTTTGACCTTGATACACCCTCAAACTATTATGATGACAATAATCTAACACCACTTAATTCTGCCACTGCCCAATATCAACGAGCTGACCATGCAAATCTCTACTCAGCCATTTTTTCTCTCAATTTAGGAAATGCCTATGATCCCTATACCCCTGTGAATTCCCTTGCATCATCCACTGATAATAACCCCATAAACCCAACCAACACCACAGACCTGAATCTGGTTCCTAAGGGTGCCTCATAGGGTTCTCTTAATGAAGAAGCTACCCTCAGTTATCCCCTTAGGAGGATTCTGAGGAATTGAGAGTTCAAACAAATGTAAGCTCGGATACCGAGAGTGATTCTGAAATGATGAGGATGTTTAATATAGACAAGTTGAATGAAGGTCGTTCTGAGTGGTTACGTAGTGATGCATGGGATGTGGGAAAAATTCCTGAAAATTTTGACTCTTTGGTACAACCTGTTGTCAACAGAGTGGACAGAGATAGACTGAGGGTTGAGACTGTTAATCCTAGTGCTGGGCCGAGCATTAGAAGAGTTTCTGAGGTAGGCCCCTCACAAACTGTGAGCCTTGATACTGGCCTTAATTCCTTGTTTGATTCTGAGGCCCATGGGCTAGGCCCAAGTCCACCTTCACCTGCCTCTATTAATTTTGATCCTGGTTATTTGTCAAGTCTGCATTGTAATGATATATTGCCAGAGACAAATGGTGCGGCTAGGAAGAGGTGCGGACCAGATTTGGGGAAGTTGGGAAGGAACATTAGACAGAGGTTACTGTATGGTTTTCTCCAAAAAGAAGGTACCAATGACTCTTCTCCAATGCCTACCTCCAAGGCCAAGGCATTGGAGAAGAGAGGGTGTGCTACCAGCTGGGGGGAGGGGGGGGGGGGGGGAAGATGGGCCTTAGGTTCCCATGGACCCATTCTTGATTCTATAGGTGGTGGTGCATGGCTGTTTTTAGTTGGTGGAGTGATTTTTTTGGTTAATTCCGTTAACGAACAAGACCTCAGCCTACTAACTAGCTATGCGGAGGTGACCCTCCACGGCCAACTTTTTAGAGGGACTATGGCCACTTAGGCCAAGGAAGTTTGAGGCAATAACAGGTCTGTGATGCCCTTAGATGTTCTGGGCCGCAGTCGAGAGTCGTTTTGAATAATTTGTAAGACGCTAACGCCAGGGGCACACTGTATCCGAGGCCTCCAGCGTGGCTCTCTTGGTTCGATTTCCTTGGCGCATTCCGCGCCAGGGTTCAATTTGCGGGCAAGAGACGCGAGGTCCCCGAGCGCCCCTCGCTCCCCATCTTAACAATTCTTTTTATTTTAGGTTTTATTTTATTTTATTTTAATTTTTTGATATCTTAGGTTTTATTTTAAACAAAAAACTTGGGTCTTCTTTGTTAAGCAGAAGCTCTTTGTGTTTGCGTAAACTAACAGTCCCAAAGCAAAGCAAAGACTCAGAGACACAGTGTGAGAGAGAATCCGAAGCACTAAAAATAACCCATAAAGCAACAATTAGCCAAAAAGTGGCAGATGATGTGGCAGTGGAGGTCTTCGTACCCGAACGCACCACCATTGTCATGCCTTGGCTTTATTCCATAGATTTGTTGTGCCTTCTCTGTGGAGCAATTCTTGGAGTCTTGACCTGATTTTTTGCACACATGCTAAGAAAAATCCAACCTTCAACTTGTCAAAATTTGGAGGCCTGATTCAACATATTTTATTTTTTATGATTTTCAGAAACCGAAAAATACGAAAAATCATAAAAAAATTCAAAAACGCTCGAAATGCCGAACCACCTACTGGAATCCTCCTCTAACATCATGGAATGAATTTAGGGAAACAAAAATGGAAAAAGGCACGAGCCAATTTTGCCGGAGTGCGAGATGATGCGGGGTGATGCGGCGTAGCGTGCACACGAGCATGCCCCTGGGATGCCCACTGCCTACCTCATTGGGGGAAATAACCTCATTTTCCAAAAAACCCTCATTTCTAGGAAATCACTCCAAATATGTGGGCAAGTAGTAGCGAAGGCCAAGGCTAAGGCATGCAGCCAAGGCCAATGCCAAGGCTGGGCATGGGGGTCACAGTCCCAAACCCGTTGGCTGTCGGCAGACTATTCGAGCTGCTCCCGCAGCGAGAGCGGGTCGCTGTGTGCCAGCTGGGGGACGGACTGGGAACAACCGCCTTGGCAGTTTTCCCTGGGCGTCGAACAGTCGACTCAAAACTGGTACGGACAAGGAGAATCCGACTGTTTAATTAAAACAAAGCATTGCGATGGTCCCTATGGATGCTCACGCAATGTGATTTCTTCCCAGGAAGAGGCGACGGCGGCGACGACAACGATGATGACGGTAGCAGCAGTGTCCCTTAATGTCCCTCAATGTCCCTTATAGTTCCTATGTGTGGTTGGTGAGCCATGCAAGCTTGGTATAGCTTGGGCACACTCTTGCAAAGCGGACGGTGTTTGTTTCACCCACAAAGAATACAATGGATATCAACTATTACATTTCCCAGCATAGAGAAATTCATGGTTGATGAAGACACAGCTCTCATAACGTTGACATTATCTCCTTCCACTATTAGCTCTGAGAAGCCTGCATCAACAGCAAATTCCAATGCCTTCCTGCACGCCTGTGTCTCAGCTTCCTCACTACATGAAACCGGTGGTCCTCTAGTAGCCATTGCAGCCATTACCTCGCCTGGGTTGTTCTGTATCACAGCACTGAACCCAGAGCTGTTCTATTCCTTAAATATTGCCGCATCGAAGTTCAATTTGAACCATGACTGATCAGGTGGGCGCCAAACACTTCCAACATCTTGTGTTATCGAAACCGCTAGGTGTTGTTGAACTTGCTGAAACTCTTCCAACAGTTCTGCAGCACGTTTGTTTAACCAACCAGGGTCCTTGAGCTTACCACCATGCAAAACAGAGTTTCTCTGATTCCAAATGACCCAAGATACTATTACCTACCAAAAATCAACACTTGGGTTTGCATTATTTTAATTGCAACATAACACTATGCAATTACCGCTTGTTGTGAGATGTAAAATTTAAGATATTAAAAGTAAAAAATGTAAGAAGGTTTTTTAAAACCATTTTAACTAGTGGTAATTGCTTGGTAGCATAATAAGATCTCCCAAGTCCCCTTAGCGGTAGTTTTGGCTTATAATCGTTTTTTTTTTTTTTTAAAGAAAATTTGGCTTATAATCGTTGGTAGAAAGCAATCATAAGCACTTAAAACCAATTCCACAATTTATGACCCAAAAAAAAAAAAAAAAAACCAGTTCCACAATTACATAGACAGGACTAAGTAAAAAACTAATCTCTTCACCATAAAATCATGGGTTATATTGAAAAAAGAAAGTACAAAATATAAAATGGGGCGGCGGGGAGAAACTTAATTCATATTAATACCTCAAAATTGGATAACCATATTAAAATTTAAAAAAAAAATCAATTATTTTAAATTTTAAATTGGACTAAAAAAAACATATCAATTAAAAAGATTCGAGCTAATAACAAAAACATAAATAGATCCAAAGTGCAAGCCCCATTTTATTAGTAAGAGTGTGAGCCACAATCATTAACATCAGCATGCCGTAGGCTGGGCTTGAATATGATGCCATAGCGGTGTGTCATCTTAACAATGCAACAGGCCAGCCCAAAAGACAAGGGCCATTAATCACTTATTCCACCAATGAAGAAAATCCCTCCTCCTTCTAATCTTCTTCTGCAACTGGAGTAGTGCATAGAGTAGGGCCTCACACGATGGTGGACACCCAGGAACATATATGTCAACCGGGATAATCCTGTCACAGCCTCGAACAACTGAGTACGAGTAATGGTAATAGCCACCCCCATTTGCACAGCTTCCCATAGAAACGACCCAGCGTGGATCTGGCATTTGATCATAGACCCTGCCAAAAGAACAAATACCTTTAAGATTAATGCAATATAAAGATTCACATTCCAATCAAATTATATTAATACAAAATGGCAAAGTGTGCGTTTTGCACAGTATAAAAACCAATTCTTGATATTATGGTTGATACAATAGAACTAGACTAAAGAACACCATTGCTGGGGTTGGGGCCTGGGGGCCATTGCCTTGTGTAATGGAAAAGCATTGGATTGGTCCATGAGTTTTGGTTCAAATATGTGATTCCTTGTAACAGAAATCAATGTTTTCGAAATTGTACTGTATTGGTTGGCATGGTCAGTATTTGTCATACTTATAGGTGAATCACTACAAAACCTCCCCACTCTTTAAATGTACTGCATAAAAAACATCTTAGGTGGTTAAGCACAAGTTTTTGAATTCTGAGCCTTGAGAAGGTCCAAAATTATACAAAAATATCAAAAGATAGAACAATAATTGATTCATCATTCACAATCTCCAAATTAAATTAGACCACGTTTGGTAATGACCTTTGGACAAAAGAACAATACAATCCCTCAAAAAAAAAAATAAATAAATAAATAAACACAATTACATCTATCATCCTGAGTCATGCCTCAATGAAAGTTTTTGAACTCAAACCTTCATAAACAAAGATGGCATGTTGGTGCGACTTACACTATGTTTGGGAGTTTATAAGGAAAAAGAAAAGAATGAAATAAATAGAATAGAAAGGAGTGAAAATGAATTAAATATTGATCTCTCTCGTATTTGGATTTTTAAAAGGGAATTAGTGGAATAATAAGTAAACTTTTTTGGAGTTGAATGGGAAAGAAAGAGAATCATAACAACTTTAGTAAAAATTGATTTAAAATGGATCTATTCCTTCCAATTTCTCTAATTCTTGAAGGAAGTTAAAAATTGACTTAAATTCTTAGTAACTCTTTAGATTGGGTTAAGCTCTTGAGTATGGCTCAACTCACATGACCATTTGGGAATTAATTTCTCGATGGGTAGAAATATTATTATGATCACAATTGGATAGGGTAGTCAAGGCTAGTCCCTACTCACCTTTTTTTTCATTTAAAAAAAAAAACCATATATCATCTTCACTTAGATAATCCTAGTTCATAAGGAAATAAATAAATCAAGGGGTCCTCAAAAAATTTGTCATTGAACTTATATAAAGAGCCCATTAAATGATGCTAACCACAATTGATTACAAAATATTCACAGGGTTATTTCCATTAAGATATTTCTTCTAAAATATTGATGAATACATAATAACTAGTCAGTAATTCATGCAATACACGATTTTTTTTTTTTTAACTCTCTCTTTTATTTTTTTTCTAGGAATTTTAATAATAATTAATTGATATTTACTATTATTCAATTTGTCTATTGAACTATCCATTCTACCATATAAAGAAAAATTAAGAAAATTTTATATGAAAAGATTTTAACGAAGAGTTTAAATATAAAATAGAATTAAATATATATATATATATATATATATATATATATATATATATATATTATAATAATGTGTAAAATTGTGATGCATTTAAAGTTTATGTGACCTAATATTAAGAGAATAATTAGAAGTTAAAGTGTTTCGATTGCATCTCCTTGGTACGATTTAGTTCTAGTACAATAACTAGGAATATTATATTATGCAATACCACTTGTTGTGAGATGTAAAAGTTAAGATGATAAAAAGTTAAAAAGATAATAAAAATGAAATAAGTTTTTTTAACCAGTTTAACTAGTGGTATATGCTTGGTAGCGTAATATCCAAATTCCTTTGGCGCCCTTGGTTGTAGTTTTGGCAACTAAGAGCATTTGCATAAGCTCCTGCAAAAGATGTTGTTTATTTTAGTATAAGAATCTACTTTTTTTTTTTTATATTAAATATTTACTTTTCAAAATACATCACATCAATGGGTTTCAGTTAGCTCAACTGGTAAAGTCTCTGATGGTTGTATAAGAGATCTGGGGTTCAATCCTCGCCTACACCAAAAACTGATTGGTGTCTTGGTCTGATAATAAAGAGCAATTATCAGGAGCGGACGCCATAAGTTGAAACTCTCTTAAAAAAAAAAAATACATCACATCAGATTATTTATTTAGACTATATTTCATTAAAATATCATTTTTTTTCTTAATTTATTATTTTTTTTCACACACAACAACCACCATTTACTCTCTTCCTTCATTCTTGGGATACATAAAAATAATAATAATAAACTAAATATAATATGAATAATGTGAGTGTAAATTTACTCAATTATTGTAGCAACTATGTATTTTTACACAACTTTGTAAAGACTGATGTGGGTGAATTTTTTGTTTGGTTGGCTAAAATGTGATACTTTTTCTATTATATAAGCAACTGACGTGATTAATGTAATGAACTTATAATTGTTGGAAGCACTTAAAACCAATTCCACAATTATGCCAAAAAAAAAAAAAAAAGTTCCACAATTACATAGACAAGAAGTAAAAAATTAATCTCTTCACCCAAAAAATCATGGGTTCTATTTTTGAAAAAAAAAAGTTCAAAATATATAGTTGTTATTGGTTCAAATTTAAACCTAACACTAATTAAGATTATTTTTTTGTCCTAACACTAACAACCAATGATAATCTGCCACTTATAATTTGTTGTAAAAATGTTGTGGACATATCATTTTTCAAATATATAATGGGGGTAGGGAAGAAAATAATTAATATTAATACCTCAAAATTGGACAATAGTATTTAAAATTTGAAATTCTTTTTAAAATATATAATATTTAAAAAACTAAAAAAAAAAATCTAATTATTTTAAAATTTAAATTGGACTATAAAACATCTACAATTAAATTTTTTTTTTTTTTTAAATGAACTAATAACAAAATGATCAATATCATCAAAACTTACCTACGAAGTGGAGGAGCCATCTTATTAGTAAGAGTGCCAGCCACAATCAAAACATCGGCTTGTCGTGGGCTGGGCCTGAATATAATGCCGAACCGGTCTTGATCGTACCTGGGGGCTGAGGTGTGCATCATCTCAACAGCGCAGCAGGCCAGCCCAAAAGTCACTGGCCATATGGACCCTGTGCGAGCCCAGTTCATGAGAGCATCGACCTTTAATATTACGTACTCTCCCGCCTTGCTCAAGCTTGTAGTACTCGGCGGAAAAGTGGTTGTTGAGCCACCGTGGTATGTAGGAGCCGGCGAGTTAGAGGAGGACATGAGTGCTAAAGGGGTTGTGTGGAGCAAGGTGGACCTTTGGAATGAAAGCAAGGCTAGCTTTGAAGCTGTATGTCTTGGTATAAGAGCAGCCATTTGATCACACCAACTATGAGAGAGTTTGTAGTTTTTTTTTTTTTAATTATCAGAGAAAGAGCTTGAAGCTTTGAGAAAGAGAGTTTTTAAGATAATTTTATTTGAGGGAGAGAGAGACAACTCAACTTTTATTTTTGTGTAGGTGTGTGTGAGAAAGAGAGAGAGAGAGTCAAAGTTCTAACTTTGAGAGGGAGATTAAAGAAAAGCTTGTTTTAGAGAGAATATATTGTCAAAAGAAATGACTAAATCTATAAAATAGGAGTAAAAAGCTCGTTACGTTACAAATGAGACTCCTCTTATAACCAAAACCAATCGAAATAGCAGCTGATACCAAAAAGGCTAGATCTAGATTAGCTACATAACTTTCCCTTCCCCTAACTAACAAGATTTTATATTTGAGAAAGAGAAGGAGAGGTTGACCACTCATTTTTGAAGCCGGAAAAAGTGCCCAAATGCATCTAATTGACCTCCTACATTTGAGGAGTTTCTTGGCCATGTGTGAACCAAGTGTGTGATTTATGTCCTACACTAGAGTGACAACTCTATTTATTGTCTTTATATTTTAGTAGAGGCTCTACTAACCATTGAGTTTTTTAAGTGTAATTGGTCACTTATATCTAATCCATTTTATATCTATTTAACTAAGGATTACGCTAAGGGTTCCTAAGCTAAAGGTTAAGGCAAATGTCTCGAACAAAAGACATGGAGTCGAAAGTTTTATTACATGTTGAGAATGTATTAAACACCCCACAATGCCAGATTGTACCTTGTTTTGGTTTAATCATAATTTCTATCATTTGAAATGTTTGGCATTGCTTTCAAGGAAACCTATGGGGATGCATGTATATGTGAGTATATATGCATGGACATGTGAGCATGTAAAGATGTGTGTGCATGTGAGAACGCATGTGCATGTTAAATACTATGTACTAACATGCAATTTGTGCACAAAGGAGGCTACCTATATATATATATATATATATATAGAGAGAGAGAGAGAGAGAGAGAGAGAGAGAGAGAGAGAGAGAGAGAGAGAGAGAGAGAGAGAGAGTTTTAAGCTATGACGTTCACTTCTGATGATTGTACTATTTATCATTAAATCAGGACACCAATCAGTTTTTGGTGTAGACAAAAATTGAACCCCAGAAATTTCAACTTATACAGAAATTTCTAGAATCCTATTTTCTTTTTTCCTTTTATTTATTTTTTAGATAGAATTAGATTTATTACTTGTAATTTATTTTTTAAATTTTAGAATTTTAAACATGCTTCATTTAAATCTTAAATTTTCAAAATGTTTTATTTAAATTTGAGGCTTATAAAAATGTTTCAGTTATTGTTGTTTATGAAAATGTTCCAATTATTGTTAAACCTTACATAGTCTGAGATGGTTTTATTTTAAACTTTAGTGTTTAAGTTTCAATATAATCTCAAATTTTGAAATAAATTTCATTTAAATTAGTTAGTCATGTGATGTTAAACGGTGTTCACAGAAAACATGTGATAGAGATTTCATATAAAATATGTGCTCAATTTAACTAGATGAAACATTTTGAAAGTTTAAGATTTAATTAAAATGTACCCAAATTCAAAGGTTTAAGAAGTAACCTGCCCATTGATTCTTAGTACAAAACATGTGAACGTTTGTTAATTCGAGACTGAATTTTTATTGGGCAAAAACTGCATATTGCTACACCTGTACACTTTTTTTCTTTTCTAATAATGAAATTTTAGTGTAATTTATGTCATTCAATATATTTTAAAAAATTTACAAAATTTTATTGTAATTTAAAAAAGATATTTCATTGAATAATAAAACAAATTTTTAGCTTCAAATTATGTGGACAAGGTAAAACTTATAAGATTAAATTTTGACTAAAACAAAAAATTATAATATATTTTTATGCAATGTAATAATGAAACTTCTATATATATATATATATATATATATTTAGGAGTATGGTTTTATAGGGCCCAAATAATATCAAGCCATGGGCAAACATAAGCCCAATATCAACAAGTCCACTCTAAATATGGGCCTTCCTTGAAAGAACCAAATCTCGGACCACGAATCAAATGGTTCGTCATCTCAATTCGAAAAATCTTTTAATCCAAGAATCCCATTCGAGAACAAGATCCATACAGAATTGGTAGAAGTTAAATATTCGCCGAGCTTTCGAGGAAGAATTCTAGAACACACGAGTTCATTTGAGGAAGTTTTTTGAAGCTTCTTGATAATTCTACAATAACCTCCACATTAATGAGGGTCACTTGCCCAGCACCACCGCATGTAATGTAGAATGACAAGCTAGGACAGTATAAAATGCCCCAAAAGTCTCATTTCTTGATGAAAAAGTGAGGAAAGAAAAGCCTGATAGGACATGAAGTTATCTAGCTAGATAAGGACAACACACACTGAAGAAAGAGGTAGGGCAAATATAAGCAAATATAAGGCCAAAGAAAAGAGAGATAGGGCAAATATAAGCAAATATAAGGCCAAAGAAAAGAGACACAGAATACATGTGAGAAAGATAGAGATTTTCTGGAAGAATAGAGTATCTTTGTTCTTGAGAAAAACCCTTGTAACACAATCCAAGATATAAAATAATGAAATTTAGTTCTATATGATTAGGATGTAGTTTTTTCTTGTTTTTATTCAAATCTCCCATTGTGAATTAATATTAGCCCATAACACGAATTAATTGCGATCCTAATCTTGCTCAATTAACGCCTTGGGTTGGTCGCACTATAATAATAATAATAACTTGGGTTTAGTTTTAACCGGATTAATCTTAATTATAATAATGGAGTTTTTCTTATTGTTAACTGCATTAGTAATTTTAATTTACCTACAATGGGTCATATGACGAAATTATGTCGCATAATTAATAATATTTACATTGAGCTACATAATGTAAGTTCAACTTGTAATATCTAACTTCTATTATTAAAATAGACAATTATGATAGATTATTAAAGAAAATAAAAATAAAAATTCTAGAAACTCTTGTTAATATAATTTCAATTGAAGTTGTGTTTTCTAAACTTATCGAAATTTTAGCTATAGGAACTTACTTAGAAAAATTATACCAATTATTTCAATGTAATTATAGTATATCACATTACATGAGAAGTAAAATGAAAATTGAAAAATAAAAATGAGAGGGCATCCATGTGACCAAACATAATGTATAGGAAATAATTTTTATTATATGGTATATGATATGATTTACACTTGAACTTCTATTTATGAATGTGCTAGGAATAATAGAGACATGATTTATTATTAATTTTATAACCCTCATATAGTATACTAGATGTCTTATAATTTTATTTTAAGTGATTATTTGTTTTTTTTTTTTTTTTTTTTTAGAATGGATTATTTGTGTTTAGTTTAGTTATGAGTTATGTGATTTTTTTTTATATATTAATAATGAATCATTGAAGGCATGAATTAAACCGATTTTAATAGCTTTATGATTTTGATTCAAACATTTTATAATTTATAATTTAATTTGAAACCATCCAAAAATACAGAGAAATTATGTAATTTATTCAAATCTTAATAAAAAGTTACCCGATGCAAGAAGAATACGAGTACAACCATTTGTAAAGTAAAGAAGTTGGCCAGTTAATACATCCACAACTTCTTGTACTCAACTTTTATTTTATATTATAGCATTTGATTTAGCCATTCAATATATTAAACATCTTTTATATCCAAGATATTTTAGTAAAAATTATAAATCAATATTTATTTTTAGTAGAAAACAACCGTGGTCTTCTTACTCCAATATAAAAAACGATATAGATTATTTCTTCATTGATTTAGGCCAAATTTAAAAATACATTTTTCATTTGTTTTGAATAGTTTAGATATATGGTTAATGTGATTATTATACACACACAAGAAGGAAAAAAGAAATGAAAAGAAAAGAGTTTGATCCCATAGAAACCACAATATCATAGTTTGCCCCTTTTGTTTTAATCAACCTTTGAGTTTGGTTAAAGGTTCAGATTTATTTTTCTTTTTCTCTTCTTTTTTTTTTTTCCCCTTCTCGGGCACCCACCAGGAGAAGGGGGACATTGATTCAGAGAATTGAATTAGCTTCTTAAGGAACTTTTAGCTGAACTTCACAGCCTTGTCACCAAAAAAAAAAAAAAAAAAAAAAGACTCCAAAAAACAATTGTATCAAAATCTAACACCATTATTGCTTTTTCTTTACTGATACTGAAATTGAAAGCTACAAATAAGTACTAGACTTCAACAGCCTCAATGATATTTAAAACATGACAAAGAATCAATAAAAAAATTGACGCGCTGCAAGTTTCAACATCTCCATCCCAGCAAGATTTCTGAGTAAAAGCTACATTTTTATCTTAAACCTAGTGGCAAATATTGAACATCCTTTAGTGTTTGTTGTAGGAGAGCTACAATCACATTTTTCTTTCCTGACTTCAACCCAACGCAAATTTAGAACATAACTGCATCTTCCCTTTCAGAAGAAGATACGAAGAAAAAAAAAAAAAAAAAAAAAGATGGTAATAAAAGAAAAACAAAGAAATTTTGGAGGTTGGGAGGAGGAAGTAAAAAGAAACACTGCCCACCCGGGAACAAAATCAGGTTGCTTCCTCATGGATTCTGGCAGCCACTTCTGAACTTCAATGTTTAAAGCACATGCTACAGATTTTACGGGGCACTTGAATTTGTGAGAATTTGATGTAGCCTCCAACGGACTGGTCGTGGGAAAGGCGAGGAGCCTTCTCCGACAGCAACCAAAAAACAGTTAATCAAGCAAATTACATTTCTTCTTGGACCATCTTTATGCATAGTACATGTACAAGCTATTGGCAGCAGCACAGGCAATTGATTTTTCACTTGGGTGCCATGCTAGGTGCAGCAACTTAGTTGTAAAATCAAATGAATTTCCATTTGCATCAACCCCAGGGCTTTCTGCTCCTGTTATGGATATCCCATCATGGAAAATGACAAATTTAAGTAAAATTACAATTAACTCAATGTTAAGAGGACGGGAAAAACTGCTCAGAAATAAATAGTCATAAACCAAGAAGGATGAGAAATAAACAAAGAATGGATTGATGACCTCGTCTGACAACTCTTGTTAAACTACTGCTCAAGGATCTGGAAGGCCTTGAAGGGGTCTGAACTTGTCGCCTAAAAGGGCACATCAAATTTTTTATTATTAGACACATGAATGATTGCTAAAGCCATGCTTGTCAATATTTTCCGCTAAAAATTACCTCATAGGATTTTTGCTGGCTTCCAAAGTTGTTGCCTCAGTACTTCCAGAGGAGGAACCAAACACACGGAATAAATTGCTGAGAAAATCAACATAAACATGAGATGCACTCCAGAGATTCTGAATAATAATGAGACTACAAACAGAGATATGTGCATAAAAACACAGACCTGTAAGAACCTGTTGCTACTCGTAATCCATCGCCGCTCAGACAACACTCGAATTTATCAAAGATTGAATCATTTTCATATAAATCACACAGCTGGATTCATTCAATAATAGTGTGATCAGCATAGACCTAACATAGCAACACAAATCTTAGATTAAGCATTGACAAAGTAGGAACCTCACCTTTGGTCTTAAATATTCATGAACCTGGAAGGTCGAAACTGGACCTGAATCCATATTAATGTCCCATAACTATACAAAAAATTAATGCAGACTCAAGTTAGAGACCAGGAAGAAATACAAGCATAAAACAAAAACATCAAATATTATTACTTTCTTTTTTTTTTTTTTTTTTTTTTTTTTTTTTTTTTTTTTTTTTTTATAAATAAATTGGTAAGGTACACAAGCAACTGCTGGGTCTAGAACCCATGACCTTACCCTCCACCTTGCTCTTACAAGGGAAGGAGCAAAGATATTCCATTTGATCTAGAGCTCATTGCCAAAATCATATTCTAGAGCTCAATTGAAGGCAATAATTCATCAAAACATAAAATAGAAACCCAAAAAAAAAGAAAAAAAAAAAGAGCAACAGTAGGACATAAACGTCACAAAAATCAACATTCAAAAAATATCATTAAAAAAAAAGGTGCAGAAATCAAAATACAGATGAGCAGATACCAATCAAAAGTAGCTATTTTGAATTGTCATTGCTATCGTATATAACAAAAGAAAGTCATGACTTAAGCCAATAAATCGAAGATATAAATTTTTTTTTTTTAGGGGAATGTCTAGATAAGAACTACCACCCCTGACACAAGTTTTCCTCCTGAGTGGAGCTCTTTTTATTTTTGTTTTGAGGGAGATAGGGGACAACAGACCTAAGAATGAGAAGGCATAAAGAAACTTCAGTCATCTCTCTCTCTCTCTCTCTTTGATACCCTAATATATCGTGTACACTATGACATAGCTGTCTAAGTAACTTTTATCACTCATTAATACTTTTTTATCACTCATTATTACGTTCATTTCCTCATCAACCACATCACTTTTATGTATTCTCCCTGTTTTCAGAAAGGAAAGAATCACTATTTAGCTAAATCTCAGCGAAACACTAAAATTACCAGGGAGAGAGCTTGCTGTAAAGGATGGTCACTACAAATTGAAACCATTAACATCAACTCGTCTTAAATATTCTCCATAGAATGACAAAACTTGTTAAGGTTCAGTGACAGTTGCAACCCCTTGAAATAGGAGACAATGTAATTTGATTATCAAATCAATGTTAAAACCTAGAAATCAATTCGAGATACGAAGCCACAAGTAATGAACTAAGATTAGTTATTGAATCTACGGAATTATACTATGCTAAGCATTTATCTTGGTTTACTCATGGACTCATTTAAAACTTCTCCTTTAGAATTACATCCATGTGAATGGGTCTTGACATTCTAATCCAACCAATATAAAGGTACCTACAGTAAGGCATGACTATGAAGTCTAAAGCTATCAAAGCATGTTTTAGTTCATAGAAGATGCTACCAACTCAAAGCTAGAGAACTAGATATCGCCATATATCTAAATTGGTAAAATTTCTGTTATGACATTGAAGCCTAAAAAGAGACAAATTTTCTGCTGACTACAGTGTTATATTATTATCTTGATTCATGTTTATCAAAAATTATCCTTTTCTTATTGGCCTTCCTCCTATCCTCTTCCTAAAAAGTGTACCTTTGGTCTCCATCATACATGGAAATCATTTTTTAGAGAAATTATCCCCCAGTTTTGTCTGCAGTTGGGGCTAGCACTTAACATACATTTTTCTTGCTGCCTTGAACTCTCTAAACATGTTTCTAAACTACCTAACTTGTTGAACCATTTAGTATGGCTGGCCTAATTATTCATCAACATATATTTTTGAACATATCAAATATGTTAGACCTATTTCATCTCCTTTTTTGTTAAATTGAAGATATCAAATATGGTAGCCCTATTTCATCTCCTTTTTTGTTAAATCGCGTTATCCTATTCATTTACCCTATTCTTTTAGGTGGAACCTATTATCACACAGAACAGAGTGGATGCAGAAAGAAGAGTTATAGAACCTGGATACTATTTTATGTGTGTGTGTTAAGATTGTAGTAGGACATACTGAAAGTGAACCAGGTTGCTCTTTGTCGTCCTTTTGAAACCATGACCTCCACCCTCTGATAATATTATGGCCCACACATGAGAGAAAGTGTTCGAATCATGGTAAAATGAGTAAATTCATTATTTTCTGCTAGCTTAAGCTTTTAGGAGAATTGATCATTTATCATGATATCAAAGCAGAAGATCCTGAATTCGATTCATGTCTCCACTCTACCTCTCATTTAAAATGTTAAAAATCCCACATGTTGGGCCCCACTTATTAAGGGGAAGTTTGGACCCACATGTGATGAGGAGTGTTAGGATTATGGTTAAATGATTAAATTCACAATTTTCCAATAGCTTAAGTTTTTGTGAGAATTGGTAATTTATCACCCTCCACCTCCTTAGAAAGGAATGAAAAGGATCCTTAAATGATATTTCATCTATTCTCCTGTTTGGGAGTTTAGAGAAAAAGAATGGAATGGCTATAGGAAAGTATATTCCATTCCTTACAAAAGTTAGAGAAACACTTATTTCCTTTAATAAAAAGGAGGTAAAATTCAATTTTATCCATATCTAAAGAAAAGAAAAATAAAACGTAAAAGGCATACTAGTAAAATTATATATTTCCTTCTTTTCCATTCTATTCTTTTATAAACTCCCAAATATAGTGTTAGGTTTTTTCTCTTCGACAAAATCCCCTTCTATCTTGGTTAATGCAACCCATGTTTCTCCCTTTCCCTCCCCACCCCCCACCTCCCTCTTAACCTAGTGCAACATATTCCTACATACACTCCTTCCACATACAATCGGGCTCATTTTTGCTATATTAATACTAAAGTGGAGAATCCTTGGACTAACATTTCAGTGGAACAAGGAATCCTATTTATATGCTTGTCATGCAAAGCATCAGGTTTCTGTTCTGGCATGGTTCTCTTCAAAAAGAATTTACAGGAAAATGTTATCTTCAAAATTTTATGCTTTCTCCATACTGCAGATCAAATTTATTGCAGTCATACCCTTTCAGCACCTCATGGATATACAGATACATGATTCTTTCATAAATCAAATGTAGCCAAATAAAACTTGTCATGGAGTGCTTAAAAAGAGCAAATTTCTGTGCATGTAACTTGATAAGATCATGAAATTCAATACCAAGCACAAAACAAAAATCACAAGCAAGTACAGAAATCAAACCTTAAGAGTCATGTAATCACGGCTAAGTATATATCTTCCATCCTTTCCAAATTTAATATCTGAGATTGAAGCAATTATCTCGGTGAAAAATGATCTAGTACCAGGTGGCTCTGGTTCCTCAAACCTGTATCAAAAGGATATTACTGGTTAGTCCATGAAGGGTAATAGAGTATTTTTAATCTATATGCTGAGCCCTAGAAGTACTTTTTCTCTATCCTTCTTTTTATTATTATCTGTAATTACACACACATCAGTGGGTCTTGAACCCGTGACCTCACCCTCCACCTTACTCTTCCAAGGGGAGGAGATGCCATCTGAGCTAGAGCTCATAGGCTTCTCTATCTCTTTCCCCCCATCTAACATTTTGCAAGCAAATCAGACCACATTTCCTTTTTTAAGGCAGCTGCAGAATGACCAAATTAGAGCAAAAACAAGTTAACACTTACAATTTGGCATGAGAATCACATAAAGCTGATTGCCGCAAATCAATGAGGCGGATTGAACCTTTGGAGCTGCTATATCCTAACATATTGCAATGGCTAGGGTGGAATTCTGCTGAAGTTATCACCTCTGCAAGAATAAATAGAATACATATTCAAGGAGAGTACATATCATAGAACAAAATCTTACTACTTAAATCAGAGAAACAAGTAATCAAAAGTGAAAACTATTAGTAGTTTTTCGTGTACTGCTTTTAAAATTCCCAAGGACAGCTCAAACTTACAAAAAAACAGACTGGCAGTGTAGTGAAAATGAACAACTCACAGGTTTACAAGAGATGTCATACAATGAAAGATATTCCAAAATGTCTCTTTTTCTGCCACTAACCAAACTAAGTCAGGTGCAATTTCAAATGACCAAATTGAGTCTTCTGACCAGCCACAGGTACATCCATGCACCACACATGCAAGTCTGTGACGCTCACATCATGAAATCAATTCTAGTGTGGAAACATGCATCAGAAAGCATACATTAAAAGAAAGTGGGGCGTTTGATGTTCAGTACTACTACGTTGTTTTGCAAGCTCTAAGGGAGATATATTTTCCACAGAGAGGTATTTGACGTGCCAAAGCTCCAAAGCAAGTCACTTTCTTCATGTGGACAGCAGCTTAAAGGAAAATTTTTGACTAATGATATTCTTAAGAAGAAAGGAATCATACTAGTAGATCAGTGTTGTATGTGTAGGTGTGATGGGGAGATGGTGGATCACCTGTTACTTCATTGTGATATCGCTTATGCTATGTACAGCTATGTCTTTTGTGTGTTTGGGGTTCAATGGGTGATATTGAGTAGTGATTGATTCTACTTGATGTCAGTGGTACTTTGGATGGTAAAAGGTCTGTACGAGTAGGCCTGTAGAAAAATATCAGAAAGGTCTGTATGAGTAAGCCTTTTAAAATCTCTTCTCTTCAGTACTTAGTTTCAATGGGCTCGTATTTGGGGTTTTACGCATTGTATTTCAATTTCTGAATTCTTACAATCTGTTAGCTTTAGTTCTTGAACTTGTTGTATTTGTTTCTTGTTCAGAGTGTTCACCATCATGAACACAATGTTCAGTTTTTTTGAATATAAGTAATATTACCTATCAAAATAAAAATTCCATCCTACACTCATTTTGAGGTGGGAGCTGGTTCCCAAGTGTTGTTTTGGAAGTACCATTGGGATAGGAATGGAACCATCCAGGATAGATACCTGGGCAGTTCAGCTGTGCTAGAGATAATGAGGCTTTGGTTTCAGACTATTTTGATTGGGTCAAGAGCCAGGTGCATTGGAAACCTATCTTCATCCGAATGGCACAAGACAGGGAGTAGATTCTATGGCCCATTTTTTGGATGATCTGTACGCAGTGAAGGTAACCCCTACAGGTCCTGATAGATTGGTTTGGCTTCCATCACCTAAGACCAGATTCCAGGTTAAATCTTATAATAGAGTGCTTCGGTAAGGACTATAAATCCTATCCAATTTCCTTGGAAATGCAAATGGAAAACATTAACCCCGCCAAGAGCTGCATTCTTTGTTTGGGTGGCGACACTTGCGCATATTTTGACAACGGATAATCTCTGAAAGAGGGTTGTTATCATATCAGACTGGGGCTGCTGCATATCTGATGGTGAATCAGTGAGTCATCTCCTGCTCCATTTTCCTATTGCTTGTGACCTGTAGGCTTTCATCCTAGTTGGGATCACTTGGGTCATGCCAAGTTCTGTTATGATTATGTTGGAGTCTTGGAAAGGAGCCTTGAGTTCCCGTAGATTCCAGGAAATGTGGGTTGCCGCTCCTGCTTGTCTTATGTGGTGCTTGTGGAAGGAGAAGAATCGGCGTACATACGAGGGAAAAGCGTTAACTTTGCCTAATCTTAAGTTCTGGTTTCTGAAGACCCTTTATGAATGGGGTTCAAAATCCTCTTTTTTTTTTTTTTTGTAAGTAATAAGTTTATTGATATAAAAAAAGGAACACCCTTGTAAACAGGGAGTGTACAAGGGGTCAAACAATCAAGAACAAAAGTTACAAGAACCTAGGAAATCAAGAAAGGAAAAAAATGATTGGTTCCGTAAGGCAGCCAACCAATCCATTAGAGTTTTAAAGAAAAATAGCTTCAGGTCTGATATGGATCTCTCCTTATCCTCAAAATCCTATACTTTCTCAGCATATTCTATGATGGAGTTTTTGGATTCTTCTTATTCACCAATAATTTCTAGGCTTCTAGCTTTCTCTCCTCTTCTTTTCCTATTTCTCCTAGTTGTTATTCTTTGTTTTTACTGCATACTTGCTGTATATCTGTTTTTAATGAATTGACATTACTTAATTTCTAGACTTCTAGCTTTCTCACCTTTTCTTTTCCTATTTCTCCTAGTTGTTATTCTTTGTTTTTACAGCATACTTCCTGTATATCTGTTTTTAATGAAGTGATATATATATCCTCCTTATGTAAGGTGCAGGTATTATATAGGGAGCAGAATTATCTTCCTTTTAAAGAAGTGGAAGTTTCAGATTTGCAGCTGAAGACCTTTTTCCTTTCTTTTTTTTTATTAGTACAACTGAAGACCTTTTCCCTTATATTACTATGTGAATGGTCGACTGTTTTGGGTTTCAGTGATTGTAGTTCCATTGAAAAGTTCATATATAAATTTGTTTTTTTTCTTTTTTTTTTTTTATTTTTATAATATAGGCGGAATCTCTTTCATTTGCTTATAATTCTTTGGATGTAATTCCTAAGACTATCTGGCGTATATCTTCTGTACGTCAGGTTTTTTTTAATTTTATATATATATATATATAAGACATGGCATGAGGTAGTTTTTTATTTTATAAATTCAATTAATAATAAAAAATTGTCATCCCAAAATAAGAAAAAGAGAAAGAAAAAGAAAATATGATCTGCTAAAACAGTTTGCAACTCAAGAATGTAACTGATGCTAAAATTCTTGATAAAGCCATGGATAGTAGAATTAAAAAGCTTACCGGTCAGATCCTCCATGTTTGCAGGCTTCACATCCACAATATTAAAACTCTGATTGCTAATTTCCAAGTTCCAAAGATTTATTCGAAGATCATCCGCAGATATAAAAGTTTCACCATCACTGGAAGTGAGAGAACAAAATGATCAGTGAAAGCTTCATGAAACCATTCCAAAGATGAAAGGCGAACAATAAACCATAATTGTGGGCATGATAGTAGCCCAATGCTTGTAAGTTGATGATATGTAAAGAAAAACGTAAAGTTACAGTTCAATAAAAAGCTGAAAACATGAACCATGAATCCCAGACATTCAGTGGCCAAATTTTGTTTTTGATAATTTAATAGTTACATTGGAGGGGGGAGAGGGGGGGAAGGGGGGGAGGGGTGCGATTTGAACCCTAGACGTCTCCGTTGGAAACAGTAGAAAGTGTCAATTGAGCTACAAGGCTATTGGCCATTCAATGGATATAAAATAAATAAAGGATTCAGCAGAAATCATAATGGAAGCTAAAGATGGCTCTGAGCATGCGCAATTAAAAGAATGAAACAGTCATGAGCAATTTATTAGTGAATTCCAATGACTGGGATGTCTCACACGTTCAGTGATTCTGCAGCTAACATAACTATCAGAGCCAAACAAATGCTATCAAGATACAAAATAAATCTAGAGTAATAAAGGGACCAAATAGTAACAAATTTATGTAAAGACCAGTCATACAAGTTTAGCAACTAAATTTTAGTGGCACCAATGGCTCAAAATTTTAAGGCATTCTCAGTGATTTGTCTGTTTGGAATTTTATGGATTATGCCTAGAATAGGGGCTGAACTATTGGCATACTGGCAAGGAAACTTTGGCAAGCATTTTAGTAGTAATATTTGATATGCAATTCCTTTGTTCATTATGTGGAGTATTTTGAGGGAGAGAAATGATTGAAACTTTGAAGGATCTCAAGTCTCCCATTGCAGAACTGAAGCTTTGATTTTGACGGTCCTTGTGCGATTGGACGGCTACTACTTCTTGTTTTCCTTTCTCTAATTTGTTGACGTTGATTGTTGGTGTTGATTACCACTTAAGTTTTTGAGGTCAGATTTCCTTTAGGTGTTTTTCTTATATACTTCTTGTGTAATAGGGTTGTGACCTTTATAAGGTTTCCAATATATTATTTACTTACACACCCCCCCAACCAATCTCTCATCTATCCCTCATCCATAAACATCATCAAACAAAATGCTATATATGGATAACCAAATTTCATTGCTAGGTTATTGTAGAAGGTGGAAAAAGTGTGAACATTTAATCCCCTATTTACCTTTCTCTAGAAAGATTAACTAGATAACATCAAGGATGTGCATGTGCAGCTAAAGTGACAAATATGTTTCACCATCCATAGCAATTGTGAGAAGCAAGAGGGAAAAAAAAGGCAGCAGTTTCCTCTAAGTACCTCAAACGGTTCTTGATGAAAAATGTATGCTTAAATCAAAATATGAAATTCAATGTGCTTTTTCAATTGTGTGATGTGGGTGTGGAGGGGGGATGCTGGAACTCAATACTAGTTGATCCAGGTCTGTTTTAGCTTAAAATCCCAGTTGCCAGCTTATGTATAACCTTTTAAAACCTCATTTTTTCTAGCCACAACCATATGATTCTACATACCTTATTTTTTTTTATAAGAAATAATAAGCTAATGAAAATAAGCTCATCCAAACATAGGGTTAAACCTAAAGACCTTCATCATTGATCTTATTGAAATAATATCTCAGGCAAGCATTTAAAAGTTTAACCCTTATCTTATTGATGTTTCAAAAAAATGGAAGTCAAATCAATTGATGTTCCATTCTAAAGATATAAGAAATCAGTAAAGCATCTTATCAAAAAAAAAAAGAAATCAGTAAAGCACGGATACATAGAAAGTCAGACACAATGCCTTATTGCTTCTTAAGGTCCTAAGAACCCTAGTATAAACTAATAATACAAGAAGTAAAAAATAATTAACTAATAACACAAGTAGTAGTTTAGCAAAAGAAATGGAGGCACCTGTTATTTGAAATGGAATTGATATGATAATCATGAGCATGAGCATATACCCTTCGACATCTAGCTACAAGACTGGTTTCATGGCTAGCTACCTGCATATTTCATAACTTTAAGTGTTAGTGCTGCGTAAGAGGAGAAAACTTTCTCTTTCTAAACACACCCTCCGCCCCCCCCCCCCCCCCCCCCCCCCCAAAAAAAAAAAAAAAAAAGATAGACATGGGCACACATTTAGACATGGCAACAACAAGAAAACCACATTGACCTTTAAGACTATGCTCCAGTTCTAAGAACCCTTTCATCCAATTAAAATGGGAAAAATATATTTTACACTTTCCACAGTGCAAATATATTCACATATAGACATGGCCGCATGCTCATATATTTGGATAATTCAAATAGAAAAGACTAAAAATAAGTATTTAAATAAACAAATTAATACAAATTGGACCAATAAAACCAAACTTTATCCAAAGAGCTGTACTCATAATACAAAAGCCCCATATCCAAGTAGACATGACAAGCACTTGCATGTAAATAAGGTTCGCACTAAAGCCCAAATCCAAGACCCAGAAAAAATCATTGCTCTCTGAAGAAGGAAAGGCTTCAAGGTTTGCCTTGCTGCAGCTAGGGTTTTTCTTGCTCTTTCATTCATCTTTCTTGGTGCTCAGAGCTGGTTTAAGTTATAACCTAGTGAGTAGTGGCATCAATTGATGATGATTTTTTTATTTATTTTTATATACAAATAAAATTCATAATAATGTAATTCATGCCCATTTTAAGAATGTATGCATCATAAAAAACCAAATAATAAAAATTATACAGACCAAAAAAATCAATATACTGGATCACATACAACTACCATGGGTAAACGTAGTGAAGGAATGCCCCCAGGTGGGAATGAGAGCTCATTGCTCAGAGAACTGTATGATCTGTCTGGGCATCCTCCATTTGCAAGGTACGGTCTAGGGCTAAGTGAATTACTCGAACTAGCAACACTGCAATTTCCAACAGCTTTTGAAGAGTCCAAATTCATGTCAGAAATTTTCTTGATCTTCTTTTCTTGGACCTGCAACAGCAAAGAAATCCACAGTTTTCACATGAAGCCATCAATAATCAAAGTAAGAGAAAAATAAATAAAAAGTGGAAATCATTACATCTGTTTTGTCACTTTCTGAACCATCATACATCCATAAACCAAAAATTTAGATACATGGAAGTGAAGAACTCATAGAAAGCAGTTACATGCACCAGTGTCACAATTCAATTAGATTTTTTGTACAGTATGCCTTGTTTTATATATATAGTTCTTATTTCCCGGAAAAAACAACTCACCCACACACTCAGAATTCATCCTGTGACCTCTGCATCCACCTTTTGCCAATGCAGGAAGGAGATGCCATTTTGTTGAGATCTCCTTGGCTGAATGTTTATACTAATGCTTAAATCTTTACAACATACAGTGTCCATTTCTATGCCCCATCTAAAATAACCAATCAACCAAAGAGATTGTAACCTTCAGTAAGTGAATCTTTACAGACCATTTAATACAGCAATTAATGCATGTGACCATGCATTTCTTTTTTTTCTTTCTACTGAACAAAGTCCAACATGCAACTTTTCAGTTTGTACAACATGCAACCTCATTGCATGCATGCATTTCTAGACAAGGCAAAAACCAGGATATGAAATTTGGGGGTGGAAAAAAATTATAACAGACGTATACCAAATACTGCATCCTCTGCACACAAGATTATGAACCAATACAACAGAGAAATACAAACAAATTATAAATTCTGCCAGCTGGCAATCCTTCAATCTCCATTAATTCACTTCAATGAAAGAAAAATACTTATATTCACTTCAATTGAAGTGCAGTAATTTGTGCAGAACAAATTAAAAGATAGAGACCTTGAAAAATAAAAAACGCCATAAGATGACATTCCTTTCTTACCTTCCAAAATTTAATTGTTTTGTCGTTTGTGGAAAGAAGAAATAAAGCCCCGTTGGCTGTTTGACACCATCTAATTTTGTTGATTTTCTCCTCAATTTCCAAGCTCTTGAGATAGTCAAACTGACATGAAGAAATGCAGGCACAATTTTTAGTATAAAAAATTTAAATCCCAGCATGCAACAGCATAGAAATGATGCAGACATGAACCAGTAACTAATTTGAAAAAAAAAAAAAAAAAACAAATCACCTCAGGTTCATGGCTCTGAAACTCTGTTTTATAACGGAACTCAGGATGCCTACCAATTGGATAATCCAACCTCTCCAAATCCCTTCTAGAGCCACCATGCTACACATTACAGTATACAAAGAAGTCATAATGTAACAACAAACCAGAAATGACGGTGTAATATATCACTATTGCATTTAGTGAAACCTGTTAGGGCAGAAAGAACATACATCTTTCGTATCTGTCCTCTCAAAGAGTACCACCCGGCCCCCACGGTCACCAGTAGCAAGATGGTCACCCGTTTTGTCAAATTCGATTGCTGAAATTATATCAACTGCAGAGGGAAAAACAGACAAACTAACTAAGAAATTCCATTCTACCCGCTCATACTATTGAAGATTTAAATGCCTAGACTAGAAATCGCAAAGAAAACAACTTGACACTATTGTGTTTAATGTGGTGTATTTGGAGGGAACACAACATCCGTATGTTTGGGGATGTAGAGAGTTCGGGAGATCAACTCCTTGCCTCATTTGTTGGCACTTTGTTTGATTGGTCTCGGGCTTGGAATCGCAAATCTAGTGATTCCCTCCCAATGTTTATTGACTCTCTTCTTTCTTGTACATAGCATTTAGTTTTCTTTGTATTTATTTGGCTGGTTTGTGCTTGTTTTGCATAAAGTAGTCTTCTCTAATAAAAATTTTGACTTATCAAAAAAAATAAAATAAAGAAGAAGAAGAAATTGCAAAGAAAACAAAAGGTAAATATAATATGCAACTGGTAGTCTGCCACCCCTTCTAGTATTGCAATATCTCTTCATTACAAGCAAAATTTTCCTACATAGAAACTGAAAAGGTCGTGTATAAATTTCAAATGAATTACCAGAAAACCAACAAGGTTTATACCTCAGAAGCAAATCACCCAGCCAAAATTTATGCATAAATGGATCAAAGTTTTTTTTTTTTTTTTTTTTTTTTTTTTTTTTTTTTGTTGTAATAGATAATGAAAAATTTTATTAAGAAAAAATAGCCAACCCAAGTACATTGGAGATGTACTGTGGGGGCAAAAATCAAGAACCAAAATTACAATGATTAAGTAAAAGAGGAAGAGAAAAACAAGAAAAATGCGACAGGGCTACACTCCAAACAAGGACAGTGTGTAAGAAAAGGACTTAATCTCCAGCAAGGACCATTCACATCCCTCAAAACAATGAGCATTTCTTTCCCTCCGAATACACCACATCAAACAGTGCGGCACAGGTCTCCAAAAATCTATATTGTGATGCTGCCCAAATTTACCTTGCCAAGATTCAAACAACTCAATAACCTTAAGTGGCATAACCCAATGCAGCCCAAACAAACAAAACACCAACGACCACAATTCATAGGCTAAGGGACAATATAGCAGAAGATGATCCACCAACTCTCCACACCTCTTGCATATGTAATACCAATCAAGAACAACAATACACCTTTTGTGAAGGTTATCAATTGTAAGAATCTTACCTAAAGAAGCTGACCATGAAAAGAAAGCCACCCTTGGAGGAACCTTCGATTGTAATATATAGCAAGCATACATATTAGTTTGAAATTTAATTAACAATTGGCGTCTAAAGCTAATTTTGCCACTCTACTTCAAAAATCCTAAACCTAAAACAGAAACACATACTTCTGGGTATTTGTTTCGTTTACAATAATGATGCACTAGAGTTCAAAACTTTTGTGTAGTTTAATGATTTAACTATTGGATTCTTATAGACCTTCAATTCTCTATTTTAAATGATCTAAATTTATTACATCAATGAAGAAGATAGGAGTTCCACCATTATATCAATGAAACTGCCTCATCAGACATACTGACTTGACAATCCTTGTTTCTCAATCCCCAAATGCACAACACCTCTTTCACCACGAGACTAGTCATCTCACCTACCCTCTCACATTCTCTTTTTAAACTGCCCTCTCCCATATCCCACATCATACTTGAGATCCAAATAACAAGGATTACAATGACTCTGCAGTTTGGTTTTCACAAAGTGCACTCAATTATAAGAAAATGGCAGAGCACCATTACACATAACCCTGAATCTGGAAAAAAAGGTACTTAACATACTATCCATATTTACATGAACATTCTCTTTTTTTTTATAAGTATATTTACATGAACATTCTCAAGGCACCATTACTATCACTTTGGCTAATTAATTTTACAAAACTAAGTGATAGTCCCAGCTAGCTAGCAACTGCTGTCGAACAGCCAAATTCTGCTTGAAATTGAAGTAGCAAGATTATAACTTAATCCATGCACTAACAAACCAAAATCACAACTCCAAAACTAAAAGCATAATCAATAAGATCCCAGATTAAACACACGAATTCACGCATTTACAACTAAAAAGGAACCAATTCCAACCCCGCAACAAGTGCATGCACCAAAACCAAACCCACAAAAGTAACTCAACCAAGCTCACTTCCACACTCCATTTTCCCAATCCAATGAATACCCAATGCAAAACTCAATCATCACAATCACAATTCACATGCACAAACACTCAAACCCAACTATCTTGTCCCCAAATCACAAAACCCCCCACAACCCAACACCCAAGACAACATTTCCTCCAATAACCACATCCCAAAATCACAAATTCTCAACGACCCATGATCCAAAATGGATCCAAACCTCTAAAACAAACCCTAATCCCAATACTTTCCACAAAATATCACTTGGATCCAAATACAGGCACAAATAGCAACAATTCTCACAAATTGATAACATTACCAAAAAAAATTGAAAACATTATATAATAAATATATTTATATATACCTTCCTGAACTTCTTCACCAGCGGTGCGTTCTCCAAAAACCTGAGAGAATTTCCACTCCAGAGGCTGAGGTGGGTCCACCGGAGCTGCGACGACCTCATCACCACCGTTCATTGTGCTCTCCCCCACTAAATCAAACGGTCACCAATCAAATTCAAATCCAAACCAATCCAATAATCACTGAATCGAAGATCGATCGCTCTTTTGGGTTCGCAGAGATCATAGCTTCAATCAAAACCCCAGCAATGAAAAAAAGAAAAAAAAAAAAAAAGAGTAAAAAGAATTCACAAAATCATTTGGGTTTTCTTTCTATTCTAATTCAACCATTGAAGCATTTAGAAAATTAGTAAAACCAAAAAAAATATAAAAAAATAAAAAGGCCCACTTTTTTCTCTCTCTAAATTTTTATTTCTCTCTCTACAATGAAAAATAAATAAATAAATAAAATTTGATTTTTTTTTTTTTTGGGAGATTAAAATGTGAGTGACTGAGCAAACCGCTCTTCGGCTTTGGGCTTCGGAGAGAACCAAAAAACACATATACACACACAACCTCGTTCTTTGTCTAGTTCTCTCTCAATAATGGGCTTGTAATTTTTGATTTTTTTAATGTTTTTTTGTTCGGGGGGTTATGACAAAGTTACCTGGCAAAGTGATTGGCGTTGACGTGGTGGAATTTTATTGGGTTGGACAGAGGAAAAGTAGTGAGAACTTTGGGGTTTGATTGGTTGTTGAGATTTGGGTGTTTTTAAGTTTGTGTGGGGTAAATGATTGGAAAATTTTTAGTAGCTGTTTTTTTAGGATTTTGTGGAAGGATGAATGATGCATATAGATATCTTATGGATAAGATAATTATTATTGTTAGAGAAAAAAAAATACTTTTCACAAAGTAGTTAAGTTGTTAAGAAGTCGTCACACAAATGAATTACTTTTTTTTTTTTTGCTTCTACAAATAAGTTACTTTTATATTAAAGAGATTGTGAGAAGGATTTTTTTTTTATTTAATTATGACATGAATGTCTTTGCATTTTCTTTTTCATCTTTTAGAAATTTTTTGTTCTAGTTATTTTATTTTGGGGTTTAATTTTGTAATGAAGTGCAATTAAGTTGAGAAGTCATTTGATCCAATGGTTGTGGAAGAAGGGGGAACAAGAATACTAACATGGATATGTTGCATTGGATTGTTGATAAAAACATAAATGATGAAGCTATATAATGTTTTAGCATATTTGTCTTTACATAGTTACATCTCAAAAATATAACCAATTGCTTGATTTTGACCTTGTTGATTGGCCATTGGATAAACGTAGTATAGTTGGCTTCTATGAGGCTTTGGAGTTTTCCAAGCCAATCCTCATCATGGATTTCGACAAATTCAGTTATATTCTTTACATGTCATAAATCAAATATCCATCATTTTATCACATAGACATTATGACCAATCCTAAAATGATTTCGGTTGTTAAATTATTTCTTAGTAGATAGAATTTTTTTTTTTTTTTCTTTTCTTTTCTTTCTTGTAACTTTCAAAATTTTGAAATAGGTTTGTTCAATTTTGATTTAATTATATGTGGCCTTGAAGTTTTTTGGACCATTGCAACATGGTGACAGGGCCTTGAATTGATTTCTTGCAATTATATGGCATTATTGGATTCATGATGATAGTGTAAAGAGTGAAGTCACTCTCGCACTAGCTTTACAATAATGTCAATAAGTGAAGGTCAGAAAAAGCAATGCTTGTCATAGGCTCTCAAAACCTTCTCTAATTCATAGGGTATGGCACAAGTCACAATTCGATTAGTTGGACATCAAGAGAGGGAGGCACTAGATGCACCACCAAACAAATAGAAAATATAAAACTAGCAGAACAAATTTTTTTTTTTTGAGAGAGAGAGAGAGAGAACAATGTAATTGCCTTCATAATTTTTTTTTTTTTAAATTTATCTATTAAAGATTTATTGCATTTATGGCTTACTTACTGATAGGTAGCCGTATATGCAGGATTTAATTATAGATATTTTGAATAATGATAAGAAATTTTACCATTAAACAAAAAAGAATGATTTGTTTAAATATTTAATAAAAAATGTGCACATAAAGGCTAATTTATCTTCTAATTGGGCTTGTCATGAATGCATTTCATTATTGCACGAGAGAATCTACCCAATCTAAGTTCCTAATGTCTGGGATAAGGCCCAAACCCTAGTGCAAACCTAATCAACCCAATACTTGAAATCACAATCTAATTAGAGTAATTGATCTTTTACACTTCTTTTTTTTTTTTTTTTTAACTAAATGAAAAAGGGGATCTTTAGTGTGAACTTATCGATCTCAAGTAAAATAACGGTAATGAATAATACCCCGTAAACTAACGGAGCCTTGATGGGATTATAATTGCAGGTTTTGATCTTTCACATTTGTTGATGTACAAGTGTACACATTACACCCCATAATTTCATACATATGATATTCACATTTTTATTTTATTGACATCCACTTTTAAATATGAAAAAGTGTGATGTGTACGACTAATATATGATAAGGAGTGTGTGAGAATTAATATCTATTTTATATGGACCGACCCGAGAACCACTCTCTTTTCAGTTTTATAATAGATCCAATTTTTAAAAACATATCGATGTAATTTTTACCTATATCAAATTGACTTTAATATATATATATATATATATATATATAGATAGATAGATATAGATACTCTCCAAACTTTTTATTGATGTATGATGACTCCCCACCAATTAACATTAAGATCAATTGATGCAATAGTTATTAAGAGCTGAGATTGAATTTTTTTTAAAAAAAATACAACTTTCAATTTCAATTCTTGAATAATAAAAAAAAAAGTAAAAAGAATAGTAAAAGAATTAAAGTTAAAATAGTGAAAAGGCTTGTGAGAGGTGGAGGGGGTGCAAAGTCAAAGTGCAATACCCCGGATCCTAATCCAAAAATTTCAACATTTCTATCCAAAAAGTCAACCTTGTATTAATGTTAAAAAAAAAAAAAAAAATCCCCCACTTTATCACTTTGAAGTTTAACATTTTTGAGGGAGTTCTGGTCCAGTGTTTTCAATGCACTGGATCTGGTCGGATGATGACACTTGTCCAAAAATAGACACGTGTCATAATCCCAACAGGTCCAGTGTCACTAAACACTAAACCTAATTTGGACCCAACATTTTTTTCGTGTTGTAGGCCTCATAAATAAAAATTACAAGAGAAAGTACATGACATCCAACTTTGAAGATGTAATGTCATATTATCCTGAGGATATTAAAAACATATACCATTTTATATTAAATTATTTTAATGTATTAACAAAAAAAATTATTTTAATGTTATTTGTTTCTTATTTTTATTCTAAAAGTCTAAAAAAAATAATAGTTTTTTTCCTAATGCTTCTAGATTTAAACATAAATATTTTAGTTGAGAAAAAAAATTATCAAATAAGCTATTAAAATCCATAAGTAAATATTAATATATAATTTCTAATTAATCTACGCATTATATGGACACAATTTTTTTTACATACAAAATAGAAATTATACTCTAGTCTAATCTAAGTGTATATGTATGTGAAATTTCATTCTAGACTTGAACCCTAGCTCTTTCCCCCCCCCCCCCCCAAAACACCCCTCAAATATTTGTAAAGTAACCATTGCACCAAAGGTATATGGTAGTATATGCCATATGGACATATTTTAGTTTAACATAATAAATTGAAATTCAAACTAAAGTTAGTAATGATAAGGTGTGGTTGTTTATATATATATATATATATATATATATAACTTTAGGTTGTTTTTGTTGGGCTTTGCTTAGTTAAAGAATTTTAGTTATTTTCAAAAAAAAAAAAAGAATTTTAGTTAAAATAGTGAAAGGCATGTGAGAGGTGGAGGGGGTGCAAACTGCAATACCCCGGATCCTAATCCAAAAATTTCAACATTTCTATCCAAAAAGTCAACCTCGTATTAATGTAAAAAAAAAAAAAAAAAAAAAAACCCACTTTATCACCTTGAAGTTCAACATTTCTTTTTTGTCCAATAGGTCCAGAATTAAAAATTACAAGGGGAAGTACATGACAACCTACTTTTTGACTTGAAGATGTAGCGTAGTTTGCCATTGATTATTTTTGCTTTTTTTTTTTTTTTTTTTTTTTTTTTTTTTTTTTGAGAATAGATTATTTTTGCTAGTTTATTTTACTAGTTAGTTTATTTTTGGTATTATTTATAAGTTTTACTGTATTTTTTGGTACTATTTATGGATTCTATTGTACCATTTCAGCTAACTTTTATCTTTCTTTACAGTACTTTTAATAAAAAAAAATCCAATTTTAGCTAAATAAACTGTTCTTAAACGGATATGTAATGTCATATCATTTGCAAGATATTAAAAATATATACAATTTATATTAAATTATTTTAATGTTATTGTTTAATTATTTTTATTCTAAAAATCTATAAAAAAAAATAATAGATTTTTTTTCCAATGTAAGCTAGATTTAAACATAAATCTTTTATTTGAGAGAAAAAAAAAATCAGATAAGCTATTGAAATCCATTAGTTAATATATAATTTCTAATTAATCTGCATCATACGGACACATTTTAGTTCAACTTAATAAATTGAAATTCCTACTAAAATTAGTGATGATAAGGTGTGGTTGTTTATATATATAGTTCTAGAATAATTTTTGTTGGGCTTTGATTAGTTCAAGCCCAATAGTTATAATGGGAAAAAAGACAACGCAATGGGCCTCTAAGTTTGATAGGCATCACAACACGTGTTGGCCTTAAAACCCAATATAGATCACATGCCCCACCACACAGTAATTAACCACAAAAACTAACAGAGTCGTTTGGTACGCGACTTCTAAAACATGTTTTTAGTTTTTAAATAATATTACACGTATTTTTATATATTTTTTTACCTACATATATTTTTTTAAAAATTGCCAAATAGGCCCTCTATCACGCGATCTATGACTTTTCAAGTTTGATAGATTGACAAAACACCAATGAGTGAGACGAAAGAACACCCGTCTTAATATAAGGCATTTCAGCAAAGGGGCTTAAGCCAATTTTTTTCTCTTTTCTATTCGATTTAAAGAGTAAAGTTTTAGCGCGACCCACTCAACTTCTAGAGGTAGCAACAACTTGAAATTCATGTCAAAAGCCTTGTAATTTAATGAGTTCAACAGATTAACACCTTTTGATATTTTTAACAGAGATATTCAGATTCAAATCTTCCCTCTCTTGTTGTAACAATCAAATTATTTAAAAAAAAGTTAAAAATCATGGTTATTAGACTATTCTAAAGTTGTTGATATTACCAATATTTATAAATGAAAACAAATATTTTGTATCACTTTATAAATTTGCATGATTGAAACTTGAATTTTAAAGTAATTTTTTGAATATTTATAATTTTATTGGGTGGACGTGATTGGCGTTGACTTGGCAGGATGGTATTGGGTTGGACAGAGGAAAAGTAGTGAGAACTTTGGGGTTTGATTGGTTGTTGAGATTTGGGTGTTTTTAAGTGTGTGTGTGGTAAATGATTGGAAAATTTTTAGTAGCTGTTTTTTTAGGATTTTGTGGAAAGATGAATGATGCGGATAGATACCTTATGGATAAAATAATTATTGTTGTTAGAGAAAAAAAATATTTTTACAGAGTGGTTAAGCTGTTAAGAAGTCACCACACAAATGAGTTACTTTTTTTTTGCTTCTATAAATGAGTTACTTTTATATTAAAGAGAATGTGAGAAGGATTTTTTTTTTTTTCATTATGACATGAATGTCTTTGCATTTTCTTTTTCATCTTGCGGACTCAAAGCTGTTAGGGATTTGATTCTTGAATCCTTATTTTTTGTTTTGATTCAGGGAAGGGGAACGACGACACCTTAATGTTTTTTTTTTTTAAATTTTCTTTTAATTCCGAATTAAAAAAAAAAAAAAAAAAAAAAAAAAAAAAAAAAAAAACACATGCAAAACGGCGTCATTTTGGTGTGTGTAATGGCAACAGTGACAGATTTTAAACGGAGCCTTGAATTGAAAAAAAAATTGAAATTTAGAAGACTGAATTTACAAAATTGAAAGTTAAAGGACTGAAATAAAAAAAGACGAAAGTTAGAAGATCAGTTTTGCATTTTTGCCTAAGTTATTTTAATGTATTAACAAAAAAAAATTATTTTAATGTTATTTGTTTCTTATTTTTATTCTAAAAGTCTTTAAAAAAATAATAGTTTTTTTCCCAATGTAAGCTAGATTTAAACATAAATATTTTATTTGAGAAAAAAAATTATCAAATAAGCTATTAAAATCCATAAGTTAATATTAATATATAATTTCTAATTAATCTACGCATCATATGGACACTTTTTTTTTTTTTTTTATACAAAATAGAAATTATACTCTAGTATAATCTAAGTGTATATGTGTATAAAATTTCGTTCTAGACTTGAACCACGGCTCTTCCCCCCCCCCCCCCTCTCAACATCCCTCAAACATTTGTAAAACAATCATTACACCAAAGGTATATGGTAGTATATTGACACATTTTAGTTTAACATAATAAATTGAAATTCAAACTAAAATTAGTAATGATAAGGTGTGGTTGTTTATATATTTATATATATATATATATATATATATATAACTTTAGATTGTTTTTGTTGGGCTTTGCTTAGTTAAAGAATTTTAATTAAAATAGTGAAAGGCATGTGAGAGGTGGAGGGGGTGCAAACTGCAATACCCCGGATCCTAATCCAAAAATTTCAACATTTCTATCCAAAAAGTCAACCTCGTATTAATGAAAAAAAAAAAACCCAGTTTATCACCTTGAAGTTCAGCATATTTTTTTGTCTTATAGGCCAGAATTAAAAATTACAAGAGAAAGTACGTGACAACCTACTTTTTGACTTGAAGATGTAGCGTAGTTTGCTATTGATTATTTTTATTAATTTATTTTACTATTTAGTTTATTTTTATTATTATTTATATGTTTTACTGTATTTTTTGGTAGTATTTATAGATCTCATTATACCATTTCAGCTAACTTTTATCTTTACTTACAGTATTTTCAGTAAAAAAATTTCAGTTTTAGCTAAATAAGCTGTTCTTAAACGGATACGTAATGTCATATCATTTGCAAGATATTAAAAATATATACCATTTATATTGAATTATTTTAATGTTATTGTTTACTTATTTTTATTCTAAAAATCTAAAAAAAATAATAGATTTTTTTTCCAATGTAAGCTAGATTTAAACATAAATCTTTTGTTTGAGAGAAAAAAAATCAGATAAGCTATTGAAATCCACTAGTTAATATATAATTTCTAATTAATCTGCATCATTTATTTTTTTTGAGAATCCAATTAATCTGCATCATATGGACACATTTTAGTTCAACTTAATAAATTGAAATTCCTACTAAAATTAGTGATGATAAGGTGTGGTTGTTTATATATATAGTTCTAGAATAATTTTTGTTGGGAGATCAAAGCCCAATAGTTATAATGGACGAAACTATAACGCAATGGGCCTCTAAGTTTGATGGGCATCACAACACATGTCGGACTTAAAGTCCAATATAGATCACATACCGCACCACACAGTAATGAACCACAAAAATTTAACATAGTAGAAATCTCTGGCCCATTTGGTACGCGAATTCTAAAATATTTTTTTAAATTTTAAACAACATTACAAATATTTTTATACATTTTTTTACTTATACGTATTTTTAAAAAAATTGCCAAATGAGCCCTCTATCACGCGAACTTTGACTTTTCAAGTTCAATAGATTGACAAAACACCAATGAGTGAGACTAAAGAACACTTGTCTTAATATATAGGGCATTTCAGCAAAGGGGCTTAAGCCAAATTTTTTCTCTTTTCTATCCGATTTAAAGAGTAAAGTTTTAGCGCAACCCACTTAACTTCTAGAGGTAGCAACAACTTGAAATTCATGTCAAAAGCCTTGTAATTTGATGAGTTCAACAGATTAATAACAGAGATAATCATATTCAAATCTTACCTCTCTTGTTGTAACAATCAAATTATTTTAAAAAAGAAAAAAATCATGGTTATTAGACTATTCTAAAGTTGTTGATATTACCAATATTTATAAATGAAAACAAATATTTTGTATCACTTTATAAATTTGCATGATTGAAACTTGAATTTTAAAGTAATCTTTTGAATATTTATAATTTTAATTGCTTTTTAAGGCACACATATCTCTAATTTTTAATATCTATTTTGTTTGTATATTTTTGACTAAAATTATAGATTTGGACCATTTAGAACCAAATTGACTGAATGGATTAAAGTGGATTGAATGGATCGAATGGACTTAAATGGACCTAACTAGACTGAAATGGATCAAATTGATTGCAGTGGACCGAATCAGACCTTCTGGACCAACTTATACTAAAATGGACCGAAATTAAACGAATGAACCAAAATAAATTGAGTGGACTAAAGTGTATTGAATAGACCAAACTGGACCAAAATTAATGATCAAAGTGGACAAAATGGACCAAATTGACTGAAGTAGATCATGGACCGAAATATTATGCTAATTTGACTCATAAGTAGACTGTGAACAATAAATTCTATACTTCAACTTTTACATATTATATAGATTTGTAAGATTTATACGTAACTACAGTATCACTAAAAAATATTTAGGAATTTTTTTTATCATGTTGTTGATGTGAAACTAACCAATTATGTCACATTGTAAAAATTTTAGTTAGTAAATGATATTGTTTAAACGAAAACATTTATAAGATGCATTATTTAAAAGATCTTATTATTTAATTAATATTAATTAAAAAAAAAAGCTTAAATGACTTCATGTACTAATAGATTTGGACAAAATGAACCAAAGTCGACTAATTAGATTGAAATTGACTGAAGTACTACATTGATATAACTCAATAAAGAGCATAACAATAATAAATGTTATACTTTAGTTTTTAGATATTATATATACTAGTTGAGTTCCCGCAAGATGTGCGGTGCGACTTAATATTAGTTTTCTCTAATATTTCGATAAGTTTTTCCAAAAATCATGTAACTTAACTGATTGGCACCTCAATTTCCAATAGAAATGATTCAAATTTCCACTCTCAACTATCGATGTATAAAAAAGATATTCCAATAAATTTCATTGTGAAAAATTGTAATCTTTAGTTAATTTATATATAGACAAAATAGAACTACACTAAGAGTAGTATAGTGATTTGATCATACTATATATATGTGTTTACAAATTGAAAATTGCATGATATAGTAGCTAATATATATAGACATGTTTCATGCCTACTAAAAAATCATAAATCCTTCAATTATATATATATATATATATATATATATATTTTTTTTTTTACATTCTTGATTGTATGTTAGTAAAAAAATTTCCCCCTTTTTGTCGGACATGGTTTCAATTGTTGCAAAAACAACTAAATTTGAGTAAAAATGCCATATTTTTTTTTTTTGAAAATAAAAATGTCATATTTCAAATCAATTGTTTCTCACATAAAAAAACCAATTGTTTCTCATATAAATCTTAGAAAAATGATATTAAAATTTCATTATGCTTAAAATAATGAATATAACAAAATAAACATATTTATTATATTAGTAATCTTTCTAACTACATAGAATACATATTACAGTGTTAGTTTCACACACAGATATACGCGCATGAGTGCACACACATACAAAGGAGTTAGGAAATTTAGAAGATTAAGTTTAATTTTAGTGAATTCACAAATATTTAATTTTTTATGACTTTTGTGACATTTGTTGTCAAAACAACTAAACATAAGTAAGAATGTCATATTTTAAATTTATTATTATTATTCAAACTAAAAATTATTTTCTATATAGAGTTTATAAAAATAATCATAAAAATTCATTTAATATAAATGCAAATTTTGTTTAAGTAGAAAACTAAATAAAGAGAAGTTCAAGGAATGTGCCACATGGCACAACCTCATACTCTCCAACATGAGGTTTTTGATATTTTATGTAAGACGGTTTTGAATAATGTTTTACATATATTATAAGAAAAAGTAAACTAAATTAGAGCAAAGAAATACATTTTGAGATATTAAAAATTAGTTTAGTAGTTTCACTGCATATTTGTAGTCTTCTCAAGGTAAGATTAATTTAAAAAAAAAAAAAAATCATCAAACCAAAGATAAATGCAAAAGAGTAACGGGACCATGAAAATCAACTAATTTGTGTTGTGTTCACATATTTCGTACCATGAAATGAAATTATGCCCAATTCTCTCACTTTCTTTTACTCATCGATGGTGTGACATTAAAAGATGATATGAGCAAGTGTGTATGCATATATCTTATAAATGATTTAAAATTAAACTATGGTAGAATATGATTTTACATTGTACACCAAATATTCTCTTTACTTATATATCCAAAATAAAAACTATCTAACCAAATTACCCAAACCTAAATCATATTTAAGCCCCTAATTTTAAAAAGAAAAAAGGAAAAAATTTTTACCCATAGGGGTTTTGGCGTCTTGATGGTAGTAGGATGCCTGTATAACAGAGGTGGTGACCCCTTAGATTCATCTTTCTCTCTCTTTTAAATGTTTTGTTAAACTCAGGTATTTTATTTTGGTAATATATAGCAAAACAGTGCGTTTTATTTAACAATTTACAACATTTTTGTGTCTCTTTATCTCTCTTCAAGGCCTTATTTAGTTAGTTATTACTATTAGTCCTTAATTATTATTATTTTTGTTTTTTTTTTTAAATACTAAAATGTTGAGTATAGTAAAAGACATGAAGAAAGAAGAATAGAGAAATGTGTAATGTAAGCTTAGTCAATTAATGAGATATTAATGAGATAACAGTAAAATAAGTTAATGTGAATTTTTGGGTAATAGTAAAAAAAAAAAAAAAAATTTAATAAAAGAGGTAAAGAAAAGGCTAAATGCAAGATTAGAGCACCACTTGGCAGGACTTTATGCACTCCTGCATGAGGTTTCTGCTTTTATATATACTAGCATTATGCCCGTGCGATGCACGGTTTAATTTAAATTCATATGTAAATAATTTTTTTATTAATTTACTTAAAAATAGATAATAAAAATAAATGAATATTTTACTTTTAAGTTATATAATGAATGTATATTGTGTGAGACTTAAAGTATCATAATATATATATATATATATATATATATATATATATTAAAATAATTAAGAACAATCTAAATTATTAAAGATTTAAATTTTTGAAGTAGAGAGACTCACATGAAAATTTGATTTTTATCTTGAAAGCATGAGAGAAGACACTGAAACTTGAAGTTTAAATCCCGTGAGTATAAACTCATAAAACATATAATTTTATTTTTTTAAAAATAGCTAAATGAATTACAATTATATAATCAAAAGTAAAAATAGAAAGTAAAAAATCACACTACATGTTTGTGTATATGCATGAAAAAAGAACTTAATTCAACATTTTTTTTTTTATAATACACGTTGCTAAATTTATTTTTTTTAAATAATTTTTATATCATGATTAGATAGATTAGATGAAGAATTTGAGAAGGATTAGATTACACTATATTGCTGTATTTTTTTTTTTTTTTCATAATACACACTTTTTTAAAAAAAAATACACGTTGCTACCTCTTTTTTTTTAATATATATAAATTTTTTCTCTTACGTGTAGTATAGTAATTAAATAAAGATTAGATGAAGAATTTGAATTGTAATTAAATTAAGATATTTATCTACTTAGAAATTATAGGAGAAGAAAAATTGTATATATATATATATATTTAAAATTATAAATGTTTTCCTTTACATGTAGTATAGTATTTAATTAAGAATTAGATGGATCAGATGAAGAATTTGAATTGTAATTAAATTAAGATATTTATCAATTTAGAAATTATAGGAGAAAAAAAATTATATTTTTTTTATAATACACGTTTTTTTTTTTTTTTAATAGTACACCTTGCTAACGTTTAGTTTAATAAAAAAATTATATATAAATTTTAAAATATATATATTTTGATAATATAATCAAATCTAATTAAAAAAATAGTAAAAATTTAAAAAAAAATTAAGTTACATGGAAAATGTACATTATTTAACCTTTTTTTTTTTTTTTTTTTTGCAAAAAAGATATTATAAAATATTTTTAAAAATTATGATAAGTTTGAAATTTCTAAAACCTCTTAGTAGTAAAATTGTAATTATATATATATATATATATATATATATAAAATAAAAGGTATATCAAGGTATATCTAATACCTCACCGGTGACATGAAAGCTAAGCTCTAATAGGAATGAAATATAAATCAGCTGGATCCACACCTCGCTCCTGAACCAAAATTAGAAAATCCAAATAAGATGGAACACTGGTATTAGAGATGGGGAACTATTAAACAAAGGAACTGGGAGTGAACTACCAAAGAAAATCTCACTATCCATACCTCAGAATTAGAGATGTATTCTCTATGATGTACCAAAGTTGTGCAAAAAAAAAACAAAAAGAAGATAGCTATTCTCACGGAAAAGCCTTCAAATCCTTCCTTCTATAATTCTTCACTTAATTTTAGTTTTTTATTGATTGATTTTAGCATTCTTAAATAGTAGAATAGAGTAGACTTAGTAGAGTTTTAGTTTAACTCAATTTCTCTTGGATTCAAACTTAATTTGTAGAGGTGTAAAAAATAATCACGTTCACTCAATTAAATATCATGTTGCTGTTTTAGTTATTTATTTATTTATTTATATATACGTGTAGCAATAGGTGTAGTAATTTAAATGAAAAAAAAAAAGAAAAAAAAAAGATTAGATGAAGATATACTTGTAGCAATAGGTGTAGTAATTTAAATGAAAAAAAAAAAAGGATTAGATGAAGATGAAGATTTTGGATTCTAATCAAATTAAAAAGAAATAGAGATAAAGAAAAGAATTTGGATTGTAGTTAAATTAAGATTTTTATCAACTTAGAAATAATAGGAGAAGAAGATAAAAAATAAAAATAAATAAAATTATATCAACGTTTTTTTTTATATTTTTATATTTTTTTACGTGTAGCAATAGATGTAGTAATTTAAATAAATAAAAAAAGGATTAGATGAAGATGAAGATTTTGGATTATAATCAAATTAAGAAGAAATAGATGAAGAAAAGAATTTGGTTTGTAATTAAATTAATATTTTTATCAACTTAGAAATTTTAGAAGAAGAAGATAAGAAAAAAAATTATATCCATTTTTTAAAAAAAAATCTAAAAATCTAACAAAATTTCTTCAGTTTGGTGCTGCCACTTGGCGCAACCATAGCATCTAAGCCCAACTTTTATTATATATAATATGATATATATATATTGATTTGGATCAAATTTTTTTTTTTAAACTTTTTATCTTTTTACATTTTTATATTTTTAAAACATTTCTCTCTTACATTAAAAGTGCAATTGCATGATGCAATGGCTCTAACTTGGCACCTCATATTCAAATCCCCCACATTTTTTTTAGAGAGTTTTAACTTATGATGTTCGCTTCTTATAATAACTCTTTATCATCAGATCAAGACACCAATCAGTTTTTGGTATAGGTGGGGATTAACCCTTAAATATCTTATTTAACAATTAGAGACTTTATCAATTGAGCTAACTGGAACCCACACTTACCTATTGAATTATGATGAAAAACTAATAAAAATAATTTTGAGCAAGCCCAAGATAGTAAAAAGTAAAAACCAAAATTTCAATTGTATCAAACATTCTAACTGCCAAGTTTCCATTCTTGTTTATTTATTTTTTAATCTGTATTGAAATCACATAATTTCCAATTGGTTTATTTGCCATTTGCCTATTTAAGCACTCTCTGATGGGAAATTACATTCTTTAAAACATAAATCTCACTCACTATTTCCATTTACCGCCAAAACCCCCCAAAGCAAAGAGAACAAGAAGGAAGAAAGAATGGCCTCTTCCTCTTCCTCTTCCTCTTCCTCACTGTATGATGAAAGCGATCGCGTTGTCGAATTTCTTGCTGCTAATAACTTCATCATGGCACTGGAAGTCGCCAAGTCCCTAGTTTCCGGCCACCCGGACTCCGCCCTCGCCAACGCCCTCACCGCTCTCACCCTTATGAAAATCTCACTCAGAGACTCTAACGTCGTCCGAAGACGCGAATACATTGCCTCCGCCCTTGACTTCAGCAAAACAGCCCTCGCGCTTTCCCCAAAATCCATCGCTTTCGGTTTCTTGAACGCCAAAATCCACTTAGCCAATGCCCATGACGACGCTGCCATCCAAGAATGTGAGTCTGCTATGTCCATTGAGGATCCTCGGGACCCCCGGCTAGATTATTTGGGCATCTTCAACGAGGGATATGATCGGGACCCCCAAGAGTCCAGCAAAGAGTCGCGAATTGAGAGAGTGAGAACGGAGCTCAGAAAGCTATTAGTGAAAGCTAAGAGGTACAAGTTCAAGAGGCTCGTTGAGGACCATTCACTGGCAGAGATAAGTAAGGAATTTCAAGCTTTACAAGATAGAAAGGAAGAGATACAAACAAGATTTGATAGGGAGAGGCAGAGTTTTGAAAAGATGGAAACGCCATCACCGTCTACTTCAACAAGAAAACTCAAGAAAGTCTTGTCCAATGTCGACATGATAACACAAGCCAGGGATTATTGGAACAATGTGATGAGCTTGGAGGCAAAGAAGGATTTTCTGAGTGTCAGGATTGAAAAATTCTTCCATAAGAATAAATCAATGGGGGTGAAGGCAAAAGTGGTGTTGGCAGAGGCTGTGGAGTACGCGAAGGAGACGAAGAGTTGGAAGTTTTCAACATGTTGTTGTTGTGGCCAGAGGTTTTCAGATGAAGAATTGAATTTGGAGCATATGAAAAGTGCCCACTTAGGGACTTTGTCAGAGCAGTTACAGTCTGTTGTGCCGAAAACTGTACCAATTTCGGAAATTGAAATCGGTGATTGGAGGCCAGTGAACGTGGTTGTCGCTGCAAAATTGATTGAAGATTTGTCAAGAAATGACTCTGGAAATAAAGGCCAAGATGAAGGCAAGTCACAAGATTTGAAGTTGGAGAACTTGCCTCATTGCAATGATATCAACCGCGGCGTGTTAATCAAGAGCATTTGGGTTCTTTTGCAATTGTTTATAGAGATTGAGTGTTTTGCTCCGAGTCATTTCTATATGCTGCTGGACTTGATATTGGAAATGCTGAAGAACCAAATCCCAGAAACGCTGCTTAATCAGCGTTGGATGAAGACAACGCTGGTCTCAGTTTGGTTTCTTGATGAACCGGAGCTTGAAAGTGTCCAAGAATTCTTGATAGAAGAACTCGGGATTTCTTGTGGATTACAAGGTCTCTACACCAGTTGCCATAGGGACAAAGCTAGACGTGATCTTACTATTACTCATGAGAGTATCGTCTTCAGAGACGATGACTTGTCTCATCTAATTCCGCTGCTTGATGAAACTAGTGAACTAGCTTCTAGAAGTGTTGATGATATCAAGAATGTTGGACAGGAATATAGAGATAACATTGTTCAGTGGTTATTCACTGGTGGTGAGCCTATTGGGGAGAAATTGAAGGAGTGGGAAAAATATAGAGAAGCTAGCAAAAATCTAGGAATGGAAGTTTTCAAGATCATTGAGTCTGAATTTCACCGGCTGCAGAATATGTGTGAGAGGAAATGCAAGTATTTGAGACACGAGAAGCTATGGCTGGATATGGAGGGAATATGTATGGAAGAAGATAAGAGAAGAAAAGAGATTTCTGGCAATCAACAGAGTTACAGGTCACTCTTGTTAAAGCGGCAAAAAGATATTGAGGAGGAGAAAAGTATTGATGAGATGGGTAGCATGGAGTTGGATATCATAGAGAGTATTTTGAAAAAAGCACAAGCTGACAATGACATAAAAATGTTATTCCAGATGCACATTGATCAGATGGGTGGGAAGGTCTGGTACCAAATTTTAGATGTTTCCAAATTTAAATGAAATGCTATGAAAATGTGAAATGATAGTTTTCACTCTTTAATCTGTCCTCCCATGTCCCTTCTAAAGAGGGAGTCATTCTGAAATATAACTAATGAAATACTGTATGCGTAATGTTTGCAGTGTTTCAAATCCGATGCTACAATCCTGGCTACTAATGCTGCCATGCAGCAGACATGGAATAAACTTAAGATGGTAACTTCTTATGACTATAGATCGATTGTGGTGCCATTGTTAAAGACATTCATGCGGGTTTGTGTTTGATCCTCTGGACTGTTCTATTGAATGTTTTTGGTTACCTTCTTGTAGGCTTATGATTTAATGTTTTTGGGATAAACCTCTCCTCTGTAGGCACAACTAGAAGATATGGTTGACAAATATGCTACAGAAAAGTCTAATGCTGAAATAGAAGTGTTGTTATCAAAGCTTGATCTTAATGCCAAGAGCAACACTGGAAGAGGAGGTGATGATGCAAGACAAGGACAGGGGAAATCAAAGAATAAAAAGAAGAAAAAGGATCACAGAAAGGCTAAGGAATTTAAGGTCTTAATTACTGCCACTAGTTATTGTTCTGTTTCCTTTTATTGTGATTTGGTTATCTTATATACAGAGTCTGTCATGCAAAGTAATTCCCTAATAATATGCAGTTCTCTTATTTCAGGCAACTGGTGGTAGTGAGGATCAACAGGGAAATATGGAACAAACGTCAGTCTTTATTTTATCCATACTATTATACTTGGTTCTGGAACCCTTCTTTTTTTCTTTTGGTTGGCAAATATGCATGTAAATTATCTAAATTTGTGCCAATATGTCATACCAATCTCTAGGCTTAAACTAAGTTCAATGTCTTTTCACTTGTGTTCTGCTTCAGTTCGGTACCAGCTACACATGGCAAAGATCATCCTCTTAATCCTGAGGTTGTTGGTCCTGTAACCACTGATGAATTAGAGCAAGAGGAAAGGGAACTTACACGTAAGGCTGAGGAAGAGTGTAGGGTTGAGGAGCATCGAAGAATGCTTGCAAGGCATTTGGAGTACCAAAGGCAGATTGAGAATGAGGCCAAACAAAAACGCCTTGCTGAGATAGACAAGGCTTAAACCAGCGCAGGGAATGTGGCAGAGGATGTACCTTTCAGTGGGATCAACTTTGGTATTCTTAACTTGATAAATTTTACTGCCTGTGAACTTTTTTTTTCTCATGAACTTGATACATTTTACTGCCTGTAATGATGATTGTTGCTTCATTGAGCGCATTATTGATGACAAACTGATGTGAAATTGTTAGCTAGCAACAGATGTTCTAATGTAATTGTTAGCTAGAATGTAGACAAAATAGAATGTTAATGCTACAAATACAAACTATACAACAATATTTTCACAATGTTGATGTAACAAATTTTTACTAGTTCTTATCTAGACTCATCATTAAATTTTTACTTTCCACTAATCACCAATCACATTATCAGTTTATAAAAAAGTTTGTAAAATAGTTTATGGTTTTAGCATTTTCTAAAAGGTTACGTCAGTGGTTGGCCTAATGCCTAAATAATAACAAGTAAAATCTTGTTAACTCAATTGTAGCATTGCTTTGGCTAAATTGACGAATTCAGCACAAAAAGTATTATCTTCTCATAAGGAAAATTAAATTAAATAAGTAATACGAATAACACTTCCTCCTCTTCCTCCACTATCTATCTATCAAAATTCTGTGATTTGTAAGCTAATGCAACCAAATGATTGTTGAGAGCTTTTAGTCCAATTGGTTGGCACATCTTGATTTTTCCATGACATCTAGAGTTTAAAATCATTCTCCTATATTGTAACTATCTAATTATTTAAAAAAAAAATTTATTGAATTTTATTAGAGAACCTAACAAACAATGTAAAAGAAACTGGGCCTAAGCTTTATTCTTAAAACAAAAGGAAATCAAAATAGAAAATTTCAAAAAATAAGGATGTTTCTAACCTAAGGAACAACAAGAAAGTGAGACTAAGCTTTGTCCTTAAAACAAATGGAAATCAAAATATAAAATTTCAAAAAGATAAATTTCAAAAATAAGGATGAGACAATGTCATAATTTTAAATAGAAACTAACTATTGATTTAACAATTTTAAACAGGTGTTAGTATTTTAGTGGAATAGTAGACAAGTGACATGGTCTACCATGATAACAATATACAATTTCTTGTAAAATGGGTTGCTGAAAGAGTGGTAAAATGGAAATAAATGATGTTTTGATGTGGAATGTTTTAACCTTCATATGTTTTAAGTGTCACGTGTCCTTCATCTAGATAAGAAAGAGAAAACTTGAGAAGTTTGAATAGGAGGGAGCTGGTCCCATAAGTAATAACCGTCATAATATCAAATGTCATATTTATATATACAATTTTTTTTGGGTCTAGTGTACGTGAGATTAGGAATTAAAGAAGCCATAAATTTTATAAAAAATTAATAAAAGAAAATGGTGACTCCTGATAAAGTAAAAAAAAAAAAAAAAGAATTCAGAATGTGATCTTTAGGGAAATATCAAAGTGGACTGAAATTTTCCAATTTTCTTTTTAAAAAATTTTGAATGAGTTTGTTTTGAAAATATGGATTAGTAGGAGAATGTCCTATTTTGTAGGCATTTTAAGTGGAATTAGAGATATATTTTTACAGGGTTATTCTCAAGTTTTTTTTTTCCTATTAAACCTAAGATTTAAGGGTATTTTGAACCACATAAAAGTCCAGTTCAAAGAAGAGAATCCTCTATAAGTGTTGATCAAACAGGTAATCCAAATTTGACATTTCACAAGACTATATTACTTCATATTCTAATGCTCCCTGCCATTTCCCAATCCAAGATGAATTGAATCTTTTCATCTATTGGAAGAGTGGACAACAAAAATAACAAAGCTCTGTGATCAATATGCCTTTTATCTTCAATCCTAGCAACATTCTTGATCTTTGCACCTTTAAAATGATGTCACCAACATTTGCGATGACAAGAACAAGCGCAGTCTACCTCCTTATCTAGCACCTAGAGTTCAAGTAAATTAGAGACAAAATAATTAGTACTAGCAAGAATAGTTTTTTTAGCCAAATAAGTCCCAAGCAACGAGCGGTCTATTTTTTTTCCTCTTGTTTGAATACAAGTCTGTTCCATCCCTGACCTTCAGTTTTAGGGGTTGTATAGTTTAGTCTCTTGTTTCTCTCTAGGCAAGAGCCTTTTAGTCCCGGTTATGGATCTAAGTATTCTATATAGCTTACAGAACTTGCAACTCACAAAAGAAGAAGAAGAAGCTATTCCGATTTCTATTACAAACTGCTCAGACCTCCTTGAAGAATGTTCCCTTGGTCTTTTTGGGTGGCTTCTCTTTGATCGGCAACAGAACCAACATGCTCTGAAGAACACCCTTAGGTTAGCATGGAAAATGGGCTCAGATATGAGAATTGTGGATGTTGGAAATAATATACTGCAATTCAAGTTTAGCTCAAAGTTTCAATTGGAATGGGTTGAGAGGAGTGGGTCTTGGAGCTTTGATAACAACCTCCTCTTACTCTACATATGGAAAAAAGGGTTGACTTCCACAAACATTTCTTTCACCCATTCTCCCTTTTGGGTCTAAATTTGGAGCCTTCCTTTTGAGCATATGTCATAGGAAGTTGGGAAAGAAATTGGTAGCAAGTTAGGTAGATTTATTGAAGTTGATAGGCGTTCATGGCAATCTGATCAGGCAAAGTTCATGAAAGTCCATGTGGAGCTGGAGATTGACAAGCCACTGAGAAGGGGAGCTTATATTACAAGCTCTGATGGTGAACGTCTATGGCTTAAGTTTAAATATGAAAGACTACCTACTATTTACTTCATTTGTGGGAAGCTCGGGCATCATATTAAACATTGCCCAATGTCCAATGACTAGCAAAATGCAAGCCATCAGTATGGGGACTGGTTAAGGGCTGGGTGGACGGCAAAGGAGGTAGCCATGGAAAGGAACTCGAGCAAGGTTTCGATTCGTGTTGTCTCAGACGAATAAGGAATGTAGCAACAAGCCCGGCTGGCAACTGGTTCTTCATCGGAAAGCTTCAAGGTTTCAGGTCTTGAGGGAGGGAAACAAAGCTTAGAGAAGAGTGTTACCTGGGGAAGAGATAAGGCCATATGTGTGGATGGATAGCTTGATGGTGTTATAGGGGTCTTCAGTGGATCTCTAGAGCAAGTAATGAGTGTTGATGCAGGGCAGGTGATGAGTGTCTTGGGTTCTTGTGAGAAGTCATGTGCTTCTCAAAGTCTGGTTACTTCAGCTGAGCATAGAGGCTCTTGCTCTCACGGGCCAAAAGGCCTTATCTCACAAGGACTAAAAGGCCCTTCCTCACAAAGCCCAAAAGGCTTTATTGCTCAAAGGAGCCCAAGTAATGAGAATGACAGCCCATTGAAGAAGTGTGCGTCCAGTGCTGTCCAAGTTGGAGTGATTTTTCAGGCTAAAGCTAATGAAAAAGGAAAACAGATCTTAGGCAAAGGCAGTCTGAAAAAAGTCGCCCGGGCAAAAGGAAAAGGCAGTGATGATCAAACTCTTGCCCAGTTGATGGAGATAGGAACAAAGCACTTGAGAGGGAAAGAAGCTTTAGAGGAAGAGAACAATCAGGCTCAAAAGCGCTTCTATGAAACGATCAATTTGGGTCTAGCTGTTTTTGTCTTAGAGCCAATTTAATTGGCTGCACTTTTGGTGCCTAGTTGGGATTCTTGGGCTTTTCTTGTTTCTGTTAGATTTGTCCTCTTGAAATGGGTGTGCAATAGGGTAGTTCATAAGCTAGCTGGTGTGTGGAAGTTCTCTTTTGGTTTGGGGGGACCCTTGTTTGGTTGCTGTTCCAGCGCTGGTAGGTTAGTAGCTAGTGGTCCCTTTTCTTTCTTTTGTCCTTCCTGTTGTTCATCATTTTCTTGTGGCCCTGTTGTTCATCATTTTCTTGTGGCAATGAATCGTTATTCCCCATAAAAAAAAAAAAAGAATAGTTTTTTTAAGACAAATTTGACATTTTCTTAATCAACATCATTGCTTTTCATAATAAAATGCTAGCTTGTACATGGGAAAAATTTAGAATAATCACAATTTCACACTCCATATGTACAAGTATCGGATTGTACACAATTATAGTATTACATAAAGTACAAATAAACTTGAATTATACGTTTATATATATTTAAGGTTTAGATAATTGAATTTCCATGTAAATATAACTATAACAAAATTGTAATATAATTAAAAGCGCACTTAACAAGAAATAGGAATGAGTGGTGTTGGAGTCAATTTAGAATCTAATTTGACTCTTGACTCTTAAGCAAATGAGTAATAGGATGAATCTTTGTTCTTGGACTTAGGAATTTTTTCTTGATATTACTGACCACTTGTGACTTATCCAAATTAGGTGGATAATGAGTGGGTTCATGGATATGGATAAAAATGGTCACCTCTACTAACCACCAACAAACACAATAAACATCAACATTCTCTCTCTCTCTCTCTCTCATATTTTCATAGATCAAAAGCCTAAGAAATTTCCAAATAATTAAACGAAAAATAAAGACAAATTGAATAATAAATAAATAATGTATTCTAATTGTTTTGTTTTTTAAAAATAATTATGGGGCTACAGGTTTAAATAAAATTAATTGGAAGAAAGAAGAATATCGACAACATCAGAAGAAAATCAACGACAAACTACCCAAATTGCATCGGGAAAACCAAAGAACATCAAAGGTAAAAAAGAAAGAAAAATCTCTGCGCTTTCCAATTCCGCTTTATTTATTTGTTTGCCTTTCTTCATCTCAGTTGTTCTCCAACTTTCCAGTCTCTTAACTGTTAATCAACACTTGCATATAACCTGTTTGTTAATTCCTGTTTTCTTTCTGTTTTCTTTACTCTATCTTCACTTTTTCTTAATAATTGAATTTGTTTGGGGTAGAGTTTTTGGCTCTTGTAGGCACAAAAGATGCGGAGAGAGAGAGAGGACTTGGGAGGTTTTCTAAGATTATGGGGGCAAAGGGTAATGGACATAGACAATGATGATTTGATTTTCTTAAGTTTATTAATTTAGGATTCTTTGGATTTTACAGTCAATTAACTCACTTAGTATAAAAATTAAAAAACTTAAAATATGACACATGACACAAAATTAGGCTTTAATTTAAAATATAATTAGATTTTCTTTAAGTTTTGACTATATTTACTAGCATGGTTTTAAAAATTGAACCGGATCGGCCGATTCAACCGGAAACCAGATTTTAATCCGGTCCAATTATTAGTTAAAACCGAAAATGAAGAAAAAACCGAAAAACAGTACAAACCGCCGGTTCAACCGACATAACCGGAAACCGATGCGGTTAAACCGGTTTTAGCACTTCTTCATAAATACTTCAGCTGTTGTGTTTTTAACTCCAAAAAAAAAAATTAAAAATTGAAAAGAGAGATATTGTTTCAGATTTAAGAAGAGAGGTTTTTATTTTTAAAATGCTCTCCCAAGTATGAAGTGGTGAAATCTAAGATACCCAGTGACCTAAAAACATCAGATTTACTTACCTTTTGCTCTAAAGAAAAAAAAAAAAAAAAAAAAATCAGATTTCCTAGACTTGTGTTGAGGAAGAACCAAAGAAGCCTAAAGATAAGCATATTTGTATTGATCTGATGCTTCAGTTGAGGCTTTTTTTTTTTACTGCTCTTGCCTCTTGCACATGCTCATTTCACGAGAGAGACAGAGAGAGAGAGAGAGAGAGTTTTGAAGAAAGATATATGAAAAGCAAAAAGTGAGATGGGAAAATGTAAAAATGTATTGTTGAAACTTGAGATACATAAGGCCAAACTTGTGATCAATGCGTGAGAACACTTCAGCAACACTGATGGAGTTTGAGATACATCAAGTCAAACTTAGCGTTGTTGGAACTTGAACCAAATGTGTGGCAGTGGTTTGAAATTTGAATATATTTAAAATTGTGGTAGTTTTTTTTTTTTTTTTTGAGCTAACGTGTGGCAGTGGTTTGAATTGATTTCAAACTTAGTTTTTTTTTTTTTGGGATATTAAGTATTAATGGGTAAAATGTGTGGAGGGAAAAAAAAATATCAAGTAGGCAATAATATTACTATCTATTAGGATACTTATTTTTTATTATTTGAAAAGGTAAAAAATAACTAAAATATTTTATAGTGGGTTGTGGGTACTTGTATATTAGGATATGTTTTTTTTTTTTTTTTGTTTTGGTTGAATTGTGTTAAGTGGTGTGTAAAAGTTGGTAAGCTAAAGTTTAATGTTTAATATTATTTAATTTTTTAGTTAAAATTACCAGGTATAAAATTATTTATTTATTTATTTTTATAATTATTAATTTTATAAATATTAATTAAATTATTTATGACGTCATCAGTTCGACCATCGGTTGGACCCCGGTTCGACTAAAAAACCGGTAATCAGTCACTTTTTCAGTTCTTTCACCGTACCGGTTTTTAAAACCATGTTTACTAGCATGTAACCCATGCAAACTTATGAGTGCATTTAATATCAAACAAAATTTTTATTATAAAAATATAAATAATTAGTCAAATTATTAAAAAAAGCATGTAACACATGCATACGTATAGATACATTTAAAATTAAACACAATTTTTATCATAAAAATATAAATAATTAATCAAAATATTTTTTAAAGTAAATGCAATTAGTCATTTTTTAAAATTCTTACCTAAATTTAATGCTACTTATGATCATTTTTTTTTTAATAAGATAGAATGTGTGGTGATTTTTGTTATGTGGTGATTTCTATTGAGTATATGTGATTGATTTTTATTTTTATTTTTATTTTATTTTATAGTTCATTAATATCAGATTCTTAGTATTTTGCACTCATTAACTCATATGAACAAGTTTAATCATTCCATTACAACATTTTACAACCAAACATATGAATGAGTTTAATCATTCCATTACAACATTTTTTTTATTCTTAGTAATAGCAATCATCATTCTTGTCTTTATCTCCATCCAATGTACCAAATTTATATATATAATAATAGGTGAAGCACAGAGAAACTGAAATTAGAATTCCAAATTGGAGATCTAATTTTGCGCCATGTGTCCTAAATTATTTATTTTTAAAAAGTTTTATTTTTTAATTTTAGAATAAAGTGTGGGACCATATCATAAATATTCATCCAAGTGAGTTATTAAGAACAAAAATCAAAGAGTCTAGAATAAATAAATTGTAAAAAAAAAAAAAAGTGCTTCACAATAATAATTAAAAAAAAAAAACATGGACAATTTGCATTTTATACCTAATAATATCCTTACAAAATTTTTTAAAGAGTTAACAAAATATAAAAATGACTTTCAATGATATTTAAATTATATATATATAGGAATTATATTATGTATCTTATCGTATATTTTTAAGTGTATTTATGCATATGTATGAGGTTACAAGCTAGTGTGCCATAATATTTATAACATATTTAAATTACTTTAAGTCCATGCAAAACTACTGCTAGCCATTCTATTAAAATCAGATTTAAAACCACTTCCAATTCATTTAAAACTAATCTAGATTTTTTATTATAAAAATAACAAAGTTTGGCCACAAACTTTGTTGTAGCCTAATGTTACAACTTCACTTAACATCTTTTTATTAGATGTGAATTTTGACAAATCCATAATTTGATTACATTTTCTAAAATATGTAGTAATATTAATTTTTTTTTTAAAAGAGAGTTGTAACCTTAGGCTACAACTAAGTTTGTAGCTAAACATTATTTTTAAAAAATTATGACTAGGTCAAACAAAAATTTTAATGGAAAATTTAATAATGATCTTAAAAATTGGTTGTTCATTTCTTATTTGAAATATGTAAAGTTGAAATACATTTATTGCATCACAATAACATAATTCAGTTAAGTAGTAACAAATTTTTTTTTTCTAAAGCAAAACTATCAAGAATGAACATTTTTTTTTATAAGTCATCAAGAATTAATAATTTGCATAGTCTACCAAACTATATCTTTTCAAAAAAGAAAAAAGAAAAAAGAAAAAAAAAGATCATTAGCAGGATTAAACTTAGGTAGAGATTTAAATATAAATCTAATTATGTTTATTTTCAATATATCTATGTGTATGCATTGATTACAAGCTAGTATTATATTCAAGTAGAAGCGGAATTCAATTCAATTGACTTTAGCTAGGAATATTGATGATGAGATTGTATGGTTGGAGGATTCCCCTGCACTTGCTATTGAAGCTTTGTATTTGGACACTTTATAAGGATTAATGAAGTATGGTTTCAGATTCAATTTTTATTTTTATTTTTATTGACTTTAGATAATTAAATGCACTCCAGTTTCTTGTTAGGTGTCCTCTAAATTATTCTTTAATTTTTATATCAATTATATCTACAATCATGTAATCCTAAAAAATATTTATATATAAAAAAAAAATAAAATTATTAGTCTTTAATGTAATACTATAAATGTGTACAGTCCATTACTTACTAGTGATTATAGTTGTTCTTAATTGTACCATGCATGTGCACCTGATTATAAGGTAGTGTTATGATATGTTTATACTTTATATTGATGGTTAATATAAAATAAATTACATATCATGTTTATGCAAGTGTTATATCACCAATATAAACATATTAATAAATATTTTTATGTATATGTTTTATGCATTTCCCACCATTGTCTCCATTTGTAGGAATCACAAAGAGATTGCTTGGCAAAATTTAAGTTTCTTCCATGCATAACGTGGAAAAGTTTTAAATGAAATATTGGTTTTGGACTATTGTATCTAACCATTGAAACATTTGTAGAAATAATTCAATTCGTTTATGTCATTGTGAAGATGATGAGTCAAAATATGTAAGGAGTTATGGAACTCAATCATTTTGCCCTATAAGGATAGATATATTGATGTGAAGTTTATTGGTGTAGTATCAAGTTATGTTTCAATCAATATATATGTATATATATATATATATATATAAAAGTAGAAACCTCATGCGGGAGTACATAAGGCTCTGCCAAGTGGCGCTCTAATCTTGCATTTAGCCTTTTGTTTACCTCTTTTATTAAGTTTTTTTTTTTTTTTTTTTTTTACCGTTACCAAAAAATTCACATTAACTTATTTTACTGTTATCTCATTAATGTCTCATTAATTGACTAAGCTTATGCTACACATTTCTCTATTCCTATTTTTTCATGTCTTTTAGCATACCCACCATTTTAGTATTTAAAAAAAAAACAAAAATAATAATAATTAAAGGCTAATAGTAATAACTAACTAGATAAGACCTTGAAGAGAGATAAAGAGACACAAAAATGTTGTGAATTGTTAAATAAAACGCACTATTTCGCTATATATTACTAAAATAAAATACCTGAGACTGACAAAACATTTGAAAGAGAGAGAGAAAGGAATCTAAGGGGTCACCACCTTTGTTATACAGGTCTTCTACTACCATCAAGATGCCAAAACCCTTATGGGTAATTTTTTTTTCCTTTTTTCTTTTTAAAATTAGGGGCTTAAATATGATTTAGGTTTGGGTAATTTAGTTAGATAGTTTTTGTTTTGGGTATATAAGTAGAGAGAATATTTGGTGTGCAATGTAAAATCATATTCTATCATGGTTTAATTTTAAATCATTTATAAGATATATGCGTACACACTTGCTCATATCATGTTTTAATGTCACACCATCGATGAGTAAAAAACAGTGAGAGAATTGGGCATAATTTCATTTCATGGTATAAAATATGTGAACACAACACAAATTAGTTGATTTTCATGGTCCTGTTACTCTTTTGCATTTATCTTTGGTTTCATGATTTAGAAAAAAAAAAAATTAATCTTACCTTGAAAAGACTACAAATATGCAGTGAAACTACTAAACTAATTTTTAATATCTCAAAATATATATGTTTCTTTACTCTAATTTAGTTTACTTTTTCTTATAATATATGTAAAATATTATTCAAAACCGTCTTACATAAAATATCAAAAAACCTCATGTTGGAGAGTATGAGGTTGTGCCATGTGGCGCATTCCTTGAACTCTTTATTTAGTTTTCTACTTCAACAAAATTTGCATTTATATTAAAGTATTAGTCCATTTAATTAGCCAATAGAGTAAATGCCTATATTAATTATCTATTGTTGTGCATTAATTATTTATATTAAATGAATTTATATGATTATTTTTATAAACTCTATATAGAAAATAATTTTTAGTTTGAATAATAATAATAAATTTAGAATATGACATTCTTACTCATGTTTAGTTGCTTTGACAACAAATGTCACAAAAGTAATAAAAAATTAAATATTTGTGAATTCACTAAAATTAAACTTAATCCTTTAAATTTCTTAACTCCTTTGTATGTGTGTGCGCGCATGCGCGTATGTGTGTGTGTGAAACTAACACTGTAATATGTATTTTATGTACTTAGAAAGATGACTAATATACTAAATATGATTATTTTGTTATATTAATTATTTTAAGCATAATGAAATTTTAATATCATTTTGCTAAGATTTATATGAGAAACAATTGGTTTTTTTATGTGAGAAACAATTGATTTGAAATATGACATTTTTTGTTCTAAAAAAAAAAAAAAGGCATTTTTACTCAAATTTAGTTGTTTTTGCAACAATTGAAACCATGTTCGACAAAAAGGGGGAAAATTTTTTAGTAACACACAATCAAGAATGTAAATATATATATATATATATATATATATATATAATTGAAGGATGTATGATTTTTAGTAGGCATGAAACATGTCTATATGTATTAGTTACTATATCATGCAATTTTCAATTTGTAAACACATATATATAGTATGATCAAATCACTATATTACTCTTAGTGTATTTCTATTTTGTCTATATATAAATTAACTAAAGATTACAATTTTTTTACAATGAAATATATTGGAATATCTTTTTTATACATTGATAGTTGAGAATGGGAATCTGAATTATTTCTATTGGAAATTGAGGTGCCAATTAGTTAAGTTACATGATTTTTGGAAAAACTTATCAAAATATTGGAGAAAACTAATATTAAGTTGCATCACACATCGTGCGGGAACTCAATTAGTTATTATTAAAGAATGTTTGCCACCCCATTTGGTTAGTGAGTCTTGTCCCTATTCCACTTGATGATTGCTTATTTCTATGTTTATCTTGACTTTTATGGTGTTTGTGCACTATTTTTGCAATTCAACATAAGTATTTATCTTTTTGATTTCATTTACAAATTTTGAGTCCTAGCTGCATTGGATTGCTGAGTGATCAATTTGGTTTATTGCTTGACTATGGTTAAATTATTTTTTTCTGTTGGGAAATTTTTTCCTGATTTGATTAATTATTAAATTTGTTAATTTCGCGCAAAATTAATCACACAGGGATCTTAACTCTCTTTTTTTCACAATCCTTCTCAAGAATAAAAAAGACTGAGTTGAGGGAAGCCAAAAAGAAACAAGGGCGAAAAAAATACCCAAAAAAATTTCATGTAACTCACATCTTTGAGAAGTAAATATGCCTTTTTTAAGGGAAAAAAAAAACTTAATAGCACAATGGCTGCTCTAAGCTCTTTTCATATGTGCTTGTCAACTTGAAAGGCACACGCTTTGCCACATTCCCTGCACTGATTTCCAGCCTTATTTAGCTTAGCAAGGCACGTTTGTTTAGCCTCGTTCTCAATCTGCCTTTGGTAATCCAAATTCTTTTCAATCATTCTTTGATTCTCCTCAACCTTACACTCTTCCTCAGCCTTAAGTGTATGATGCAGAAAAATACAGAGTATACTAAAAATTAAGAAGAAATAAGAGTTGCTTAGAGTAGCACTCAAGTGGACACACATCTGCACAAAGAGCTAATCTCTTAAACAATAGCAAAAGCTTTGAATTTATTTACTAACAAATGATTCAATTACAATGATTCAAACAATTTATTCTACTAAGCCTAGAGGTTGAACTAGCTGTAATAGAAAGTAACTAATTGATTACAGAATCTGTTATAAAAGTAGTTACATCAACTAACTGTCATGTACACTAATGGATTTCAACTACCAACAATTAACTATGAAGCTTTTCAATTATACTGAGATGCCCCTGCATCAGTGTAAGTTCCCATTCCTCTTGCTCTAATTCATTAGTGATTACAGGACTAGCAACCTTAGGATCAAGAGCATAATGTTTGCTATGTGCAGCCAGAAAGGAACTGAAGCATAACAGATTTAAGCCTAGAAAGTAGGGGCACATTTTGCCTCAAATCTCCAAAATTGACATGTTTTAGCCAAGTGAAAGAAAAGAGGTTCCATAAATTTCTACTGCTCCTCACTGCCTCCTCCAGTTGCCTACAATAAGGGAATTACATATTGTTAGGACATTCATTTGCATGATAGATTCTGTATACCATATAAACGAAATTACAATAAAAAGAAAGAAAACAATAACCAGTGTATATGACCTTAAATTCCTTAGCATTTCTGTGATCTATTTTTCTTCTTTTTATTTTTCGATTCCCCAGTCCTTGTCTTACACCATCACCTCCTTTTTCAGTGTTCTTCTTGTCATCAAGATCAAGCTCAGACAAATGGAGCTTCTATTGCAACATTAGACTTCTCTGTAGCATCTTTGTCAACCATATTCACTAGTTGTGCCTATAAAGGAGAGATTTATCGCCCAAAACATTAAATCCTAAGATGACAAGGTACTAAAACATTCAATAGATCAGCCCAGAGGATAAAACACAAACCTGCATGAATGACTTCAACAATGGCACAACAATTGATTGATAGTCAAAAGAAGATATCATCAAAAGTGAAAGCTCGAAAATGTGTTGAAAACACAAGAGCTGTTTAGACCCCCAAATAAAAATTACGGCTCGATAGATTTTACACAACTTTAATACAAAGTGCGGAATAGTGTAAAAGCGAGCGGATGAACAAGTAAGCTACTCTAATCCATAAACTAAGCAACACAACAGTATAATGGAATTAAACAAGAGTAGGGAAGAAGGATGCAAACACAAAAAACACCAAGACGTGTTCTCGAAGAGGAAACCGAAGAACTCGGCGAAAAACCTCTCCGCCGCCCTCCAAGCGGAAATCGATCCACTAGACAATCAGTTGGGATACATGGGTTAGCAAAAGACCCTCCAAGCCTAGTCTACCCGCTGTACCTAAGCCCTCCAAGCTCCTACTCCAACAAGGCTTCTCGGAACCGTGTCTTGTCCTAGTTATCCGGATCCCGCAACAAGCTCCATGTTGCATCTGCCATTCAAGGCTTCTTCCAATGCTTCCCAGCAGCACCAAAACGTCACACAGCACTCACAAGGTGTGGTAAGTGTTTGGGCTATCAACCTCTCAAAGATGTGGATAATGGAAAGGGAAGGGTTGAGGAAATACCACAAGCAAATGTATAGAGAAAGATGGGGAAGACAATCTCTAATTACCAATGTGTTTGGCTAGGGTTTTCTCTCTGAAGCATTCCTCAACAATTGTGGGTAATGATGGTATATATAGGAGAGGTGCAAAAGGTGTGACTCAAAAAATACAGGCTGGCAGAACAGCTAGTCTCGCGGGTGTCTCGCGGGAAGGCCTTACCCGCGAGATACTCGCGAGACACAGTTGTCTCCACCTGGCCTGACTCTTCGCATTCCAGCATGTGCCTGGCACATGGTTCACTTCGCGGGATGCTAGGTCGCGAGATACCCGCGAGAATCCTTCAGTTCTTTAAATGCTTGAGTCTTCAAACACTCTCTCTAACACACAACCCTTACAACAAATCCCACAACAAATACAGAGTTTTAAACGATTGAACATAATTACAATCAAATTTGGCACGGAATAAAAGCCAACAAAAACACAGTTGTAAATTACAACTTTACAATCTCCCCCTTTGGCTATTCCGTGACAAAACCCTAAAACAGACTCTAGACTTAAACGTGAGTTTGGGAACAAAGGCAAAACTCACTCACACCTAATTCTAGATTCTGAAGTGCTCTTGAAACATATGAACAAGTAACTCCTGAAACACAACAACACAATAACATCATTGTATGCAGAAAACTTGAAAAACATATGGAGCAATAATAGCATGATCGAGCAAAACGAAATAGAAACACTAGATCATGGCAAGATCAAACAAGTAATCACTATACAGAAGCAATTACTATGCTCATTCACACATGGAACGAACATCCGGATATGCAAGATGATAAGCTCATTTGAAGAGTATCATTTGCATCTCCAACACTCAACCAATGCAAACTACACGAAGTATTTGCATCTAGGAACAATCCTACTAGGGCACACGAGTGTTCATCACTCAACCAATGCATAGAACGTGTATGCATCTAGGAACAATCCTACATGGGCACAAGAGTGTTCATCACTCAACCAATGCATAGAACGTGTATGCATCTAGGAACAATCCTACATGGGCACAAGAGTGTTCATCACTCAACCAATGCATAGAACGTGTATGCATCTAGGAACAATCCTACATGGGCACAAGAGTGATGTACTTGAAGTAGAATGCATGACATTGAACAACAAGCAAACATGCATGAAGGTTGCATAGGCAAGGTATTGCAAATGCATGGCACAAACCACAAAGACCTACAAAATAATGCATGAAACAAATCCTAAAGCTTACATAAGCAATCATGGGTACAAAATAAAAATGCCACATAGCACATATGCCACAAAGCATAGAAATATAGCACAAACTTCTGAAAATATACTGAAATTAATATTGAAGTTAAAGCATTAAGTGTCAGAGCTTTAAACTAAAACAGTAAGACAGTAATCATAAACCAGAAAAAAAACTAAAAGAAACTCTGTATAAACCCGTCTGTAAAACTAATAACCAATATCAAATATAGCTATGTGTCTAGGCTATGCTCCCCCTAAGGCTGTGCAAGCTCTTGTTCAGCAGCTTCCCCTCAAAATTTTCTCCCCCTTTTTGACCGGAATGGCCAAAGGACTAGATCTGATCGGAGTCGGAGTCTGACCCATGTGTAGGAGATAGGCTCTGAATCTGGGCTGACAATGTGGTGATCTGCTCCTGGAGGTATGCAAACTGATCCGCTGTGTGCTGTACGTGAGTGTTAAGCACTGTGGACATGTGATCCATCTTAGCTAGGATCTGATCAAGCTTGCTGAGACCTGGTGTTTGTGTTGGAGCAGAAGATGATGGCTGTGCAGTCTCTGGATGTGCAGTCTCTGGAGCAGAAGTAAACCTGTCAATCTCCTCCTCTGTATCCCCACCCTCATCTGGCGCATCCTGAGGCACAACCCGAGGCGGTGGAATGAGATGAGCACCAGTCTTAGGGCCTTTAATATGTGCAGTGCTCCGAGTCAGAGTGTTTGCACCAATGGGGTAGTCCCTCTGAACAACCGTAAGGCCACTAGGGAACTTCAGCTTCGTCTTGGCAATAAACCCCATGATCAGTGATGGAAAAGGCATTATGGTTCGGGAATTTTGCTTTGTGATGCTCTTTTTCAGGATATGGAAAATGTGACTGCAGATATCTATTTCCTTGTGAGTGAAGAAATCGTAGAGAAATCTCGTCCTTGGAGTTGATAAGGTGGTGAGGTTGGTGACTGGATAGAGGTTGTGGATCATGACATAGCTCAGAGTCCTCATTTCTGGAGAGAACTTAAGAGTATCCATTGAGGATTTCTTTGGAACCCCACCAAGAGTGGATATCATCTCCGTGATAGACCCCAATCTCTCATCATATTGAACCGTCATCGGCTGTGAGGTAGGACGGATCTCCAGAAGATCTTGAATGCTATCCCTTGTGATCTCAAATTCTTTGTGCCTCACCCAGCAGATTATCTTGTCATCTTCTACAGCAGCATTGGAGAAGAATTCTCTGATTATTTCTGAGTACACGGTTCCAATTGGATTCAGCAATTTGGTCCAAGTTCTTTCTTTGAATGCATCTGGAATGCATGTGTGCTCAAGTTCCTCCAATTGGACCACCCTTTCCATGACAATGGTTGCTTTCTTGTAGCAATCATTGTACTTCATATCTGCGTCCGCGGATTTGAAGTGATCGGATTCAGTGCGAGCATGCTTAGGAGCCTTCTTCTTTGAGGCAGCATGCTTGGTGGGAGACATCTGCACAAGTGGACACAACACATATAGCACAAGTGTACAAAATATAAGAGCAAAGACTTGATTAGATTCAAGTTAGTTTGCACCTATTGAGATAATCCCAAAACAGAGTAGATTAAAAAAAAACAGAGCATGACCAATTCACACAAGCATGCTTCAATACATACATCACAAAATCAAAAACAAGAATGCATGAAAACAAGACATATTCAAAATAACTGTGCAAGTGTGTGTGTCTGTGTGTATGCATGTGTGTGCAACAAGTGATGCATGAGAGTGTGCCTAGGAGTTTGGTTGTGTGCCAAGTAAGAACATATTCAAAATGCAATATACACAAGATCAAAGATCGATTCTAGACCAAATCATGGTAAGACACATGCAAACCTTGAAATTGGGACTCACTTGAGACCAATTAGTCACAACAATATCACTTAGACATTTAATCAAACACCTAGTATGCATAAGAACATTTTAAGTATGAGCAATGCATGAACATGGTAAAATAATGCCTAAATACATGATAAAATGCCACACGGGGCCAACACAGATGCATCAAGATCAAGAGAAACAAAACCCAATAAAAAATTTAACAAAAACTTCACCCAATTTTGAAAACCAATCAAAGTTTCGAAAATTCCCAATTTTGAAAGCCCTAACAAAAAATTCTGCATAATCTAAGTAAAAACTTAAAAAGAAATGGTTAACAAACATACCTTGAAGAAGAAAATGCAGAAAAAGTCTTGATTTGGAAAGGGATTTGATGGAATAGTGTTTTGGGTTGAGAGAGGTTCGAAGAAAAATGAGGGAGGGAGTTTTTGTGTGTTTGAAAAACTGTCACATCAGCCCCTTTAAAAACTGAAAACACGCGTTTTTCGCGGGTTAGAGAGGGGCGAGACAGTCGCGAGACAGTCGCGAGAAGTGCCACTGAAGCAAAAAAATTTTCGCAAGAAGCTCTAAGTCGCGAGATAGTCGCGAAACAGTCGCGAGATTCTCTGCCTGATTTGGAGAAAATTCCAGTTTTTGCCAAACAGCTTTTCGCGAGAAGCTGTTGGTCGCGATACAGTCGCGAGACAGTCGCGAAAGTCTCTGTGTAACAAGATGAAAATAAGTATTTCCCTCAAATCTTTTCGCGGGAAGCAGCTTAGTCGCGAGCTTCTCGCGAAAGAACCCCTGAACCAGTTTTTTGATGAAAAACACACAAAAAGCATTTTGACCAAAATGTAACACAAGAAAGTATAAAATCACTTTCAAAAACTAATAAAACTCACAAAAATCTTTTTGGATTTGATCAACAAGTTCATGGGTATTCACATCACATTTGGACATATACAATCACACAAATGAGATAGGCATTAATTGAATCAAAAACTTGTGTGTTGTGTGTGAGTATCAAATGTGAAATAGTCCTTAGACCAGAGCGAAGCTTCAATGATCAATTCACACGAGTCATACACAACTGATACGAAGTCATGTTGACTATCTCCATTATAGAAATGACTATATATGACCTCCCACACATTAAAAACATAGCTTAGAAGCTTTTCATTTGGTTTCTTATAACTCATAACAATTGGTCCATTTTCATTTTGTATGGACAAAACATCTCATTTTGAGGAAGGTGCTTGAAATTTATGATATTTCAACATTGATGAGAAGCCTTTGGCCTTTTTGAGCACCATAACATATACTTTAAAAAGAGTCGCTTTCCCTTTTTCCTAGTCAAATACTAGTGTGTGTGACAGGCTTTTGTAGCTCAATATCTCTTTTCATTTGGAGATTTACAATTGGTGAGCTCTTTTTGCAAAAACATAAAAATAAAGTGGGAAGAGATATAGACATAAGTCTATGCAAGTATCAAGACCAACAAGACTATTGACCAATCATTCATGACAGGCTTGAAGATCTATTTACAACAGTCACACATAGTTTTCAGGGTTTCTTCCACACAGAAAAGAGTGCATACGAACAAGCGAAGATTGTAAATGCACTATGCCATAAGTACGAAGGTACTAGGCCAAACTCACATGAGATATACACATAACAAGTGATCAAACTTTTTGAGATTTTTCAATTTTTATGGGTTTTTGAATTTTTGAAACACACCCAAAACAAAACAAAAGAAGTAAGATCAACAAAAACTAGGTTCAAACCAGAAAAAAAATGCATGAAATGATGCAACAACAAATGTCCCTACACATGGAAAGAATTGATGCATGGACATATTACAATGCTTATGCATGAGTACCCCTCTTCACCCACACGTCACGTGCGTTTGGGGTGATATCCTTGACGGATTGGGTATGAGAGTTGGGACTTTCAAACCTCCTTGTGAAACTCTCCATGCAAGTGGTGAAGGCACCTATCATTTTCATCATGTCTGTCACTCCGGGATCACGATGTTGGCTTCTTGAGTTCTCACCGCTCCAAGCTCTATTGTCATTTCTTCTTCCTCGTAACCGCGGTGCGCTTGTATTGTTGTCTGCTCTCAGCTTTTGGCAGTTTGGTCTGGTATGTCCTCGCAGTCCGCAATAGTGACACACATAATCTGTTCTAGGACCCCGTTGAGGTCTTGAAAAGGATCTTGCTCTGGTTTCATGTCTTCCTACAGATTGATTTCGGGGCTTATCCACCATCCGTTGCTTAATTACATTCTTCTTTTCAACCTTAACATTCTCAGGAACGGCCTCCTCTACAATTTGCTCTACGGCCTTCACAAATTTTACTTCTTTGGTAGCTTTGACTGATGAGCTACTCACTCCGGCATATCCCAATCCGGACTTGTCTGAGGAATGTTTTTGGGATGAGATAACATCATTCAACTTTCTGGAGGAGACCCTATCTACCTTGGCTTGTGCTTGAACCACCTCTTGTTCAAGAAATCTGATCTTTAAGTAAGCTTCTGACAGCTCACCATTCATCTTTTCTATCTCGCATTTTGCCTCCCTATGTCTGACCATGAGGCTCCGGTAATCTTCCTTAGCCTTCTTCATTTTTATGACGGCCGCCTTGGCTACCCTTGCATATTCTCCCGACTTCTCAAGGAGTAATGAGTAGTTTTCTTGAAGATTAGCTGCACTCTCATCCTTTTCTTCATCTGATTCTTCTACAATTCCAATGGACTCTGAATCAGAATGCTCACCAAGTTCCTTCACAAGTGCACCCAAGTCATCCGAGGAGTCTACATGATTAATTGTCATGAAAGCGGAGTAGTTTCCCTCACCGTCACAGCTCTCTTCCGAGTCAGTATCAGAAGAGTCGGAATCATTGAGCGTTGTAGCATAAGCTTTCCCTTTTCCCCTCAAAAAATTCGGACACTCCTTCTTTAAATGTCCATGGCCATTGCACTCATAGCACACAATGTCTGAAGAAGGTTGATAATCCTTCCCTTCTTTTCCTTTAAACTCTTTCTTGTCACCTCTTGATGGAGAGAACTTTCCTCTGTTGAACGGTTTTCCACTGTTCTTCATTTTCAGAAACTTGCGGAAGTTCTTTGCAAGATATGCTACTTCCTTCTCCATTCCATCTTCTTCGGAGGAATCATTTATTCTTTCGGTGATGGTTTTAAGAGCAAGCGATTTGCTCGTCTTATGGGAAGGCAGTCCCAGCTCATACGTTTGGAGAGACCCAATCAGCTCTTGAATCTTAATCTCATCCAAGTCTTTGCTTTCTTCTATGACTGTAACCTTTGCTCTAAAACTTTCAGGTAGGGACCTCAAAATTTTTCTCACCACCTTAGTGTCTCCAATCTTCTCCCCAAGATTGAGTTTGGCAATGACAATTTCATTGAGCTTCTCATAGAATGAATCAAATGGTTCATCATCACCCATCTTGAGTTCTTCAAATTTGGTGGTAAGCATCTGAAACTTCGTGTCCTTAATTTTCTTTGTACCCTCATAGGTAGTCTCCAAAATCTCCCAAGCTTCCTTGGCTACTGTCATATGAGAGATCCTGTGGAATTCATCAGGGGACACACCACAAAAGATGGCATTTAAAGCCTTACTGTTAGCATTGGCTGCCGTTAGAGCTGCCTTATCCCAAGTGGACTTAGGAGCCTCCGGCTTAGTCCAACCTATCTCAACCGCATCCCAAACAGTATCATCAATAGAGCATAAAAATGCTCTCATTCTAACTTTCTAGAATGCATAATTATTTCCATCAAAAAATGGTGGAACATTGAGCGATTGAGACCGGTCCATCTCAACAAGGGTCAAGGATCACACTTAGGTAATTAAACCTCAGCAAGTGTACCCGCTCTGATACCAATTGAAAGCTCGAAAATGTGTTGAAAACACAAGAGCTGTTTAGACCCCCAAATAAAAATTACGGCTCGATAGATTTTACACAACTTTAATACAAAGTGCGGAATAGTGTAAAAGCGAGCGGATGAACAAGTAAGCTACTCTAATCCATAAACTAAGCAACACAGCAGTATAATGGAATTAAACAAGAGTAGGGAAGAAGGATGCAAACACAGAAAACACCAAGACGTGTTCTCGAAGAGGAAACCGAAGAACTCGGCGAAAAACCTCTCCGCTGCCCTCCAAGCGGAAATCGATCCACTAGACAATCAGTTGGGATACATGGGTTAGTAAAAGACCCTCCAAGCCTAGTCTACCTGCTGTACCTAAGCCCTCCAAGCTCCTACTCCAACAAGGCTTCTCGGAACCGTGTCTTGTCCTAGTTATCCGGATCCCGCAACAAGCTCCATGTTGCATCTGCCATTCAAGGCTTCTTCCAATGAAAACACCAAGACGTGTTCTCGAAGAGGAAACCGAAGAACTCGGCGAAAAACCTCTCCGCTGCCCTCCAAGCGGAAATCGATCCACTAGACAATCAGTTGGGATACATGGGTTAGTAAAAGACCCTCCAAGCCTAGTCTACCTGCTGTACCTAAGCCCTCCAAGCTCCTACTCCAACAAGGCTTCTCGGAACCGTGTCTTGTCCTAGTTATCCGGATCCCGCAACAAGCTCCATGTTGCATCTGCCATTCAAGGCTTCTTCCAATGCTTCCCAGCAGCACCAAAACGTCACACAGCACTCACAAGGTGTGGTAAGTGTTTGGGCTATCAACCTCTCAAAGATATGGATAATGGAGAGGGAAGGGTTGAGGAAATACCACAAGCAAATGTATAGAGAAAGATGGGGAAGACAATCTCTAATTACCAATGTGTTTGGCTAGGGTTTTCTCTCTGAAGCATTCCTCAACAATTGTGGGTAATGATGGTATATATAGGAGAGGTGCAAAAGGTGTGACTAAAAAAATACAGGCTGGCAGAACAGTTAGTCTCGCGGGTGTCTCGCGGGAAGGCCTTACCCGCGAGATACTCGCGAGACACAGTTGTCTCCACCTAGCCTGACTCTTCGCATTCCAGCATGTGCCTGGCACATGGTTCACTTCGCGGGATGCTAGGTCGCGAGATACCCGCGAGAATCCTTCAGTTCTTCAAATGCTTGAGTCTTCAAACACTCTCTCTAACACACAACCCTTACAACAAATCCCACAACAAATATAGTGTTTTAAACGATTGAACATAATTACAATCAAATTTGGCACGGAATAAAAGCCAACAAAAACACAGTTGTAAATTACAACTTTACAAAAAGTTTCTCCCATGTATTCCACATGGCAGCATAAGTACCCAGGATTATAGCATCAAGTGTGAAAAACTAAAAAAAGAATAAACATAGTGAGATCCAATGGCAACAAAAAATTATCTAATTTCTTATATTTCAGAAACATTCCATCTTTAGGAAGGACAGATTTAAGAGTAAAAACTACAGTGCATCTCACCTAACATTTCACATGTTTCAAACTATTTCATCTAAATTTGGAACCAGGAGAGAAAATAGATATACCATTTAAAATTTGGTATCATACCTTCCCAATTAGCTGATCTTTGTGCATCTGGATTAATATTTTAATGTCCTTTTCTGCTTTTGATTCTAAAATGATCCTAATGATTTTTCACTCCAGTTTTTCTCCTTCTCAATCTCTTGTTGCCGCTTTAAAAAGAGTGACTTGTAACTCTGTGAGTTTCTGGATTTATCTTCTTCGACACATTTTTTCTCCATATCGAACCACAACTTCCTCGGTCTCCAATACTTGTATTTCTTCTCACACGTGTTTTGCAGCTGGTGCATTTCAACCTGAATGATCTTGAAAAGTTCCATTCCTAGTCTTTTCCAATCTTCTGTATAATTTGTCCACTCCTCCAATTTCTCCCTAATAGGCTCGTCACCCTCAAATAACCACTGAACAATATTAGAACATTTGTAGCATATGTTCTATAAAAGAATGCCATTTTGACACACCAAAAGCCTACTTTATTATTTCACTACATCATTTTACAACATTCCATTTATCAGATGTTTTATCATTCAATTCTATATATTAAAATAATATTTACTACACATTAAAATATTATATTATCTCCTCCCTATCATCACCATCAACAACAACAGCACATCCACCACTGCTGCAACAACAACGGCTAGCAACAGCAACAACACTGACTAGCCACCACCGGCACAAACCCACATCCACCAACGCCACCTTAAAAAAAAAAAAAAAAAAAAAAAAAAAAAAAACACAACTAGAGAGATCGGCGAGACAGCGGTAGGTGAGATCGAGCAGAGTTTGACAGAGGCGAGATTGAGATTGGCAAGCGACACAACCAACTCCACCACCCAAACCCAAAACTCAACCAACAACCCACCAAAAACCCCAACCTAAATGACCCATCTACTGTCTCAACCAATCATGACCCAGTCCATAGCTTTGCCGCTCAATAAAGAGAGAAGAAAGAAGATTTTTGGGTTCGATTTGAGGTGCAAAGAGAGAGAAAGACATTTAAGGTTGAGGGAGGAGCTGGGAATCTGATCTGAAGAGGAAAGAACATTGGTTGGGAGAGAGAGATAGATTGTGAGGAGAGAGAAAAAATCAATTAAAGTAGTGAGAGGAGAGAGAAAAGTCGAATAAAAAAATAATGAACGCAAATGCCATTCTCATCCGTACCGTGTCAAAATTGCAACGGTACTGTTTAATGTTGCAAAAGTTTGACACATTTAACACATCTGATAAAGCTCCATTTTTGTGTTTGGTGTGCCAAATGTGCCAAATATTTGGCATTTGGCACATTTGAGAGAGCTGCTACGGATGCTCTTATCTCTATATTCCTGACCAGAACTCTTGCTTTCATTAAACAGTGGGATTAGACGAGACAAGTCATTACTTAAAACAATCCCCTTACGAATAATTTTAGGATCACCTCTAAGTCTGTCCCTCGTGATACTAGTGTGGAGACTTCGTAATTCGCAAGAAGTCTCAAGTTCTTCTTTCAAGAAGGCCAAGACCCTTTCTAGCTCTGTTTCATCAAGAAACAGCATCGAGACCAGTGTCCTATTCATCAAATAGTGCTTAAGCAGCATTTCTGGGATCGATTCTTCAGCATTTCTAGTGTCAAGCCCTGTAGCATATAGAGATGACTCGAAGCAAAACATTCAGTCTTAATGAGCATTTCCAATATCGACTGAATTCTCTTAGTTAAATTGTCACGGTTGATGTCGTTACAATGAGGCCAGGGCTTCAACTTCAAATCTTGTGACTTATCTTGATCTCCGGACTCATTTCTTGATCAATCTTCCACCAATTTTGCAGCGGCAGTCACATCCACTGGCCTCCAATCACCGATTTCATTTTATGAGTTAGGAACAGGTATTGGAGCCACATAATTCCACTCATATGGAAAAGAACGGCAATGCTCGGACGTCATATGCTGTGTGTATTTTCTACCATCCAAGAACGTCGTTCCGCAACAACAACACATCATAAACTTCCAATCAACATCTTTTGACATTACCGCATAGTCCACATCGTTTGACAACTCCGCTTTCGCCCTCTACCCCATTGATTTCTTCTCAGCGACATACACTTTCAGGTCTTTGATTTTGACACTCAGCAGTTCCTTCTTGGCCTTCAAGCTTATCACATTGTTCCAATAAGCCTTGGCTCATGTTATTGTGTCAAAGTTTGCCAGCGATGGAGTCTTCACCTTTTCAAAACCCTGCCTCATCCAATCGAATATTGCTTGTCTCTATTTCTTTCTCTCTTGAAAATCTTCAATATCCTTGGCTATTTGTGCTATTGATTTGTTCTCGATGAGCTTCTTGAACTTGTTCATCTTGGTTGTCGCTATTAGCTCTGAGTTCCATCTTCACTCTCTTAATGTTGTCATCTTTAATGGGGTTTATGGGGTTCTCAATGGACAAAGCTAACTCACATTCTTGGATGGTAGTGTTGAATTGATTGTTGAGGGCGAGGTTTTGAGCGTGCATGAGGGCAGAATGGACGGAATAGGGGGCATTTATAGGGGCCGGAGCAGAGGTGCGTTTCTTCTTTCTGGTCATTCTTTCTTCTTGTTCTCTTTAAGTGGATTTTGGCGGTAAATGGAAAGAGTGATTTGTGTTTTAAAGAATGTAATTTCGCAAGAGAGGTTAAATAGGTAAATGGCATAGACTAGTCGGAAATTCTGGCTTTTCAATAAATAAATAAATATATATAGGGTGAGGCCTAGATCTAGTGCACTACATGCACTGGACCCGTTAAGATGGTGACATGTGTTAAAAAGTGGACATGTGTTATAATCTCAATGGGTCTAGTGCAACTAAATATTGAACCAAACCTCACCCATATATATATATATATATATAGAAAAGTGTTATGTCCACAACATATTACAACAAATTACAAGTGGTTAATTAGTTATTATTGATTCAAATTTGAATTTAGCACTGAGATTACTTTTTTAACCCAACAATAACAACCAATAACAACCTGCCACTTAGGATTTGTTGTAAAAATGTTGTGGACATATCATTTCTCATATATATATATATATATATATACACACGCACACATATATAAGTATGGAAATTTGGTAGTTAGAATGTTGGATACCATTGATATTTTGGTTTTAATTTATAAGTAAAGTTAATTGATGCTTCAAGGGCTTTGGTTTTGGAAATTTTTTTATAAGAAAAGAATAAAGTAATCCATTTTTTGACAATATATTTTTTATATTTCGCGTGAAAGTGGTACCAAGGATTTTTCCTAAAATGGTCCATTAACAAATGTTGAGCTTTCACCATTAATTAAACCCTTAATTTATTTACTATCTTGGGCTTGCACAAAATTTTTTTTTTCTTTCATACGTAATTCGGTAGCAGAGGATAGGGGATTTGAACCATGGATATTTTTGTCGAAAACACTATGAGTTGACATCAAAGGTGCTTATAGTTTCTTTTTTGGGTAATCTTATTCTAAAATGATGCAATTACTAATGGGATTGTAATCTTTGATGATCATTCTTAAAGTTATAATTTCATATTCCCCACATGAAAGCCTATTATGTATTTCTCTGTATCTATTATAATTTCATATTCCCCACCATAGTCAATCAGTTCTGAGCTATCAATCTCAGTAAAGTCTTTTATAAGATTATGTCCAAGATATTGATCAACAGACTAAAATTGGTCATTAACAATAATAATAATAATAATAATAATAATAATAATAATAATAAAATAATAATAATAATTATAACAACTATTGTTATTATTATTATTGTTGCTATTATATATATATATATAACGAAACCTCTGAAATTCTCACAATTTTTCACGTCAGCACAATATTTAAATAAAAAATCAGCATAATATTTAAATTAAATTATCATTTTATTTAAATTAAATTATTTTTATTTAGTCCAAACTTATAAAATGTCAACACAATATTTAAATAAAATTATCATTTTATTTAAACAATTTTTCACGTCAGCACAATATTTTAATAAAATGTCAGCATAATATTTAAATAAAATTATCATTTTATTTAAATAAGATTATTTTTGTTTAGTCCAAGCTTAAATAAAATTTCAATATTGTTGGGTTTTAAGACTTTAGGTTTAAATGTATTAGAACTTCATTTTGTAATGTTGGCAAACCATGATCAAAACGTTTAGTCTTGTTTTAGACTTACTTAAAGTGTGTTTATGTGTAAAGTTGGAATCGAGTGTACTGTAGGATTTATTGTGTAAATTTTCCTAGCTTGATCGATCGAAAATTAGACTCGATCGATCGAAGCTCATGTAGATTATTTTTTTATAGAATTTTCCAACTCAGCCCAAGCCTATATGACGTGTAGGGTTTTATGTTTTGCTTTAAGTATAAAAGGAAAAACTCTAGCTACGTTTTGTAGTTGTTGTTTATGCTGTGTATGTGAATCTCTTGTGAGATCTTGAGGTGTTTACGTTCACATGCTTAGAGTTATCAAGAATCAAGATTATGTCAAGAACTTGATGATCGATTCAGTTGCTACATAAAGAGCTTAAAGAAAACACAAGTGAGAGTATTTATGGATGATGTAAATCCAAGAAAGAAGTAGTCCGTGGACTCGGAACTATAGTCGTGGTTGTAAGTTTCCTACTCAAGGTAGCAATAGGATGTTAGTGGTCTAAATCGCTATTATGTAAACTTCAATTCTTTCATAGTGGATCTGTTTTATCTTGAGGATAGCTAGGTTAAATCCTCCCTAGGTTTTTTACCGGTTTAGTTTTGCTGGGTTATCATATCGTTGTGTTATTTATTTTCCGCACTATTCAATGATATGATTTATATGTGTTAACTTAGAACTGAATAATTTACCTAAGTTAATTACTTAGCTAAATAACTAGGTTAATTTGGTTATGTTTGAGGGGTCTAAAAACGTACAAGTGGTATCAAAGCGGGTTAGCTCTAGTGTTTAGATCCTTTGATCTAAGAGTTGATTCTTAACCCCTATTTTCATGGAACACAGTCATTCTTTTGTTATTCCACCTCAATTTGATGGGAATAATTATGCTTATTGGAAAGTAAGGATGAAAGCATTCTTGAAATCTATTGATGAGAGAGTTTGGAATTCCGTTAAATACGGATGGGAGAAGCCCATTACTCCTGATAGAGAGTGGCAAACTTCTCAGAAAGAAGTAGCTACTTTTAATAGCAAAGCCATGAATGCTATTTTTAATACTATTTCTATGGAGGAATTTAAGAGAATCTCTAATGTTGAGGTTGCTCATACTGCATGGAATATTCTCCAAACTGTGCATAAAAGCACAAAGGTAGTTAAGATTAACAAACTGCAGCAGTTAACTACTAGGTTTGAAAGTATTAGAATGTCTGATGATAAAAATTTTGATGAATTCTATGTTAAACTAAATGATATTGTTAACTCTGCTTATAATTTGGGTGAAAGCTATGATCAACCAAAGTTTTTGATGAAAATTTTGATGAATTCTTAGATCTTTGATTGAGGACTTTAGAACCAAAGTGATTGCCATAACTAAAAGCAACGATGTGGACTCCATCCCTGTTGATGAACTTGTAGGATCTCTTCAGTCCTATGAGTTGGACCTACTTAAGACAAGCAAATCCAAATCAATGGCTCTTATGTCTGTTGATAATTTTGGTGTAAATGGATTTGATGATGAGCTCTCTGCTACAGAGATTGCAAATTTTGCCAAGAACTTTAGAAACTTTCTTTGAAACAACAACAGAAGGGCAAGAGGTAAAAACAATGCTGAACCTAGAAATTTTAGGAAGAATGATCCCACTAAGGTGAATAACATTGAAAAACCTAAAGAGAAAGTAGGTCAAACTTCTAATAATTCTATGGGTCAACAATGCTTTCTTTGATTGATTTACCCATCCAAGATAAAAAATTGAAGTTTAAAACCTCCTAGGCTAAAACTCTTGACATTGTTGAGAAAATACTTTCTGATTTAAAAGTTAAAATTGAGGGTACTTCTACAAGTACTGCTTACACTATTTCAAGAAATGAAAAGGAAATTGTTTCTGATGAAAACACAGATTCTGATTCATTGTCTTCTATTTTTGCTAAAAAGGTTTTTGAGGATGATTTACCAGAAATTAAAAGATTCTGCCCTCTATCTTTGCTCATAAGGTAAAACAAGAATTAATTGGTGAATATGATTCTATTGATTACGATAATTTAACTTATGGTGATATTTTAAGCCCTATTAAAAAACTTGGAATTAATATGTGCAATGATGAAAAATTGTTAAAATACCAATTAAAGAAGAAAATAAAAGCTAAATATGAAATGAGTAATTTTTGTGAACAATATGGTTTGCCCCCTGTTGCTCATTCCAAGCAAAAAGGGAAAAAACATGATAAAGCTCAAAAGAATTATAGCCATAAAAAATATAAAAAATACAGAACTAATTTTGTTAAACCTAATGGTTTTTTTGCTAAAAAGAAAAATGTTTCTAAAAAATATGATAAACAAAGATCAGGTAAAGGTAAATGTTTTAACTGTGATAAACCTGGACACTACAGTAAAGATTGCAAACAAAAACCTGGTAAGTTAAAAAATAAGTTTAACATGTTAAACATTGATGATAAAGATCAAGAAGAATTATTCAGAATCCTTGAATCAAAAAATTCTTCTGATTCATTGGAAGATGATTTTTCTTCCTCATCTGATTCTTGTTATCAATCTGCTGATAATTCTTTTGATTCACCCAATATTAAAATTGGTTGTAGAGATTCTTGTTGTAATGTTATTAGATCTATTAATGTTCTCACCAAAAGTGAAGAAAATTAAAGTTTATTGATTAAATTGATAAGTCAAATTCAAAACCCTGAATTACAAAAAGAATATTTGGATAAGCTCATGAAAAACTTAATAAAAAATGAAACTAGTAAAAAACTAAAATCAACGATAAGTTTTGAAGAAACTTCAAAAAGATTTAATAAAAAGAAATCCAAAGATTTAATCATTAATGATCTTCAACATGAAATTAATGTTGTTAAACAAGAGATAAGTGAATTAAAACATGAATTTAAAAGTATTAAAAGTGATAACAATAATCTTAAACAAGAATTGTTATTGTTAAAAATTGATAAAAATCTTGATAAGTCTGATAATGAACAAGATGAACACAAAGATGGAGATGAATCCAGTCAACAAGCTCTTCTTTTTGATAAAGGTATTGTTGATAATTTCCAACTTAATCTTGTTAACAAAGTGCTTCCTCCAAAATGGTTTACAAAAGTTAAAATTGTTGTTTCCCATGATTATCATTTCATTGTTATTGCTATAATTGATTTTGGTGCGGATATGAACTGTATCCAAGAAGAATTAATTCCTTCAAAATATTTTGAAAAATCAACTGAAAGATTGGTTTCTGCTAATGGTACTCAAATGAAGATTAAATATGAATTGAACAATGCTCATGTTTGTCATGGTAATGTCTGTTTCAAGATTCCTTCTGTTCTTGTTAAAAATATGACTGATAAAGTGATTCTTGGTCTGCCATTTATAAATGCTTTGTATCATTTTCTTGTTGAACATGATGGAATTACTACTGATCCCTTTGGATAGAAAGCAAAATTCAAATTTACTGCAAAATTTGAAATTGATATTGATGATGCTTTAAATCTGATTCATGCTAAAACCAAACATCTTAACTTCCTTCAGCAAGAAGTTAGATACAAGAAAATTGCTGAACAACTTTCTGATAAATTGTTGCAATAAAAAATTAATAATTTTCAAAAAATTCTGATTGATGATGTTTGCTCTGATGTTCCTAATACTTTTTGGCATTAGAATAGACCTATTGTTAATCTGTCCTATGTTGAAGACTTTCCTACTAATGTGCTTATTCAAGAACCAAGGATGGGTTTTTGCCAATATTTCATAGATGTTTTTGAAGGTAATGTTCATAGTGCCAAAATGTTAACTACTACCGATTATCCTAATATTCTCAATGTTTCTTTGCAGGTATCGAACCATGTTGACCGTATTGCGCGGATAAATATCACTAATAAGTGGAATAATAATAATAATACTAATACCTATACCACCAATAAGTGGATTTATATGATTTCCTCAATAGAGAGGAGGAACAAGGGAAAAGCACTTGCACAGGGCTATTCTCAAGACAAAAGGCTCCCAGCGGGACAACCTTTTGTAATGCATGAAGGTGCATCTTCTGGAGTAAAGCCTAGCAGATCAACATCCTTTTAGGAATTTGTCTCGGCAGAGGTGACATATTCCAGTGGTGACATGGTTATTGCTTTGCAGGAAGTTTTATCCAGAACTTTGCAATTTCATAATGGAGTTTATAGTGAATTACCAGACTCCATTAAATTTATTCTTGATAACCTCCATACTGCTTTTACCCTAAATTGCCACACCCTTTTCAGAAAACCCTCCAAGCACTTGAGATCCACCTCCAAGCACTTTAGACCCCAGTTGATAGAATTAAAAAGTTTTAAATCCAAGTTGTTAATTAAATTTATTATGAATAAAACTTGCTAAAACAAGCAAACATCAATATCATGTCAAAATCATGCAGAAAAAAAAAAAAAAAAAAGACAAGATAAGATATGATGACCCAGAAAAACCAATGAAACCAACCAGTTTCACAGTAAAAAACCTGGGGGGAAACCTTCCCGAAAAGTAATCTACTATAGTAAAGAGAAGTTTCAGATCTAGTACAAAACCTTTGTTCCTAGACTCTACAATCCTCGTAGATGAGCTCACAGCAGAAACCTTTTACCGTTTCAGAACCTCTGAACTCTTCAATATATGAACGCCACCCTTTAATGCATGAATTCCAGTATGTGACTAACCAATTGCGCAGATCCCAGTACGCGACTTAATCGCCAACTAGAAGAAGATTATTTGCTGCAAAGTTCTTCACTTCATTAACAACGAAGATCAAGAAGCACTTGGTTACAAAACCCTAAGGTGCAAAGATGCTGTAGCTTCTTTCAGAGAGAATAAGGCATCGGTCACCTTTTGTATATGTTCTCTTTGTATTCTCTTATGTGACGACTTCTAAAATAAGCCTTATATAGGTCTAGGGTTGTGAGAAATGAAACCCTACACAAATACATAAGCCTGGCCCAAAAATTAGATCTGAAAATTTTGATTTCCCTAACCTCGATAGATACCTCGATAGATACCTCGATAGATAGTATCTGTCGAGCCTTATTAAATCTCGATAGATAGCTAGGCGTCGAGGAGGTGTCGAGAAGCTGTCAAGGGGACAGGAGCTTTCTCGATTGATCCACCAACTGTCGAGAAGGTGTCGAGATTGCGATAACAATAAACTGAAGAGCTCGATAGATAGCCAACTGTCGAGAGGTATTGAGCAGCTATCGAGCTATTTGTCCGCAGGTGTCGAGCTATTTGTCTACAGGTGTCGAGCTATTTGTCCGCAGGTGTCGAGCTATCTGTCCAGCTTTATTGAACATCTTTTCTTCACTTGTTTCTTGATTCAATCTTCATGGCTTTAATATTAGACTTGAACAACATGTTTCTTGAAGTATTAAACACATCTTAGATCTACCCAATTACAAGTAAAGTGTGTTTTGTCAAAGGATTAGCCAACTACATAAAATAGTGACATATGTTCCTAACAAGTGAATCACATATGTCCTAACAAAATCCATTCAACAGATAAAAAGACTATAATGGGCACTGATTATGCTAGATTGAGTCTTAAGACCCAATCTCAGTTAAGAAGTGCTATTGCCAACTTGCCAACAGATATACAATCTCGTATTTTGGAAAGCAAGGCTATGTCTAGGTCTTTTGACCTATAGTACAAATATTTCAAGAAACTCATTACAACCACTATTCCTGATCTAGATTATTTAGATGAGTTTGACAATGTCTTTATTCAGCTAGACTGGGAAGAACACTTTAGGAGTAGTCTCAGAGTGTATGAAAAGAAATATCCATTTCTTGGTCTCCTAATCAATTATGATGATGATTCATATGTTGCTGCTAATGATTCAGATGATGATGATAGAGATCCTAATTGGCTTTCCCAAATGTTTGAATATGACTTTATCAGGTTCATAAAGTTAACGAGCCATGACCCAGCTAGCCAACTTCCACAAATTATTCAGAATGCTATTAAAGGGTTTGAGAGCCCTTTTATTTCCATCTGATGCTGGAGCACCTTGCCAAAGTGGGAAAAAGATAATTGGATGAATGTCCAGCCCTTAAAACATCTTGTTCTCATTAATGGGTACACCCACCAAGGACAATTGTATGAATGAGATTCTCACTTATCCTTCAAGAATCCCTACACTTTTGTAGAATGCTGGAGAAATTATTTCAATAATCAAATTCTTGAAGTTATTCAAAACCTATGGAAAGATTACCATTTCATAGGATGCATAGATAGATTTTTTTTTTTTTGGCCCTAGACCTTATGCTGCTGCCATCACTCATATGCGGATTGCAGATCATTATAATCCAAGAAGTTTTCTCACCCTAGGGAAAACTTCAGAGTTTGAGCCACTTCTATATTGTGGATTCTGTAACCAGTATTCTATCTACCATAAGCATGAATGTAATGATGATCCTCCATGGGATCCTTATGATGGTTATCCATCTGATGCTCCTTCCACTGATTGATGAGTTGCCTCCTTAGGCTACTGCTACTACTATCACTGATTGACCCTTATAGGCCATTAATAATGCTAAATTGTTACTGCTAAAGCACTACTGTTTAACAGGGAATTATCGTTAATCTGATAAAATTTCATTCCCCATGTTACTCCTACAGTCAGAAACTATTTGGTAATGATACTCTTGTTCTAGCAGATGACTGATTGCTTGATTCACCCTATTTGTCCGGCCTACACAACGGCCAAAATGCTACAATATTTACCCTTGGTGAAGTTCCTACTATTGTTTCACACCACTGCCCTATGCAAATGATGATAAATGATGATGTTCTGAAAAGAAGATTCCCCATGCTTTTAGTCTTTCCAAGCTCACTTTTAGCAAGCTACGGAAAAAGCTCTTGCTACTGAAAATTTGAGACAAAAAGTGAAAATTACTATTCACTTTTTACTATTCACAGTTACTATCCATTATTCATTTTTACTGTTTATGGTACTGTTCGTTATGAAAATTTTGCTTATTTAAGGGGGGTTGTCCCTTATGTTAAATTCAGAACTTATTTCTTTCAAAAATTTTCTTTAGAGCCATTCTTTGAGAGAGAGTTCCTTGTTTCTACCTTAGGATTTCCTACTACTTTCTTTACAAATCTTGTAACTAGAACTAGTTCCAAGTGTTGTAACTATTAAACAGTTGAGATCTTGTAACTACTACTACTATTGTAAATACTGTGTTTCTATTTTCAATAATAACTACTTTTAGTATTCTGTTTCATATACTTGTTGCTACCGCCTTCTTGGATAGCTCTATACTTTAAACTGTTTTGATATATATTGCTTGGCTAGTTCTACTGCCTTACTATCGTTAAACAACTCTTTCCCCGATGCCGGTTGCCTATTGCTCCTCCTAAATTCCTAAGCATGATATCGGGTGGACTTGTGTGGTGGAAGAAACGATGCACCAATTGAGTACCCCAAATCAACGAATCAACCAAGTAATAGGACCCTACAAGAATAGCATATCTCTATTAGTAATAGGAACCTACATAAAGAAAAATAAGACAAAAGAAGACAAAAGGAATAAAAAGCTACCACATAAAGTGTTCAGCTAAAATATTCTCAAAGGCTGCTGCAAGTGTAAGGTATAGTGAATGCATGTTATATATATATATATACAAGAATTACTAAATGGTATTAGCATTGCATAGGTGCAGACCACATTAAAAAATTGGTGTAATCAGTGCATACCCATCAAATAAATAATCATGTTCACAAATGTTATTTAATCAATCACTAAGAAATATGGACCCCAAAGGGTAATACTAGAATCTTGATTATCCTCAGGTAGTAGCTAGTGCACCATTTTATTTCCCATTTGGATGCTCCATTTTATTTCCCATTATGCAGAATGCAGAATTAGAACAGAACAGAACAGAATAGAACAGAAAACAAAATGAAAAAATAGCAAATAGAATTCAGAACTAGATTAGAACAGAATTTAGCACAGAAAAATTTAGGATAGAACATCAATATGACCAAAATTCAAAATTAGATTAGAACATAACAGAAAACATACCAGCATTCAGAATTACAACAGAACAGAATGAAAAAACAGCAAATAGCAAACATCAAACAAAACTAGAACAGAACATAATTCAGCACAGAAAAATTTAGGACAGAACAACAATATGAACAGAATTCAAAATTAGATCAGAACGGAACAGAAAACATAAAAGAATTTAGAATTACAACAAAACAAAATGAAAAAAACAAAAAACAGCAAGCAGAACTAGAACAGAATAGAATTTAGCATAGAAAAAATTAGGACAGAACAACAATATAAACAGAATTCAGAATTAGATCAAAACATAATAGATCAGCAACAAGAAGATGCATACCTTTCGGTGGCCATGGGAATCCATGCTTCAGGTCTTTAATAGCTTCTTCGAAGACCTTTAAGTTGTGGGCACTTCCCTTCCAACCAGAGTGGACATATGTAAACTTCATATCATGGTCGCATGCACACATAACGTTGGTTGTAACCAAGCTCTTGCGACTCTTGTAAGGTTGGGTTTTCTCATTTGGAGGCTGAGCACTAATATGCGTTCCATCAATAGCTCCTATGCTTCTCTACATTGAAGAGAGCCAATTATTTGTAAACAACATCTCTATATGTGAATGAAGGAATACAAAATAGTAATATGTACGAACATACTCATTGAAAGAACTTGTATTATGAAATGATTTACCTCAAACCAAGGGTAGTATTTGTTATTCGACTGCATATGCTCTAGAAGGCCTACCACATTCGGATCGAGCTTGATTAAATGTTGGCCATAAGGGTGGACAGCCTACAACACCCTACGGAACTTGCAGCTAACAGTTTCAGTGGAATGTTGGAATCTGTCACCCACAGGTCGCATTTGAGTATTATGGCCGACAATGTACAAGAATATGGCAACAGCCTCCTGCACATCCACACGCCCCTTCTCTTCCTTCAAGTACCCATGCTATTTCAGCTCATCCACCAAATGATAGAACAAGTCCAATGTCATGTGGAATGTCATGACAATTGGTAGGATTGCCATCCCTTCAGCCATGTAGTCTTTCCCACTCAAAATGCTAGTACGCATTGGACGCTTGTCGTAACGCCGCTGGAAATAAGCCACCATCTTGCCAACAAGTGAAAATACAATCCAAAACTCATCCTCCTCGCTGTCATAGTCTGAATCTGTGTCTGCACCAGTGTCCATGTCATCATCACAGTCACTAACATTCATGTCATGATCACAGTCACTGACATCCATAACGTCATTGCATCAAGAACTCTCCATTTCATCATTGTCAGAGTCAAAGTAAGCATCGTCAAAATTGAAGGTCCAGAAAGGATCATTAGGGGAGATCATTCTACCCTATACCCTATAAAAACCAAAGCATCAGTACTAATTCATTGCAATATGTAAACTGACAAAAGGAGTAATAAATGGTACTAAAGATGCTGCAATAATGTTAGCACAACTCTCCTTATAATGTAAGTACTAAAAAACAATTACCATAGAAATGATATAATACTAAAAAAAAACACCAAGTACATAACAGTAATTACCAAACCCATATACTAATGTAGATTGCATCAAGTAGAGATCACCAAGTGAGAAAGCACATATACTAACATATGCTAATCATGTCAAATCCACATGTATAGTTCACAACTCCCACATTTAACCTCACCGGGAGGGTAAAAGGGTAATTTTGACTTCGAAATATGCATCTTGATTCTGGTCATTAGATTCTTAATCTCGTTTCATCAAAATGATCTTGATGTTGTAACGATCAAATCGACTGGTCATAAGCCCTAATTAGACCATCAGATTGAAAGTTATCATCAAATCAAGTTTTTATGGTTGAGATGCACTATCACAAATTGAGTCCGACTATATGTGATTATGAATAATTGATTCCAATTAGTTATAATTCTAATCAATTTGAGATCAATCATGTGTCATAATTTGATTGGTTAGGACTACATTTTATGGTGAGGTTGCATACACCTAATTAATTAGATAGTTAAACATTAATTATTCAATGACTAATTTGTGCAATTATCTTTTAATTAGAGTAAATTTGGAACCAATTAAGTCTGAAATGGGAGTGATTGGAGCCATTTAATGTTAATTGGGAGCTAATTTGGGACCTATTAATGTTAATTGTGCTGAAACCATTTTCTAACAAATGATCTTTGCACACCATTTCATTAATATCTCTTAGAATATTTTGAATCTGTGAATGAGGTTAATTTTCACAGAAACTAGACATCCGGGGCTTCAATTTGAGCACAAGAACAAGGCAATTCCAATCAGAATTGAGTCAGATATGATTTTTTGAAATTGGCTTTACAAGCTGTTACAGCAGCTGCGGGAAAACCGAATTTTGGCTTGCTCCTCACTCCCACCAATCTTTCCATTTAATGCACCAGATTTTCCCCAAGGCTAAAATGAGGTCTAGGTTCATGATTCTTTGTCAACCCTCATTAAATGGCATTACATTCATATTTCCTCCACGACTACTATATAAACCCTTTCTCTCCTTCATTCTAGGACACCAAAACTCCATCTCTTCTCCTCTCTTGAGTTCTAGTGAAGTAAAGTAGTCTTGTTATATCTTCGTCTTCCTGAGACTCAAGGTATTGAGTGAGACTCACTCTCCCTCTCCTAGTTCTTTTTTTTTTCCTCCTCCCCTAGGACCTCCACCAAGAGTCTCCTCCTCCACCATATGGATCTTGCATGAAGGTAGAATCTCTTTCTCTAACTAGTTTTTTTATGTTGCTATGATGAGAATTTAAGATTAAAGCATGATAGTAATTATTTAAATTCCATTGAATATGTTTGAATGCTCTTAATTGTTCTTATATGTTCTTCACATGTTCTTAGTTGTTCATTACATGTTTATGCAGAACACTAGTTTTAATCTTAAATTCACATCAAAAACATGAAAAACATGTTTGTTTCATAATTCTTTTAAATTCTTGAATCTAGGATATCACTACCCACACACATTCACTTGAATTTATTTTTCAATCTATATGCAATGCTTAATAAATTGAATTAGGGTTTATCACATGCATACACTTTAAATTCAACATGCAAATTGTTTGATAACATATTAGATGATGTGATATGAATGTTGGCCATTATAGTTTAGAAGACCGGTTTCATCGAACAAGGTGGGTGCCTAACACCTTCCCACCTTGTAACATAGCCTCCGAGCTTAGATTAAGGGTTAGTAGATTAAATGCTTATCCATGTAATTTTTGATTTTTTGATTGTAACTAGGAAACAAAGCCATGTACTTTATCTTAGATTGTATCTAGGACCAAAACCATGTAATTTTCCTATGATCAATGTAAATTTCAAATTAATAAAATGAAGAATTTTTCAATTATGGTTTTCTTATTTTTCCAATAATTAAATAAGTGGCGACTCCATTGTAAAACCCTTAATCTAAGGGGGAAAATGTAACTAGTCGAACCTCCATTTTGAGAGGCAATAACACGACTCCACCCATTCACTTGGGTTTGGCCTAACATCCTAAAAAATAGGAGCTGGGGGTGCGGTCTCTCACAGTGGCGACTCCACTGGGGATATTGAGGGCTAAGCTTCAATTAGGTTATGGTGGCCAACCATGTCATTGTTTGTTTATTGCTTTTTGTTTAATATGTTATTGTATTGCATGTCATGCATCACTTGCTTGAATGAAATTTATTTTATTTGTGTGCTAGCCCGGAAGCTCGGTAGTATTAGCCGTGGATTGTGGTCTTCCTGAGACGCACATACCTAGTGGTGAAACTACTACCCATCTCGACAAGGATCATTATGGTTATGCCATGGTGGTTCATAGGGACAAATTGTACCGTTCGGACCAACGCGGCGCTCCTGGCATCACAAGTTGGGAGGTACGATGTCCTAGCTTGTGGGGACCTTTAATCCACCTTCTACCCATGTTGTAATGACCCATAGAACCTACTTTTAGGTCGGTCCATGTAAATTGCATTGCATTACACATGTGTATGGATGTTGTTTGAACCATGATGACTCAAGTCCAACGCTTGAGCCCATCATAATTATTTGAACCTTGTATGCTATGAATGAACTCAAGCCCAAAAGCCTATGATTGAACTATACTTGGCATGGAAGCCCAAATTTGTTTCTTAAATGAATCTAAGCCCAATACTTGAGCCCATCAAAGGTGTATAGGCATGATCAACATCAAAGGCCAAAAGCTCACAAGATGCATGCCTTCCAAGTGCAAGCCCAAGCCATTTCATCATAATCAAGGTTCAAGCACACTAAGCCTCAAGCATCCTAAATGGACCAAGAAGAAGCAAGTGGCCCAATTTTGCCTCACTTCAAATTTGGTTTGCAACATTATGGTTAAGCTTAAGGTTTGTTTGTTTATTCCATGTTTCTATGTTTTTTTTTTTTTTTTTTTTTTTTTTTTTTTTTTGAATTCAAAAATTTCATGTAGCATTTAATGAGCTTTGTTTGTGTATATATAAAAAAAAAATTCAAAAATTCAAAAAAAAAAATTCAAGATTTCCAAATCTTTCCCAAAAAAGGAGAAAAATTTTCAGATGAAAAAAGTCTTTGGACTAGGGGCATTAAGCCCTTAAGTCATTTAAAAAAAAAAAAAAAAAAAATTCTTTGAACTACAAGCATTGGACTTCCTAGTGACTTTTTCAAAAAGGCCCATTCTTTTCTTTCAAAGATTTCAAGATTCTTTAAAGTCTTTTTTTCAAAATGGTACATGAGGATCTCTTGGACAAAACTTTTTCTAAATTGTGATGTTTGAAGGCTTGAACAATCAACTTGTACTAAGCAAGGATTAATTTCACTTGATCCATGTAAACACTTTTGCTAAATTACTTTGAATAAAAGAAGAAATGGTCTTACAAGGCAATCAAAAAAATCTATCCATCAGAAAATTCGAAAAGCTCATGCATTCATTCCAAATTTCTGAAAACTTTTGTGTCTCCAATAGAGCATTCGTACTTTTTCTTTTAAGATGAATTTATTAAAAGAGCTTAAGGCACTATGCTTACAAGCAAGCATTACTAGGGATAGGAGGCCATCTTTGGTTAAACAAGAATTTTCCCTAATACCTAGAATGATCATTATCCATTGCTAGTCCATTTGAGCCTTTAAACACTTAGCCTCTTTTTCGCATGAACCCGCTAAAATCCAAACCTAGGGTGGGAAAAACCAAGGTATGTATGCTTTAATCTCATGTTGAGGAGAAGCCAACCTTGTAGCTTTGAAGCTAATTGATAAATCTCTCCTAGAAGACATGAAAGACAAGTGGAGAATTCATTAGGCTAAAGACAAGATGAGGTTTCACACAATCAAGGAAAGAGAAATGAAATTCCACCAATGTGAAAAAAAAAAAAAAAAAAGTGTCTGTAAAGTTGAAGAGCCTAAAATTCATTGTGCCAAGAGGAATACAAGATTCATCTAAAAGAGAGTTCATCAAAAAAGGAAAAAATTCATCAAGCATAGAAATGTGCAAGTGCATTGAGGCAAGAAAGATGTATAGAGAGTGCATCAAAATGACTTAAGCTGAGAAAAACAAGGGAGGCAAAAAATCCCCAAAAAGTTCATTCAATCAAGAGATGAAAGACGGCAAAAAAAAAAAAAAAAAAAAAAAAAAAGCCCGCTAGGCTAAAAACCCAAAAGGGTGGTTTAGGCAAAAGTTAGAGCCAAAAAAAAAAAAAAAAAAAAAAAAAATCCTAGCAAATTGAAAACTTGAAGATGTAACCTAATAAGAAAAGGATTCAAGGGAATGAGCAAATGACAATGAAGAAATGAGAAAACTCCTCCAATACTTGATTTTTGAGTAATGCATACTTGGGGGAACATCATAGGGAATTTTGAGCCTTTTTATATCATTCATTTCATAACCTAAACCCGGCCGACATTACAACCCATGAATAAGACCTCCTTGAAGTCTTGCTAATTATAGGCTCATCTTAAACTCTAATAATATTTTTCTCTTGAATTAAAAAGGAAAAATGCTTAAAATTGTCAAACCCCACAGGATGATAAGTCTGAGGACAAAATTTCTCAAATTCTCAAATCCTCAAAATGACTCAAAAGAACTTCCAAACTTGGAACACTCTCCTTTTTTGCACCCAACAATGTGATTCATATATATTATCACATTTCATTTCTTGATTGCCTTTGGAGACTTAATCTGGCAATGTTCAAAAGGATGAATCAAATTTGATTACATGAGTTTAATGATCTTGATCCTTCCTAATCAAAGAGATTTGTTTGATTCTTAAACATTTTGATATGCCAAAATGGTTGTTCAAAGGATCACCTCTTGTTCATTAAAAGAAAAAAAAATCATTCTTTTTCAAAATCCAGTTCTCTTGAGCTACGTCTTGACTTGATCCTCTACGAGAGAGGTACATAGGCAGCCTTGTAGAGGCCTGGTCCTATTCACCCAAACAACCTTGGAGAATAAAGTCAAAACAATGTGACAAAATTGTTTGGGTGCATGTTAGGTTAAGCCCATTTGTTTGCATTAAGCATGTTTAAACTTGGAGCATTGGCCTATTTATATTGTGTGCAAGTTTTCATGATAATTGGTTTCTAACAAGCTAGAGAAAGAAAGTCTTGTTGTAGGAACTAAGGATGGCGAACCATAATCTTTTTTCATGTTCCCCAATGGTCACAACATCAAATGAATTTAGCTTTAATCTAAGCATGAAATATGCCCTAAACTAGGGACATTGGGTAAGTACTTCCAATTCATTTCAATGAATAAATCCATTGCTAATTGAAATTATCTTTTTGCAGGAATTAAGCAAGGACTTATCCAGCAATCCGCATCAACTTCCATCCAAAGTTATTCTCATTCAAAGGACAGCTTTTTCAAAAAAAAAAAAAAAAAAAAAAAGAAGTCATCATGAATAAATCTTCATCACTTTTATTCCATCTTCATCTTCATCTTCCTCACTTTTTGATAATGAACAAATCTTCATATTTCAAAAAAAAAAAAAAAAATAAAAAGGAAGACCCAAGACAAAATTTTCAAAAAAAAAAAAAAAAAAAGAGGAAATTTTCAAAAAAGGCCTTGGGACTAGGGGCATTGGGCTCATACTTCTTAGGTTACCAAATAAAAAAAAAAATCATCAATCAAAATTTTCAATTCCTTAAAAAAAAAAAAAAAATTTTCAATCAAAATTTTCAAAAAATTCAAGATTTCCAAATTTTTCCAAAAAAAAAAAAAAAATTCTTCCTTAAATTCTTCTTAAGGAATAGAAAGTTATGATCATCTTCCATATTCTCCAATGGTGCAACATCAAGTCAATTGTCACCCTCAGCATTCTTCAAAACATCGAATATGTCCCAAACTAGGGGCATTCACCAGGTATGCCAAAATCTTTTCAATGAATAACTTCGTTACTATTGAAAATATTTATTTTGTTGGTACTAGGGTAAAAGGCCCACACACATCGATATGAATAATGCCTTCCAAATCCTTGGACCTCTGGGAAGCACGTTCAAATTTCAATCCATCGAACCTCTGGGAAGCACGTCCAAAACTTCAATTCCATCGGACCTCTGGGAAGCATGTCTAAACTTCAAATCCATCGGACCTCTGGGAAGCACGTCCAAAATTCAATTTCAATGGACCTCTAAGAAGCACGTCCAAAATTCAAATCCTTGGACCTCTAGGAAGCACGTCCAAACTTCAATCCATCGGACCTTTGGGAAGCATGTCCAAATTCAAATCCATCAGACCTCTGGGAAGCACGTCCAAAATTCAAATCCTTGGATCTCTAGGAAGCATGTCCAAACTTCAATCCATCGGACCTCTAGGAAGCATGTCCAAATTCAAATCCATCGGACCTTTGGGAAGCACGTCCAAACTTCAATCCATCGGACCTCTGGGAAGCACGTCCAACTTCAAACCATCGGACCTCTGGGAAGCACGTCCAAATTTCAAATCTTTGGACCTCTAGGAAGCATGTCCAAACTTCAATCCATCGGACCTCTGGGAAGCACGTCCAAACTTCAATCCATTAGACCTCTAGGAAGCACGTCCAAATTCAAATCCACGGACCTCTGGGAAGCACGTCCAAAATTCAAATCCTTGGACCTTTGGGAAGCACGTCCAAACTTCAATCCATCGGACCTTTGGGAAGCATGTTCAAATTCAAAATCAATCGGACCTTTGAAAAGCACGTCCAAATTCAAAACCACGGACCTTTGGGAAGCACGTCCAAATTTCAAATCCATCAAACCTCTGGGAAGCACGTCCAAACTTCAAACCATCGGACCTCTGAGAAGCACGTCCAAACTTCAAATCCATTGGACCTTTGAGAAGCACGTTTAAACTTCAAACCATCGAACCTCTGGGAAGCACGTCCAAAATTCAATTTCAATGGACCTCTAGGAAGCACGTCCAAACTTCAAACCATTGTACCTTTGAGAAGCATGTCCAAACTTTAAATCCATTGGACCTCTGAGAAGCACGTTCAAAATTCAATTTCAATGGACCTCTAGGAAGCACGGTCCAAATTTCAAATTCATCAGACCTCTAGGAAGCACGTCCAATTTCAAATTCATCGGACCTCTGGGAAGCATGTCCAAACTTCAAACCATCGGACCTTTGGGAAGCACGTCCAAATTTCAAATCCACAGACCTCTGGGAAGCACGTCCAAAACTTCAAATCCATTGGACCCCTGGGAAGCATGTCCAAAATTCAAGATCATGACTGAAATCCTCATTTTGTCATGACCATTGGTAAGCATGTCTTGTACTCACTTCTTTTCCAAAAAAAAAAAAAAAAAAAAAAAAAAAAAAGAGGCTGCATGTATGAACTATGTTTGGACCTGATCCTCTCACCAAGAGGTATGTAGGTAATCTCCTCTAAGATTCGGTCCACATTTTGATCCACTACATGACGGTCTACATTCTTATCTGCATGCATCATACATTCATCACAGTTAAATACTGATTGCAAAGTTAGGTGTCTCTTCATACATTGACATTTGCTTTTCAAGCTCTGTCAATGAGAGGCATTCTATTGAAACAAAGCCATGTACTTTATCTTAGATTGTATCTAGGACCAAAGCCATGTAATTTTCCTATGATCAATGTAAATTTCAAATTAATAAAATGAAGAATTTTTCAATTATGGTTTTCTTATTTTTCCAATAATTAAATAAGTGGCGACTCCATTGTAAAACCCTTAATCTAAAAGGGAAAATATAACTAGTCGAACCTCCATTTTGAGAGGCAATAACATTACTCCTAAAATCCTCATTCACATGGGCAATAACATTACTCCTATAACTAGTCGAACCTTCATTACTCCTCATTCACGTGGGTTTGGCCTAACATCCTAAAAAAGGGGGCCAGGGGCGCGGTCTCTCACAACAACAATTACCATTACAACAAAAATAGCTTTAAATAAAATTTTTTAGCTGAACAAGGCAAATACAACCAAAAGTCCAAGATCGTCTATGCACACACATAAAGTCCTTAAAAGCTACAACTAAAGTGATTCACTTCCGAATCACAATAATCAACATAAACTGAAATAAGAAATGCCCATTAATTTTCTAGGCCATAAGCATAGCGCTCCATCCACCTCATTCTCCTATGTTCTGGCATGCCCATGAACACCACCTGTCTTTTTTTTTTTGTTGGAGAACCTCAAAGATGTTAATGTAGGTGTCATCATCAAGATCATTGTACTGGTTCAGCACCTCTAAAGCCCTCCCAAGGGAGTAAGGATTGCCACCACTGGTAGATTGTGCAACATGATCAGAGCTACCCATAGACTTGCCCTTTTTCTTGTTAAACCATTCCCTTGCCAACGTAGTGTACTCTTGAAGAGCAATGGTTATGTCACTAGCCCTATCCGCTTTCTTGGCAACTTTCTTCCTCTTGCCAGTAGGCTCTTCAATGGGACGTTTGTCCGCACGTTGGGTTTGCTCCATATTAAGGGGATCATCTTGGTTATGCCCTCCATGTCAGGATTGTAGCAATCATCAGCACCCAACTGGGTACAACGAGCGCCATTGGCAATTTCCTCCTTTAGGGCATGCTCTTCATTACTATCTGGGGTTGGTGTGTTTGATGAAATTTGAAAGGCATTGGTTGCAGCATTAGCAGCAAACAACTACCATAGTTTGTCATAGCCAGGACATCCACTCTTCCGCAATGCATTTGCTTTAGGATCAACTTGAAATGAGAAGATGCACATCAAACTCATACTAATACAAAATAGAAAATTACAAACATTTTACCAAGGAATTAGGGTAGTAAATCTAACATACCATAGCCACATGCGCCCACACCTCCTCAGAAACAGTAACTGTTTGGGTTGTCTTATCCCACCTTAACTCGGTATGACTCAAAAGCTAGCTCCACTTTCTCTGCTTACTTCTAAGCCTATTATGCTTCTGTTGTAGTTACTTAGGGCGAAAACTCTTCCCCGTTTGCTCATTTAGGGCATTCGTAATTGATAGCCAAGTTGGAGCCTTAAAAATACCATGTTCCATATTCGCCTTTTGTTGTTCATCCACCATAATATCAATGAATATTTTTTTAATGTGGGGAGGCCACAATTTGTCCTCAGCATTTTGAGATTCTTGTGCCATTTAATACAAATATCCCAACACAATTGCGGAGATGTTAATATATATATATATATATATATAGTTTTATGAATTGGCCACTTCATATCTATTGGAAGAGGAACCCATTGCTGCTGCAATAAGTTTTGGCAAAAATAACATTTCTAATGAATTCCATTTCTTATTCCAATATTTATATGGTTAGTAAAGAAACAAGTTAACATTATAGATCATAGTTTCTCAAAGTAGGTAATAGAACTCAGTATCATCAAATTATGTTCAACAAAAGCATATATGCCCTATACTTAAAATGTTCTGCTCTAAGTCCTCTCTGCAATAGTCAATTTAAAACCTAATAAAAGGACAGAGCTACATCAGGGAGGAGGAATTCTTGTTTCTTCTTAGATAGGCTAAATCCACTAAATAATAATAAAAGGAAAATAAAAAAAAAAGAAAAGAAAAAGAGATAAGTTCCTTTCAATTTTTGAGAGTGAAGATAATTAGTGGTTTTTTTTTTTTAAATTTTTTTTATAACATTTTTTTTAAGTATTCCCTATTAGACCCGTCCTCGTGTTCAAGTAGTGAACTCTTTTGCCTTCTAGATTGGGGTACTTGTTACTGGTGTGTTTAAGGTTTGATATCTTATTTGTTGTCAATGATGAAAGAATCTCTAAAGGCAGGAAAATAAATTAAACAATTGGCAATTTCAGTTCATCAATTAAACAAATGGGTCACATAAATTTCATACCACAAGAAAGAAAGAAAGACCCACTTCAATAAAACACAGGAAATGAAAACAAAGACCCAGGTGTAGATCAGTAAAACAGAAATTATAAAAAGAAAGAAAGATTGAAGATGAGTCCATGGGGAAAAACCCACTTCAACACACTCACCAATACCTGTGGGCAAAAATCAATAAAACAGAAATTATACCACGATACCCAAATCATACAATGGTCATTGACAATGGAGAGGGAGATAGAGATATACGCAGCTGGGAGAAGATGTTGGCTGCGTTCAAATGGTCTTTGCATCAGACAAAGAAATGATTTCAAACCCACTTCAGTTCAGACCCAGGTGCAGAGAAATGACTTCAAACCCACTTCGTGCTTCGATTTGATGGAGTAATGAAATGTGAGAGGGAAGTGAGAAAGGGGAAAAAAATTTGGCTGAAAAATTTTGAGGGAACTGAGAAAGAGAAATAGAAATGGTCTTTGCCCTTGAATTTGCTATGGTAATATCAAACAGGTCTGAGCTGACATAACAATATAGGAGCTGTGGGCTCCACAGAGGTCAAAAATTTTACCACTCTGCCACAGAGTTATGTATCTCAGAAACTGAAAACACTAATTTGGTGTTTTCAGTTTTCATCACTGTCACTCAAAATTTTTGAGTTTGAGTGATGAAAACAAGATTAGGAAATCAAACCAAACAAAAAAAATTGTGTGGGTCCCACGTTTTTTCATCACTGATTTATGAGTTTCCAGTGATATGACTCAAAACTGGCCAAAACCAAACAGGCAAGATATTGGTTTGTAATGCTCAAATCTCTCAAGTATAATTCTTTCAAATTTTGACATGCAGTGATGTCCAGTAGACATTGGTGTGATTTAATAAATCTGAAATTTTGAATATTTGCAGCTTCAACTTTGATACTCTCAACTTCTTGCTCAAGAAAAGCCACCTCAACCCTACTTAGTTTAGAGAATTTGGAGATGTCGAGAGTTTTAAATCCCTAACATCTCACAATACCAAAATCAGTGATAAAAGGGCAACTTCTGATGATCTCTTGGATAATCTCTTCGTTCACACAAATTTGCTCAAGCCATAACTTCTGTAGGGAATAAAATTTCACAGCACTGCAAGTAAATGGTTGCTCTAACTTACCACCATTAGTTGATTTTGCAACAAATATTGTTCTAGGCAGAGTATAGAATGAATTATTTACAGTTTGAACTCGAAGACTTATCTCTTTGGCATCATGTTCAAAGGCCAACTCTATCCATTTATCAACCAATGCGGCCAACCTGAAGTTAACAAGGGTCGTGTGAAGTTTAAATTTCTGCATCTGCAAATCACGCTCTATAAATCTTCTTAAAGATTTACGCACACTTTTCATGAAGTCTATATGTGCATATGGATCCCACATATCTGGCTTGACAAATTCGTCTTGATCAAAATCCAAAATGGGAAATGAAGACCATACACAATTCCATTCCTTGGACAAGAGACAAGTCTTAAATGCCTCTTTTCGGGGTAGGAAGGACAAGATGTGATGCAAGATAAATTCAGGCAAATCGGATATCCCGTCCATCATATCAATTTTTTCATCCATCAGGTTTCTCTCCATGCTCATCAATTTTCGACCCTTTGATTCTGTGTCACTTTTCAGATTTTTCAAAAAGAAAATATAATTAAAACGAAGTACAATGGTACAAGCTTCAGCAAAAAATTGATAGTTTATCTAAAACAAAGGTTTCAGAATTGTTATTTTTATATTAATTATAATTATAAGAGGTTAGTGAACTCAAGTAGAATTTCTTAATAAATTTGTTACTAGCAGTATTAAAATATATAGAAAAGTTTAAGATGAAAACCTCACAAATGAACAAGATATTCATAAAAAAGAGTTACAAGATGATGAAATAATACAACAAAAAAATAACAATGAGAATAAATAAAATGATGTTCAAACATGTAATATAAAATTTTTAATTATAAAAAAAAAAAATATATATATATATATATTATACTTGTTACTGTTGTTTCAATAGAAAGAAACTAAAATTCACAAAATTCTATTGAAGATCGATTCTGTCACAATAAGATTAGATGGATTAATCATATTGTAAATTGTAAATGAGACCTCAGCATAACTTAAAATTAATTAGAAATTTTGTTTGAAAATATTCAAAAGTTTCTCACTTTACTTATAAAAAATCAATAAAAAAAACTCTTAAGGTAGTAATTTTTATTTATTTTATTTTTTTTACTCCAAAAAAAGAGTATCGTTTTGGGTTTGTTGGGTCCTAAACTTCATAAATCGAAAAAAAAAAAAAAAAAAAAAAACTTTTATGGGCTAAAATAATTTGGCTGCTCAAACAAAACCAGACTCGATTAATCATATACCCTTCCCACAAAAGGTCCACTCTTTTCACAAAAATCAAATCTTTTTCCTCCGAAAAGCTTGAAGGGAACAACAATAGTATGAAAGAAGACCTGATGCCTTAAACATGAAAAGTTCGTAAAAAAAAAAAAGTCTATTTTTTTTTACCTTGAAGGAGACAAACAATTTTTTGGGTTATCATGAATCATGATGATGAAACAAACATGCATGTCGTAAATTAAACAACCAAAAATATTGACTGAGAAAAAGAAAATAAGAAGAAGAAGAAAAACCAAATAAACACCTATTTTGGCAACGTTGCAAAGATCTTTCTCACTTTGTGTATCGAGTTGAAGGGAGACTGCGTCGTAAAAAAAGATACGAGACAAAGAGACGAGTATAAGTACAGGTTTAGTACGGACTCAACTACGGAGTACCACTTTATCTTAAATTCCTTAAAAAACTCAGTCTCGCAATCGTATTTATATTTGAGTTGTGATACTAGATTTTGATTTTCTCTATTTAATTATTTTATATGGTGCAACTTTTTTTTCTAAAAATGAAAAGACCAAAAACTTAATATAATTAGATATTTTAAAATTTTAACTGTTTGAACTGCATTTTTAATCTGAATATCAAAATTTGTTCAAATTGAATGCTATTTATTACTTTTCATAAATTTAATTTTTATACATAATTTAAAACTACAAAAATATAAAATATAAATAGTTGATTGATAATAAAGTTGTTGATTTTTTACTTTTTTTTTGAGATTTTGCAACGTAGTGGGATATATTATAGAAAGAGGGGAAAATATATACCTTATAATAAATGATCACAAAAAAAGTTTAAATTTAACATAATTAAATTTGAAGGGATTTAAAAAAAGAAATTTAATTAGTTGACTTTCCGAGTATTTTAGCTGGTCTCTCTAAGTGGAATTCTAGTCCTCAACGACTTCTAATTTTTTTTATTAGAAAGAGACGACTTCTACTTCTAAAAGAAAGAAGGAAAAGGAAAAGCCGAAACCTATGGTTCTGTTCGACTAGTCTCAATAAAACTGTTTTTTTTTTTTTTTTTTTTTTTTTTTTTTTTTTTTGAGAAGGCAATAAAACTGTTAGGTTGTGTTTGAACAAAGTTGTTTTCATTATTCGTATCTCAGTTTTGTTAACTTATCACTCAAAACAAGTGGGTCTCGTGCATACAAATATTGTTTGGCAATATTTCCTCTCCCAATTTTTTTTAACTCATTTTCCACTTTTTTGAGTTAAGAGTTGTTAATGACATATTTTATGTAATTGGCTAACTCTTTGATGTCTTTTTCATCGATTATTTAATAGCATTAACTCATTATTAATGCAAAACGCACATGAATCTAAACAGTTGGTACTACTAAAGTGATTTAGTCTATGTCTCTATCTAATTCAAAAACCATAGCATTACTCCACATTGTAACAGATAATTCAAACTAGCAGATTCCAAATTTTACTTCACTCAAAACACAATTCCACAAATAGACAAAACTACCTTGTATTGTGGATAAAGTGAATTATACCCACCCCTCACACCATTTCCTCTCTCCCCATTAGAGCTTGGCTCCAACCCATTACCGGATTGATTGCCTTGCTTTTGAATCTTACTAGGCCCACTTCCCTCCTCAACAACAACAAAATCATTCTTAATATCATCATCATCCTCATCCTCATCATCACCATAACCATAACCACCACCACCTCCTACAACCCCTCCATTCCCACCACTCGTACTTGGAAAATTCTTACAATCCTCATCGTTCAAAACTATATTCAAATCATCCTTACTATCACTATCAGGGACGAGGAAGGGGGAAGCTGACATATGTGGGCCCCATGGCGGCAGCACAATTGGGCAAGAATGGAGGAGTTGAGGTCAAGGGTGGTCGGCAGCTTTGGGGTTTGAAAGCTGAAGTGTGAAAGGGAAATGAGTTAGGGAAATGTGTTTGAGAGATGAAATACAAAGCAAAAAATGAAGGGCTCTCTGCGGGTAATCATTCTATGCGCACTGCATAGTGGTTAGCCTATGGGTCCCACAAAAAGGTGAGTTTTTAGGCAAGAAACTGAATCGAGTTTAGTTGCCAAACAAGGGTATGAATGTTTAGGGGATTTTTAAGTTATGAGAAATGAGTGTAGAGTCAACTTCCATCCTCTCCATTAATTTCAAATTATAACTCTATTTCATCCAACTATATATTTTACTTCATAGCCAAATAATTTCTTAAAAAAATTTGGGTAAATTGCAAATTATACCCTTAAAGTTTGGAAGTGATTTGATTTTACACCCTAATACCCCTAAAATATAAGGGGTAAAATTTAAATTCTGAAACATCGATGTGTAAAATTTAAACAACTTCAAACGTTATGAGGTAAAATCTGATTTCTGATTTGAATACTCTAATAACATTATCAATAATCAAATAACAAGAAAAAGGGTATTTGATTATTGATAATTTTATTAGAGTATTCAAATTAGTCTCTTGAGAATTTTAGTTAAACCGATGATTATTATTATTATTATTATTATTGACCAGTTTTAGTCTGTTGACCAATATCTTGGACATAATCTTATACAAGACATTACTGAGATTGATAGCTCAGAACTGATTGACCATGGTGGGGGGATTTAACCAAAGTAATTTCTGTAACAAATATTTGCCTGAATTTAAAAAAAAAAAAAAAAAAAAATCAGAGCTAGGAGTTTTATTAGGAGGCATTTGGAATAAGGCTTGTTTCACTTCATGAACGGTCTAAGTAATAATTCAATTCGTTCGAGGAGTCCTTATTTGTGGGGTCCATTTGGTTCACCACTTATTTTTTCCCTTAAATCTTTCAATTGAAAAGCTAGAATTCCCAACCTCTCTGCCCATTTACCGCCAAAATCAAGAAGAAAGAATGACCGGCAAGAAGAAACGCTCCTCTGCCTCGCTCCCCCCACCCTCTTCCTCCGAACCCGCCTCGTCCTCTTCCTCTTCCTCTTCTCCACTGTCCAATGAATGCAATCGAGTTTTCGGAATTCTTCATAATGGGAACTACGGCAAGGCACTGGAAGCCGCCAAGTCCCTAGTCTCCCGCCACCCTGACTCCGCCCTTGCCAACGCTCTCATCGCCCTCGTCCATAAGGGTATCGCGATATCAATCAGCGACACCTCCAGTGTCATAAGACACGAACACATTGCCTCTGCCCTCTACTTCAGCAACGCAGCCCTGGTGCTTTCCCCGGATTCCATCTCTTTCCCAATGTTGCGTGCTGTGGTACTGTCAACCAATGAGCAATATGATTCCGCCATCCAAGAATGCGAGTCGGCTTTGTCCATCAAGAATCCATTGGACCCCATGCAAGATAACTTGGGCATCGTCCAATACACTCCCCAAGAATCAACCCCGGAGTCTCGAGTTGGGAAAGTGAGAACGAAACTCAGGGAGCTAATAGCGAAAGCCAAGAAGTACAAGTTCAAGAAGCTCGTGGAGGACAATTCACTTGCTGATGTAAACGAGGAATTTCGAGCTTTACTCGAGATAAAGGTAGAGATAAACACAAGACTTGAAAATGTGAGGCAGAGTTTAGTGGAACAGCCATCACCGTCTACTTCAAGAAAACTACTCAAGAAAGTCTTGTTGAATGTGGACGCTATAACACGAGCCAGGGCTTATTGGAACAACGAGATGAGCTTGGAGGCGAAGAAGGAATTGTTGAGTGTCAGTGTCGATGTGAATTTCGATAAGAATAAATCGATGGGGGTGAAGGCAGAAGAGGTGTTGGCAGAGGCTGTGGAGTATGCGAAGGAGATGAAGAATTGGAAGTTTTCGACGTGTTGTTGTTGTGGCGAGAGGTTTTTTGATGAAGAATTGAATATGGAGCATATAAAGAGTGCCCATTTAGGGACTTTGTCTGAGGAGTTACAGTCTGTTGTGCCAAGAATTTTACCTAAGTCAGAAATTGAAATCGGCGATTGGAAGCCAGTGGATGTGGACGCTGCTGCGAAATTGATCGAAGATTTGTCAAGAAATGAGTCTGGAGATCAAGACCAAGATAAAGGCAAGTCACAAGATTTGAAGTTGGAGAACTGGCCTTATTGCAACGATACCAACCGCGACAAGATGATCAAGAGAATTTGGACGATTTTGCAAGTGTTAATAGGGGTCAAATGTTTTGCTCCGAGTCATCTCTATATGCTGCTGGACCTAATATTGGAAATGCTGAAGAATCGAATCCCTGAAACACTGCTTAAGCAGCATTGGATGAATAGGACGCTGGTCTCAGTGTTGTTTCTTGATGAACCGGAGCTCAAAAGCGTCCATGAATTCATCGAGGAAGAGCTTGAGATTTCTTGTGGATTAGGTGGTGTCTACTCTAGTTTCACGATGGACAATGCTATGGATGATCTTACTATTAGTCATGAGAGGATAATTTTTAGCAATGACTTGTCTCATCTAATTCTGCTGCTTGATGAAACAAGTGCAAAAGCTTCTAGAAGTGTTGATGAAAGCAGGAATGCTTGTCAGGAATATAGAGATGATATTGTTCAGTGGTTATATATGGGTAGTGAGCCTATTGGGGAGAAATTGGAGGAGTGGGCAACTTATAGAAAAGCTAGCAAAAATCTAGGAATGGAACTTTTCAAGATCATTGAGTCTGAATTTCGCCGGCTACAGAAAATTTGTGAGAGGAAATACAAGTATTTGAGAGAGGAGAAGCTGTGGCTGGATATGGAGGGAATATGTTTGGAAGAAGATAAGAGAAGAGAAGAGATTTCCAGCAATCCACAGAGTTACAAGTCACTCTTGCTAAAGCGGCAAAAAGAGATTGAGATGGAGAAAAGTAATGATGAGATGGGTAGCATGGAGTTGGATATCATAGGGACTATTTTGAAAAAAGCACAAGCTGATAATGACATAAATATGTTAATCCAGATGCACATTGATCAATTGTTTGGAAAGGTATGTTATATCTATTTTCTCTACTTAGATGGTTCCTAAGTTAGATGAGATAGTATGATACATGCAACATGTTAGGTGAGATACATTGGTAGCTTTTGTTCTTAAATCTGTCCTCCCTTGTCCCTTCTAAAGAGGGAATCATTCTGAAATATAACTAATGAGATACTGTATTTTTGTTGCCATTGGCTCTTACCATGTTTAATGTTTGCAGTGTTTCAAATCCGATGCTTTAATCCTGGGTGCTAATGCTTCCATTCAGCTGACATGGAAGAAACTTAAGATGGTAACTTCTTATGACTATCGATCGATTGTGGTGCCATTGTTAAAGACATTCATGCGGGTTTGTGTTTGATCCTCTGGGCTGTTCTACTGAATGTTTTAGTTACCTTCTTGTTGGGTTATGATTTAATATATTTGGGATAAACCTATTCTTTATAGGCACAACTAGAAGAAATGGTTGACAAAGATGCTACAAAGAAGTCTAATGCTGCACTAGAAGATTTGCTATCTGAGCTTAATCTTGATGCCAAGAAGAGCACTGAAAAAGGAGGTGATGATGCAAGACATGGACAGGGCAAATCGAAGGATAAAAAGAAGAAAAAATATCACAGGAAGGCTAAGGAATTTAAGGTCTTATATACTGGTTATTGTTCTGTTTCCCTTTATTGTGATTATGGTAATCTTACATACAGAATCTGTCATGCAAAGTAATTCCCTAATAATATACAATTCCCTTATTGCAGGCAACTGGTGGTAGTGAGGATCAACAGGAAAATGTGGAGCAAAAGTCAGTCTTTATTTTATTCATATTATTATACTTGGTTCTGGAATCCTTTTTCTTCGTTTGGTTGGAAAATATGCATGTAAATTATGTAAATATGTGGCAATATGTCATACCAATCTCTAGGCTCAAACTAAGTTCAATATCTTTTCATTTGTGTTCTGCTTCAGTTTGGTTCCAGCTGCACATGGCACAGATCATCCTCTTAATTCTGAGGTTGTTGGTTCAGTAACCACTGATGAATTAGAGCAAGAGGAAAGGGAACTTACACGTACGGCTGAGGAAGAGAGTAGGATTGAGGAGCATCAAAGAATGCTTGCAAGGCATTTGGAGTACCAAAGGCAGATTGAGAATGAGGCCAAACAAAAGCGCCTTGCTGAGATTGATAAGGCTTAACCAGTACAGGGAATGTGGCAGAGGATGTGCCTTTCAACTTTGATATGTTTGACTTGATAGATTTTATTTCTCATCAGATAGGATGAGAAATCATGTGAAATTTTTGTTTTTTGAGAAGACTTCAGTGAACTTGAACATGATATATTTTACTGCCTGTGATGCTGACTGTCACTTCATTAAGCGCATTATTGATGACAAACTGAAATGAACTTGTTAGCTAGCAACTGAGGTGGATGTTCTAATGTAATGATTTACTGCTTTCGTTTATGAAGCTGTTTTCAAGATATCTTCAAACTGAGAGTGTAGTCTGTTGTGCTTCTCATTGGCAAATATACAAGGTCTTTTTTTTTATGGGAATACAAAGTCTTTTTTGGTTCTTGAGAGGATGGTAAAAACTATAACTTAGGATCCCTGTCACACCAATAAAAAAGTTCTCAATAAAGAAATAATTTAACCATAGTTTTAAAGAAGGTAAATCTTGAGCAGCTGATGCAGGAGCATCTACATTATGAAGTTTTAATTGTAATCAAAATCAGCAGCTAGAAGTAATTTCAATTTTCATGTATGCAGTAGTAGCAGCTGAATTGAGTCGTGTTTTAGTGTCATGTTATTGTTCATTGTATAGTTTAGTTGACAATTAGTGCACATGAATGAATTAGGGGATCTGTTAGTTAGAAACAGTTAAGCATGTGCTAGTTATAACTGTAGCTAATCAATATATATATATATATATATATATCTAATACTATATATAATAGCAAAAACTTTAAGGAGGTGCTGCCACGTTAAGAAAAATGACCCCTTTAAAAACTGACATGTGTAGAGTTAATTAATTCTTTAAAATTTCGCTCGGTGTGTCTGGAAGACTCACTTTTAGACACCTACCCGCTTATCCAAAAAAAAAAAAAAGAAAAAAAAAAGAAAGAAAGAGAAAACGTAAACCTTTATAAAAACACCAGTTGCTTATCCACAAAAAAAAATTAAAAAAAAAATTAAAAAAAATGCAAACCATATTTCCCGATCAAAATTTGGAGTCACTCAAACTTGCGATTCTTCGTTGCACCTCCATCTACACACAGATCAAAAAAGAGAGAGAGAGAGAGAGAGAGAGAGAGAGAGAGAGGCGACGAGGAAACGGGGAAAGAAGCAGAGAAAGAGAGATAGACATATGATACACACAGAGATGGAAATAGAGGGAGGTGATGAGGCCTGGGACACTGAGAGAGAAATAGAGAAGAGAAAGAGGCAAAACACGATTAGTGTCAGATTTTCCGCTGACATCCGTTCCTTCGCCAGACACAGAACACCGAAACCGCAGGCACATATAGGAATTGAGATTGAGGAAGAGAAATCTAAGTGCCATTAACTCTGTTTAGGCCATTTACTTGTCATCATCAGATCGTTGAAACTGCCATTGGTTATTTTTTCCCCCTTTCTTATATCTGGGTATTTAATATGACTTAGTTTTTGGGTATTTTTGTTGGATAGGTATAGATTTAGATATTTGCTTTGATGTTTTGGGATTTTCTGTTACTATTGGTAGATTTCAGATTTTGATGTTGTTTGTTTGGTTCTTTCCTTCTTTCCCTAACTCACTTTTTCTCTCTTGCTTTCCATCTCTATTTCTTTCCCAAGAAAGTTGTGATTATATATGCTTTGTTATTTGTTATTTTTCTTTAAAGAGTATAACTCAAGGGATTATTCAGTTTGTGTAATTAGAAACAATGAGGTTTTTGATTGGTTGTTGAGAAAATGGAGGATTAAGTGAGGGAATGATAAGGGCAATTGGAATTTGTTTTTGGTTCAATTGGGGACTGATTGAATGAGCAAAGTTTGAGTTTTTGGTTTTGTTAGAAACTAAACAGTAAAAAATGTGTGAAAGGTTATTGATTTGATGTTTCGTTTGTTGTTGGAATTGTACTGGAAAAGAAATAAATGTGAACAATATTAAGGCTTTTACTATTGTTCTTATTTTGAATTTTATGCTTGGTATTTGATACAACCTTTTTTTTAATTTTTTTTTTATTTTTAATTCAAATACTTATCTTAGGAATGCTAATCTATCCCTCCCTCCCCCCCCCAAAAAAAAAGGAATGCTAATCTTAGCAATTAAAGAAAGTTTACATTTTTTTCACACATATATAAAAATTATAATCTTCTTTGTTGCCTATGACATTCACATCGAATGGTATTTCCTCACCCATCTATCATCCACTTCTCTGATCTATATCTCCAGTGATGCTTCACTACTCTCTCTCTCTTTTTATTTTTATTTTTTTATTTTTATTTTTTATTTTTTATTTTGCAAATCAAGCATAGATTGTTTCATTAGCTTTGAAATTCCTATCCACAATCCATCTTTTCTGAGTGAGTTATTTTCTTAAAACAATGCTTACTCCTAAATCAGTTTTATATATGTTCATGATTATTGATATGCAGATTATTTACAGCTTTAAGTTAAAAGACCCGCACGATACATCGTTACAGTAATCTTAAAATTTTAACTTTTACTGCTACAACACCGTTTGAAAGCCTCTCACTATAAAAAAAAAAAAAAAAAAAAAAAGCTGCTTAAATTACAATCAAATGCTTGCTGAACATAGAATTTACATTTTAAACTAGTTTAGTCCTATGAGCATTCGACATTACAAGCTTTTTTTTTTTTTTTGCTTCTCACCAAATTCTGCACATGCATGTTTTTGTTGCATTTTTCAAAATTTTAAAAAGTGAAAGATACATAGTTGTAGATATAAAGGGAAGGAACCAAATTGATTCAATAATGCCCCCTGTTATCATACTAATAGTTAAGCTGATGGTTTATTAAAATGTCTCATGTTATGCCACATTGGATAAATACCCACTTAAACTTATACCTCATGTACAGTTAAAAAAGAAAGGGCAAATAACATTCCCCTCCCTTGAGGTTTGGGAAAATGACACTCACCCCCAAACTTAAAAGAAAAAAATATTTTCCCCCCTTTGACATTTATTTATCTAAACTCTGTTAAATTGACGTTAAAAATGTTATGCACTAACGTACCCTTTGGTTAAGAATATATTCCCAAAATTGCCCTCAACTTATTCTTAACTTATTCCATCAAAAGTCCATATTTTTAGCTGCTTTTCTAATTTAATGTTAGATGGTAAAGAATAAGCTTTTGTGAGTTTGTTCACCAATCAATCAAATTGACTTTGAAAGTTTTTTATATTGATAAGTGACTTTGAAAATTTCAAACTCGTTTTTAAACAATAAAAGCTTGGAAGCTTCAACAAATTGTTTTATTTCATAAATTTTGATCCAAAGTGTTAGAGAGAGGAGCCATTAAAAAATCTAAGAGGATCATCAAATTTTAAAAAATCAATTGGAAAGGTGCTAGAAGAGATTAAAAAACCAATATAAGTAACATGTTTTATAATATGCTCTTTTTATTTTTTATTTTATTTTATTTTATGTAAATGCTCTTTTCACTAACCATGATTAAACTTTGGTAAAGAGAATCTTTAAAAAAATTGAAATATTTCGTTACTAATATTAATAGAAGGGGGGGGGGGGGAGTGTTATTTTTTTTTAAATCTCAGGGGGGGAGTGTTTTTTCCTTTCAAGTTTGGGGGTGAGTGTCATTTCTCTAAGCTTCAAGGGATGGGAGTGTTATTTGCCCAAAAAGAAAAAACACGTTATTCCGCTTAATGTAATAGTAAGTTATCATGTATTTCCTATTAGCGTAGGGAGTAGAGAGTATTTTTGGAAATGGTTATTTTGAATTCGTGTCTTTTGGAAATCCAAATTCTGATATGTGATTATTATTAAATCTTTTTTTTGCCAATGGGTATCTTTGATCATTTGGTTTTTGTTAAATTTTTGATTCAAAATCTTGGTTTCTTTGTTTATGCTTACCTTTTTGGTAGGGCTTCCAAATTTCCATAGGCATTGATTTCATGTCTAACATTGAAAATTTCATTGCAATGTGGCAACTATGGAATGACAATGGTTAAACACACATGCAAATGTGGATTTAGCCCTATAGATTTTTTTTTCTTTTTAAATGTTTGATGCAATTATTTCCCACCCCGTTATTTATGATGCTTTAATATTGAGTATTTTTATCTGTTATTAATTTTTCAATATGCCTAGAAAGCAAAGAGTAGATGACAGAATCAAAAGCGTGTCCAACAAAAGTTACTAGAAGATCTAGGAAGCAAAAAACTCATTCCAAGTTCACTGTATTGGACAAGGGAACCGAATCTGTTCTAATTTAAAAGAGATCGGTGACTCAAATATGTTGGCGCCACACCAAATCCAAGATAAGGTTTTGAAGGATGGCTAAAGAAGAACAAGAAGACTATATCTAGGTAATGCTAACCGTTATGCTCACATCTGAATTGGTTATGAATAAGTAGTTTAGAAGAAGCTATAATTTTCGTATATATTAATAATTTTTTTTTTTTTTTATAAACCTGAGTGGTTCTATCATCTGTTACTTAGATTTGGAAACTTGATCCTATTGATACAGTTTACTGAATACATTTAACTACATTTGTTTCTCTTAAGTGGTTTTGTTTGAAAAAGTATGAAGGCTTTGTCACTTTGTTAAAACTGTGAAATTTGAAAGTATAATGTTATTTACTTTTATGTTTTGATAGAGATTTATTTCTTAAAATATTTTTAACTGTTGATTTTTTTTTTTTTTTTGGAGAAAGTTTTAACTGTTGATTTGATTGTTTACAATGCTTGGTTTTATAGGTTTTAAAGTTGTATTCCATTCTTAAAATTAGATTGGCAATCTGTTCGGTGCTAAGAATTAAAAAGTAAAACAAAGGTAACCAGTTCTCAAGCTCATTTCATCGTACCCTTTTGTTATTTACTTTATTTTTTGTTTTCTTTTAGATTATGAGAGATTTAATATTCTATATTTAGGTTATGGTTTTATAATTGTTGGAGGATTTGTTTTAGTTTATTTATACCATATTTTTCATTAAATTTTTGGTTTTGTCATAGGATATTCTGAGTATCCTAAGACTTATATCAACATGAAATTCAAGTGATGTAGTATTTGTGATTCCAGTTTTGAACTCAGTTGTAATTTAACCTAATGTTGTTTGCTTAATTGTAGTTATGGTTAGGGGGTTTTTAGGTAGATCTTGCTTACATCTCAATGTGTTAATGTCATTCTTTCCATCTTATTATTTTCTGTGTCTTTGTTCAATTGAAGAAAATTGGAGTGCAAAGTGGTATTAGACAAATAACAACTGACTGCCATGAACAAGGAAAACATTTGGAGTTGAGAAATTCAAAATGCAAACATTTGTATGAGATGACCAACTTTTCAAAAACTAAGGAAAGTTGTTCATCTGTTGTGGTTGGTCCTCATATTTTTTCTTTTTAAAAGTCTAAGTTGTTCAAGTATTAGGAAAGTCGTTAATCTATGAAATAAATAAAAAGGAATAGCATAATCTCAACATATATTCTTCATTCTAATTTTATCACAAACAAATCAGATCAGTTCGTGTTTGATTGAATTACATCTATTATTTTGTAAATTTTACAGACTCAAACGAGGAGGGATTGAACCTACAATTAGAATTCATCTCCATCCAAACTGAACAAATATGATTACCACACAAACATTCATTTTAAACTCTTTTTTTTTCTTCTTTTCTTTTCTTTTTTCTCTTTTGGTGTTTGTGTAGGTGATTTTGCAGATTTGCCTGCATTTAAATATATCTTACATGCCCACATTGCCTATCATAAACCAAGAACCCACGCTACAAATAAATAAATGCTATGAAAAAAATGTTAATGTTGTTCTAGATGTAAGTAGAGTATTGTATAGATGTAAATACATCATATATTCTATTTTTTATTACAAATAGATCAAATCAGTTGATGTTTGTTTTGTATTGCATTTATGATTTTGTAATTTTTATAGACTTGAAGCAGGAGGTTAACTGTATTTAAAATTCTTCTCCATCCAGAATAGTTATCATTACTACACAATCATTCATTTTAAACTCTCTCCTTTTCTATTTTTGTGGAGGTCATTTTGTAGATTTGCATGCCGATATTGCCTATCATGGCCCAAGAACCCACAATATATACTGTGGATTAGGTTTGGATCAATTACCCCTTTTCCACAAGTCTACAGATCATGCTAAGATCATTGCTTACATTGTTTTATACGATTGTTTTTAATTTTAAAATTAATTTACTTTTAAACTAAATTATTTTTCTTTATGCTGTCTGTTGTTATATTGTAAATAAATAAATTAATGTTGTAAATATTATTGTTCTTTACATAGTATAGCTATAATTGAGATACAAAATTTAATCGTTCTATAAAATGAATGGATGTACTACATTACCCAGATTAATTTTAATGTATTTTATTGTATTGTTATGTCAAGTTGATGGTATTTTAAATATGTACAATGCGCGGGTTAAATGCTAGTGTATATATATGTAAAAGCAGAGACCTTATGTGAGAGGGCATGAGGTTTTACCATGTGACACACTTTACGAAGAGAATTGAGGTACCCTTAAACCATATTAGAGGTAAGAACAAATTTAAAAGTAGAGACTCTTTATTTCCTTTGGTTCAATGTTTCAAGACTAATTTTTGTTACATTTTGTATTCAATGTTTTAAGACTACTAAATTTTGTGAAAGTTATGATTCACTTGGAGCCTTTGAGTGTTTGAGATTTTGGTTTGGGAAAGTTATAAATAATGTGTTCTATTTTAGAACTAAACAAAAAGAAAAAGAAACCTTCTAATTGATTATTTATGAAGTTAGTTTTTTTTTTTTTTTTTTTTGGTTAATTTTTTTAATATAAATTTTGTGTTAGAATTCATAATTTGTAGGTTTCTTTGTATGTAGCCATAGTGGTAAAAACAAAAATCGATGGTGATTTAAAAGTTTTTTTCGCTTTTTTTTAAAGGATATAGAAGCTCAACTAAAGTCAATTGATTTTTGATAAATGAATATGTTTTTAGAAAATTTCTCTTTATTTAATCATGTTTTCTTTATGTTGATACTTACAAATGATTTCTTTAATTCTATTGAGATAATTAATTGGGTGTTTATGATCAAGGTCTCCATATTTGATTGTGAGAATAGAGTGATTGAGAAAGTGTTTGGTAAGTTGCTTAAATTTATGTAATTTTAGGATATAAAAGTATTTTATATTTTAAATTCTTATTTTCAGATTTCAAAATCATTTAATCAGTTTGAAAAATAAAATCTACTATTAACGGTAAATATTATAATATATTATAATCTTACAATGTTATACAATTTTTTAAAAATAAATTATGAATTAAAAAAAAAAATCAAGTTTCAAAGTATTTAACAATATTGTGGGCAAACATAAATATTATACAACAAAATAAATATTAAGTATTAAGTATTAAGTTTCATACGGGAAAGCATGAGGTTATACCATGTGGCGCATTCTTTGAAGTTTTCTTTATTTAGGCTTCTAAATTAACATATTTTGCATTTATATCAAAGTATTAGTTCATTGAATTAACCATTAGAGTAAATGCATATATTAATTATCTATAGTTGTGCATTAATTATTTATATTAAATGAATTTATATGATTATTTTTATAAACTCTATATAAGAGATAATTTTTAGTTGGAATAATATAATAATAAATTTAGAAGATGACATTCTTACTTATGTTTAGTTGCTTTGACAAAAATTAACACAAAAGCCATAAAAAATTAAATATTTGTGAATTTACTAAAATTAATCTTAATCTTTTAAATTTCCTAACTCCTTTCAATCACATGTGAGATATATATATATATATATATATATATATATATTTATATGTGTGTGTGTGTGTGTGTGTGTGTTAGAATAAATATATTTGTTTTGCTATAGCATGATGAAATTTTAATATCATTTTTCTAAGATTTATACGAGAAACAATATTTTTTTTAATGTGAGAAACAATTGAAACACTATATCATGCAACAATTGAAGCTCCAACAAAAATGGGGAAAAATTAGTAATACACAATCAAGAATGTAAAATAAATTTAAAAAAAAAAATTGAATTATATATGCATTTTTTAGAAGGCATGAAACGTGCTTATCAATATTAATCATTGTATCATGCAATCTTAGTGTCTTTCTATTTTTTCTATAAAATAACTAAATATTACAATCTTTACAAGGAAATTTATTGAAATTTTTTTATACATCGATAGTTGCTGGATTTAAATCATGAATGTCTCTATTGGAAGTTACAAGATTCTTGGTAATTTATTGAAATATTGGAGAAAACTAATAATAAGTTACACTGCACATCGTGCGAGAATTCAGCTGGTTCCATTACAATAGGAGGCACTTAGCAAAGCTTGGTTGCCTAATGGATAAGAATTTCCCTAAGCCTTTAGTGCTAATTTTCAGAGATGAGTTCTCTATGTAGAGGTTTGTCCACCTATAGGCTATAACCTACTCTCACCAATTCTCAACTCTTTTTAAACCCCAAGCCTAAACACATATCCCTTATGTACTTGCATCACCAGCTCTCACGAGAAATTTTGCTACACAATTTGACCAAGTCTTACAATATTATTACAAATATTAGTCAATCTAATTCCAGCATATCGATAGAATTAAAAAAAAAAAAAAAAGAATTCATAAAAATCATAGGATATTTTCTTCAAATGGAAAAAGAATAAATCTTATATGCATTCCAAAATCTCTAAACACAAAATTCAAAAGATTTTATTTTGTGAAAAAAATGGATTTGAAGTTTTAATGAAGAAATTTACATAATTATAATATGATGGTCCTGTGTATTCTCAACTCTCGAGATTGTAATTGTTGGAAAAATAATCAAGATGAATATATAGCTAAAATTTATCAACATGGAGAGCACTTGTTATTTTTACTGTTATCTTATTAATCTTTCATTAATTATCTGAGCTTACACCATACAATTTTCTCTTCTTTGTGACTTTTAGCAAACCCACCATTTTAGTATTAAAAAAAAAAAGCAAAAAGCAATAATTCTAAAACAAAATATGCTTACGAAGGAATATTAGATAAAATATTAATATATGTTGTTACATTGTTGCCTTTTCTTTTCTACGTGGTTTGTCTCTCTATTTTTAATCACTAGCCACAGACCCATGCGATGCGTGGGAATATATAAATATTTTGTAATGGGTGTAATATATAAAAATTAACAATTACTTCAAATATTATTTATTCTTTAAAAATTTTCTACAAGTATTTTTCATATCTTCATAATTTGAAGACTCATCAGTCTCATTACTTTTGGCATTCAATGCCATGTTCTTACTTTTGTTTCCTTTCCCAAGTTTAGTCAAACCCAATTCATAGGTTTGCAAGTTTCCAATCAACTTTGTCAAAGGAATAGAGTCAATATCTTTTGATTCCTCAATGACAGTGATTTTGGCATGAAATCTTTTAGGAATAGACCTTAGCACATTTCATACAACCTTAAGTTCGGGAATAGTTTCCCTAAGATTAAAGGCTGAGTTGACTATGTCCTTGAGTTTGGCATAGAACTCATCAAATGACTCATCCTCCGCCATCTTGATCTCCTTAAAGCTTGTAGTAAGCCTTTGAAGTTTGGAATCTTTAACGACCTTAGTTCCTTCATAGGTTGTTTGGAGAATAGTCTATGCTTCCTTTGCAGTTTCAGTCGAGGATATTTTCTTAAACTCCTCATTCGTGACAGCATTGAAAATGGTGTTTAATGCTTTGCTGTTGATGTTTGCCACTTTGATCTTTGCATCATCCCAATCAGTCGGCGCTTCCTTTGGCTTAGTCCAGCCAATCTCTATAATTTGCCACACTTTCTCATCTAAAGACTGCAAGAAAGTTCTCATGCGTACTTTCTAGTATACATAGTTAGTGCCATTAAATAAACGAGGTATAATAAGAGACTGTTCTCTATCTATGACAAACAGGGGTTAGTGGATTACACAACAAAGATTAAAATCTAATCAGAGTGTGCTCGCTTTGATACCACTTGTTGGGTTAAAATGAATTGACCAATTGCAAATTAATTAATTATCTAAGCTAATTAATTATATCAAATTACATGCAATAGCGTGGCAGCATAAACAAATCACCAAATTATCTAAATGCAGTAGAAATTATATTTGACACGAATGATTTGTTTACGAATAGGAAAAACCACCGAGGTAAAATGCCACCAGGTGAATTTCAGGTCACAACTCCCAAGAATCCACTATTATCAATCACAAGCGGTTACAAGTATAAGAAATCTTACTAAACCCTTTGGACTTGTATTGTAGTGGCAATCTTTCCGTTTAATGCACGAATCCCAGTACATGACTAACCAATGATACACGGATCCCAGTACGTAACTAACTCCACAAACTTGGAGAATATGTTAGCTATAAAGTTCTCCACTTCATCAATAATGAAGATCGAGAAGCTCATTGGTCACAAAACCCTTGGCGTAAAGACGCAGTAACTTCTTTAGAGAGAATAATGAACTAGGTCACTTTCTGCATGTATTCTCCTTGTATAACGGCTTTTAAAATAAGTCTTATATATGTCTAGGATTGTGAGAAAAGAAACCCTACACATACATGCCAGCTCGGGCCAAAAATCATATTTGAAAATTATGATTTCGTAGATCTTGACAGATTCAGCTTCTGTCGAACTTCGTTCTTAAATCTCGATAGATACTATTTCTGTCGAGGTATCTGTCGAGCTTTAATGAACAACTCTTCTTTACTTGTTTCTTGGTCAAATCTTCATGACTTTAACACTTGACTTGAACAACATGTTTCTTGAAGTCTTAAACTCATCATAGATCTACTTAGTTACAAGTAAAGTGCATTTTGTCAAAGGATTAACCAATTACGCAAAATATATCCCTAATAGTAACTTAGAATTTATAGATAAATTAATAAAAAAAAAATATTAGATAAAGAATTTCGATTTTAATAATTAAAAAATAGTAAAAAAATAAATTAATAATAAAAGGATTAGATGAAAAGTTGGACTGTAATCTTAGTAGCTTAGAAATTATAGATAAATTAATAATAAAAAGATTATATGAAGAATTTGGATTGTATTTAAATTAAAATTTTTATCAACTTATAAATTGTAGGAGAAGAAGATAAGAATGCAAAAAATTATACATTTACTTTTTAAAATTCTAATTTTTTTTTTTTTTTTTTTTGCAATTTGGTGAAGCCACTTGCTACAACCACAACTTTTAAAGCCCAACTTTTATTATATTATGATATGATATGATACGATATGATATGATATGATATATATATATATATAAATTTTTTTTTGAGAAACTATGAGATATATCTAAATAGAAATAATTTGTGCTAATTTTTAGGAAAAATGATGTGTCAAATGTAGTTATTAATGCATTTTTAATTTTTTTTTTAATTCTTTTAAGTAGTTAACTGATGGTGCTAAAAACTTTTGGTTGTTTGTTTTTAGAAAATTAGAAAAAAAAATTAATAAAAAAAAGATAATCTAAATTTCATAAAGGCAAAGATAAAAGAGGCTAAAATTTAGGAATTTGAAAATGATTAGTTTTATGTGAGACTTAAAAATACATTTTTACTTTATTGTCTTTAAATTTTGTTTCTACTTAAATCTAAAATTTAAAAGTATTTTTAAACCATAGAAATAAGGATCCCCAACAAGAAAAATCCATTAAATAGTAGTATTATAATGTAGTTTAATAATATCAAAGGAAACAAACCTTCCTAAAATTGGAAATGGTGATAAAGTGAGTATGTGCAAAGAAACTGAAAAAATATGTGCAAAGAAATGGAAAAAGAGAGTATGTGCTAAGTTTTAGGAAAAAAAAAGAAGTGTCAAATGTTGTTATTAATGAAATTTTTAAAATTTCTAAATTAAATTTTTTTTTTTTTAATTTTGTTAAAGTAGTTAACCAGGGGTGCTAAAAACCTACGGCCATTTGTTTTGGAAATTACAAGAAAAAAAAAGAAGAGAACCTAAATTTCAAAAATACAAATATAAGAGGCTAAAATTTAGAATTATGAAAATTGGAAGTTTTATGTGAGAGTTAAAGATATATTTTTACCGTATTGTCTTTAAATTTTGTCTCTATTTAAACCTAAAATTTAATGATTTTTTGAACAAAAGAAATAAGGATCCCAAACAAAAAAAAAAAACCACTTAAATAGTAATATAAATATAAATATAAATATAAGTATAAATATTTATATATAATACATACTAGTCACAATTAGTATGTATATAAGAAGGAGATAAATAGATGAGATTTATAGGTCTCAAGCTCAAAACAATAGTTGGATCTATACATGTGAACATGATAGAGCATGTAATAGAAAATATAATTTATGTGCAATATCTAAAAATCTAGATCATGAATGAGTGCATAAATTATATCTGGTTTGAAACCAAAGTTTGTTTATCTATACCCACGGAATCATTTCATTATGTTGGGCTACTTGGAATATCATCTCACCTCTAAAAATTCAAAGAAATGAAATACCCTACCTTCAAATACCCTACTTGGAAGGATTCAATTTTTTATAAAAAAATTGTAGTATTCTAATATTGAATCTTACTTCAGTAATAATATAATATAAATCCCTAAACAAAATTTTAAAAAATAAAATAAAAATCACCTATAACATTTTATCTAATAAGGAAGTCATCCGTGATTATGTATTCAGAATTTATTGATTGCTTTAAAGTAAACTTTTTGTTTATATATATTTGATTTGAGTTTCTCTATATTTTTCCCCTCAAAATATACATATCCTTTGAAATCGAGATTAAAATAATGATTACATTTTTTAGTGTTTACTATTTTTCTTTTCTATTTACAAATCATTCACATTATGTGCGCGAATGCATAGAGTCAACACGCATTAGTAAAACCCAAACCACAACGAGTAATGAAGGGAAAGAAGTGTTAAAAGTTTAAAACAATCTTATTCAATATATGAAAGTCTTGAAGGAAATTGACTTTACAACAATCTTTATTCAATTAAAAGTCCCATTCCTCACACCTCTAATTATATGTTAACTGAATTGGATGTAGAATTTGATGATCACCGACGATGATTGTGTGGGAACCAGATGGCAAGACAGAATTACCATTGGAGTCTACAATGCCCAAGCCCTGGCAAATATTAATGGCAAAATGAACCAGCTTACTCGTCCTAGCTGCAACAGAAACCCTCTGGAACTTAATCAACTGCTTAATATGAGTTCCAAGAATACCAAGTGGAGGCTGTGAGTAAATCAACACAACTTCATCTCCATCTCTGTTACCCACATTTTTTACTTCAATGTCAAATGTGAATTTTTTATGACATCTAAAGTCATCTATTAAAATTGCTGGGCAGCTAGGCTTGATGGTTTCATTTTTATATGGTAGGTCACGGCAGTGTTGAAATTTGCCTAATTTTGTCGGCAGTTTTGATGGCGCGGCTTTTAGTGTATAGATGAATTTTGCGTAGCTGAGGCCATAACCATAAGGGAAGACAGTAGGGCCATCGTAGAATTTATATGTTCGACCTGGGTAGCCTTTGCTATCATCTGGCCTTAATTGCAAGGATGTTAGGGGTATCTTGTCAACATAATCAGCTTGATACCAAGTAAGAGGTAATCTTCCTCCTGAAAAACATAGAAATAAGGTGTAAATAATGATGCAAAATCTTAGAGATAAAAGATTTGCATTGGTGCAAGGAATCAAATTAGATGTTACCTGGATTGTATTTTCCAAAAACAACATCTGCAATGGCTTGACCACCTTCTGCTCCAGGATATCCAGCCCACAAGATGGCATGGATTTTGGGGTTACCCTTAACAAAGGAGATATCAACACCTCCAGCCGACATGATTACAAGAACTACTGGGCCTTTGGCAGCATCAGCAACTTGGTTGATAAGATCAGTTTGTTTTCCAGGAAGGAGGATATCCAACCTGTCAAGGCTTTCTGCTTCAATTGATAAATCTATTCCCGCAACAATTATGGTGGCATCAGCTATCTTGGCAGCTTCCACAGCTGCGCCTATCAAGTTCCCATCAGCACATTTAACATTGGAGCATCCTGCTGCATAGTTCACACTTCCATAACTGGAGAAGCCATTAAGTGGAGTACTGTATCGACATGGAGAACCTTTATTATATGTGGCAAATGCATAGTTTCCAATCATGGCAACGGAAGCATTGGCATGTGGTCCAACCACTGCTAGGGTTTTGTTCCTTTCAGTTGCCAATGGCAAAATTCCATTGTCATTCTTCAAAAGAACAATTCCCTCCCTCGCTGCTTCTCCTGCTAACTCGATGTGGGCGCTAGTGCACACATCATTTATACCGAGAGAATTGTACTGAGGCTGTCCATCGAATATTCCTAGCCTCATGAGCACGACATAGAGGTATTGCAGTGACTGGTCTACATCTCCCTCCCCAACCTTCCCATGTTTCACAGCCTTTTCAACATTGTCGGTGTAGTAAACTCCACAATCCAAATCCAAACCTAAACCGGTTAGAAATTAATCATCTGTGAACAAAAAAGCAAACGAGGAAATCGAAAAAAAGAATAGGTAAGGCACATTATTAATAACCTGCATGTAGTGTATATGAAACTGCAGTCTCATTGTCAACGTCTAGCCATTTGTGGTCCTTAATCATTACTTCAACAGAATCACAATCTGCAACTATATATCTGACAACGATTGTAATGTTAGTCTTACAAAAATAGTATCCAAATTAAATTTTAGTATTTTAATATTGAGATTAGAATTTAGATAGATGGTACCCATGAAGATCCCAGTCTTGTCTAATGGTTTCTTTTAAGAGTTTGTGATTAGTACAAGCAGGTATGCCATTAACACGGTTATAAGAGCACATGACACTACTAACATCACCATTTTGAACACACATTTGGAAGGGTCGGTTAAATGTCTCAACCAAATCTTGTTCCGTCACCTTCAAATAATAATTAAAAAAAATACTTTGCTTTAATATTTTTTTTATGAATCATAGTTAGTGGTATATCAACTTTAGAATCATGATTTTCATATAGTAGTTACCTTAGCATCAAAACTGTAGCGCTCAATTCCTTTCCAATTGTCAACATCATAGGCAGTAAAGTGCTTGCAACATGCAGAAACTTTAAGTGGTCTTGAGTTCAAATCCTTATATTTATTACTCTCAATTCCCTCAACATCCTGCAAGCCTCTCACGTAATTTGCAGCATAGGTGCCAACTATGAATGGATCTTCACCTGGTGTCTCAATGATTCTTCCCCATCTTGGATCCCTTGCTACGTTAATGGTTGGACTCCAAAATGTTAACCCAGCATGCCCTAAATTGTATAATGCTTGTGCTTCTGTGGAAACAGCCTACATTGTGTAACAAATTTTAGCTCATCTATCTATATTACAAATAATTTTAAATTTAAAAACACAAACTGTTTGAAAGAGCAATTTACTATTTTTTAAAAGTTCCTAAGTTTAGAAAAAATCCTAAAAATTAGGATACTGTCTCTATTTCATATTTCAACATTATGACAGTAAACCCAAAATAAAAATAAAAAAGATTACTTTAAACTAGTATATACATATGAATATTGATTAAAAACGATTATTTTAAACTTTTTTAAGTTCTGAAAAACTTAAACAGTATATTTTTATTTTTCAACAAAACGCTCCTATACCTTCCCAATTGTGTTCCATAATGACTCGTTGAATGAAGCTGTTGTGAGAATTGGCGTGGGATAGCTAGTTGCATGTGGAACTGAATTATCAAAAAAGGTACCTGGACCAACATTGGACAAACCATGAAGTGCCTCAGACCACCACTCGTACTCAGGTATCCCTAACCTTGGGACCCCGTAAGCACGATTTCCTAGTTGTCGTACCTTCTCGTACAGTGTCATTTGTCTCACCAAATCTCTTGCTCGGACTTGGTAGGAAAGTTTATTGTCGCAAAAGGGGAGTGATTTGACATCCAATCCAAGTTGGGCATACCTGGCGGGATCACATACATAGGTGAAGTTTCTATGGGTCGCGGCATCAGTGTAGATGATACAGAAAGCAAAAATGAGATAGATATAAAGGACAAGCCTAAGTGTTTTTGGCCTTTTGGCTATTGCTTTTAATTGAGTTGCATGTAATACTCGCCCCTGAAGGCTCTTATATACGGGGGAAGGTAGCTATCATAAGCAAAAAAAAAAAAAAAAAAGACTTGTGAGCTGGCTTTTCTCCCTGACTTTTTATTATGAGTTGGCTTACCTCTTTTACTCTTTATTGTGAGGATGATCTTACTTCACGGTTGACATTTTTGTAGACTTTTTCTAGTTTCAGCGCTGAATAGTCTGTTTGTTTATTTAACAACAGAATGAAGCTAACAAAATATAAAGTCAAAGTTAAAGAATAATGTTATCTATTAAACTGCACAAATAGGCATGCAAATACTTTTGTGACAAATAATAATATTATAATTTATATCTATATATATCTAATAGTTGAAGCGTAACATTTATTGTTGCTACATTCTTGTTGAGCCACATTAGTAACCATATCATCTACCAATTTTCAACCATTTCTCTCAACTATTTCCAACAATAATGTCATTTTTACCTTTTCATCTTTCTACTACTCTCAACCTTAATGTCACTCTTCATTTATCCATTAATATTTTTTTTAGTTTGACTTTTCTTATCCTCATTCTATTACTATAAATATATGATTCTTTCTCTCATTATATACATATTTTCCCACATAAAAAATGTTATTACTTTCTCTCTCTCTCTCTCTTTCAAGTTTTATTTTTTATTTTTTATTTTTATTTTTTTTATGTCTACTTTATATTGATGAATTTATGTGTTCTTTAGAATTCTAATTTGGGTTGATACAATTTGGTTTTGTGTTTTGAGTTTTTAAGTTACTACCTTTTCTATGATTGTTAAATGTTATCATATTGCATATAAAGATAGTTTACAATAATATAACGTTAATCTATTATAGAGCATGACTTGGATAATTTGGTGTTTGACTCATGACTATATTTTTTATTTTGACGCTTCTTCTTCTTCTAATTTTATTTTTTTATTTATATCCCATAAAAGGTAATTATTCTCTCTCTCTCTCTCTCTCTCTCTCTCTCTCTCTCTCTCTCCTATATATATATATATATTATTTATTCTTTTTTGCAACTTTACTTTAGGTTGATGGCTCATTGTATTTTTTTTATAATACTATTTTGGGTTAATATGATTTGGAAGTGTGGGTGTGGGTGTGTGTGTGTGTGTGTGTGTGTGTGTGTGTGTTTTTTTTTTAATTTTTAGTTTTCCATCACAAGTCTTCTCTCTCCCTCTTATAACTTTTGTTTGATTTTTTTTTTTTTTTTTTTACATAATATTTAGTTATTTTGGAAGTGATATTTTGAATTTATATCAAAATACAATCTTGGCTATGTATTTGAATGTGTTTATCAACTATTAAAACTGCCCAAGATGAATATATATAGACAATATTTTTGTTTTAATTTTTCATTTATTTATTATTTAGTTATGACATCAAAATTAAAATAGATGAATATGTAAGGTTAAAATTGCCTAAAATGAATTTTTAAAGCCTATATGTTTATATATTTAATATAGTAAAAAAATAAAAGTAAAGAATAAATAATAAAAAATAAAAGTAAAAGTAAAAAATAAATAATATTACAATGGTGTCTAATTTGTAATAAATACAATTCCATTAGTCTAATATTGCTAAACCAAACAAAATAGCTCTTTGCAATACTTGTACTCCAAATTTAATTTTCATATTTGCATATGCTAGACATAGCATCAAGGTGAGAAAATAATCAAGGGTTTAGATCATCCAATGATTTCCTTCAATCAATCAACAATGCTATTGGCTTCTATGTAAATTAAATGCCTACAACAAATATAGATGTGGCAATAGTGTTTATTAAAATTCTTGACAATGTTTGATCTGCAAAATTCAATAGAGCGAAAAGTGAATTTGTGTAACGAGACTGATTTACAATTAATATGAAGTTGTATGTTTTCATTGTTTCAAAATTGAATTTGGATTTTGGCTTTGAGCAAAGTAAACACACAAAGGTTGCAATCCTTTGCAAATAGTTTTCCCATTATCTTAATGTTGCTTTAGTTTTCTACATTATTTTCTAAAAGAAAATAATTTTGCTTTCTATCTCTCTCTCTCTCTCTCTCTCTCTCTCTCTCTCTCTCTCTCTCTTTTTAGCTTTTTCTTGGTGGGCGAATTAGCCTTTTCTTTTAAAATGAGGTTGATTAATTAAATATTTAATTAACTATCTGATGCATCGCACAAGTTAGTAACTAGTTTAATAATAAAAAAAGAAGACCAAATCTAACCGTATCCATATTATGAACAAAACCATTCAAAAACAAGCAATTTATTATCATATATTGGATGATTTATAATTTAACATACAAACTAACATTTACTTTCTTTGATTCATTTCCCCCCCCCCCCCCCAAAAAAAAAAAAAAAAACCACACAAAAAATAGCTGCAAGCGATTCAATCGGCTAACAAAAGAAAAAATGTTCTTCACCACATCACTTTAACAGGACTGCTCTAGCAGCCTATGTTCCTTCGAAAGGATGAATAAAAAATCATTCCTTATTGCTTTAGGGCTGGTAACAAACAAGCAACAATTTGGGTTGGAGTTCACAAATATTTTGTACAAGATCAAACTACAAGGGGAAAAGAAATTCTTCTTCAAGCCAACATAGAAGGGGACAAAATGTAAAATATGGACTGGCAATTGCATAATTATGTGAATCAAATGATGAGGGAATACAGCTACTATTATCGATTCTAAATCAACCAAATGGAAAACAATTGCAATAAAACTATCAAAGAATCCTTCAACATACAACTTTTGGAACAAACACTTTTCGCATCCCAAAAAACAAGCATGCAAAAATATTGGAGTGGGTCATTGGGATCATGAATGCCCTTGCCCTTATGGAAATTGAGAAATTACATGTAACACATAAAATGTGTTCAATTAACTTGAAAATGTACAAATTAGTCAGCCGACTATAGTAGAATTAATGTTTCAAAAAAATAAATCAATTCTGCAATAAATTATCCTCATTTTGTTTCGAATAGTAATGAATAATAAAAAACATAGCTCCATGAGCAAAAGCATCAGCATGAATCATGCAATATATTGGTGATACATATATAATGCAAGTTGAGTTGTAAGAATATGACAAATATTAATAATAATAATAAGACCACCGTAAAAAATATTATCACGTGCAATGCGTGAGTCCGCGACTAGTTAATATTGTTGAGGTAAGTCACTCTTTAGTTTTTCACAAATTTTAAGGAAATAAGTAACATGTTGGAGATATTCTAAATTTCTAATTATATATCCTCCCTCATTGCTTTGCCACTATTAATCATTTATCAATCAGAAAGAAAAAAAAAAAAAAAAAAAATGGAAGGCCATTTAAACTTAGACATGTGTATTGAGAGAAATTAATCTAAACCAATATGGTCCTCATTGCATTTGCGTTGCCCTAAATATATAATGACTATATATATATATATATATATATATATATTTTTTTTTTGAGATAATATAGACAGAAGACCTATGGATGGAGAAAGAGGGAGTGGGAAGAAAAGACTTAAAACACTAGCACTTACAAAAGGGCATTTTCTTTTCTTTTTTTGATTGAGATATAATGACTGTATTGTTTATGAAGTGGAATATTAATATATTTTATTTTAAAAATGGACCTAGAGAAATTAATCTAAACAATGCAAATGCAAATGGAAAAGCAATATTTTACTTTCAATAAAATTCTTTCCCCCAACCTTTCACCTTCCTCACTCATTCAACATAGGTACGTGAAAACATTTTTCCCCATTCCTCTCCATATTTTCATATTTTAAATATGCTCTTTTTTTGCTTCACAATTTCATTTTTGTTTTTTATCTCCACCATTAAAGGTACCTCTCTCGCTCTCTCCCCTAATTTCTTTCTAATCTCATTTTTGGATTTTTTTTTTTTTTTTTTTAATGTCTTTTCTTAGTAGATTGCTTTCTTCATATATAGATTTTACAATTTTGTGGCTAAAGATTGATTTATTTATTTTATTGGCTAAGAATGGTTGATATTATTTTGAGATTATTGCTGTTAGACCAGTTCCTTGTTAAACTAGTTTAATTGACTCGTCCTGTCCGATTTTTAAAACAATGATTATAATTATGACAAAACCTTGATAGGCTGAAAAAAAGGAAATCCATAGGTAAATCTGATTTATTTTCTTGAAAATAGTGATTGCAGCATTTTTCATCTTCTTGTTGCCAACTTGCCATATCAATCAAAAACAAAGAAAACTCAACATTGTTGATCATTTGGTATTTGCAGAAACTAATAACTTAAGGAAAGAAGAGCACAGAAAGTACTAAGCTACAAGCATTAATATAATTTTACTTTTTAAAGAGAAGTATTGATTATCTCCTTCTGTGTTATATATGCCTATGTGATTGTAGACTCCCCAGTCACTGTCATTGCTAGGCAGGCTAGGTTCCCCACGGGACGACTCACCATAGGAGCAAGACCTTTATGCCTCTCTGCGCTGTTAACATGATTTGACACATGCTTTTTTAAACTAGAAAACATGAATGAGATCGCTAGGTGAAACATACACGTCATCGGAACTCAGGCTTACTTGGAAATATTTAGGATTGAAATCGGTATCACAATTCTAGTCGTTGTAATATATTGACATTTGATATTTGTATGACTCTCTGAAATTTTCTATTCTTAGTTGACTTTGCCTTTGTTCCTCCCTTTCCAATCTTACAGGCAGTACATTCATTCGATGCTCAAGCAGAAGGGGAGTTAAGCCTACCAGTTGTTGTACATTCACTCGTCAGTTACATTCTCCACTGGTAATTGAAACATGGACTGTGCTCTTGAATGGCCAATGATGCAAGCCTGAAATAAGAGTCAAGTAGCTGTCTTTGTAGAGCTATGCAGTTTTAGTTGCTAAGGGCTTTCCATATGTAGGAGTTTAAACAACCATCTGTACCAAAAATCTTAAGCTAATATGAAGGGGTGAATTTAAGCGTTTAACCACTGCCTCTCACGTGTGCGCCCGCAACTCTTCCCCAATAAGTGAGTCCGAACGCATGAAATTTTCTCTTAAATGGGAGGCAGAGTGAGACATGGTTCAAAATCAAGGCCACCTACCCTGGTAAATTATGAGCTTGTTCTGAGAGCTTGAGCTGTTAGGTCTCAGCAGCATCGTGCCTGTCTTATTCATTTTGTAATTGGCATTAAAAAAGAAAAATTGGAGCAAATCTGTAACTGGTATCAATTTTTGCTCCCAGTAATGAAGTGTGAACAAATTTATTTCTCACAGCAATTGAGACACATTCAGAAACTGCTAGCCCATCTCATACTTTTTATTTTTTGATATTTAGCCCATCTCATACTTCATTGTTTTTATCGTAGATTTACATTTATTGTATCTTTTACTCATGTAATCATCAGGTGGCCCCTAATGGATGGTCTGAAGGAGAATGCAATGGTAAGGCTGGATAGTTTTCCTCGTCTTACGTAGAAAGGCAGAGAAAGCACCAACAAGTTAGCAGAAGAAAGCTCGAAACCTTGATCACAAGGCTGTCCTTGATTAAAAGCTGTACATTCCTTTCTTCTGTATTATATTTATAGTTCCCCTTGGATGCAAAACTTTTACACAACTTTTGCAAGCTTCAAGCATTTTTCTGCTTGCACATGCTGACAGTTTAAAATTTGTAAATTACAATTAAAAAATAGTCGTACTCAGTGTACCAAATCCCACTTTTGCAAGGTTATTTAAGGAAATTGAGTATGTAGATACGCAATAAATCTGGTTTCCACTGCATATAGCTTTATGATTTCTGCATTTCTTTTCTAGAAATAGTGATCAGAAAGTTGTCCTTACTGAATTCTGATTGAGGTTGTATACTCACTTTCTGTATTACTAGTGGCTGACCTGTGCATTGCACAAATTTTTTTTATTTGTAAATATTAGTCTTTAGACAACAATAGTGACAAATGAATTGTGATACTCTAACTTTAGGAGCAATAGTTAGGATTGTAGTCCTAATAGAAACAACTATTCTTCTTACCAAAAGATACGTAATAACCTTATGCTTTACTTTGTATTAGTTTCTCCTTTTTGACAATGGTTGTAACTAAAAAATAAGGAGACCAAAAGATAACTCGTTCAATAAAATTTCATAACATAGTTATTGTTTAAAGTAACTAGAATCAGCTATTACAAAACAGAAATATAACTAATTAATGCAAAAGTAACAAGCATATTCTAAAGAGTAAATTGTGATTAAGATGTCATCTAAACCTTTCTTCCACGTCAATCAGATGTCCATTTAAGTTTAATAGTTTTTCTTTGGTAAATCATAGTTTCATTCAAATTCAACTAAGCAATCCACTTTGAATTTTCAGAATCCTCTTCCCCATTTAACTTCTCAACCTTTACGATATATAAGGAATGTTGTTGACTAAACTTTGATTTTAAGCCCCTATCAAGTATCTTCTCATTCAGAACCTATAACAGGGTAAAGCAAACATCAAATAATGTTCATAAGAACCCTATGAATATAGTACAATAATTTTGCAAAAGCATGGTCACACAGAGAGAGGATCAATAACATACCTCTAGTAATTTCCTGGAACTTGACATTATTGTCAGGGTCTCTACAGAAACATTAAGCAGAAGTCTCTCTAGCGAATCAGATAAACTGATTGATGATATAGCTATTACTGACCTCAATTCCTCAAGATTAGCGAGGAAAGTATATTTTCATTCAATCCATCTAGTAGAATACCATTGCACTATAATGGAAAAAAGAATGTCGCAAAATCAAGGACAAAGATATTCTTGTAATATTTTATAAAATTCAAAATAGAAGAGAAAATATATACCTCAAAGTGGATAACCAAGTTCAAACCTTCATAACTATTAAACTTTCCAACAAATTCCTTCAGTTTATCAAGGCAAAGAATGAAACTGCAGCTACGGTAGATAGAAAGCCCAACTTCTTGCAAACTTGTAGTATTGAAAGAGTAGGAGGACAATTTATTCATTAAGGAGTTTAGAGAAACTAAATTGGGAGTATCTAATTCCGCAGCCTCAAGATTTTTGCACCCCTTTATGGCTAACACCTTAAGCATTTGACAAGAGATTTTGATACTTGTCATTCTGCATCTCACAATGCATAAATCATCAAGACTGGGACACTTTGAACTTATGTTCCCAAGCAACTTGCCTATCATGTTATTTACACAATAAAGTCCTAGTGTGCATGTTTTAAATAGTTCACATCCTGCCAAGTAAAATTCACAATGTCGCCTTGCATTCTTGTTTGAAAACTCAAAAAGTATGTAATCTTGGGGCTTCAATGTCAATCCTTGACAGCTTTTTGCAAGACATTACAAAAAACTTATTGAGTCGAAGAAGACTTGAAACCTTTAATTCATTAAAACCATGACAGTGATAAAGCTTAAAATCCTTAAATAGAGTTGGTGAACAGCGCACACACCATTTGGATTTTGCTGTGTGCACTGTTCACCAACTCTGGAAGACATTCTATAATTTCGAGGTAAAAAATGTCCTCAAATAGATAAAATAAATTCCAGTATCTGAAATACAACAAACAACGACTATAAGATGTTTATATAAAATAAAGAAGAGTTTGATAAACCACATACCATTGATCAGGGTTGAAATTGTTACAAATCAAAGGGCATCATGAATAGCTAAATTAGTCACAAAGCATTAGAGATTTCACTGGAATTTCATCAAACACTTTTGAAGGTAAGGTCAAAAAAGGTGCGAGGTTTCAAAGAATGGAGAGACATGAGGCCAAGCAACAAACAATCCTAACTCACTCATGAGGCTTGGATATATTCGTTGTGTTGCTTTGACCACAAGCATTGCAATATAATTTCATGACAATCAGCAAAATGGAGAGGAAAACACTAAATTCTGAAGTGGAGAGACAAAGCCTTAGTTGAATCATGGTGTAACTCAATAAACGTAGGAAAACGAATGATGATGTGGTGCAATAGGAGCTTTGTAAAATTAAATGCAACGTTTGTATTATATGTACTGTGGATGATAATGAAAAAGACAAGTTCTTAAAACACTTCCATCTAAGCCAGAGGATTGCTCATGGTTAAGCACACTATTAACTAGTAGGCATTGCTCATGATTTTAAAACACGGTTAGAGGAAGTTCCAGGCTTCCTAGTTGAACTACTCAATACTTGAATTATAATTAATGAAAGTGGTTATAAAAATAGATGAGGATAATCAGAGTGCTGTATGTAGACGCAAATAATTCAATACGGCATCATTTTATTATTGGTGTCGTTTTTAAGTATACCTAAGACACAATTTGGTACTCCTTACCTTCTCAAAGAAAAAAATCTCTTCAAAGTTATCATAGCTTTTGAGTGAAGTTGTGGTGTGTCTTTGTGTTAGAACTTCTTTCTCTATCCCTTGTGAAGAAATTATAGAGTCATTTGGTGGACAAGTGATGTGGTCCACCATTCCATTAAAAAACTTCCACTTGTTTAAATTGTTGAGTCAGTAATTAATTTTTGTTTAAAAAATTTTTTTAACTAACAATTTTAAACAGGTGGAAGTTTTTTAGTGGAATAGTAGACCACATCACTTGTCCACCATGTGGATCTTATAATTTCTCCTCCCTTGTGTGTGTTTGTTTGTTTCTCAAAAAAAAAAAAAAAAAAAAAAAAGGGAAAAATGAGCGTTCCTAATGGGCTGACCCACCTCATTTTTACTTCACACATGGTCCTACTGGGCCAGGCTGAATAGGTCGTTGACCAATCAATGAGCCAAGTTAGGTCAAGCTGGAAGGAAAAACCTCATGGCTTTGCTTATGAGAAATGTTAGGGGTGTCAATTCGGGTTAGCATATTGGGTTCGTGTTGTGTCGAGGTAGGGGTATTTAACTAAATGACTCAACCTTAACCCGACTCATTTAATAATCGTGTCATGATCCTTCAACCCTAACCCGACCTGTTAATAAGGCGAGTTGACTTGACCTAACCAATTTGACACGCTTAATATATGAGTCGTGTTGAGTTGACACGAATGTAGCACAACCCATTTCAACTAGCATAATATTAAATATAACATCCATCTAGAAATAATTTTTTTTTACATCCCAAAAAGCAATGCATATACTTCAAGTCTTCAACTCACACTCAAAATAATATAGTGCAACAAAAATATAACATTCATTTAGAAAATAAGTTCTTTACACTCTAAAAGAAGTGCATACACTTCAACCTAAATTCAAAATAAAAAAGTTTAACAAAAATAAAATAACATAGTTCAACAAAAATATAATATCCTTGGAACTCGCCAAATGCTAAGTATCAATATTGAAAGAATTTGAGCAAACAATAGTCTAATCCTGACTATGATCACGATTATCATCCATAGATTCTTTGTTGATGTCCAAATTTATAACATCTTCCACAAGCTCATCCAATTTCATTTGTGCAAGTTCTATGTCCAAAAAAAAAAAGTATTAGTAGTTCTAGGGCTTGTAAAGTTTCAATTTCCAATTATATTCCTTGTAAATTTTTGTAATTACTCATTTTTCTTTTTAAATTTAAAATATATGTTGGATATAAAAGGTATTTAACAAATCTAAAATAAAATAAATATTTATTTGTTATACGAGTTAAACGAATTGTGTCAAGTGAGTCATTTCGGGTTGACACAAATAAATTGGCGTGTCAAACGTGTCTATTACTTGTTACGCGGGTTGACCCACTTATGACACGTTTCTTATCGTGTCGCTTTCAAGTCAACCCGTTTATGACTCAAACCCATTAAGGTCCATCCCTAACTTGAAAAAACCCGTGTTGGGTTCGTGTCATGTTCACGGGTTGGGTCGAACATTGACACCCCTAAGAAATGTCCATATTATTTTTAGGGAGCTCGCCAGGTGGGATGGGTTTTTTTAGTGAGCTTTTTTATTTTTTTTCTCTTTTAAGGAAAGAATCAATTTTTTTATTTTAAGGAAAAAATCAAATTATTTTTTTTAAGGAAAGAATAAAAAGATTTCAAAAACTTATTTAATTTTTTTTACTGTCAAAACCTAATAAAATTGTTATTGAGATTGTAAATATTTTCTTTTTCTTTTTCTATATTTTGATAAACAAAATTAATATCCATTTTCTTATTTTATTGTTTTTCATAATCAATGTTATTATGCTATTAGCAAAATATACATGGACAAATTTTAGTTATAAAATTGTTTGTAACCTAAGACTACAACCTTAATCAATAAAATAAATATTACTATATATTTTGAAAATCTAACTTTTGAATTGTATGTTCTTTATGCTTTTAATACACATGTCAAATTTTTTATTAATTGAATATTATTTACTATATGATCTAAAAATTTATATTTTATGCATAACTTTAAACTACAAAAACTTGCAATTTAAAAAAATTATTGATGACATAGCTATTAATCTTTAATTTTCTAAAAATTTTGCAAGTATGTGGATATAAAAAGAAGATGCAATCTAATGATAGATTTGTCAAAATTCACCTCAAAAAAAAAAAAAAAAAAAAAGTAAAGTTATAGTCTTAGATTACAATTAATTTTGTCACTAAATTAATTTTGTACAATTTATATTTAGTAAGCATAATTTAACAAAATCATTTTAAGTATCCTAGTGGTTAAGCGTGTGATCTTATTATTTTCAAATGTCCTAAGTTCAACTCCCACCCACCCACACGAATTATTTTGTTATAAATTTCAGATTAACAAGTCAGGCTAACTGGTTAGCCTTATGGGTTAGGCTAATCAACTGGCCTAGTGGGCGACCATGGGCAAAAAAAATCAACTCATGGACTGTCCTGCTAGGTTTATGGGCTATCCACATGCGTTAATAGTATAGAGCCTAGAAGGTTAGTAGGCTATTGGGCCAGCTTGGAGGCTGTGGGTGGATTGGGATCCGGTGGAATTGTTATATACAATTTAGGCCTCGTCAATGGGCTGGGCCGGGCCGACCCGGCCCGTTTTTACTTGGCCCATGGGTCTAATGGGCTGGGCTTAACGGGTTGTTGACTAGTCAATGGGCTGGGTCGGGCCGGGCTGGATGGAAAAACTCTAGCCCATGGCCCTACCCATGGGCAATGCCCATTTGGGCTTTGGCGGGCTGAGCTAGTGAGGTGGGTTTAATGGGCTACCCATGGGCATTTTTAACGGGACTTCAATGGGGTTATAAAAAATTTAACCAAAAAATTATAATTATATATTATTACAAACTATCAAATTGAACAATTAAATCTACTAAAAAGATTCTATTAAAAAAAATACTAAGACATACCTCTTAAAGGAAATATTTGAAGAATCAAATATTTGATTCTTCATATATTTCATTTAAGAATGCTTGCCATAAGGAAAGAATTTCTTCCAACCAACGGTAAGCTTTTTTTTTAAAGGAATTTCTTCTGTAATTGTAGCTTGTAAGGAAAGAATTAGAATTTATCAAAGGAAAGAATGACTTTCTTTCCAGAGGCACAGAGGTAGGGCAACGGTCATCTTAGTAACTTAGTTTTAAAAATCAAAACTACTAGACTAATACCAAAATATATATATTTATTATGCACATTGTATCACAATCACTCCAAATATTAAGTGGTTAGGTGTGTGGTCTTAAAGTTTTTATAATGTCTAAAGTTCAATCCCTCACCCACCCAACTCCCAAATTATTTTGTTATAAATTTTGGGCAATGAGTCAGGCTAACGGGTTGGGCTAATGGGCTGGGCTAACGGGCCAGCCCACCGGGCGCCCATGGGTAAAGAAACCAACCCATAGCCTGTCCCGTTGGGCTTCTGGGCTGCCCACTGGCTTCAATATTACCGGGCCGGGCTGCCCATTAGCCTGGTGGGCTAGCGGGCTATTGGGCTAGCCCATGAGTCATGGGCTATTTGATGACCCTTAATACAATTGCACCGTGCAATTCACCAAATCCCTTTACAACTTTTTAAAATTGTTTTTACGTTTTTTTACTTTCATTCATTTTTTATATTTAACGGTTGAGATTTAAAGTTGCTTTTTGCAACTTTAAATCTCAACCATCCACACTAATTGCATCCATTTAAACCATTATGAAATCCTTCCTAGATTAAAATAATTTTGTTCTCTTTTGACCATAAATGTGCACTAAGGAATCCTTAAATTTCTCCTATCATTCTTTTACCCTTTTCTTTTCAAATACAATGGTTCCTCCCCCCCCCCCCCCCCCCGGCGGGGTGCGGGGGCCAAAATAAATATTTTTTGGGGACATTGGTTATAATGACTTGGAAAATATTTCTTTTCAAAGTAATTTGAATAAAAACCCTTCAAACATCTCCTAAATCTTTTTATTAAATGTGAATTTTGAAAATATAATCATTAGAGAGAAACTCCTTCTTTTTGGGGCTCTTCTATATATATGTATGTATATATATATATATTATTATTATTATTTTCTAAAGGTTACTAATTTTTATTCATCATAATTTGGAGTTGGTACATTTTTCAATTACCAAAATACCTAGGGGTGTTGGGATGTAGATAGAAAATTTCCTATGGTTTTAAATCAAGAGGCATAACACTTTTTTTTTTTTTTTTTCCTGATAAGAGAGGCATAACACTTAAAATTGTTGCAGGAACTTCCATAAAAATTATTTTAAAAAATGTTGTGGCAATAAAGAATAAGAAATGATACGTCCACAATATTTTTACAACAAATTCTAAGTGGCAGGTTGTTATTGGTTTTTATTGTTGGGGCAAAAAAGTAATCTTAGTGTTAGGTTCAAATTTGAATTAGTAACAACTAACCGTCTACGATTTGTTGTAAAAATGTTGTGAAAATATTGTGGACGTAGCACCTCTCATAAAAAATTTTCTACAATATTTTCACTACTCTTCCACAAAGTTGTCTTTATCGTAATCCACTTATTCATTATCTTCTATTTTGATTAAAACAATATTTAATTATGATTTATTTTGGAAAAATATTAAGGGAAATGACATTTTTACTATATGTAATCAACTATTTCCATTTTTTTTTAATTTGCAATTTGTTTTCACATTCTAATCACTATATATGGCTTGGGGTGGATAGTGATTTGAATTTAAACTAGTAACTATCAATGAATTTTACAAAATTATTGACTGAAAATTGGGGATATAAATAAATACTATATATATGTGTGTGTGTGTGTATTCGCACATGCCATGAGGTTTTTTTTTTTTTTTTTTTTTAGTGGTCCTATTTTGTAGGAAAAAAAATTATGTTTTTTTATTATATATATATAATTTTTATTTTGAAAATCTAATTTATAAGTAGATAAGTAATTTGAAAATTAACATGAGAGTGATCTTATTTTTTAGGCAATGTTTTAGTGGGAGTTGGAGTTACATTTTTACCGGATTGTCCTTTAGTTTTGTCTTTAATTAAACATAGGGGTGTTGGGGCATTTTTGAACTAAAAAATAAGGAATTCAAACAGGAGAAGCCCCTTAAATAGTAGTGTACACACACACACACACACACTATTATTTAAGGGGCTTCCTCTGTTTGGATTTATTTTCTTTTCTTTTTTTAATTCAAAAATGCCCCTACACCGCTATGTTTAAGTAGAGACAAAATTAAAGGACAATTAGGCAAAAAAGCAACTCTAACTCCCACTAAAATATTGTTTAAAAAATAAGACCACTCTCCTATTAATTTTCAAAATTTTTTTATCAATTTATAAATTAAATTCTCAAAATAAAAATTATATATATATATATATATATAAAATAAAAACACAAAGTTTTTTTTTTGGCTAAAAAAAAGCCTCATCACACGCGCGAAGCGCGTTTGATAAGGCTAGTTACTATTTAAGGGGCATCCCCTATTTGGATTCCTCATTTTAATAATTTTAAAATGCCCATACATCCCTATATTTAAGTAGAGGCAAAACTAAAGGATAATCCGGTAAAAATACAACTCTAACTCCTACTAAACTTTGTTGAAAAAATAGGGTCACACTCCTATTGATTTTCAAATTGCTTTATTCACTTATAAATTAAATTTTCAAAAATATATATATATATATATATATATATATATATAATAAATATATATATATATATATTTTACTACAAAATAGGACAACTAAAAAAAAGCCTCACTTATAAATTAATTTTTCAAAATAAAAATTATATATATAAAATAAAAACACATGTTTTTAACTTTGCTACAAAATATGACAACTAAAAAAGAAAAAGCCTCATCGCATGTGCGAAGGGCATGTGATGAGGCAAGTATCTATACTATTATTTAAGGGGTTTTTCCTATTTGGACCGGATTTTTTTTCTTCTAAAATACCCCTACATCCCTATGTTTAAGTAGAGACAAAACTAAATAATAACTTGGTAAAAATACAACCCTAACTCTCACTAAAACTTTGCCTAAAAAATAGGGTTACTCTCTTGTTGATTTTCAAATTTCTTTATCCACTTATAAATTAGATTCTCAAAACAAAAATTATATATAAAAAATAAATAAAAAAAAAACTTTTTTTTTTGCTATGACCACAAAAAAGAAAAAAAAAGAAAAAAAGAAAAAAAAAAGAAGCCTCATATCACGTGCGAAGGGCGTGTGATGAAGCTAGTATATATAAAGGAGGATTCTCATTTTTAAACTGGACTTTTATGTGGTTCAAAAATACTCTCATTAATAAATGGTAACTTCATTTAGAAATAGAGTCATAAATGTCAAATAACAAATTTCATTTGAATTCAAAAAGAAAACTCCTAAAATTTAGGATTTTTTTCCCATTAACTGTCAAAAAAGAAATTATAGTTACCGTTTATTTCTAAAGTTTATCATTTTTATTTGTTTTAAAAAAAATATTTCTAAATTATAATATATGCAAATTATTAGTCTTTACCCCATAAAATAGAAGAACTTCTAATCATGTGTAACGTCCGTGCTTAGAGGCTAGTATATAAATAAGAGATAAAGAGATTAAAGAAATGTAATATTAGAAAAAAAATTATGAAAAGAAAAGTATACAATGTACAAATAATAACTTCAATAATGTCGAAGGAAACACACCTCTTTGAAAAGAAAGTTGATGATGAAGTGAGAAAAATTGTAAAGATCAAAGGAACTGTAGAAAGAAACTAGAAAAAAGACTCAAGAAAGAAATAAAGAAAATAGATTAAAATAAATCATGAGATTTGTAAAATATTATGAAAAAAACACCAAATAATAAATTAATAATCTCGATAATGTCAAATGAAACAAAAATTTTAAAATTGGAAATGGTGATAATTAAAGTAAGCAGAAAATTGAGGCAATATAAAAGCCTCTGTAAAGAAATTGAAAAAAAGGACATGTGAGATATTTTAAATAAAGATAGTGTGTGCTAGTTTTTAGGAAAAAGATGTGTGTGAGATATACACACACTGGTGTTATATCTGTATGATTTACGGTTTAATCAAGAATCATATGTAACTTAAACAAAAGATAATAACAACTAAGTTTTTGTATTTATCTAAAAATTGATAGAGATGTATAAAAAAAGTAGATAAGAATAATTATAATTTTGTGCCTATCAAAGGAGAAATTAAAAGGTCCTCATGGTGGATTATGTCAGTTTTGTCTCATTGTTCACCATTCCACTAAAAAATTTTCACTTATTTAAAATTTTGTTAACTCATTTTATGATAAAAACTCATTTTGAGATAAAAATTAAAGTAAAAGGTAAAAACGTTTAAACCTATCTATTCAAAATCAAAATTAAACCTATCTGATTATTTAAACAGTTCAGTTGCTCTGGAGCTAGACTTTGTGGTCATTTGCCCACTTAAAATGACATCTCTTTTACATTCGATTATTCTGACTTGTTCTCTCCATTTTGTCTTGTTTTGTATTGTCGCAATGAGTTTTTAGAATGCAATGGATTCATTTCTTGGTTGGTAACAAAACATAAGCTATGGATTTTGCATTTGTAGTCGTTTCAGCAACCAATATGTATACTTGGCCAATTCAAACAATCCGTATAACGAGGCATTGTGATGGATGTAAAATAAATATATAAAGCAACTCTAAAAAGCCCCTCTTTGCCATAAGCCAAAAAATTCCTCTCGTGGCAAGGTGCTCTATCATTTTTGTTTGCTAAGAGAAAAAGATTTTATAAAAATACAAAGCAGTGAACATCAAGGCAATACCAAAGAAGAGGACTCGCTGCTATCCTTAGAAATTACATCAAGAAGGGCCTTGGGTCCAGAATCAACATTAAAACTACCCCAAAACCTTTGTTTAAGAGACTAGGTAGCCAATACATGAGGAGCACGATTTGTCTCTCTGCATATCCATTTGAAAGAACAGTTAGGCAAATTTGTAGACAGGGAAAGAACTTTAGAAATGCAGCTTTTCTCCATGGAAATTGCATTGCTCTTCTCACCTAACCATGATCCCTATTGCATTTATATAAAAAAAATATCCTTAGTCGCGGACTATGCAAATATTAATCTCCTTGTCCATTGAATTCTTTTGGATCTCACTTTTAACCCTTAAGGTCCACAATATGATAAAGAACTTTAAGTTGAACTTGTTTTGTAAACAGAGCTATACTGTTGCATATCAGCATTCTTGAGCTTTAATGCGTTGTGCTTCTTATGATATGGACCTTACCGATTAAGGGAGAAGATGGTGTTTGAAACAAATAGTGTTTAAACAGATATCGATTAAACACCCTCACTCTCTTTTAATTTTGTTTTTAAACAGATAGGTTTAAACGTTTTTATCTTTTACTTTAATTTTAATCATAAAATGAGCGAGCAAAATTTTAAACAATTAGAAGTCTTTTAGTGTGATGGTGGACTACTAAACAAAAAAGATGTAGTTCACTATAAGAACCTTATAATTTCTCCTATCGAAGAGGTGTTTTAAAAAAATAAAATTAAAGGTTGATATTAGTAGTTGTATACATGTACTATAATTGTTTATTGTTTTTTTTTTTTTTTTTTAAATTAACGATGATATGAACAATTTGTGTGAAACCAAAATTCTAATCCTCTAGAAGGCTAGAAATCATAACTCATAAATGTAGTAGATTTTCAATTGCTAATTAAATAAATCAAAAGTGAGAGGATTACACAATAACAAACCTACATAACTATGAATGATTAATATTATTCTTTTTAACAATTAAAATAATAAGTAGATGTTCATGTTTCCCGTAGATATTAGCAGAATGTAATATAATGCTATACATCCACAATGATAATCTCAATGTGAACTGGCAAGGCTATTTTGATCCATGAAATGGTAACCTAGTAATTGCATCCTTATGTGTCTTCAATTAGAACATATCCGTATATGATCTATTCAACTATAATCAAAATTGATGAGTTATCTGTAATTGTTCAACCTAAATGGGTTTTGTCCGTTATGTTATTTTATTTTTATTTTATATGTACCTCAAATCAATTATATTTTTAAAATACTTTTCCATACTAGTTTAGCATTTTAAGAATTAAAAATAGTAAGAAATAAATCAATAATAAAAGGGATAGATGAAAAAAATTTGAACCGTAATTAAATTAAGATTTTTAGTAACTTAGAAATTATAGATAAATTAATAATAAAAAGATTAGATGAAGAATTTGGATTTTAAAAATTAAAAAATAGTAAAAACTAAATCAATAATAAATGGATTAGATGAAAGATTTGGACCATAATCTTAGGAACTTAGAAATTAATAATAGTTAGTAAAATACGATACATGTATAATACAAAAAATATACGACCGTGTATTGTAAAGGCAGGTTTTGGATCCTAAGCCCAAAAAGTAAAAAGATTAAGGCCTAAAAAACCTAATATAAAAAATTTGTAGAGAATAGACTAAAAACTAGGCTTCAATGGATTGGACAACACTCACAATGGCCTATAAATGGTAAGAAAGCAAGAAAAGACAAAGAAATTCTTCCTTAGCAAAGTCCAAGGAAAGTAGTTCTTGAATATACTTCTCTTAGACTTGATTATAACTACAGTTCTTAGTGCTACAGTGTTTTTTTTTGCCAATTCTCGGATGCCCCCTTGCAATGGGATTTTTCTTCTTTATATTACCCACCTTTGCTCTATCCTAACCCTCCATGTGTAGATCAGATGGCTAGCTTTAATCCTTGTCCCATTAGCACATTTCTAAAGTTTTTAAAAGTAGCTGCAAGGCTGAATATCACTGTTCAGGTATCACCTCCACATTAATGCTGCCAGAAAGTTAGCTACAGAGCATTTAATGCAGTGGTAATAGTTTTCCCTTATATATTTCTTACTTTCCTCTTGTCTTATTCCTTCCTGATGCTTATCTTTACCATTAGAACTGTCCAGAACATTGTTCTTAATGGCATGTCAACCATTCTGACCTCTGCTCTGTTAAGCCGAGGAAGCATTTGTCCTCGGACCACCTTCCTGAATCCTCATAACCAAACACCTTCCTTCATTCATTAGCTCAAACTTCCACATTAATGTTTACCTGTCCTCGGGCTGCTAAATGCCCTTGGACAGGGCCTATCATCCCTACATGTATATTTCGGTTCCTTCAAAAAAAAAAAAATACGTTTAAAAAATTTGGCAAAAAAATATGAGAATGGATAAATAATAGTACATGTATAATACGTGTATAAGACGTTTATATTTAAAAAAAAAAACAGAAATATTTGTCAAGTGCTCTATTTTATATATTGTATAATATATATATATATATAATGAATTCAGTAGAATGTAAAATTATATCATAACTATATTATAATAAGGAAATTCAAATACCATGGTATAATAGATGAAAGAGAGTTAATAATAATAATAAAGCCGTAAAATGTAGATTGGAGGACAGCTACAGTGGCGTTGGATGGCCGGATGCATGAAAGCCTTAAAACCAAAATTAATTCGTTCACCGTAGAGTATAGTGGAATAGAGGACAGCTTTTGCGTAAAACTTTCACAGCTGAACATAATAGGCTATATATTAGCCTATGCCTGTTCGTTCACCTAAGGTTTTGGCAGATTTTCAAAGCTTTATTGTTATCACTTATATATCAATTTATCACAATACACTCTTCAGATACATTTAGATACTTGTCTGTTCAATTTGTTACCTTAGCTGATTATTTTAAATAGCCATTCATTGAGCATTTGAGATGACTTATTACTTATCACTTTATCAATTTCCTTACCTTTAATTCTTTTATTTTTTAACTTTTATTTTTTTTTTTTTTGAAAATTTTTTTACTTCAGTTTTTTAAGTCATTGTTTCAGTATTCGTTTGTTAAAATCATATCATATCATATACTATATAATAAAAGTTAGGTTCTAAAATCATGTTTGCGCCAAGTGACTTCACCAAAATACAGAAATTATTTTAGATTTTTAAAAAATAGATATAATTTTTCAACTAATTCTTTTTTTAAATATTATATTACTGCACACATGTTATAAAAAAAAAAAAAAAAAAAAAAAAAAAAAAAAAAAAAAGTCCAAATGTTTCTGTTCAAACCTAAGTGCAAATGTGTTGCTTAACTTGGTTGGCTTGCATTACTGCATGCATTGGCTTGGAGTACCGGTATTTACTCCTTGGCATTTCCATTCTTCTGGATTGTTTAATTTCTATGTAATACTAATATGTTTATTTTCAGAGATATGAACATCTGGTAATGTAAAGAGAATTAAGGGTTTTTAACTTTGTAATGAGAAAAAACAAAAAATATATATTTTTTTTTATCCAAAACACTAACGATGTGTTAATTCAAACTAAAAAGGAATAACTAAATGTGAATGATGGCAATTAGGAAATATGGTAGATTTTTTTTTTTTTTTTTTTTAAGTTATAAATTTTTTTTTTTTTAAAGTTATAATCAGCTTAATAAAAGTTTAAAGTTATGCAAAGAAGAAGAAGTTAAACTCAACATAACTTAATCCATATAAAATCCTATTCAACTAACATTAGACTTTTTGTTAATATCAACTTCTTCAATGTGGAGTATATATATATACGTCAAATAATTCATAATGAATACCTACTATATGGTTTTTTTTTTTTTTTTTTTTTTTCTTCTTTTACCTACGACCTTAGCTTGCAAGTATGTATTTGTTTACTCTAATTATTTTTTCATTAAATTGAATAAGTTTTGTGTATTTTTTGTCTTTTGTTTAACCTAATTTGCTTATGTTTTATCCAATTTATATGATTATAGTTTGAGAATCAATTATTAAATATGCTTAGACATGATTTTTTAAAGGCAAAAATGCAAAAATGACCCTCTAACATTCACATTTTTTCATTTAAGTCCTCTAACTTTCAGTTTTGTCAATTCAGTCCTCTAACTTTCAATTTTTGTCAATTCAAGGCTCCGTTACAAATTTGTTACTGTTGCCGTTACTGCTGCCAAAACTACGCCCTTTTTCATGGTTTTTTTTTTATTTTTTTTATTTTTTTTATTTTTTAAATTTGGAATTAAAAGAAAAAAAAAAAAAAAAAAAACATTAAGGGGAACGATGTGACGTCGTCGTTCCCCTTCCCTAAATCAAAAAAAAAAAATCTCCACATCTTCCCTGAAAACATAATAGCAATCTAACGACAACTACATCTTCTCTTGCACAATTGTAAAATATCTCATCAAATGTCAAAATCTCCACATATTTGTATAAAAGAAGAGCTTTATAGAAGGTATATATTTGCACTCATGATTTACATACAATTTCCTCAAAAATGCCAAGTCAAAAAAGCTAATTACAGAATTCAGATCTATGAATGAATTGATGAAGCAAAATCACAAGCCAATGTTCAAAGCAAAATCATATACAAAGCCATAACCCCCTTTGTCCTCATAGTCTTCATGGTACACCCATCACTAATTCAGAACTCCATCACCAATTCAGTCAAGGCCGAGCAGCGAGGGTGGTGGTGGTTTATACGACGAACAGGGGCGGCGAGGTCTAGAGTAGGGGCGGCGAGTAGGAGCAGCAAGGTTCCTTGCTGCTGGTGAACTCAGTCGCTCTCTCTCTTTCAAACTGGCTCACTCTCTCTCTCTCGAACTCAAAGCTAGGGATTTGATTCTTGAATCCTTTTTTCTGTTTTGATTTAGGGCCCCTTAATGTTTTTTTTTCTTTTTCTTTTTTCCAGATTTTTCTTTTAATTATGAATAAAAAAATAAAAAAACCATAAAGAAGGCGTCGTTTTGGCAGCAGTAATGGCAACAATAACAGATTTGTAACAGAGCTTTGAATTGACAAAAATAGAAAGTTAGAGGACTGAATTAACAAAACTGAAAGTTAGAGGACTAAAATCAAAAAAATGTGAAAGTTAGAGGGCCAGTTTTGCATTTTTGCCTTTTTAAAATTATTTTGTATTTTATGACATGGGTTCCAATGGTGATATGTTGCTTTCATTCTCTCAATTTTGATTTAGAGAACAACCTTCTTTTTAGCTTATTATTAAGCATGTCTTGATACAAATTTGATGATAAATTGCTCAAAACAATTTGATTTTTTTTTTTATAATTGAAATAGCTTTGGCTAACTATTAGAGTTATACACTTTGACCTACAGAAGAAGGCCATTTGTCCATTTAGTTTTTTATTTTATTTTTATAAATCATTAAATTTGGTCTGACATGATTTTTATCAATCATTAAATTTTCTAATAAATAAAATTGACAAACAAGAACAAGGATAAACTATAAATATAGTCTACAAAAAGGTATTCAACAAAGAAACAAAATTCTTATTAGAGCACAATTGGTATGTTACAAAATAAATAATTTTTTATTTAGGTGTTATCATTTTATATTTGATAGTTATTACATCAATACAATTTATTCCTTTTTACTATAATAATTATTTATTTTGTTATTGTTTATTAGATAAAATATATATTCTACAAATTTATGCTAAAACCGTGTAATGCATGGGCCTTTATCTAGTTATACATATATTTTTAAAATTCTAAAATCATTTTTGCAATTTAGTGAAGTCACTTGACACAATCATGACTTCTCTCTCTCTCTCTCTCTCTCTCTCTCTCTCTCTCTCTCTCTCTCTCTCTCTCTCTCTCTCTATATATATATATATATCTAAATAGAGGTAATGTGTGCTAATTTTTTTACAAAAATGATGTGTTAAATGCAGTTATTAATGCATTTTAAAAATTAATTAATTTTTTTTAAGTTGTTAATAGATGGTGCTAAAAAATTTTGGCCATTTTTTTTGGAAAACTAGAAAAAATTAATTAGAAAAAAGGATTAACTAAATTTTGAAAAGGCAAAGATATAAGAAGTTAAAATTTAGGATCTGAAAATGAGTAGTTTTATGTGAGAGTTAAAAATAAAATTTTACTTTATTGTCTTCAAATTTTGTTTATGCTTAAATCTAAAATTTAGAGGTATTTTTAAACCATGGAAATAAGGATCCCAAATAGGGAAAGTCTCTTATATAACAGTATTATATTGTAGATCAATAACATCAAAGGAAAGAAACCTTCCTAAAATTGGAAATGGTGATAAGGTGAGTAGAAAGTTGATGCAATATAAAAGCTTGTGCAGAGAAACTGAAAAAGATACGTGTGAGATATTTCTAAATTGAAATAGTGTGTGCTAAATTTTAGGAAAAAGTGTGTCAAATGTAGTTATTAATTACTTTTTTAAAATTTCCAACTTTTTATAAATAAAAAATAATAATTTTTTTAAAAGTAGCTAACCAATGGTGCAAAAAACCTACGGCCATTTGTTTTGGAAATGAGAAAAAAAATAAAAAATAAGAGAACCTAAATTTCAAATGCAAAGATAAAAGAGGCTAAAATTTTGGATTTTGAAAATGGGTAGTTTTACATGAGAGTTAAATATATATTTTTAGAGTATTGTCTTCAAATTTTGTCTCTACTTGAACCTAAAATTTAGGGATATTTATGAAGAATAGAAATAAGAATCCCAAACAAGAAAAACCACTTGAATACTATATAAATATAAATATTTATATATATATATATATATAATACATACTAGTCACAATTAGTATGTATATAAGAAGGAGATAAATAGATGAGATTTATAGGTCTCAAGCCCAATACAATAGTTGGATCTATGCATGTGAACATGATAGAGCATGTAATAGAAAATATCAAAGAAGTTAATACCGTACCGTACTGGCCGGTACGGCCGGTATTTTTCTTACCGGTCGGTGAACTAGTACAGAAATACTTACGTTTCGTTCCGCTTCAAATTTCGGCCGATACCGGACTGTACCGGCCTTACCGGCGAAAATCGGGTGTTCCGGCCAGTAAATCTGATTCGGACCGGTAAAGAAAAAACCAGAAAAACATACCACTAAAAGAGAAAAAAGCCAAGAAAATGTTATCGCCACCGCTTTCAGCCTTGCAACCTTCTCTGTTTCTCCTTCTTGCACTGTTTTAGTTTTACAGCCTTCTTCTCACCCTTACATCCTTCTTCTCCTTTGTTTTACATGTTTTTCTTGTGGGTGTACTGAAGATCTGATTGGAAGGCATGCCAAGTTTATTTCCTTATTGTTTTGTACGCTGACTAGTGCTCTTCTCAATGCAAAAGTTAAAAAATATATATTAAAAGTGAGTTCTAGGACACGTGGTTGGAGGGTGTTAAGAGTTTGAAAAAAGCTTTGGGTTCTGCATTTTTCAATGTGAATGACAGTTACAGTCTTTTTTAAATTTAAAATTTAAGCTTTTTTATTTTTTTATTTTTTTAGTTGATTGAATTGTACTCATATGATATGACATTTCCGCTTGTTGTTCAAGAATTAAGCCTTTATTTTTTTTTTCTTTTATTATATTTTTCATTATAAAACTACATATTTTTAAGGAATTAATGCAAGGTAAAAAAAAAAAAAAAATCTATATATGTACCTGAATATCTATATTATTATTATAATTTTATAATTACAATGTTGGATTGTGTTAGATTGTAATATTTTATATAATATATAAAATTAGCGATAATCCTGAAACGGTACACCGGTATTAATCGGTATCGAAATATTTCGTACCAATGATCAAACCGAAACAGCTTCCGGTACGGTATTGACTCCCTTAGAAAATATAGTTTATGTGCAATATGTAAAAATCTAGACCATGAATGCGTGCATAAATTATATCTAGTTTGACACCAAAGTTTGTTTATCTATACCCATAGAATCATTTCATTATGTTGGGCTACATGGAATATCATCTCACCTCTAAAAATTTACAGAAATGAAATACCATACCTTCAAATACCCTACTTGAAAGGATTCAAAATTTTTTATATTTAAAATTGTAGTATTATAATATTCAATCTTATTTCGGTAATAATATAATATAAATCCCGGAACAAAATAAAATAAAAAAAATAAAATTCATCTATAACAGTTTATCATCAAATAAGGAAGTCATCCGTTATTATGTATTCGGAAGTTATCGATTGCTTTAAATTAAACTTTTTGTTTATATATATTTGATTTGAGTTTTCTCTATATTTTTCCCCTCAAATATATATATTCTTTGAAATCAAGATTAAAATAATGAAGGAAAAGAAGTAAAATAGTGTTTAAGTTACTATATTTTTTTTCTATTTACAAATCATTCACATTACTTGTGTAAATGCATAGAGTCAACACGCATTAGTAAAACCCAAACCACAAGGAGTAATGAAGGAAAAGAAGTTGTGTTAAAATTAAGTTTACAACAATCTTATTCAACACATGAAAGTCAGGAACAAAATTGACTTTACTACAATCTTTATTCAATTAAAAGTCTCATTCCTGACACCTCTAACGATATGTTAACTGAATTGAATGTACAATTTGATGATTGCCGACGATAATTGTGTGGGAACCATATGGCAAGACAGCATTACCATTGGAGTCGACAATGCCCAAGCCCTGGCAAATATTTATGGCAAAATGAACCAGCTTACTCTTCCCAGCTGCAACAGAAACCCTCTGGAACTTAATCAACTGCTTAATATGAGTCCCAAGAATACCAAGTGGGGGCTGTGAGTAAACCAACACAACTTCATCTCCATCTCTGTTACCTGCATTTTTTACTTCAATGTCAAATTTGAATATTTTATTACATCTCAAGTCATCTATTAAAACTGCTGGGCAGCTAGTTTTGAAGGTTCCATTTTTATATGGTAGGTCACGGCAGTGTTGAAATTTGCTTAATTTTATCGTCAACTTTGATGGCGCGGCCTTTAGTGCATGGTCGAATTTTGTGTAGCTGAGGCCATAACCATAAGGGAAGACAGTAGGACCATCGAAGAATTTATATGTTCGACCCGGGTAGCCTTTGCTATCATCTGGCCTTAATTGCAAGGATGTTAGGGGTATCTTGTCAACATAATCAGCTCGATAAGTAAGGGGTAACCTTCCGCCTGAAAAACATAGAAAATAAGGTGTAAATAATGATGCTAAATCATGAGGATAAAAGATTTGCATTTGTGCAAGGAATCAAATTCGATCGATGTTACCTGGATTGTATTTTCCAAAAACAACATCTGCAATGGCTTGACCACCTTCTGCTCCAGGATATCCAGCCCACAAGATGGCATGGATTTTCGGGTTACTCTTAGCAAAGGAGATATCAACACCTCCAGCTGACATGATTACAAGAACTACCGGGCCTTTTGCAGCATCAGCAACTTGGTTGATAAGATCAGTTTGTTTTCCAGGAAGGAGGATATCCACGCAACAATTATGGAGGCATCAGCTGTTTTGGCAGCATCCACGGCTTCGCCTATCAAGTTCCCATCAGAGCATTTAACACTGGAACATCCTGCTGTATAGTTCACACTTCCATAACTGGAGAAGCCATTAAGTGGAGTACGGTATTGACATGGAGAACCTTTGTTCCGTGGGTCAAATGCATAGTTTCCAATCATGGCATCGGAAGCATTAGCATGTGGTCCAACCACTGCTAGGGTTTCGTTCTTTTCAGTTGCCAATGGCAAAACTCCATTGTCATTCTTCAAAAGAACAATTCCCTCCCTCGCTGCTTCTCCTGCTAACTCGATGTGGGCCCTAGTACACACATCATTTATACCGAGAGAATTGCATTGAGGCTGTCCATCAAATATTCCTAGCCTCATAATCACAACATAGAGGTATTGCAGTGACTGGTCTACATCTCCCTCCCCAACCTTCCCAAGTTTCACAGCAATTTCAACATAATCGGTGTAGTAAACTCCACAATCCAAATCCATACCTAAACCAAGTTTAAACATTGGTGAAGAAAAAAAGCAGACGAGGAAGTCGAAAAAAAAGAATAGGTAAGGGACATAATTAACTAACCTGCTTGTAGTGTATATGAAACTGCAGTCTCATTGTCAACGTTTAGCCATTGGTGGTCCTTAATCATTACTTCAACAGAATCACAATCTGAAACTATATATCTGGCAATGATTGTAATGTTAGTCTCACAAAAATAGTATTCTAATTAAAATTTAGATAGTTTTTAGAGTATTTTAATATTGAGATTAGAATTTAAATAAATTATACCCATGAAAATCCCAATCTTGTCTAACAATTTCCTTTAAGAGTTTGTGATCAGCACAAGCAGGTATGCCATTAACACAGTTATAAGAGCACATGACATTACTAACATCACCATTTTGAACACTCATTTGGAAGGGCCGGTTAAATGTCTCAACCGAATCTTGTTCCGTCATCTTCAAATAATAATATATAAAAAATTACTTCACTATAATATTTTTTTGAATCATAGTTAGTGGTATATCAACTTTAGAATTATGATTTTCATAGAGCAATTACCCTAGCATCAAAACTGTAGCGCTCAATTCCTTTCCAATTGTCAACATCATAGGCAGTAAAGTGCTTGCAACATGCAGAAACTTTAAGTGGTCTTGAGTTTAAATCCTTATATTTATTGCTCTCGGTTCCCTCAACATCTTGCAAGCCTCTCACGTAATTTGCGGCGTAGGTGCCAACTACGAATGGATCTTCACCTGGTGTCTCAATGATTCTTCCCCGTCTTGGATCCCTTGCTACGTTAATGGTTGGACTCCAAAATGTTAATCCTGCATGCCCTAAATTGTACAATGCTCGTGCTTCTGTGGAAACAGCCTACATATGAACATGAATATTGATTAAAAACGATTACTTTAAACTTTTTTAAGTACCGAAATACCTAGACAATGTATTTTCATTTCTATTTTTCAACAAAATGCTCCTATATACCTTCCCAATTGTGTTCCATAATGACTCGTTGAATGAAGCTATTGTGAGAGTTGGCGTGGGATAGCTGGTTGCATGTGGAACTGAATTATCAAAAAAGGTACCTGAACCAACATTGGACAAACCATGGAGTGCCTCAGACCACCACTTATTCAGGTATCCCTAATCTTGGGACTCCGTAAGCACGATTTCCTAGTTGTCGTACCTTCTCGTGCAGTGTCAGTTGTCTCACCAAATCTCTTACTCGGACTTTGTAGGAAAGTTTCTTGTCACAAAAGGGGAGTGACTTGATATCCAATCCAAGTTGGGCATACCTGGCGGGATCACATACATAGGTGAAGTTTCTATGGGTCGCAGCATCAGTGTAGATGACACAGAAAGCAAAAGTAAGATAGATGTAGAGGAGAAAACTGAGTGTTTTGGCCATTGCTTGTAATTGAGTTGCATGTAATACTCGCCCATGAAGGCTCTTAGATATGGAGGAAGGAAGATATCATATCCAAAAAAAAATTAGACTTGTGAGTTGGCTTATCTCTTTGACTCTTTATTGTGAGGATGATCTTACTTCTCGATTGATATACTTGCATATGCTAGAGACAGCAATAAGGTGAGAAAATAATCAAATCAAGGGTTTAGATCATCCAATGATTGCATTCAATCGATCAACAATGTTAGAGGTGCAGCCCATATAATAAACGTGCCAATGGGTTCTAAATAATTATATATATATTTTTGTTCCTATCCCAACTTACTCATAAATTTGAAGGAAGTTATATCTAAAAGCTTTATAATTTTTCTATAATTTACTCATTTAAAGTGAATTAAAAACTTCACTATTTAAAAATAAAAAATATCATTTCTTTTAACTTTCTATCTTATTATCAATTTTCTAACTTATTGTTACAATTTCTCGAACATTTCTCCATCTCTTTCATCTTTTCATCTTCCCATTACTCTTTATTTTAATATCAATCTTCTTTTATCCCTTTATCTTCATTTATTTTGACTGTTCTTGTTCTCATCATTTTACTATAAATTTGTCATTTTCATCTTATTATTATTTTTCCAACTTATTGTTACAATTTCTCCAACATTTCTCCCTCTCTTTCACATTTTCATCTTCCCACTACTCTCTATCTTAATGTCAATATTTTTCTATCCCTTTATTTTCTTTTGTTTTGACTCTTTTTATTCTCATCCTCTTACTATAATTTGTCATTTTCTCTCCCATTCTATATATAGGTTTTCCACACAAATTTATCTCTCTCTCTCACACACATTTTTTGTGGGTTTTTGTTATTTTTCTTGCATCTCTACTTCAAGTTGATGAATTTTTGTATTCTTTAGAACTCAACTTTAGGTTGATGCAATTAGTTTAGAGTTTTAAGTTGTTACATTTTTTGTTCTCTTTGACTGTTAAATTTTATCCTATTGAATTATAAAATTAGTATATAAGAATATAATGGTATTCTATTACATAACATAACATAACTTGAACAATTGGTGTTTATTTAACATTTAAATTCAACCACATCCTCCATATCTATTAGATTAAATATATATATATATATATATATATTCTCTCATTTCTTCTTTTTAAAAAATACATATATGATATTTAACTTGAAGAGGGAGAGAGAGAGAGAGAGAGAGAGAGAGAGAGAGAGAGAGAGAGAGAGAGAGAGAGAGAGAGAGAGAGAGAGAAAAGATAAATAAATCGATGGTAATAGTATATATTTTTAATCATCTAAAGAAGTAGACTGTATAGAGTTCCTAAACAACTTATAAGTTACAACCCAAATCCATAATATTGCTTGAAATTTACACAATCAAAACATGAACATACAACATCAATTATTCTATGAATTACTACTTAAAATTTACACTGTTGTTGATGCACTTAAATTCAAATAAATAAATAAATAAATTCACATAAAGTGTTATCATGAAACGTTACATTGCATTAGGAAAAAAAAAATGTGCGCACAACAACAACAACACAACAACATAGCTACCAAGGATATGTCCTCCGGTAATGATATAAATTACATAACAAAATAAAGTTGCCCAATTAAAAAATCCCATTTCCTATCATTTCATTTCATCTTTTACTATGTGAAGGTCAAATAACTAACGTGGATATTAATAAATTTTCAGCTACTTTAAAATTATTAATACTTTATTTATATAATAGGAGTTTTGATAGTTCGAATATACTGTCTTTTGATTATTTTTAAGAAAAGTGGCAATTGAATAGGTATGAAGAAGTAATTCACTTAAATGATGAGAGGAAGAGCCAAAGAAGTGGATATTATTCACTTTTTTAGCTATTTCAATATTATTAATAATTAAAGTATAAGTGACTTTTGATAAGTGACTTTTGATAGTTCATATATATTGTCTTTTAGTTTTTCAAGGAAAGTGGCAATTGAAAAGGTATAAACAAGTATTCAGTTAAATAAGCTCAATCTGAAAACTTGTAGCATGAAAAACTATTTGGCTTAATCAAATAAAATCATATTGAGTTCATGTCTAAGGCCCTAAGGCAGGCCTGGTAGTGTTTGTAAATTGGGGAATATCTTGATTTTGATTGGATGAGAATTTTTGTTTTAACTTAATGAATGTATTTTTGTAATGATGACTTTTTTTTCCTCTTAAATAGTAATTTTGCTACAATAATTTGATGATTTTATGGCTATGAATCTGATATGGTTTATATTTTATTTTCTTGAACTAAGATTTGCATGGTTTTGTAAATTGGTGGAGTCTCATGCATTCCATTTTTTTTAATAAAAAAATTGAGATCTCCACAAAATTCCACATTCCTTTTTTTCATCTCTTTTAGATAATAGTAGTATATTACTTGGCTTTTTTCTCATTTTGGTTGATGGAAAATTATGAGGAAAAAAGAAGAAGAAGAAGAAGAAGAAGAAAATATTTGGTTTTTGGGATTTTAATGTTATTCAAAATTTGAGTAAATCATTTTTTAAATTTGCACTTAATTTGACTAGATGGTCCATATTGCTAAATTTCAAATGCCTTTCTCTCTCTCTTTTCCTTCCCCCCCCAAAAGTCCCCTTGCTTGGTTAGTGTGGAAGTTCAAGAAGGTAAAGGAATTAATGAATAGGATTTTGGCAATATTTTTTTGTTCAGTTATCAGTATTTGGGTTAGCATAAGACACCATCATTTGATTGAAATACTCTATAGCAACATCTTAAATGGCAAATGGAAAAGAAATTTAACAAAAGAAGAAAAAGAAATCAAGATAATTGTGCATATATTAGACATGTTTCACATATATAAAACCTTTTCGTGCATAATGCGGGTTAGCAACTAGTGAAACATAAAATGATAGTATGTGTTAAGATGCTCAAAGAGCTCACAAAGAGTCAAAAAATCTTTAAAAATAAATAAACAAATAGTTAATGGATTGAGATGGAGAGGATTAATGGGATATTGTTAGTCTTTAACTGAGAATTCATGTTAATTTAAGAGTCGTTGTTTCAGGTTTAAGACTTATGATACATATGACGGTATAATTTCAACATTTTTCTCTTTGAGGGCTCCTATATAGGCATGCCCTGGTGTGAATATGAAACAAGCTGAAGCAATACCCACTTCTTTTTTTTTTTGAAGAGGGAAACATCCTCATATTTCATTAAATAGAAATTGAGCCAAGTACACAGCCTCCACAACTGGGGGAGGTGAATCTTCTTTCCATACAACATCCTCTATAAGATCTTTAGCATATCTAGCTAGAGCGTGGGTAGCAGTATTAGCACTCCTTTTAGCGAAAAGAACCTGCGACCATCTGAGGCTATTGAGCATACAAATAACGTCCTGGATAATATGGCCCAGCCGAGACACCAACCCTCTCCTTGAGCTTAAAGCTGTCATGATAGCTTGATTATCTCCTTTAAGAACCAGCTCTGACAATCCACACTCCATTGCAAATTCCACTGCACGGCGACAAGCTAAAATCTCGGCATCCTCACTACACTCCACTAGGGGCCCCTTTGCTGATAACGACGCCATGACTTCTCCTCTATCGTTGCGGATAATGGCTCCAATACTGGACGTCCCATCTTCCTGGAAGATTGAAGCATCAAAGTTGAGTTTAAAACGAGCTAAAGGAGGTGGTGTCCATCTCGTCGGAGCTGGTATTGTGACTGGTACTGAAAACTGAGTGTTAGCTTGCCGAAACTCCGTCGTAAAGTGTCACGCCCCTAACCTAAAAGGGTCTAAAGCATGAAAAATACATCACAAGGGTACTTGTAAATTTTTCCTTTTTGGACAACCAACTATAGGAGATCTTTATTTTCCTTTCATTTCCACATGATAAGAATATATAATCATAAATCCCCAAATTACAAGTCAGAGCTCTATAACACATTTACGAACAATAACTAAAAATCATGTGCTTCCACATAATACATGAATATATTACAAACTCTTATTAAATTACACAAAGTGACAATCTTATCAAGAATAATGACTTTAACATCGAGTCTAGGCTACCACGCCGAAGGCTAACAAACTTCAAGCGACCAACCTCCAATACAATTAATTAAAGCATCATTGAACTTAATAAGATTAAGTCACCAACCATTTACAGCAAAAGTCTCCAAAATTAACATAACACTCCAATCATCACCAATGATATAAGCTCCATACCCAAGCTATAGCTAATAAATCTGTAAAACTGTTAAAGGGTGAGATGAGCTAAAGCCCAATAAGTAGCATATTTAATGGGAGTGGGGGAAATGCAAGTTTCATCTTCAATAATAATAATATGACAAGAATGATTTAATAATGAAATACAAGTTCCTCAAAGTAAATATCTTGAAATGATATACTATAATTTATGAGCACTAATAATATAATTCTAAAACCATAAAATCTAACATATGGTAATTTATCTCAAATATACCACATTATCACATAAACCGGTCAGGGGATCCACCCATTTACAACTGGCATGATATTGTCCTCTCTGGTATGCAGACTCTTGGCCCCAGGGACAGCAGCCTCACCCATACCTTCAAGGTTTTTCTCTCCCTATGGGCAGCAGAGAGAGCGCGTCAAATAGAACTTCTCTTGCATATAGTCTCTTGGCCTCATGGGCAGCAGCCTCACCCACACATAATCAAGGAATCTTCTTCCCCCCATGGACAATAGGGAAGAATGCGTCATCCAAAGTAAAAGGGCACTGACCTAAACTTGATTTCGTTGTCACAAAGACCACGAAAACCAAATCTGGTGATCACCGGGAAATCACACATGGCATGGTGTTAAACCAATATAAACTCACAGATTACATTACTTTGAAACACATAGTTCATATCCAGATAGTTTCAGAAAACCTTAAATAATCTAACTTCTATAAAGTTTGTAAGGATTTTCAACTTCATTCTTGTCAAGAGATTTTCTATTAATTTCCCACATAATAAGATAAGGTAAGCATCTTTTAATTTTCTACTATACCATAAAATCTATGATTTCCCTATCAAAGATTAAATAAAAGATGCTCATTTTTCCATATCAACAATTCACACATTTCCCCAAAGGCAATACCAATTATGATGCATTTTCATATATATATATATATATATTAAGGTTACAACACAGTAGTTTTTAGGAAAATATAATTTTCATGGGTAATTTCTAAAAACGTGTCTAACCCAAAACAACATTTATGTTATTTTTCAAAAATCCCATTGAAAAGCTACTTACCTGGCCACAGCAAAATCCTAATTCTCCAAGCTCCAAGGAGATTAGCTAGAACCTAAACAATATCAAATAAACCTATCACAATAAGTATATAGCTTGAAATTGCATTTAGCCACAATTTAGAAATTGCCAAATAATCACTTAATTAGGCAAGCCTAGTATTCAACCTCATCAATAATAATATATCTCACTTCCAAAGTTTCTCAACAAATTGATTCACAAGGAATAAACTCCAATTTATAAAGTTAATCCTTTTAATATCATCTCCAACATTATGACTAGCTTCCATAAAATTTACACTACATAAATAAGAGGCCCATGAAAGCAAAATCAAAATATCCTCCAAGACAAGAAATTTAGAACTTCAGCTAACTCCAAATAAACCCAATAACAATGGAAAAATTAGATTTACCAACCATCACATGTTATAACTCAAAACTCCTAAATTTTCCATCATACATAAACCTTAGATAGTCATCATTAATACAACCATGTACTCATTCATCAAATAATTCCACCAATACAAAACCCATACATATAAACACATAAATATCACTTCCAATGCTCATAAATCACATGGGTATCATTATTAAAATTTAGATAAAAATATAACCTCAAGCAAAATATAAAACTCACCAAAAGGATTAGAAATTTTACCTCAAAATAAAAGACGAAGATGCTTAGAGGTTCCTAAGGATTTTCCGGTGACATTGTCGGAAAAATGATGGTGGAGATGGTGGCATAGAGTTACCGGTGGAAGAGTATAAGAGTGATAGAAAGTGTGTTTAAGTAAAAAGAAAAGAAAAAGAAACAAATGAGAGACAAGAGTGGCCGGCCAAAGAGATAGAGATGAGATGAGTGAAAATGAGTGGTGGGGAATGGGTGGGGTAGGTGGGGTAGTTGGGAGGCACGTGTGGTCCAAAAAATCTACCATTTTTTTTTTTTTCTGACCATTACTTTTTTGACTTGCTAGGATGTTACATAAAGTCTTGTGCACGTTTGATTAATACCTCAGGTGCTTGTAGTTGCTTCCCATGAATTAGGCCATTTCGTTGGTTCCAAATAATCCATGATTGAACTAAAAATTGCTCCAGTTCATCAGTGGATAGACGGTTAATCATCTCCTCCATAAGTTGAAGCGTATCATCTTGGTCTCCACTGCATTTCTGTACTCTTGCCGAGCAACCTGCCCATACATCACGAGCCACTCCACAGTTCCACAAAGTGTGTATTCTCGTTTCAGCTTCACTCTTGCACGCCTCACATCTGTTATCTTGGATTACTCTCCTTTGAACCAGGTTCACTCGAGTAGGCAGAATATTGTGACAAGCCCGCCAACCAAACACTTTGATTTTGTTGGGCACTTTCAATTTCCATAGAGTTCTCCAGACCATACCTCCCACAACTCCATTAGAACTTTTTGCCCAGTCCGCCTCCTTTTGCAATTTCTGAGCTACCTGATATTCAGACCTTACTGTATATTCCCCTGATTTGTTGAGTGTCCAAAACAGAGAATCTGATATATACCTTATGCTTAGAGGCACACGTAGTATAGCTTCTACATCCTCATGATTAAAATTCTACATGACAAAATCTCTGTCCCACCACCTTGTAACCGGGTCTATGAGCTCCTCAACTGTCAGATCATCGTCTACACTTTGGGTTGGATGTAGTACTTTTTTGGTGGGATGATTGGGAAGCCACTTATCACCTAACACTCAGATTGAAGCTCCATTACCAACCCTCCAACAAGACCCCTGCAGAATTATTGGCTTGGCTGCCAAAATACTCTTCCATGTGAAGGAGCTAGTGGGAGAATCTGTGGCTTCCAAAAAATTGCATCTAGGAAAATACCGTTCTTTAAGACAGCGAAACAGCAATGACTCTTGGTCTTGCATCAATCTCTATCCTTGTTTGGCTAACATTGCCAAGTTGAATTGTCGCAAGTCTTTAAATCCCATTCCACCTTCCAATTTCGGTCTAGATAATTTTTCCCAACTCAGCCAATGGATCTTTCTCTCGTTTCCAATTTGCCCCCACCAAAACCGAGCACACATAGCTTGGAGTTCTTCACATAGCTTAGCCGGCAATTGAAAAACACCTATGGTATAGGTTGGAATGGATTGAGCCACTGCTTTGATTAATATTTCCTTACCTGCTCTCGAAAGAGTTCTCCACCCTTGGAGCTTTTTCCACACTCTATCTTTAATAAAAGAGAAAGTATGGTATTTTTTCCTTTTCACCAAAGTCGGTAGCCCTAAGTAAGATTCAAATTTATCCACTTCACTTACTCCCAATAAGGCCTTGATCAATTCTCGATGCTGAGGAGCAGTATTATTACTGAAGTAGACTGAGGAATTATCCATGTTTATACATTGGCCACAGGCTTCTGCATACAGTTGCAAAATCTCCATCACTACCTTTGTCTCCTTTTCTATGGCTTGGCAAAATAAAAGGGAATCATCTGCAAATAACAGATGTGAAATATGGGGAGCTTGCCTGCAGATAGATACACCATGTATTTTCCTTTCTAATTTTGCTTTCTGTAAGAGAGATGTAAATCCTTCTGCACATAACAGAAAAAGATAAGGTGATAGAGGGTCTCCTTGCCAGATTCCTCTAGTGGGATAAATCATACCATATGGTTTTCCATTAATTAAGACAGAAAAGGAAGGTGATATGACACAGCTCATAACCCTATCCACCCAAACACCAGGAAAACCCAGCTTCAGCATGATCCTTTTTAAAAAATCTCATTCTACCCTGTCATAGGCTTTACTAATATCCAGTTTCATAGGAAGTATCCTAGTTTTTCCTTTTCTCCTTCCATGCATCGTGTGGAGAGCTTCATAGGCAACCAGTACATTATTTGTAATTAATCTTCTTGGCACAAAAGCGCATTGAGTTGGAGAAATAATTTGAGGCAGGATTTGCTTCAACCTATTAGCCAGCACCTTTGCAATAATTTTGTAAATTACATTACAAAGGCTTATAGGCCTATAATCAGAGACCCTAACATGATTTTTGGAATGAGAACTGAACGGCACCGAAGCTCCCTGGGCCGATCGAAACACCCAGGCCCATTAGGGCCTTACATTCATAGCATGCTCGGAGGATGGCATTTTGGCTTTATCTACCCGCGCGGGCTGTTCAAACCTGCGTTGCCCCCGCGAATCCTCCTCGAGGTGGCGAGGCTTCATCCGGGGAGTTAAAGCCCGAGCTGGCCGCGATCAGGCAGTGCAACTGCCGAGCATTCCTGAGTGGGAACCAATTCCAAGGCTACCCCCACCTAAACACCCACTTATAACTAACAGCATTGGACCTCCAGACGCACTAGTGCCAAAGGCAATCATCACTATCCCACTAACGTCTAGCTATAAATACAAGGAGCTGGGGGAGGGAGAAGGTTGTTGAAACTTTGGGGAGGAGAAAGAGAGTGAATACGGTCAATAGAAAAAGAGAGGAAAAAGGATTTCAATTGGTCTCAGCATAAGGACGACCCAGTGTAGGAAATCCAAGCCCACTACACGAATAGATTGTGAGCCCAAGTGAAACTTGGCCCAGCAGCCTCGCTTTTGGCACTCACAATTGTTAATGAACGGCACCGAAACTCCCTGGGCCGATCGAAACACCCAGGCCCATTAGGGCCTTACATTCATAGCATGCTCGGAGGATGACATTTTTGGCTTTATCTACCCGCGCGGGCTGTTCAAACCTGCATCGCCCTCGCGAATCCTCCCCGGGGTGGCGAGGCTTCGCCCGGGGAGTTAAAGCCCGAGCTGGCCGCGATCAGGTAGTGCAACTGCCGAGCATTCCTGAGTGGGAACCAATTCCAAGGCCACCCCCACCTAAACACCCACTTACAACTAACAGCATTGGACCTCCAAACGCACTAGTGCCAAAGACAATCATCACTATCCCACTAACGTCTAGCTATAAATACAAGGAGCTGGGGGAGGGAGAAGGTTGTTGAAACTTTGGGGAGGAGAAAGAGAGTGAATACGGTCAATAGAAAAAGAGAGGAAAAAAGATTTCAATTGGTCTCAGCACAAGGACGACCTAGTGTAGGAAATCCAAGCCCACTACACGAATAGATTGTGAGCCCAAGTGAAACTTGGCCCAACAGCCTCGCTTTTGGCGCGCACAAGAACAATATAAGTATGATTAAGAGCAGGTAACATATAACTAGTATTAAGGAATTCAAGAACAGCAGACACAATATTATCACCAACAATATGCCAGAACTTTTGATAAAATAGAGTATTCATACCATCTGGTCCAGGAGCCTTTGTAGGTCCCATTTGGAACAAAGTTGCTTTAATCTCATTTGCGCTAAATTCACTGGACAGTGTTTGTTGCATTTCACTGGACACCTTTAGTTGTACTGCATCCAAGCACTCCTCAATCCGGTTACATGAACCTGTGGAAAACATATTATTAAAATAATCCACAGTTACTCTTGCCACTTCTTCTATTTCCTCACACCATCTACCCTGTGGGTCCAAGATTCCTTTAATAAAGTTCCTTTGTCTTCTCTGAGATGCCTTTGAGTGAAAGAAGCTTGTGTTTTTATCCCCATGTTTGAGCCAATTCACCCGAGACCTTTGAGCCCAATAAACTTCCTGCTTTCTCAACCAATCATCCAACTCCTTGCTTGCTTGAAGAAACTCACTACGGTGCTATACAGTAGGTGGGCCACAAGTCAACCATTCAATCCGCTTTTGTAAAACTTTTATCTCTTCCGTTCTAGGATGAGTTTTAGAAGCCCCCCAAGCCCTCAAATCTGAGCTACATCCATTTATCTTCAACCTTACAGTTTCCAAGGCCATTTCACCACACTCACTATTTTCCCATGCCTCTTGGACCACGTTAGTGCAATCATCCCATAACAACCACGCCTCTTCAAACTTGAAGCCACGTTTCCCTTTTTCACTCCGTTTTGGAGCTACATGATTCTGGAGGATCAAAGGAAGATGGTCCGAAGCATGCGAAATAATATGCGTGACAGTAGTTTCAGGAAATTTCAACTTCCACTTTTCATTAGCCACAACCTTGTCCAAACGTTCCCTAGTATTGGCTGCCCCGGGTCTTCTATTATTCCATGTGTAAGGGTAGCCAATGAACCCTAGATCAACAAGATTACATAGTTCCAGAGCTTCTCGGAATGCGTCGAGTTAGCGAGGTGGAGCTGGTTTACAACTTAACTTTTCCGTTGAACTCAACATCTCATTAAAATCCCCAATACACATCCAAGCACCATCAACGTAAGAATGGATATGAGATAGTAGAGTCCAAGACTTGAAGCGATCTTTTGTCTCTGGCCAGCCATAGAAACTGGTAAGTAACCATCGAAATCCATCACTCTTGGTCACCCATGCAAAAATTTGGTTGTCCAAGAATTTAAAGACTTCTAGCCTTATATCTTCCTTCCATAACATAGCAAGTCCGCCCCCTGTTCCCGGTCTTTTGACAGCAAAGGGATTCTTATAAGGCAGCTCACTACACCATTGTTTAATACCTTCAATATCCAGCCGAGTTTCCATGAGGAAACAAATTTCAGGAGCTTGGTCTTTCACTATTTTGTGAAGACTACGAACTGTCCAAGGGTTCCCAAGCCCTTGGAAGTTCCAGCTCAGAAGTTTCATTGCTCTCGGTAAGGGTGGTCCACCACCCCCGCCGATATGGATTCTGCATTGCCATCTTCCCCATCTACCTTGGAACGTTTGAGAGACGTGTATATTGTTTCTCTGTTGTAGTCTTCATCTAGAGTATCTCCCATATTACGTTTACCCAAAGTGGGCTTAATAACACTACTAGCTGAAGTATGTGGCCCAACGTCCATTCTGTTTAATCTAGTCCATGTAGCTTTTTGTTTGTTGGGCTTTGACTCCAAATGGCCCAAGATCGAACTGGTTGTTTTTACAACCGTTGACTCATTATTCAAATTTGGTTTTAAATCTCCACCTTGCGTAAAACTCGGCACAAATTTATCCACATTTGAATATGGGACTTCATTATCCTCCAAGATTTTCTCCTAAATTTCAGTAACGTTCCCCCCACACCCGACCTTCCATTTTGGGCTATCTGACTGTTACTGGAGTTGTGTACCCTAGCCACCGCCACCGTCGTTTCTTGTTCCTCATTGCTCCCAGTTGCACGGACATCAGTTCTACCCATTGATTCAGCCCCCCTTGTACTATCCTTACCCCGTCGTGGGGGAGATCTGCTTCGTCCATTATCAGCTTTCAACCAATCCATGTATTGGTACTCAACTGGCGTAGACTTCTTTCTTGGCATTATATAGTGCTAACTGTGTGAATTGGACAAACAAATGTAGATTTTAATTCCCTTTTTTTCACCTCTTGGGCTTTTGGGTCTTTTATGGGTCTTTCTCATTTAGCCCAAGTAAAATATTTGTATTTTAACTCAGTGAAAATAAGGGTAGTTTAGCTCACTACAAACTTGCTCATGGGTCTTGTAGCTCATTTAGATACATGGGTCATTAAGCCAAACGACTTAAATGCTCATGGAAAATCGTGAAGTCCAATTTAGTTTTAGGGATCATGAAGTACCACTCATTTGTGGGTCTTTTAGCACATTTAAATTCACGGGTCGTTTGGAATCATACCATTATTTATCAGGTTTAAGGCCCATTTTGTGATTTGTTAACAACTTAATCAGAATTACAATACATAATTTGATACTTAGGGAATGAGGTGTTATTATCCTCAATTGGAATGGTGATACTTGCATGTACAGTTTAGTCATTAACATGAACTAATTGATACACAAATTATTGATGACTTAAATAAGTATAAACTTTCATGATCATTAGAGCATGATTCTTCCGTTACGTGTAACATGAGCTAATTAATTTAGTTTTGGATTGTAGACGATGCGACCATTTGTGTGACCTCATGAACCCCTTAGTATTTCATTTACTTTGATATACAACTTTGTTTGTACTGTGCATAGGTTAAATTTTCTATCTTGCTTGCTTGGTAGTTCTTAATATTGCATGGTTAAATTTTTTTTTTCCTCGATTGCTCTGTCTAAACATCATAAACAAGACATGGACCATAAAGCCTAAGACTTTTACGGTTTATAAGCCTAAATAAAATAAGATTTTAACTCGGTGAAGATATAAGTAATTTTACCTACGAAAAATCCTACTTCTTGTGAATTTTAGTCTTACGTGCGCATTACAAATCATGAAATCCAACTTAATTTTATGAAGCATGAAGTACCACTTGTTTATTCATCTTTTAGCCCATTTAAATTCACCATTCATTTAGATTTTTGCTATGAGTTGTGTGATTATGATTATTATTATTTTTTTTTTATAGGAATGAGTTGTGTGATTATTGATCCTTCTTAAATCCTAATAAATACAATGAGAAATGCTGGCCCATTTTGTGATTGCTTAATTCCCTTCTTCTTTTTTTTCACCTCTTGGGATTTTGGGCCTTTTATGGGTCAGTCTCATTTAGTTCAAATAAAATATTTGTATTTTAAATTTGTGAAAATAAAGATAGTTTAGCCTATCTCCTCAAAAAAAAAAAAAAAAAAAAAAGGGTAGTTTAGCCTATGCAAAAACTGACTTGCTTGCGGGTTTTATTTATGGGTCAATTTGTTCAGCCCATTTAAATTCAGGGGTCGCTTGGAATCGAGTGATATTGAGTGGGCTTAAGTCCTATTTTAAGATTGGTTTCCTTTTTTGCCACATTGGGCTCTTGGCCTTTGTTTTTTTTTTTTTTCAATACATTCGGTTAACTTCAACCATTAGCGCTTAATTGTAAAAGAAGAAGCAATTAGATTCAAACAACCACACTTTCTCTATTCTCCATTTCCCTCCAAAAAAAATGAGTAACAAGAAACACAATGCACCCCCATCTCCCTCTCAACCTCCTCCTTCCTCTGACGTTGATGATCAATCACCCACCATCACCGAAGAAGTCAATAGTGCCCTGAGTGCAAACCCCGCCGAAGCCTTGAGTCTTCTCAAGTCCACCCTATCCCGCCACCCAAACTCCGCCCTCGCTCACAGCGCCCTCAGCTTCATCCAATTAAAAGTCGCCAATTTGGACAGCCCCGCTGCCGACGACGACGACGACAACCGTCTTCTCCCACTCGAAAATGTCAGGAGTTCCGTCAAGTCCTCCAAGCGAGCTGTCGAGTTATGCCCCGTCTCCCTCTCCTTCTGGTTCTTTCATGTTGTCGCACTCGTCAAATTAGCCCAATACGACGCCGATGCTGGCTTCGAAGCCGTGATCGAAGCATGCGATACTGGTTTGGCCATCGAATACCCCACCGTGGTAGAAGATAGATTGAAACTTGACGGTGAACACGAAATTGAATCGCTCAGAAAGCAACTAAGACTCATCAAATTGCAAAGCAAGTATCTCGTAGATGCCAAATCTTTGGGAAAGATAAAGGATGAGATTCAAGAACTACAAGACAGAAAGGAAGAGATCGAGCAGAGAGCTATTACGGCGAGGAAGAACTTGGAAACACCCTTGTCGGACACTGACAACAAAAGAAAGCTCAAGAATGTCAAGAAAGTCGCGGCTAATGTTGACACGGTGGCGGCACGAGTCCAGGCTTACTGGAAAGACAGGATGAGTATGGAGCTAAAGAAGGATTTGCTGAGTCTGGAGCTATTACTGCATTTTGCTATGAAAGATTCACCTGCGGCTGTGGCGGTGGTGATGCAGGCAGTGGAGCATGTGAAGGAGGCAAATAATTGGAAGTTTTCAACTTGTTGTCTTTGCGGGGAGAGGTTTTCCGAAGTCAAATTGAATGCGGATCATATGAAGAGTGTGCATTTAGGGACTTTATCCGATGAGCTTCGATCAGTTGAGCCGGAAATTGAATTTGATTCGGTCCATGACACCGTTAAGTCAAGAAAGTGGAGACCCGTGGACGTGGTTGCTGCTAAGAAAATGATGGAAGATTTGTCAAGAAACAAGCATGGAGATGAAGGCCTAAACGAATCTGAAGTTTTCATGAACCAGAATGGATGGCCTTATTGCGAGGATACCAGGCGTGACCTGATAATTGATAAAATTCGATCAAGGTTACGTGTGTTCTTGAAGATTAGATTTTTTGTTTCAAGTCATCTTTCAGTGTTCATGGACTTGATAATGGAAATGCTTAAGAAGCGAATCCCGGAACAGCTGCTTAAGGAGCATTGGATGGACCGCACTGTGCTCACGGCGTGCTTTCTTGACATCTCAGAGCTTAATCGTGTGTATGAGTTCTTGGATGATCTCTATAATATTTGTGGGTTACATAGTCTCAGTATCAGTCTTGCAAGGGATGAGGTTAGAGGTATGCCTTGTGTGGCTAATCACGAGAAGATTGTATTCAATGAGGACTTCTCTTGTGTAGTTCTCGACAAGAGAATGTTGCGCGGAGAGCTTGTGGTGCCGAATGATGGAGCCGCCATTACTTCTAGTGCTGATGCTGAAACCGTATTAAATGATGATGAATGTAAAGATGCTATTGTGGATTGGTTATTGGGTGGTACTAATATTAGTATTGGTGAGCGATTAATGCAGTGGACAAATTTTAGAGAAACTAGTAAAAGTCAAGCGATGGAGTTTTTCAAGATCTATGAGGCTGAATTTCACCGGATGCAGAACTTTTGTGAAAAGAAAATAGAGTATTTGAGAGACATTAAGGTATGGAAGAATTTGGAGAGTATATGTGTTAAAGAAGATAAGAGACGAGAAGAGATTTCAGGGTACAAACCATTGAGTTATGAGTATCTCTTGTTAGATCGGCATAAATTCATTAAGAGGACAAATGGTGATATTTTTGAGTCGGATATCATATGGAATATTTTAAAAGTAGATCATGTGGACAATGAAATAAAATTGGGGATCAAGAAGCAGATTGATGAGCTGGCTGAAAAGGTATGGTATAGCCAAATTTATGAACATTTCAAATTTTCCAAGTTGTTTGATGTGAAATTCAATGTCTTTCTGTGTAGTTCTGTGTATGATATTAAATATTTTTCTTGATGAAATGTTATATTCCACAGGATGATTAAATATCTGTATGTTTGTTGTTGCAGCTTTACAAATTCGATTCTATAATCAGGACAACTACTATTGCTATGAAGCAGACGGGCAAGAAAATTGATATGGTAACTTCTTATGACTACCGATCAATTATGGTGCCCCTGCTGAAGTCATTCATGCAGGTTTGTATTCGATTTTGAGTGCTTTTTCATTGAAGGTTTTCATATAGTTACCTTCTCCCCATATATGATTTGATGTTTTCGGTTTAATATTCTTTTTTTATAGGCACGCCTGGAAGATCTGGCTAATGAGGATGCCGAAGAGAAGTCTAAGGCTGCAGAAAAAGAGTTGTTATCAGAACTCAATCTTGATGACAAGAAGAACTCCGACAAAGGAGGAGGTAATTCAAGACAAGAGCGGGGAAAATCCAAGGTCAAAAAGAAGAAAAAAGATCACAGAAAGGCAAAGGAATTTAAGGTCTTGTATAGTGGTTATTTTTCTGTTTCGTTTTTATGGTAATTTGTCTTAAGCTAGCCGAGTATAAATTAATCAGAATAAATGGAGAAAGGGCAGGAACTAAAACTGGGAAAATAAGAGCATCTAAACATGTTAAATATTAACATAATATGACAGAAATTGGACTAACATACTTTAATTGGATGCTTAAGACTTAAGATATGGAGGAGCTAGAGTTAAAAGTTGAAACAAAACTGGAAGATAGTGTAAAGGAATGGTATTAAGATAGAAACTTTGCAGATGCAGACCAATGCAACAAAATGTAGCATAATTATTTTTTCCTTTAATAAGGAATGGAATAATTGGATACGACTAATAAATTAAGAAACTAGAGATAGGAAAGCACCTGAGATTGGAATTAATTAAGTTTGATAAAATGCATACCTGTTTGAAATAGAAAGAAAGAAAGAAAGATATAAGATCTGAAGGGAGTTCCCAGTTCCCACAAAACAAAGAGAATAGATTAAGCAAACTAATGTCCCAAAAATATACAATTTCTTATTGTAGGCAACTGGAGGTAGAGAGGAGCAGCAGGAAAATTTGCAGCAAATGTAAGTCTTTGTTTTTGTTCATACTTTAACATTTGCATTGACTAAAACACATGTAAGTTGTGTAAATTTGTGGCCATATGTGCTCCCAATCCCTAGGCTTAAATATAGTTCATCATTAATTCAAATTTGTTGTGCTTCAGTTCCTTTCCGGCTGCACATGGGGGAGATGATCCTCTTCCTTCTAATCCTAATCCTGAGATTGTTGTTTCTGTAACTACTGACGAATTGGAGCAAGAGGATAGAAAACTTACACCTGAGGAGCAGAAAAATCTAAGAATGCTTGAAGAGCATCTGGAATTACAGAGACAGATTGAGAATGAGGCAAAACAAAAGTGCCTTGCTGAGCAAAATAAGGTAGGTTGGTTCCAGTGCAGAGAATGAGGCCAAATCAGATGAGAAATCAAGCGGACTTGGACAGCAGTAGCACTCCAAACCACCTGAATCTGACTAGGACAGACATACAAGAGGAGCATGTAGATAAGAAAGGAGGCCTTATGGTTATGCGTAACAAAGGATAATGATACTGGAAGGAAAAAATTACTTTCTAGTTTTTACTCTTTAAGAATTTCCTGGTTTAATGAAAGGTTCACCATTTCTACCCCGTATTCGCCATATTTGACATTTACTTCTAGCAAATCAGGTTTTCCATTTACTCAATAAAATAAAATAAAAAGAGCAGAAAAGCATCTCTGCATAAAGGTTCACCATTTATGATGATAATTGCAGTAACCAATCTGAATGACATGAATTGTTTTCACTTTTTTTGTTCATCAAACACAATGTTTGCACCAGCCATGACTGAATTTTTTAAATATGTTATAGGTACTCTGCCCTTTGTTTTTCACAAATCTGTTTTTAATTTTCATTGAATTGTTTTACTGGAAAGGAGTATGTGCGCGCATATGTGTGCTTTTAATGGGAGTCTGGCTAATGTTTCAGTTTCGGTTTTATTTATAATGATTTTTTCACTTGAGAAAGTTTGAGATTTAAGTCATCAAAACGTATACCTGAAACTTTTAGTAGGCACTGATGCCATCTTCTCTTTTTTTTTTTTTCCCCCAAAGCACTCACTTATTAGATGAAATTTTTATCTCTCTTCCTTATGGCAGAAACGATAACTTGAGACTGGATCAATCAGAGTAGTGGTAATTTGTGGAAAATGCTATGGAAAATCAAAATTCATGAAAGGTTGATGGTCTCACTTTAAAAGGGAGATGACTTTTCAAGTCTAGATTTGTGATACTAGCTGCTGTTATTGTGATTTAGAATGTGAGACAGAGGGTCATTTGTTTCAGAAGTGTAGTGTAGCCAAGTTAGCATGGTTTGGTCCCAAGTGGGGATTGAATGGTAGTGGGCCTATTTGTTGAATCAAGTGTTAGTTTACCGTCAGAAGGAAAAAATGCTAAAATTTTACAAACGATGATTGGTGCATTTCAACTGCTAAAAAATAAACATTTGAAATACTTTTATGTGATTAATAACACATCAGATAATGGAAGATATTTGTGCATTAGCCACTAGCAGGTCTAATTTCTGGATCATTTTTGGTCAGGTGCATAGAGACAAAAATTAGGGCAGCGAATTGTTCGGCCAAGTGTAGTATTTCTAGTCATTTTCTTGTCTTTTGCTGCCGTAGAATCATCCTGGTCATGTTTTTCATGTCATCATGCTTTAAGTGGGTTTTTATTTTTTATTTTTTATTCAGTTCAAGTAGGGTAGAGGGATTTAAATGGGATGTCTCCATTTGAAATATCAGAAGGTATTATTTGAAATCAAGTTTTAGTGGTTTTCCCTTGTATGAATTATTATCTATCTATATATATTAAGAGAATTTAGAAAGTTAGTTATTATTATTAATTTTTTTTTATCAAAGATGCCCCTAAATTAATTAACCAACAACTTTCATACTTCTATGTTGAAATATTTTTCTGCTTCTAATTTACTCATATTTTTACATTTATTTAAATTCTTACTTCTACTAATTAATTCCCTACAAAATAGAATCACTCTTTTGTTAGTTTTAAAACTCCTCCAATCTACAAAACTCACCCCACCTATTCATTTTTTTTTTTTTTACTTCATCACGATGTATTTGTTTCTTCTATCCCCCTTTTTTTTCAATTTTTTTTTTATTTTAAATTTCATTACTCTAATCTCACGTTTTTATTTTCCCAAATTTCTTCTTTTTTTATTAAAAAAAAAAAAAAGAGACTCCTATTATAAAAACCAGTACTATAACTTCTATCCATCCTTATCATCCCAACATTCCCACTAAAAAGCAATTACTACTATCTAATTTCTCACGCTTTTATTTTTGTTTTTCACTTTCTCATTCACGATCTCCTTATTATCAATAACCTCCATGTTTGTTAGTCAGTTTTATATTTATCTTATATTTGTGAAGGCCAAGTTTCATTCTCATCAATCCCATGTTTCTTTTTCTCTTTAATTTTTTTTTGACAATTTGTTCAATTTGTGCTTTTCAATGGTTATTTTTTAAAATTAAGCCACACTTTAGCAACTAATTGATGACTTCAATGGATTTGATGTTAGGGACACATTTTACAGGGTTTGGAATTGAGATTGGCAAATGCGATTAAGACTCAAACCATTTGTTGACCAAACAACTATCTTCCAAAATTCTTCATCACACTCTTAGGGTTTTTTTTTTTTTTTTTTTTTTTTTTTTTTGGTGATTGGAAAAAGTAGAAATCCCAAATTATAATAAATGCAAATTATTAATATTTACCCAAAAATAGAAGAGCTTCCGAGCATGTGCATGAGCACGTGCTCAGAGGCTATTATTATTATTATTATTATTATTATTATTACTAGTCACATACCCACTCATTGCGCGTGACAATTTTTTTAGGATGGTTTCATTAAATATTTTATTGATACTATAATTTTAGTTATTACCCATTGGTTTTTCATTAGTTTTTAAGTTAATAAAAACTTTAAATATACCCTTTTTTACCTTTACACACACACACACACATATATATATATATATAGTAAATCTTTACATATACCTTTAAGAAAACTCTATATATTCCACTGTTTTGAATGCGTAAAATTATAGACTACTACTCCATAATGATAGTGGCTAATTAATTTTATATATTTTGTTTCAGTGATCTCATTTGTAACGCTTCTTACTATTATCATATATTTATTAACTAATGATTTGCATAACAAAGACGATAAATGAGAGGTAGCATTGTTCATTAGATTTTCGAAAGTAATAGTGTATGAAAATTATATATATATATGTATATATATATTATATAAATAAGGTTAAATGAAATGTCAAAAAATGGATTTTTAAATTTTCTAACTTTATTTCTTATGTAATTTCTACTATTAACATCACTTTTTTAGTTATGATTAATATGGTTTCCATAGTTAGAGTTTGATTAGTTTTAAATTTAAATTTAATATTATGATTGTATTTAATTGTTGATTGTTGATTTAATTTTTTAAGTGAATTTAACGGTTTATGTTACTACACTATAAAGTTTTTAATGTTCTCCACACGGTGATCTCTATTTTATTTTTTACTTCTCCTTACAACCTCTTTGCTTTTCAATCAACAATTACTAATTGACGTTTGGTTTTTTTTTTTTTTTTTTTTCCTTTATCTACTCTTTATTACTTTGTATTGCTTTTTTTCTATACCATCTCTTTAAAACACAAAACTAAATCCCATCAACCAAAATAGAGTTCTAAAGAATACAAAACTTTATCAATCTAAAATAGAGATGCAAGAAAAATAAAAATAAAAATCCACCAAAATTGAGGGAGAAAGAGTGGGAAATAACTATTTTTTTGTAAGAGAAAATTATGTAAAGAATGGAAGAGTGAATGACAAATTTATACAAAGAGGATGATAATAAAAAGAAACAAAATAAAGGAAGATAAAAGAAAAGAGGAAGAGTGATATCAAGGTAGAATGTTTGGGGAGATGAAAAGGTAAAGAGAATGAGAAAGGTTGGAGAAAGTGTAAATGTTAAAAAAAATGAGTCCAATTTGATGAGCACAATTTTCTTTTATTTGAATTTAAGTAAAATATTAATTTTTTTATTTTTTAAAACAAAAAGAGAGAGAAAAAATAAATAATTTAGTGATAAGGAGGATGTGGCTGAATTTCAATATTGAGTAAAATAGAAGAGAAGAAAAAAATAAGAAAAATTAAAAGATATAACAATAAACACTAAATTATCCAAATTATGCTATGTAATGGAATACTATTTTATTTTTATCTATTATCTTTAATTTTTTATAATGTAATTGAATAAAATTTAACAATCAAAGAGCAAAATAATAATAATAATAACTTAAAACACAAAACTAAATCGTATCAACCTAAATTAGAGTTCTTAAAAACATAAAAATTTATTAACCTAAAACGGAGATGCAATAAAAAAGAAAAATCCACCAAAACATTAAGAGAGAGAGAGAGAGAGAGAGAGAGAGAGAGAGAGAGAGAACATTTTTGTGAGAGAAAACTATGCATAGAATGGAAAAGAGGGACAAATTTATAGTAAAAGGGAAGGGCTAAAAAGAGACAAATAAAGGAAGATGATGAGAAGGATGAATAATAATATTAAAATAGAGGGTAGTGGGGAGATGAAAAGGTAAGTGAAGAAGAAAGGTTGAAGAAAGTGTAAATATTTAAAAAATAAGTGAATATAAAAAAAATATAGGAAAATTGGAAATAAAAAAAAAAAAATATATATATATATATATAGATGTTAAAACCGACAAAGATGAATATGTAAAGTCAATAATCTATATATATATATATATATATATATATATTTGTAAAAAAAAAAAAGGAATAAATAATAAATAATAATTATGTGGCAAATGACTTGGTGATGAGGTGGCGCAACAGGAGCTCAGTAACAATAAATGTCACGCTTTCGCTTTTAATAATATATAGATATAGATTATTATATGTGAATAGTAATTGCATGTATCATCTTGACCATCTGAAGCACCTCAGAGGAAGTGCCTTTGAGTAGCATCAACTTTGGTGCTTTTAAACAGATAAATTTTGATCAAGCTCAGGTGTCAATTTAGATGAGAAATCAAGTGAACTTGAACACCAGAAGCACCTTAGAGCACGTGAAGCAGACTAGAACATATGTATAAGAGGAACCTTGGTGCTTCTTCAATGGAAAAAATAGAGAGTTTGACTTGTTAAAAATTTAAGCAAACATACTGATTTTAGTCAAAGATGAGAGTTAATTGGAACTATTTCTCTCAGGAATAGTTTCATTTTGATTTTCATCAAATGAACCCCGCTTACATTAGAAACCAATTAGTATATAAGCCCGATGATAAAGAGTTATCATTATGAAGTACAAGTCATATGTTGAAATTTTATCGTACCTTTCCAAAAAAAAAAAAAAAAAAAAAAGTCATTGATTTCACCCAAGGATCCACGATATACCCCAAACTTGCAATTCGAGGTCAAACCAATCCTCCTCCATGGCTGTCTTTTGGGATTGCTCCAAAAGTTTTGATTAATCCTTTGAAACTACACAATAGGACCCCATCTTGTAAGAAAGAGAACAACCTACACATTTACTTCAACCTAAAAATCGAACAAATGAGTGTGAGTTAAAGAAGTTTAAAGCCTGTGCTGTGTATCAAAAAGTTAGGTCCTTTCGAATATATACTATTGTAAGTTTCTTTAAAAACCTTCTCCCCTCTCCCTGTGTATGCGTGTTAAAAATAGTTAGTATTCTAAAAAAAAAAATGGTGGGTTAATCCTACGTTGGAAAATGAGTGTGAGTTAAAGAAGTTTAAAGTCTGTATTGTGTATTCAAAAAGTCTGTGCTGTGTATCCAAAAGTTAAGCTCTTTTTGATATACACCACTATAAGTTTTTTAAAAAACCTTCTCACCACTCCCCGTGTATGTGTGTTAAAAATACTTAGTATTCTAAAAAAAAAAAAAAATCAAACAAATGAAATAATCTAAAGTTATTTTTTTTTCTTATGTTTTTTTTTATTTTTTTTTTATTGTATATTCTTACTATAATAATAGAAGCCTTGCATTTAATTTTGCAAACCCCCCGTTGCACCACGTCATCATCCACATTATAAGTTGATTTTCTATGAAAAATTTTCCTCCGTTTATTTATATATTTGGTGTGTATGGCAATGAAGCATAAATGATAAGAAGTCCGAGGAGCTCACAAAGAGTCAACGACTCTTAAAACTCCTTAGGGTAAAAATTCAGTTAATAGTGAGATGAGGGGTTAATTTAGTCTTTAATCAAGAGTTCAAGTTAACTAATGCTTCAAAACTCTTAGTTTTCCTTCACGTTTCAGAATTTTTAGATTTGAGGCTTACAATGCATATTAGAGTATGATTCCAACATTGTTCTCAACGGCGGAGCTAGAAATTTTGAGTTGGGGGGCCAAATTATTGTGTCAAGGTAAACTTCAATCACAAATAGACATTACCCTAAAAAGTCCACATGATATATGTGTGTATGAAAATAAAAATTTTAATTTTCTTATTCTAAATAAGTTATATACATATACACAAAATATCAACTTTAATATGTATATATAGACACCTAGACATAAGATCTTCTTTATAAAAGAAACTTATAATCTTCTTAAACTCTAATTAAGTATACAAACATTGTATAATTGGGTATACAACATACAAATATAAAGAACAAATATATATATATATATATAGTATCTTCCATCAAAGTCATGCTTGACAATAATACTTCACATAATAAATTTCATCAATTATTATTTTTATAACAAAATTATACAAAATTTCATTTTTAATATATAAATTGTTCACAAAATTTCATCCATGTTTGACAAATCAAAATCATATTGTTATAACTGAAGTCTCATATGAGCGTTTTTTTTTTCTTGATAAAATCTTGAGAATAGAAAATTTCAACCAAATAGCATATATTATTAATGTTGAATGATTTAAATGCATTAATACAATTTGAAATTGAGCTAAAAATTAGGGGTCCCACTATTTACTCACAAAACTTACTATCTAATTATTTTATTCTATTGTGATTGTATATCAACGCTAAATCTCTTTTTTGGAAAGGATTGCTAGATTAGTTAATCAATGCTTTCTTTTGGGGGGGGGGGGGGGGGGGGGGCAACTTCTTTTTTTTTTTTTTTTTTTTTTTTGAAACAGAAGCATATCATTCAATTAATTAGAAAAATTAGCATCTTGGTACAAAGCCTCCCTAGCTATTGGAGGAATATCTTCCATCCAAAACAAATCTTGACTAATGTTTCTAGCAAATTGAGCTAACTCATGAGCAACTCTATTCCCCCCTTGCCTAGTACATTCAATCCTAACCCATTGCAAGTTCCTAACCAAATGATGAATATCCCAATTACATTCCCAAGCAAAGAATAATCATCCTGCAAAGCCAAAACAGCTTTCATGACAGAAGAATTATCCCCTTCAATGACAAGTTCAGAGAAGCCAACATCAACGGCAAATTCAATAGCTTTTCGACATGCAAGAAACTCAGCCTCCTCACTACCAGATACCTTAGGACCATTTGTTGCCATGGCTGCCATAACCTCACCTTTTTCATTCTGGATTATTGCACCAAAACCTGACCTGTTAAGAGCCGAAAACAGAGTAGCATCAAAATTAAGCTTAGAGATCGAAGGAGGAGGGGGCTGCTAGGTGTCTCGAGAAGATTGCCCTCTGTGTGCTGGTCCCATCAATACTGATGTAGTCCAAAACTCCTCAAGAAACTCTATTGCCCGATTATTCAACCAACTTGGATCATGAAACTTACCTCCATGCATAACCCGATTTCTTTGATTCCAAATCAGCCATGCTTAAACGAGCACAACCCCCAAATCATGAGACTCTACCCGCTCCATTAAGTATTTCATTAACTGAAGCATATCTGCCATACCTGACCCACCTTTTTGTAGAATTTTTAAACTACCTGCCCACACATCTATAGCCGCACCACATTCCCAAAGCGCATGGACAATTGATTCTGGAAACCTCAAACAAATTGGGCACATCGCATCTGCAATAATTTTTCTCTTAGACAGATTCAATTTTGTTGGTAAGATTTCATGACAAGTTTTCCACCCAAACACTTTTATTTTGTTAGGAATTCTAAGCTTCCAAATTGCAGACCAAACCTCCTTTCCAGCACAACCTCAAGAACTCTTAGTTACCCTTCCTTCTCTTAATACTTCCCTAGCCACCTTGTAAGCGGATTTAATAGTAAAAATCCCCTTCCTTTGGTGCATCCAAATCATAAAGTCCTCCACATGTCTTTAGCTAAGCTGTATTCTACAAATAGCTTCAACATCTTCTTTTTCAAACATATCCATGATAACATCAACCCTTCATGCATGCAAGTCTTGGTCAATTAATTCAACAACAGTCACCTCACGAACTTCACCTTTCACTAGATTTAGAGGTGCATTTGTTGGGTAATTCGGTATCCATTTATCCCCTAGAATCCGAATTGATTGGCCATTCCCAACTCTCCAACAACATCCAGACTTCAAAATAGGAAAAGCAGCCACAATACTCTTCCAAACAAAAGAGCAATTTGGTGACTCCTTGGCAGCAAAGAGAGAAGTTCTTGGAAAATATCTAGCTTTGAGGCATTGAAACACCAAAGAATTATTATCATGCAGCAACCTCCACCCTTGTTTAGCTAGCATTGCCAAATTAAAGGCCCTTAGATCCCTAAAGCCCATTCCTCCCTCCCTCTTTGATAGAGTAAATTTTTCCCACCTCTACTAATGAATTTTCCTTTCATTTCCCGCCTGTCCCCACCAAAACTTAGCACACATTGCATCCAGCTCATCACAAAGTTTCAAAGGGAGTTGGAAAACACTCATAGTGCAAGTGGGAATAAACTTAGCAACTGCTTTAATCAGAATTTCCTTACCAGCCTTAGACAACATCTTCCCTTTCCACCCCTGCAATTTTTTCCATATCCTATCCTTCAAGTATGAGAACGTATGATAAATCTAGTAATAGTCATACTTTAGTGTTTATTTGGACAAATTTTAGTAACCCTTGAAAAAAAAGGGTCGAAACAGGTCATGTTGTTTGTAGTATATTGACAAAGAATAACTAAAAAAAATTATTCTTACTTAGTTTAGAGAAATGCCGAATTGTGTGATAGTGATATACCAGTTGTCTAATTTAGGTCAAGCACTATATTTGACAGCTACAATGACTCAATATTCATTTCTTTAAACATATTAAACTAACCAATAAAATGATCTCCTTTTGGTCCACGAAGTACTTATTAAAAAAAATTAATTATTATAAAGAATTTATTTTTCTGAACTTTACTAACCTTTTTCTTTAATTTGCCACAAATCAAATATCTAATTTGACATATAGGTTTGAAGAGTTTGTTAAAAAAAATAAAAAAATAAAATAAAAATTGAAGAGTTTGTGAAGACAATGATATACATAAATAAAATAGCCTACATTATGATGTCTAAATACATACATTTAGAGTCTGTTTGGAATCCGCTTATTTTGTTTATTCTAACAATTTTTTGTTGAAAGTACTATAGATAAAAGTGAAAGTTAGCTGAAATAGTATAGTAAGATTCATAAATAGTACAAAAAAGTGCAGTGTGACCTATGAATAGTAGCAAAAATAAGCTGAATAATGCAGTAAGTTTGCGAAAATAATCTTTACCCAACGAACGCTTAATATATTCCAAGTGAAAAAATTACTTATTCATGTATGTTTTTACAGCTGTTGATGTAATGATCATAATGGTCACTTCAATTAATACTAAATAACCACGATTATTTTTTATTATAAAGGTAGTAATGTATTTTGTAGAATCCGTTGTTTAAAAAATCGGACTGATCGGCAAGTTCAATTGGTTGAATTGGGAATTGGACATGGAACCGATTCGATAAAACTGGATAAATAAATTAAAAAAAAAAAAAAAAAAAAAAAACAGTGAAAATTGGTTAAGAATTGGAAAAAAGCTGGAACTGGTCCCTTTTTCTTTCTTTAACCGTTCCTGTTTTTTTAAACCGTTGTAGAATCCAATTCACTAACATACTTATGCTAAATTAATCATCTATTTGTATCGCCTTCACAAATGTTGTTACATAAAATCTAATGATGTACTTGTGTTTCACTATCTGTAGGCATCCTTGTTTTATATAATTCTGAAGTGATTATTTTTATTGAATTAATAAGAAATATTTTTTTTCTTAGAATAATAAGACCTAAAAAATTGAATATCAATTTTAGAACCAAAAATAAAATAAAATAAAACCACACAATTGAAACCAATATCATTAAAGCATTAGATTTAGGAACTTTACCTTAGAAATAACAGTTTTAGTACTCAAAACAGTGGTGTTTCTAACTTCGTAGAAAAGAAAATGCGTTTTGTAGAGTCCATATTTTTGTAGTTGGCAAATGCGATAAATGTAATCAATTTATAGTGATTTTGGTGTGTCTTAGGTGGTTAAAGATGTATTTTATAGTCCAAGACAAAGACCCGAGTTCAGATCAAGAAAGAATCAAGTTCAAAGCAAGTAAACAAAGTTTCTATCAGTTTGACTGCTGGCTCGATTCATGGCTAGCCGAATAAGATTCTCGATTTCAAGCTCAACATCTAGTTCGATTGATTGAGATTGCGATATTATCAAAAATCTAAAACGTGAAAAATACCATAACTTTCTTGTTTCAAGCCCGATTTGTGATTAGTTTGTTGTGCAATTTAAAGGACATCATATATAAACTATCCTATTAGGGTTTTAGACCCAAGTAGAGTCAGATTCAATTAGATTTCTAGCCAATTAATTAAAGTGATTAATTATGAAATTAGATCTAAATTCAACAAACATTAGACAAACACAATCCACAAAAACATCAAAAATGATAACCCAAGAAAAGTTTTGAAATTGTGGTTTCAAAGTAAACAACCTAGGGAGGATTTAACGAAAACAATCCTCAAGGCAACATTTCACTAATATAATGGAAATTTATACAATAGACTTAACCCTAAATCTACTGCTACCTCGTGTACTAGTTACTCACATAACCACACGCAACTCCGAATTTGTGAACTCTTCTATTGTGAAACTGTTGCACACAAACACTCCTATTTGTAACTTTGAAACTCCACTCAAAGGTTTAGACCATCAACTGTGGTTGATTTGATTGCAACAACTTTCCTCTAAAGCCAAATCTATTGTCTACACAAGGTCTCCAACTATAGCTTCAAAAGTGTTTGGAAAACTCCATATCTGTATACAAAACACTCCCTTTTGAATATATAAAAACAAACAATCCTGTTGTAACTTTGAGACTCCTCACAAAGGTTTAGATCATCAACTGTGGTTGATTTCATTACAACAACTTTCCTCTAAAGCCAAATTTGTTGTTTACACAAGGTCTCCAATTGTAGCTTCAAAAGTGTTTGGAAAACTCCAAACCTGTGTACAAAACACTCCCTCTTGAATATATAAAAACCTGCTCTACGGTTTGTATTTAAATATCGTTAAGATCCATCCAAATCCTAAATCTAATGGTTGAGAAATAAAGTGAGAATTCAGATCTGCACAAATCTCGATCGGTTGAGATGTGCATCTCAATCAATCAAGATAGGTGAGACTATTTTTGCACTAATCTTTTCCTACTTTCTTGAGTCTTCGGTTGTGTAGAACTTCATTTGTCTTGTTTTTGAATATTTGTAAAACTCTAGACATAAGGCTATAATTCATTCATGGTTGCCAACCTAAAAATATGGACTTTACATATCCCTATAAAGACTTTTCAGAGAGAGAAATCACCATTTGTGCGGCTAGGGTTTGTATAACCAATTTACTCTCAATCTCACTATTCTAGAGACTTTCAAAATAAATCTAAGCCTCTATCTATTCAACCCGTGAGATTTCAAGAGCACATAAAGAAAGATCAACACAGTGTTATTTCTACCATATATAGTGCAGATCTGTATGAAGCCATAGAGAAACCTAGTCTACAATAGTTGCTAGTCAAAACTATCAAGTGGATTTCTTGGAGTCATAAATAGAGAAGTTTATGTGAAATTAGTTAACCACAATTATTGATCTAAAACTTTTGAGTGGAGATCTCAAAGTCACAAACAAGAGACTTTGTGTGCAACAGTCCAAGATAGAAGAGTCTGTGGATCGATTTGGACCTATGTGTGGTCACACCAGTATGTATTACATGAGAGGTAGCAGTAGATTTATAGTCGAGTCTATTGTATAAACATTGATTCTATTTAATGGAAATATTGCCTTGAGGATTGTTTAGGTTAAATCCTCCTAGGTTTTTTACTTTGAAATTACAGTTTCAAATAATTATTGGGTCATCATTCTAATCAAGGTCATAATTAATCTAATTAATTATTTTCTTAAAAGTTTATTAAATCTGTGAAAACTGGGGTCTAGAAAAGAATAATGAATATACTTAAAAATTTGATATCATTTGAAGTATATTTCCTACTAAATTATAAAGGTTTACTTTAGTCATTGGATTACATTTAAAATAACAATCTCCAAGTATTTCACAATTTTTGATGCCCTATTTATTTCTACTTTATGCCCCTGGCAATTACCATAATATATATACTCGAAAAAGATGTGAGTTCTAGTTAGACCAACTAGTAAAGTCTCCTATAATTGAATAAGAGATCTGGGGTTCAATCTCCGCTTACACCAAAAACTAATTGGTGTCTTAATCTAATAAAAAAGAGTTATTATTAGAAGCTGACGCCATAAGTTGAAACTATCTGAAATATGTGTGTGTGTGTGTGTGTGTGTGCGCGCTTGAAAAAGCCGAAATTCACAAATTATAAGTGATGGGTAATTTATGAAAGTATGATTTGTCTATAAGGATCGTCCAAGGAATACCACATCCAAGATGGTCATCAAAACGAAAAGAGGAGAACAACATTCAACGCCAAGAAAGTAAGACATCTAAAGAAGATCAGTCATCTATACGACAAAAAGATATAGACGACCAGCAAACACTTAGTAGATTTTAAGGTATTTTCTGTATATAAAGAGCAATTGCACGACGAATCACTATTCTGAGATGTGGAGTGAATTATATAATTTTATAAATATTTAAAATCACCATATTATATTAGAATAAGTGTTGAAAGTGATAATCACCCTCATGAACCCTCAAACCAACCCCACCATCCAAAATAGCGAAAGAGTAAAATTTTGCAAAAATATTAATGCACCCACATAACCTCAAAATTTTAATATTAATGCAAAAAATTTATGCAAACCAACCCCAATTAATTATTTTATATCTATATATTAAGTATAAAGATACCGTGGGTTCCAGCTAACTTAACTGGTAAAGTTTCTGATAGTTAAATAAGAGATCTGGGGTTCAATCCCCGCCTATACCAAAAACTGATTTGTGTCTTGTTCTGATGATAAGAGCTATCATTAAGAGCGAACGCCATATGTTGAAACTCTCTCTAAAAAAAAGTATAAAGATACTAGTTTCAACTCACGATATGCATCTTGATTGTTTTTCCATCTACCTCCACAACTTCGAATTTGTTAAACATCCACCTAAAATTTTAAGTACTGCCTTATAAACAATATATAAACACACAACATAGACTTACGCATACATATACACCCACATACATACATAAAACTCCATCATAATGTTTTAGAAGATTTAATCATTCATTGTTAAATAAGTGGTTTAGAGATAACAGGAATCCATTATCAAGAATTTCTAGATTTGGTATGGTATTTGATTTTCGTCCAACACGCTAGAGGATGACACTTGGGAGATGATTTTTATGGTAGCTTGGTGCATGTGGTTCAATAGGAATGTAGTCTGAAATGGGAGTATTCATTAATCGGCAATAATGGTGGGGTAGAAAGCTTAAACTTTGCTTGCTGAATTTCAGGGAGCAAACCATGTTATTACTTCACCGAGGATGGAGATAAATGATTCATGGACATCACCAATGACCCTAAATTACAAGGTGAGCGTGGATGGTGTAGTTTTTAGTCATATTTGCAAGTTTGGGGTCAGGTTGGTGATCCGTGATCATGAAGGAAGGGTTGCAACAGCAATGAGCAAGAAACTTCTTCAACCTTTGGGTCCACTAGAGATTGAGGCAAAAACTATGGAAATTGGAGTGTCATTTGCGTGGGATACCAGTATAAGGGATGTCATAGTTGAAAGTGATTCCAAGATTATAGCTAACACTCTCCTGAGATTATTTACTCCTCCTATGGTTGTCTCAAATGTTTTGACTAGTATTGCATACAAATTTCAGGATTTTAGATCAGTTCAAGTATCTCATGTGAAGCGTCAAGACAATAAACTTGCATATCTTCTGGCAAAGTTTGCCAAAGAAATAGATAATATTGAAAATTATGTAACATAGATAGAGGAAAATCCATTACTAATTGAGTCAGCTATCACTCATGATGTACTGAATTTATCTTTTTTTTTTTTTTTTAATAAAGTTACAAGTTTCTCATAAAAATTAAAAAAAAAAAATGGTTTGGTCCACTGCACACCTTTGACCTGATGGTTACTCCATAAGTTTTTTATTAGGTGTGAGGGTTAAGGCTGAGGTTCAAATCAGTAGAAAGAAACTTCAAATACATATATACTTAGATTGGACTAAAGAGAGATTTTTATTTCTGATTAAAAAAAAAAAAAAAGTGGTTTGAATTTTACAGCTCATCAGCATTTAACTAAACACTAATTTGATATGTATTTAAGGTAGTGATGATGTGGAAAATTTTGAAGCACCCCTTAAATAATAAATAATTTAAAATTTAAGATTCTAAAACTCTAGAACATCTTCAAAACCCATATACATATGCATGCTTATATACACACATTGTTTATGTCTTTAATGGTTATCTCTTTATTTACTTTTAATTATTTATTTATAAAAGGTAAAGATGTTCTAATTTTATTTTATTTTATTATTTATTTATTTATTTATTTTTTTGGAGAAAGAGAGATGTTCTAAATTGATATTGATGGATGGCAGATAAATTTGCATTAAAAAAAAAAAAAATCCTTAAAGATATGTGATATATATATATATATATATATATCTAAGTTGTATCGATTATTCATGATTTCTTTATTGGGAATTATAAAGATTTCGCAGGATAAAAGTTTTTTTTTTTTTTTTTTAAGAAACGTTTCGACACAGAGGATAAAAGCTAATTATATGATGTGTAGCATAAACGATAGTGCTACTTGATGCAATGACAATTTTATTGTATAGTAAGTGATATTAATAAGGAAATATTTTTAGTGTTTTAACATACCATGTAAGAAATGTAAGAAACGTATATTCTTTCTTATAAATATCAAAATGCATTTTAGCGTTAGTGGCCAAGCTGCATTTAATAATTGTTTTCAGAATTCATTATTCAAATTCCAAGCGGTTACTATGACTTGTTGGAATTTTACTTGTTCTTAAAGAGAGGGAAAAACTTCCATACACTCCAAGCGGTGTATGAGTATAAATTTCCAGACCATGCCTAATTAGGTAAAACTTCAGAGTAATACAGATATTTTTGCGGGTAGTTTTGCAAATGAATTAACCAATTTGATGAACTATCAATTTGCAAAGAGAGGTCCCTCTTGTGACAAGAACAACTTAGTTACTTAGTACGCTATTAAACTATTCTGCAGTATAAAGGATAAGATGTTGGAGAAATTTTCTGCAGCATCGTCCCAATAAGAGAGAAGAAAGTTAGATGTTTATGATGGGGACCTTCAAAAATTTCATCCTTGCTTTTCTTGGTGGGTTTGTTCTTATACATCTAGTTAATGCCCAGGATCAAGCAGGTATGGTAGTCTTCTTCTTTTTTTTTCTCTTCTTTTATCTATCGAATTAATAATGAGTTTCAGTTAACTCAACTGATAAAATTACTGTTGTCAATTAAAAGATTTAAAGTTCAATTTCTATCAACACCAAAAAATCAATTGATATTTTGGTCTGATTATAAAGAACTATCATCATAAACGGATGTCATAAGCATATCTTGGTGTTTCCAAATGAATCATCTAGAGTTCAAATCTTCTCCTTGCTCAGCTATCCATTTAACTAAGGTATTATTATATATTCTGTTTGTCTGTCTCAGGCTTCATAAACATATCTTGCGGGTCACCAGAAAATTCAAGCTTTTCGGAGGCAATAACAGGCTTAAATTACATTTCGGATGCCGCATTCATAGACACTGGTATAAGTCAGAATATTTCAACTGTATATATGGCTGGTCTTCAACAACAAGCATGGGATCTCAGAAGCTTTCCTCAAGGAATCCGGAACTGTTACAACATAAATATTATGCAAGGCACTAAGTATTTGGTCCGAGGAACTTTCTTCTATGGAAATTATGATGGACTAAGTAAGTTACCACAGTTTGATCTTCATCTAGGTGTAAATAAGTGGGACACGGTCAAAATAGAGAATGTATCTGTTGGTGTCATCAAGGAGCTCATACATGTTCCATCGCAAAATCATTTACAAGTCTGTCTTGTAAACATGGGCCTCGGAATGCCATTTATATCAGCAATAGAGCTAAGGCCATTGAATAATAAGACGTATGTAACTATTTCTGGATCATTGGCACTCTTCGGTCGCTACGATCTTGGTTCACTAAGCCGTAAAGTATACAGGTGAGTCACTTTATTTAAGATTAACTCCCTTGCATCTTTGCATTGCTACCAACAAAAAAAACACATGCAGTAATGGTTTGGAATTTCACAGCGTATAGAGAGTCATGACATTTTTAAATTTTAAATAACATGATTCTCAATACATGTTTAGATTTGTAATTTAATTTGAACACAGAATTAAATCCATTACAAATGGCAATGATTACATAATCGTTTTTTTATTAGTTGTGCTTAAAAAAATGAGGGATGATAGGTTAATTATCAATTTGACTATAAATAAATAATAATAATAAAATTGTTACAAACATGGGGTGGTAATGATTTTTTTTTTTTTTTTTGATTGAAGGGGTGGTAAGGAATTTGATTGGTCATATAAGGTTTTTGCAAATATAGTAAGTTCAATGAGGGCTAGATGTAAAAGCCCTATCTGCACCTTCCAATAATGTTGCGTTAGATTTTTATTTTTTTATTTTATTTTTTGGAAACAATAATATTTATTAGAATATACGAACATGAAAGTAGTATATAGAGTTTTTTAAACAGACTTATAATATATTACATAACCAAAGGATCTAACTATTATAGTAGTAGCCTGAAGTTATAAGAACTAAAACTTTAACACACACCACTAATGTGGGATAAACATCCTTTTTTTTTTTTTTTTTTGAGAAAACAGTAATAATTATTAGAACACACGAACACGAAAAAAGTACATAGAGCTTTTTATGTTGTGCTAGATAAATACACACAATTATACTCTCATCTATAATCTATAATAAATATAAAGCCAAAGACATTTAACTTTTGGTAGGCCTCGTAATGGTTTGCCACATAATCTTTTGACACCTTACTATTATACACATCAGTATTATAGTATATGTTTTAAATTAAATTTCAATTTTATTCTACATTTAAGCCATTTATTATAATCTTATCCCAACATGTTTTCTTAAATGGTAGAATATATTCTTCCATATACAACAGAATCATAGGAAATAGCTAATGCTAGATTATATAAACATAATCATAGTAAATGTCTATTAATAAATAATTATCAAATTTCATCTTAGACAAAATAAATAAATAAATAAGAGAGAGAAATCAAAATTCATATTATATTTTTCAATACATTAGATTTTTGCAAATAAGACCATAAACTGATATACACACGAGATCTCATTAAAATATTGTTACCATATATATATATATATATATATTCACTCTTTTTTTCTTTTTTTTTAATATTTGGCAATAATAAAAGTGAAATGTTAAGGAATATTCTAAGGTCTAGAGTATTTGTTAGTTATCTATTTTAGAAAAGTTTTTATATGGAAAAAAAAAAAACAATAAATGTTTTGGCAATTTTTGCAATTTTTTTATAAAAATGCTATATAAACATTCTTAAAATAGTTTATTAACAATTACTTTAAGGGCACCCATTAACATGTTACCAAAAAATTGTGAACAAGTAATAAAGTGTTTTTTTTTTTTTTTTAGTTTCTAATGTGTTTTATCCAAGTAATTAATACAATATTTGGACAATTAATTTTCATCTTTGGTGGAATTTCACAATAGTTTGTAAGGAAAATATGATATTCAAAAAAGATGTTGGAATGTCAAAACAACTGGCTATGATTTTCACGCAAGCTATCATGGTTTTGCTAACTCCAATATTAAAGCCTCAAGTTGTGTTTGGCATTGACTTAAAAAGCCTGTTTTTTTTTTTTTTTTTTTACTATTTAATTTATTTTTGCTACTATTTAGTTTATTTTTTAGGATTCAGATCTTCTAGATTTTTTAAGATACTCTACCAATAGGTTTTTTTAAATCCTAACTACTCTTTTATGATTTAAGGGTATAGATTTTGTCGTGTCAGCATTTCACTAACAATACTCTTAAAATAATAAAATAATGTTGCAAACAAAACAATTAAGATTATTGTTAGTGAAATGCTAACATAGCGCAATCTAGACCATTAAATCATTAAAGAATAGGTAAGATTTAAGAAAATCTATTTGGTAGAATACTCTAGAAAATTTAGAGGATTAAATCCTATATTTTTTACTATTCATGTGCCTAATTGTACTATTTCAGTTACTTTTTAGTTTTATCTACAATACTTTCAAAAAAAAGTTTGAGAGATGCTAAGTCCACAATATTTTTATAACATTTTCACAACAAATCATAGGTGGTTAGTTGTTATTGGTTTAAATTTGAACTTAACACTAAGATTATTTTTTTGCCCCAACAAAAACAACCAATAACAACTTACTACTTAGGATTTGTTGTAAAAATGTTGTGAAAATATTGTGGACATATCATTTCTCAAAAAAGTTTTCAATTTTAGTAAAATAAACCGTTCCCGAACAGACTTTGAGTCATTTTTTTTTTCTTGGAGTACAATGCCAGAGGGGGTGGTTGGGATAACTGCTACACATATTCTAGCTAGATACACTTAACAATTTATTCACAAACTTTCATACAATTCTAATTTATATAAGTTTTTCTTTTATTTTTTTATTAGGTTATAGAATTTTAATGAAAATGTAAATATATTGGCTTTAATTTTCTAATTATATATATATTTAGAAGAATATCATTCAATATACGGTGTGCATTCAACTCAACACCAATGAATACTTTTTCATGGGTTGATAAGTTGGGTTGTGTTCTAAATTTTTTTTGAAACTTGGGTTGTTAAACTTTCAACCCAAGTAACCCGCCAAATTTTTGCTATTTTCAATTTTAAAAATATGTATTTCGAACTATTAGTTTAATTTAATTTGGACTTCGGAACTTAGTTTAAATTGATTATTTTGATTTATTTTGGCATTTTAAAATTTAGTCTTGATGAAACTGGAATATTGGCATTATTAGGCCCAACTATGTAAATTACAATCATTTATCAATGAGAAATGGGTTTAAAAAGCTGAATGATGCCCGATAATTTTTATTGGGTTTCACAAAATTGTTTGAAAACCTAACCCAAGTTGGAATGGTTTTTAAAGTTCCCATAGGCTGGGTAGGTTTGAGATTTTCCCAATATGAAGATTTCAAATTATATCTATAAACAATTACGTAGTTTCTGACTTATGCTAAACATTTATGTTTTCTTAGGTATCCAGTCGACGTTTATGATCGCATATGGTATCCCTATTTTGATAATGAGTGGACAAGTTTAAATACTACGCTTACTATTGACTCCCAAAGTAACAATTATTACCAACCAGCATCTATTGTAATGGGTACAGCCGTCACACCAATTAATGTTACTGCTCCTTTGGACATGTATTGGGATTCAGAGAGTGCAACTTCCGAATACTATATCTACATGCACTTTGCTGAAGTTGAACAGCTCAAACCTAATCAATCCAGATCAATAAACATTACTCTAAATGGGAACTACTGGGGGAGTATATCTTCTCCATTATACTTGTACACAACCACGGTGTGCAGCCAATCGGCCTTGAAGATTGCCCAAACATATAACTTTAAACTGTTCAAAACAGAAGGCTCAACACTGCCACCCATCATCAATGCAATTGAGATATATTCAGTGAGAAATCTCTCGCAACCAGGAACAAACAAACAAGATGGTATTTTTTCTTCCACACGTCAATATTGTGCCTTCCTTTTCTTTTTTTTTCTTTTTTACTTACTTATTTGTATGGATATGAAAATGTTATAGTTGATGCCATCACAAATATCAAGTCAACATACGAACTAAAGAGAAATTGGGAAGGTGATCCGTGTCTCCCAAAAGCATATTCATGGGCTGGTTTACATTGTAGCTATGATAGTATTAACCCCCCTAGAATAACATCCTTGTAAGTTTATTCGTTCGGATATGTGCTTCATGAATTGGGACCTTTTGCTTTTTAGTATTCTTAATTAATATTTTGTGAAATGTAAATTGAATCAGGAACTTGTCTGCTAGTGGATTGACTGGAGTGATATCTGCTGATATATCAAATCTCATGATGTTACAATATTTGTAAGTACTTGCAATTCACATAACAAAATTGTAAAAATCTGATAATGAATACCAAATCTGGTTACAATTTTTATGACAACCAATGTGAAATGTAAGTAATTTGCCAATTTTAGGGATCTATCGGACAATAGCCTAACTGGATCAATACCAAAATTTCTTTCTCAATTGCAATACTTGAGGGTCCTGTAAGTTGAATTTTAAGATTGTTACTGCAAATTTATTTGTTAGAAAAGATATAAATTATATTCACTTTACCTTTGCAGAAACTTAGAAAGAAATCAGCTTACTGGTTCTGTTCCAGCTGACCTCATAGAAAAATCAAACAATGGTACACTATTATTGCGGTATGATTTTTGTTGAAAATAGTAACACTTCATTTTCATAATTTTCCTTCATATTACTTGAACTCTTCTAGAAAAGATTGAAGATATATATATATATATATATTTCAATGTGTTAATTAAAATTTCATTGACATCCTTTTTATTAATCTAGTGTGGATGAAAATTCAAGTCTTTGTGGATCTGGATCATGCAAAAAGAAGAACAATATTGTTATTCCAATATCAGTCATTCTCTTATTCATTGTCGCGGCTGTCATGTGGGGGCTTTGGAGATATCAGAAATATAAGAATAAAGGTTTAAAACTTTATATAAAAAGATGCATATTCATTTTAAACTAAGAATAAAATATCCTCACTTATGTGCTTATAATGCTAATGATGTTTGCAATTACGATAGTAGAAACAAAATCCAACATCCAGACCAAGTCGTTAGAGTCAATAGATTCAATGCAACGACAATTTACATACGCTGATCTGGTAAGAATTACCAACAATTTTGAGACAATTCTTGGTAAGGGTGGATCTGGACAAGTTTACCAAGGCTGCATTGATGACACTCAAGTAGCAGTGAAAGTGCTTTCCCTATCATCAGTTCAAGGGTATCAACAATTTCAAGCAGAGGCAAGCAACTATGTCTCAATTTATTTTGAGCACACATAGATGTATACATAGAGATTTTATTATTAAATTAATGGACATTACGCTTCCTAAATTGCAGGTAAAACTTCTTATGAGAGTTCATCATAGAAACCTAACCACCCTCATCGGGTATTGCTATGAAGGAACAAGCATGGGGCTTGTCTATGAGTACATGGCCAACGGAGACTTAGAAGCACATCTTTCAGGTTGGTCATAATAAAAGTGTCTACCGAAGATTCCACTTTTTCAGTATATTTTTAGGAATTAAGAGTATATCATTGAAATTAAAAAAAAAAATTGAGGGAATATACATAGAGAAATTCCATAGACACAAAAAATAAAAATAAATAAATGATATTGTTGCTGTGGAAGATTGTAAGTGGCAAGTAAAAAAATAGTGTCAGTCGTAGATCCAAATAAGAACTAATAAAAACTTGTCAAGTCAATTGTTGTGAATTTTTGGCATATGGTATTGCTCATATATATAGGCATGTCCTACCAATAGTAGTACTAGTACAATATAATATATGACCCAACCTAGCTTGCCCCTAGGGGAGACATAATCTAACATTAGCAACGTACTTTAATCGTCACATGATCAAAGTTAGTTTAATTGAATTACACAACAAGAAAATGTAACACATTTTATTTATTGATGCAGGTAAGAGTGTTAATATCTTGAGTTGGGAAGCAAGGCTTAATATAGCAATGGAAGCAGCACAAGGTTAGTGATGAGCCAATGAGTTTATTTGCTGATCGTTTTTTAATAGTGCTTCATCTTTTCTAAAAATGATTTTTTACTATGACATGTAGGATTGGAATATTTACACAATGGTTGTAAACCACCGATAATCCATAGAGATGTGAAGACTACAAATATCTTGTTGAATGAAAATTTTAATGCCAAACTAGCCGATTTTGGTCTATCCAAAATTTTCCCAACTGATGGCACTCATGTCTCAATGCTTAGTGTTGCTGGCACCCTTGGATACCTCGACCCCGAGTAAGTATTTTTTTCTTTTTTTTACTTAGTTTACATATCATCTTCAAAATTGTTTTGTAAAATACAGTAATAGTATTATTTAAATCCACAAGCATGTGACCATTTCTAAATGGGAAGGGATACAAGCCCTTTTCCGGTTAAAATGAATGGGAATGACTTGAAAATTGAACTTGTGAAAACAAAAGATGAAAAAAAAAAAAAAAGTATGACATGCATTTGCTTGTAGGTACACCATTTCATATAGGCTGATTGAGAAAAGCGATGTTTATGGCTTTGGGGTTGTTCTTTTGGAGATAATCACAAGTCGGCCCGCAATTGAAAGATCCTATGAAAACACCCACATAAGCCAATGGGTGAGAATGATGCTTGATAGAGGAGATATTCAAAATATTATTGATCCAAGGTTGGGTGGAGATTTCAACATTAACTCTGCTTGGAAAGCTGTTGAAATAGCAATGGCTTGTGTGTCCACCACCTCCAGTAATAGGCCACCGATGAGTGAGGTGGTAGTGAGACTAAAGGAATGTTTGACATCTGAAACAATTAAAAGGGAGAATTTCGAGGGGGAATCAAATTATTCAGTTGACATAGTCAATATGAATATGATTAAGGAATCCAATCCTTTAGCAAGGTAAGTTGTTGTCCAAAAATGAGAATCATGTATTTGATCTCTAACTGTCTTTGAAAAAAATTGGGTGCAATCGTTTAAGTGGTTTGCATTACATTCTCCAAGTAATCAATGAATTATAAATACTATATTTTTCCTTTTTAAGAGGAAAATTTTTAATGTTGATATATATATTTGATATTAATTCAAAAACTTAATTAATTCTACACTTTAGGAATTATTGCTAAGCTGTATTGTTTGCTTTATTTTAAAAGAAGTACTACGTTGACAGTATTTACAATACTTTCATTACAAACGTTAGGGGAATAAGTTGTTATTTGTTCTAATTTGAACACATTACTATTTTGTTTTCCTACTAATAACAACCTATCACTTAAAATTTGTTGTAAAAGTTTTGTGAAAATTTTATGAACATTACATTTCTTTTATTGTAACCTCTTATCAATGCATATCAAAAACAATGCTAGGTCCACATCTCTTTACACAATTTGAAAGTTAAAATTCAATTTGAAAGTGCTACGTGAATAATATTTTCACAACAATTCATAAGTGGTAGCTTATTATTGGTTCTAATTTGAACCAACTAATAAAATTACTTTTTTGCCTACCAGTAATAGCTAGTAATAACATGTCATTTAGAATTTGTTATGAGGATGTTATAAAAATATTGTGGACATAGCATTTCTCTTAATTAAATTAATTTTCAAAATTGTAAAAATTACATGTCTTTATTCAAACTCTTAACTCTTGCGTTAACTAGAATTAAAATTAGAGTGTTGTTAACGATATCCCTTATGTTATTTTTTAATAGATCATTTTAATAAAGTTTTAATATTACTTTTATGAGAAATGTAAAAGCTGTCAAAAAAACCTGTTACTTTTTTTTTTCCCCCTATAAAATGTTTCAAAAAATATTTTCTAAATCAATGCCCTTAGTGCATTTGTTAACATACCCTTAAAATTAATAGGGTAAATTAGCTATTTGATCCCTAATTTTTAGTTTGTCTATCAATTTGGTCCCTAACATTTTAAACATGTTTGTTTAGTCCTTAACCTTTTATTGTCTCAAACTGGTCACTATCGCTAAATGGCGGATAAAAAATATTGACATTTCTAACGGTAATATTAATATCTTATATTTTCTGCCACATAAGCTACCCCATGTCCTAAAATTGAAAAAAATTTGAACTTAGCTTATTTTGATCTTCATTACCAAAAACTAAAGATTCGAAAATTTATTTTTCCCTATACTTTTCTTTTCCTTTGCCTTATTGGGAATAGAATAAATACTAAGAAATAAAAATTGGACTCAACTCACAATAAGCCACATTGGACAATAGGCCCCAAAAAACTTCATATATAGAATGAAAATTTTACAACAAGCAAATTTGAGGAAATGGGTGAGAGAAGCAATGAACCAAAGCGACCTATAAAGATATTATAAGAGAGAGAAAGAGCGACTCACAGTGCAAACCAAATAATTGAATAGAGAAACAGAGGACTTTATTGGAAGTCTAGGAAGTTTCAGTTAGTGTTGATAAACTAAGCCATAAATACACTTTTAATCCTTACATTTTGGCTTTTTTCCATTTTAATCCTTACATTTTAATTTTACCACTTTTAGTCCCTAAATCAATTAACGCGTTCTATTTTAGTCTTTTCCGTTAGCCCACCAATAGAAATTACTTAGGTGGCAAACTGATGCTGATGTGACCAATTAAAAAATAATAATAAATTTTAATTAGCGTTTAAAAAATTGCCATGTCAACTTCTAAATATAAAAAAAAAATATATATATATATATATATATATATATATATATATATTAATCAATTTTAATGAAATTAAAAAAAGAAAACAAAATTAAAATCAATAAAATACATCTAATTCATTTTGAACACACAGAAACACAGTCACAGAGCCGAAACCCATAATTAGAATTCATGCCAACATTCTTGACAAACCTAGATAAATATGATAAATTAAACATGAACTCATGAAATATTTGAACAAGAACACAAACCCAGCAAATTTAAAACCCAAAAAATTAAATTCAAACCTAGATTCAAAAATTTAAATTCAAACCCAGATTCAAACCCATATTTCAAACCCCCACACCACCAAAACATTAAACACAAAAATCAAATCCAGATTTTTGGCCCCCAAACACTAAATTCAAACCCAAATTTTCAGCCCCTAAACTCAAAAGTCAAAACTCAAAACTCAAAACCCAAATTTTCTTATACTTTCTAAGATACCAAACACAAACCTCAGATCCAAGTGGCACGTTGTATAACCTCAGGCAGATCTGGTCCTCTAGCTCCACATTGTGATCTTCAATCTTCGGGTTCTATATACTCGATCTAGGGCTTGCGATTCATCGAAGAATTCTCATATACGTATCTTCTCTTGCAAGCCCTCGATTTTTTTTTTCCGGCAATTCTTTGAAAGGTTTCAATTTCAAATGCTTTCTTATAGTACCTGATTTTGAAGACACGTACGGCCAATCGGAGATCTCGCTCCTTTGATAAGGTCTCGTTTCATTCTGATGCATCCCTCATCAGATTGATTGTGGAAGATTTAGGGTTTGTGAGGTTTTCTCACTATTCAAAGAACTAACTTTGCTTCGCCTTGAAGATAAGGGGGATTCTTCAATTTTTGCTGAGATCTGTGTAATTCCACGGCAACTGTGGCAATCGGAAGAGAAGAATAATCACTGTGATCTGATTTTTCGCGTTCAGACGCTATCTGGTGATGGTGGCATGGTGGTGGGTCTACCTCTCTCTCCTCTCTCCTCTCTCCAGCTCTCTCAACTCTCACCGTGTCTCACCCTCTCTTTTGCTTTGATTTCTGAATCTCAGCTCTATTGGGGTTTGATATTTTGTTGTTTTTGCTAGGGGTTCATGTGTTGTTCTATATGCTTAGATCCCTGTTAATAGTGCGGGAAAGATTGTTTTGAGCTTGGAATATTGATCTTGTTCTTATTTAATTCCTTGTTCATGTTTATTCTAACGTGGATCTTATGTTTAATTTTGTGATCTTATTTTTTGAGTTATTCATTTTTTTTGTTTTTAACTTTGAGATCTTAAGTCTGGGTTGGTGTTCTTGATGTTCTTGTTCAGGATACTTTTAGATCTTAATTAATGTAAATTTTTATTTTTATTTCTGTATTAATGTATTTTATTGTTTTTAATTTTGTTTGTTTTATTTTTTAATTTTGTTAAAATTGATTAATAAAATTTTTTTTTTATATATTTAGAAGTTGACATGGTAACTTTTTAAATGCTAATTAAAATTTTTTTATTATTTTTTAATTGGCCACATAAGCATCAGTTTGCCACCAAAGCAATTTCCGTTAGTGGGCTAACGGAAAGGACCAAAATGAAACGCGTTAATTGATTTAGGGACTAAAAGTGGTAAAATTAAAATGTAGGGACTAAAATGAAAAAAAGCCAAAATGTAGGGACTAAAAGTACATTTATGCCATAAACTAAATATTTGAAATATTAGATATTAGATTTACACAAATTCTGAAAGTTAGGGACTAAATAGTAATTTTCCATTAAATCAATATTTTTTATTGTTAGGGTGGTTTAATATTGGGCTTCTTTTTTTTTTTTTTTTTTGGATACATATTGGACCTTTTAGACTAAAATTTTAAACACCATTTGTTTTTCTAATGTCACTTTTTAGAATATGTTCAGTATTAAAAGGTTGAAAAGTTAGAGTTAGTTGGTCCAAACAGACATGAAGATGTATATATGTCAAATCATTGAAATTGTCATGAAAATTATTCACCTAAAAACAAAGTAATAACAAGGATGACATTAATACTTTTTAAAACCTAAATAAATACAATTGATAATTCAAAGACAAAATTAAACTTGGGATCAAAACCGTAATATGTTTTAATAACTAGTATTTGTGTAAATATATACAACAACCCCACCATATTGGTAGAGAAGGTATCTTTCCAAAAAATTTAGCCCCTAGCTAATCTTATTCTCTCTCACCTTTCTTCGAAGTGACGATCTCGAAGAAACATTAACATGTAAAGAATGCAAAGTGAAAGACTTGTTAAGCTAAAATCAAAGCTCGTGCTTCTTCCTTCGCGAGCATGTATGTGTACACTACACGCTCTGAATTGCTTTACCTATTATTAGACCAAGAAGCTAACAACCATGACAGTCAAACAAAATGGATTTACCTATTATTGTACCAAGAAGAGTAAGTTACAAATTTGAAATGCAAAAGGACAAAGTAAATATATGCAGTGTGCCTGTGTCTCTCCTTTTAGGGCTTTTGAATTTTGATGCATTAATCAATTTCCAAATCTTTGGTGCTCTAAGAAGAATTAGGGCCCTAACTCCTAAGGCCTAACCCCAATATGGGATAAGGGTTGGTAAATGGGAAACATGCCTACTCCCTAACCCATGTTAAAGTTGCGGGTTTCAATTATCTCAATTAATAAAGTCTTCTATTAATATTAAAGAAGATATTTGGAAATTCAATTCCACCTGTAACAAAAACTAGTTGGTATCTTGACTTAATTGAAAAGAAAAATCTTATTAGAGCAGACATCATAATTGAAATTCTGTTGTATCTAAAAAATATATATATAAGTAAAAAATTGCAAAATTCATATTGAATAAGTTATGCTTAATCATTGTCACAAGACTCACAACTATCACGAGACTAACAATAAAAAAATAAAAAATTTAAATTTAAATTGTTCACAACTCATTAATAGGAAAAAAAAATAATGCTTCCGTGTTTGAGGCCAAGCTATATTTGATATTTGTTTTTAAGAATTCATTATTTAAATATCAACTGTTAGGTTTTAAGGTCTTAGGATTTTATGTATTTAGAACCTAATTTGTAATGTTGGCAAACCATGATCAAAACAATGTATTTAGTCTTGTTTAGGCTTGCTCAAAGTTGGTTTAATTTTGTAAAGTTGGAATCGAGAGACTGTAGAAGCATTGGAGCTTCTCGGCCTGGCTCGATCGATCGAATGTAATTCTCGATCGATCGAAAATCGGCTCAGATGCGTTTTTCTGCAGAATTCCAACTCAGTCCTAACTCTTTAAACGTTTAGGGTTTTATGTTTTTGCCCTAGGTATATAAGGCAAACCCTAGCTACGTTTTTAAGAGTTGCACAAGTTGTGTTGTTGCTCATACATTGCGGTTTTGTGTAAATCTCTTGTGAGATCTAGAGGAGCTTTCCTTTACACATAACTTAGGGTTTTCAAGATTGAGATTCTTCTACATCTTGATGATCAACTTGGTTGCTGCCCTTTGAAGCTTAAAGATTAACAAGCGAGGAGCTTGTACCTGATTGAAGGAAGACAAAAGAAAGAAGTAGTCCGTGGATTCGGAGCCTGCGCGTGGTCGTGTCAGGAAGTTACTACTGGTGGGTAGCATTAGGAAGTCAAGCGGGGTAGCTTGTAAGTCCTTTTGTAACAACTTCAATTCTTTCTTAGTGGATTCCATTTTGCCTTGAGGATCGGTGGGTAAAATCCTCCCTAGGTTTTTTACCGGTTTGGTTTTCCTGGGTGATCATATCACTGTGTTATTTACTTTCCGCTGCTTTATATGTTTTACATGCATGATATGATTTTGTGATTGTTTTAACCTAGAATTGTTTAATTTGACTAAGTAAAAACTTGGCTAATTAATCTAGGCTACGCAATCTGGTTATAGTTTAAGGGGTCTAAACCCTGTCAAGTGGTATCAGAGCAGGTTGCTCTTTTGTTTGAGATTTTCATCTCTGAGCTGATCCTTGACCCCTGTTGTCATGGAGCATGGACACTCTTTGTTTGTTCCTCCACACTTTGATGGGAACAATTATGCCTACTGGAAAGTAAGGATGAAAGCATTCCTGAAATCCATTGATGAGAGAGTTTGGAACTCTGTTGAATATGGTTGGGAGAAGCCCACTACTCCTGTGAGTGAGTGGCAAACTTCTCAGAAAGAAGCAGCTGCATTTAATAGCAAAGCTATGAATGCCATTTTTAATGCTGTTTCAATGGAGGAATTTAAGAGGATCTCTAATGTTGAGGTTGCTCATACTGCTTGGAAAATCCTCCAAACTGTGCATGAGGGCACAAAGGCTGTTAAAATAAACAAATTGCAGCAATTAACTTCTAGGTTTGAAAGCATTAGAATGTCTGATGATGAAACCTTTGATGAGTTTTATGCTAAACTCAATGATATTGTTAATTCTGCTTATAATTTGGGTGAAGTCTATGATCAACCTAAAGTTGTTAGGAAGATACTTAGATCCTTAACTGAAGACTTTAGACCCAAAGTGACAGCCATTACTGAAAGTAAGGATGTTGACTCCATCCCTGTGGATGAGCTTGTAGGATCTCTTCAGTCCTATGAGTCTGACCTTCCCAAGACTGCCAAATCCAAATCAATGGCTCTTAAGTCTGTTGATGATGTTGAAGCTGGTGGATTTGATGATGAGCTCTCTCCCACGGAGATAGCTTACCTTGCCAAGAACTTTAGAAATTTTCTTAGAAATACAAACAGGAAGGCAAGGAATACCAACACTGCTGAACCTAGAAACTTTAGGAAGAATGATTCCACTAAGGTTAATAATTTTGAAAAACCTAGAGAACAAGTAGGTCAATCTTCTAATAACTCTTTGGGTCCTCAGTGTTATGGTTGTCAAGGGTATGGTCATGTCAAATCTGAATGTCCTACTTTCTTGAGGAATAAGGGTAAAGCTATGGCTGTAACCCTTAGTGATAATGAGGTTTCTGATGATGAGTCCGGTTGTGACGAGGATGGAAACTTCATTGCTTTCACTACTACTGCTGAAGTTGATGAAAGCATATCTGCTGAGGAGAACCCTGCTGATGGGGAACTCTCTGAAGATGCAGATCTTCAAGAGGCCTATAACAAACTTTGCAAAATTGCTGCAAAGGATGCTATGAAAGTTGATCTTGGCCTGAAGAAAATTGATGCTCTTGAGCTTGAAAAGAAAAGTCTGCTTGTAAAACTTTTTGATGCTAATGATCTTTTGAATAATGTTAAATCTGAAAATATGCTTTTACTTGATAAAGTTAGAACTTTGGAACATGATTTATCTGTTGCTAGATCTGCTAGTTCTAAACTTGATCATATGCTGAATATTCAAAAGTATCCTTCTGATAAAGCTGGGTTAGGATATGTTGAAAACATCTTTGATTCTGGACCCCATTCCACTGTCTTTGTTCCTTCTTCTTCTTCTTCTGAACCTCTTGTGAGTAAGGTTGTGAGTGAAACCATAAAACCCCCTTTGAGTGAGGTTATTAAACCTGTAGAAGTTTCACCTCCAAAGAAGATTGGGGTAGACTTAAGAGAATCCAAACCTAAGGAGCCTACCAAACCAAAGGACAAGATGCATGGTAAACCTGCTTGGGTTTGTCATTATTGTGGTAAGTCTGGACATATCCGTCCTAACTGTTACAAGCTTCAAGCTGATAAGAGAGCAAAAAGACCAAAAGTGCCTGTACCTCAAGCACAAGATCCTATGGCACTAATTGGTGAATTGGTAAAGGCGTTAAACCTTTATTCCAATTCTGGAGTTGGGAATCACTCTAATGTGAATAAGAACTCCAATGCTCGGGGTGCATCTAAAAAGTTTTGGATGCAAAAGACTCGAACTAACTGAGTCTTTCTGACATGGTCCTTGTACTTCATTGCTCTATTCTGTTGTGACCATTGTTATTTGGTTTTTGTGTTTTTCTTTTGTTCTAGGACTTGCATTGCATTACATACATGCATTTCATTCTAGGATTTATTTGTTTTCTCTTTAAAAAAAAAAAAAAAAAAAAAAAAAAAGGGAAAGCAAAATCTTTGTTGAACACTATGTTTCTTGATTTTTTTAAGGTTGGTCATTCTTTTTACACATGTCATGTCTAGTGTACCTTGTTTAACTTGGATGAGCTTATTTACTGCACTTAACTAGTTGAAACTTTGTAGTGCATGTTGTGTGGGAAAGATGTGTGTGGTTTTTAATCACTTTGTCTTGATCTTGAAGTCATATGTTATTTGACTGTCGGACTTGATCCTTTTGAGAAAGGCATAAATAACCATCTCACCACTGTTCACTAGCCAATTATGAACACCTTAGTGCATATCATAAGATTTGGTGCTCGAGAAAGTGTAGCACATGCACAAAAAGAACATAAGGTGTAGCCTCAAATTAAATTAAAAACTGGTGTGTACTATTAGGCTTGATGCCAATTCACTTAATTCAAACCGGTGTGTACTATTAAGCTGAATGCCAATTCATATATAAATAAGAGGCAATAATGCAAGAAACTTACATGATTGCAAGCTTTTGTTCTAGGAGATGTGGGAGTTATAGGATGTAACTCTTTAGGTGATAGTCTCTTTTAATTCTACGTGATGAATTGTGTAGACTTTGTACTTGATTGCCATTCACATATCACCTCACATGTATCTCAAGTCTTTGCTAGTTTCACACACTTCACAAGTTACTCTTTGTTAAACACTGTACACGTTAGTGTGTGTCTCCTTGGTCTGACCAACCAAGTTTAAAAATATCTTGAGATTTGTGCACAACATACTTGCTGCTTGAGAAAATTAATTTGGAAGACAATTGAAACTTGTGTTTGAGAGAATTGGGTTTAAAATTTTGGGTTTTTGAAGATGCATTCCATTTCATACTCATGCATTTTGTTTTCATTGTTCAAGTGCTTTGAGGAGTTGTTTCAAAATTGGGTTTGCAATTTTTCAAAACTATGTTTTTCCCCAAAATTCAGTGTGCCTCTGCCTATTTCGATCGATCGAATGTATTCTTCGATCAATCGAAAAAGTGCCTCAGAAAGTTCTAAAATGACTGTCACATTCGATCGATCGAATGTAATTTTCGATCGATCGAACATCGTGAAGAAGCTTTTTAAAAAAGGGAAATCTGACTTTTTCAAAGGTTCAAAACTTTTTCAAAAACTTTTCTTTTTCTCTCTCCGACGAGGCAGGACCAATTCTTCAAGTTTTTGTCGTTTTCCTCCAAATTTTTTGCATAATCTCTCTCTTCTCAAGCCAGTATGTCCTTTTTACCCTTCCTTTTCAAATTATTTTCAAGTTTTCATGCATTTTTCATGCATTTTTTAGGGAGATTTTCGGAACTTTTCATATTGGGATTTTTGTTAATTCGGACCATAATGTTTGCAATTGATCATTGGGTTTTGTTGGGGACACCCTCTAGACATGTTCTTGAGTGATTAATTTGATCAATTTTGTGTTTTGTGGAAAACTTAAATTTCTAGGGTTTATAATTGATCCGAATTGGGGCTTTTTGTGCAATTGGGTTTAATTGATGAAATTGGCTTGTGTAATTGATGCAATTGGTTATTATAAATTGTTTGCAATAGTTTATAATGATTGGTTCATCAATTTGGTACAAAAATTTTCAAGTTGTTCTCAAATTTTTAGGGTTTTTGTTAAGAAACTCTATGTTCAAGCCAATTTTATGAATTTGAACTTAATTGGATCCTGATTACTGCATTAGTTCATGCATCATAACATTGTTAATGTTCATGCATCATATAGAATTTTATTCTATATTTTTTTTGTGTGCTAACTTGCAGTCTGCCCTTGGTTTTTGTGTTTGTTCTTTTTGGTTTTCTCTCTATGTCTATGTCCTTTTCCTTAGCTCCATGCCTAGGAAGACTAGAGCACGTAGGACTCTTCCCACTCCTACTCCTTCCCCTCCCTCCTTTGATAGTGAGTGTTTCCCGAGTGAGAAAAACCAAGAGCTTTATGATACTTTAAACCTTAAGAGGAAGATATGGGCTGAGCGGTCTGTCTCTTTAGATGAGCTTGATCCTGCCATTAGGGCAAATTTTGAGCGTAGGGGTTGGCTTCCCTTGTTTGTTGTGTCTGACCCTCCTCCTCCTGCTACCTTGATTCGAGAGTTCTACTCGAACATCTCGATCCGCGTCTATGATTCCAACACCCTTGTTAGGAGTTGGATACGAGGCGTAGAGTACTCCATTACTCCTCAGGTAGTGGCTGATGCTCTTGAGGTACCTTTAGTTAGGGATCCTGTCTATCCCTATGATGAGTCACCCGAGTTGAGTGATGTCATATCTTACATCACTGGGTCATCTATCCAGTGGGGTTCTGATCCTCGGATCACTTCTGTTGAGCTTCCTGAGACTACCTATCTTTTCTCTAGGATAGCATGTCACTCACTCTGGCCCATTTCTCATCTGCACACCATTCCTCTTGAGAGGTGTGTTTTTCTGTACGCTCTTGTTACAGATGCTCCTATTAGTTTTCCTCATCTTTTTCTTCGTTCTTTGAACGAAGTTTATAGGAGTTCATCTACTGCTCATGCTCTCGTCCATCCTATTTTCATTCATAGGATTTTATTGTATCTAGGTTTAGAGGATTTCCCTACTTCTGAGCCTGTTCATGTCATCGGTCCTATTGGTGCGTCTTTTCTTAGATAGAGGGCCGCTCATCTTCGAGCTGGTTCTAAACACCCTAGGTCTGATCCCTCTTCTAGCGCTCCTCCTCCTCCTTCATCTTCTACAGGTCTTGCTGGTGAGGATATTCCTGATCCAGTTGGTGATGATGCGGATGCTGCTGCTGCTGCTGCTGTTCCTCCACCTCTTGCGGCTGACTTCGATGTTCGTCGTACTTTGGAGACTGTCATGACCGTTCAGGCGGCTCATGGTCAGATTTTGGTGGACCTGCTGGACGAGATGCGTGCTCTGCGAGCTGATCTTGCACGTTTTCATTCACCTTCACCACCACCTTTTGATGGCGACTTTTGATTGCCCTTTGGCATTCCGTCACAAAAAGGGAGAGTGGATATTTTGACTTGTAGAGGAGTTTTGTACTTTTTGAGGAGATTTTGTAGTTAGGGGGAGACATATAGTTAGGGGGAGACATATTGTTTAGCATGGGATAATTTTTGTGGAGTTTATTAGATTGTATCTAGATACTTCACTTTGTATATCATTTTTGGGGATATTCATGTTAAGGGGAGTAACATTGATATATTGATATACATGTTTTCTTTTGATTCTTGTTGACTTATGATTCATTGCTTATTGATTTATATTTATGAGTTGATTCATTGATATATATCTTTATTTTGAGTTGTGTGAATCTTACAAGAATATTATACCTGTTTATATACTATTTTCTGCCACACATGCGTTTATGTGTTTGTTGAGTATTTCAGGAATATAAAGGTTGATTCAACAAAGCTGCTGTCTACACTTGCAACCGATGGATAGTAGTTAGGTTGAACTTTTGTTTATGAGCATTATTTTGTAAAGGGCTTTTTACTTGTAAACTTTGAGCTTTTGATTTGTGTTTTGTCACGGATTGCCAAAGGGGGAGTTTGTTAGGTTTTAAGGTCTTAGGATTTTATGTATTTAGAACCTAATTTGTAATGTTGGCAAACCATGATCAAAACAATGTATTTAGTCTTGTTTAGGCTTGCTCAAAGTTGGTTTAATTTTGTAAAGTTGGAATCGAGAGACTGCAGAAGCATTGGAGCTTCTCGGCCTGGCTCGATCGATCGAATGTAATTCTCGATCAATCGAAAATCGGCCCAGATGCGTTTTTCTGCAGAATTCCAACTCAGTCCTAACTCTTTAAACGTTTAGGGTTTTATGTTTTTGCCCTAGGTATATAAGGCAAACCCTAGCTACGTTTTTAAGAGTTGCACAAGTTGTGTTGTTGCTCATACATTGCGGTTTTGTGTAAATCTCTTGTGAGATCTAGAGGAGCTTTCCTTTACACATAACTTAGGGTTTTCAAGATTGAGATTCTTCTACATCTTGATGATCAACTTGGTTGCTGCCCTTTGAAGCTTAAAGATTAACAAGCGAGGAGCTTGTACCTGATTGAAGGAAGACAAAAGAAAGAAGTAGTCCGTGGATTCGGAGCCTGCGCGTGGTCGTGTCAGGAAGTTACTACTGGTGGGTAGCATTAGGAAGTCAAGCGGGGTAGCTTGTAAGTCCTTTTATAACAACTTCAATGCTTTCTTAGTGGATTCCATTTTGCCTTGAGGATCGGTGGGTAAAATCCTCCCCAGGTTTTTTACCGGTATGGTTTTCCTGGGTGATCATATCACTGTGTTATTTACTTTCTGCTGCTTTATATGTTTTACATGCATGATATGATTTTGTGATTGTTTTAACCTAGAATTGTTTAATTTGACTAAGTAAAAACTTGGCTAATTAATCTAGGCTACGCAATCTGGTTATAGTTTAAGGGGTCTAAACCCTGTCATCAACCAATAGTTAAATTGTCAATATAATGGGTGTTATACCTTTTCTAATAGGAAAAATGTTGAAACTACTACAAGCGATGTTGTATTTGATATTGAGTCCAAATATTCTGTACACCCTCAGTGCTTCACTTTATATTCCACAAATCAAAATTTGGCACATGTTTACTTATTTCATTAATGCCTAATTTTACGCCTTCTCTCCTTTATTTACGTAAAATTTGCCACATAGTACACATTGGAGATAAATTGCAAAGAGTAATGCTATAAACACAAACTATTTTACAACATTTTTACAAACTACTGATGTGGCTTTAGTAATTTTCAAATAATTATTTGTAAACATAAATGTGATGTTAGTAGTGGACTCATATTAGAACTAATAAGAATTTGCCACATCAATAGTTTGTAAAAATGTTATAAAATAGTTTGTGCCTATAGCATTACTCAAATTGCAAAATACCAGTCCTTTGACATTTTTTTTTTTTTTTGTTTTTTTTTGATTGCTTTCAAACTACTACCCAGCCGAATTAGGAAATCCGAGTTCAACTTGGAATTGTTATTTGGCACCACTTGGTCTCTTATGCGGCAAACCTATTTAGCGCCCACACACACACACACACACACACACACATATATATATATATGTGTGTGTGTGTGTGTGTAATGTGGCTATTGTTCTAGGAATCTAGTTTGTATGAGAGCCGCCTATACAGTTCTAAGCTGTGACTTTGCTATAGAGATTTTCAGGTTTCTCTAATCACGTGATTGTAGCGATTGAGAGCTCTCTAGGTGTATTTGGGGTTTGGGATTTGTGAGAGAGAGGTCTTTGGGTGTATTAGGGTTTGGACTTTGTGAGAGTGTTCTGGTACCATCCCACTAGTGGACGTAAGCAAAAGTCAAACCACGTAAATCTTTGTGATCTTTATACAATTGTTTCTTTTATTTTCTATTTTTATAAATTACAGGGGCAACAAATCTATTGGCAAACGTTCTGTCCTCTTACGGTGGAGTGGGCCCAATGGGTGTCGTCTATTGGAACCATTATTGCGGATGGGATTAGATGAGATGGTATGTGTTTTTCCTTGGATCCTATGTTTATATCGTTTTAAATTAACATGTTCTATATATGCACTTCTTTTAGCATTGCATGCCATTTGTTGGAGGAACTTACTTTAAAACTCGATATATATGTGATATTTTCATTTGTTTTTTTTTTTTTTTAGTCTATAATAAATTTGACTAGTTAAACATTTTCACTGTTTAAAATCAATTTTCTGCTCTTATCAAAAGCAAATTTAAATGAATGATTTGGTTAGATTAGAAGTTTTTCTGATAAAATTTAATTAAATCTAAACTTTAGGGTTACAACATATAATTTGATACTTAAAGAATGATGTATTGTAATCCTCAATTGGAATAATGATACTTGCACAGTTAGTCATTAACATGAACTAATTAATTCACAAATTGTTGATGGCTTAAATAAGCGTATACTTTCGTGATTATTTAGCATGATTCTTCCTTTACAAATAGATTGAGTTAGCAAGCTCCTTCAATCTCTATTCTCATATCCTTTTTGGGGTGGCAGAGATTGATTGAGATGGATCTTTGTTGTGGACTCGAAAATTGAAAAGATAACTTGGTCGATTCGAGGTGACTAGCCTCCTGAACTTAAGAGGGATAATAGAGTTTTTGGTTTAATTTCTGCTTGCTTCATTCATAATTCCTATGTACATAAATACTAGTGAGGAGATAAGCTTCATCACAACCAAATCCTAAAACATAGGATCCAACTCCTATTTAAATTTAAATACAAATTGAAATTAAATCATAATCCTCATCCTAATCTACTACATAATTTTATTAGAATTCTATTCAAATTCAAACTTCTTCAACTACTTTAAAATTATTTGCCATTTGGCCTTGGGACACAACATTCCCTTCCCCTTCAGATGAATCTTGTCCTCAAGATTCTGCAACATAGAAATTAACCCTTGCTCACATTGATTGGAGAATACTCGGCCTCGGATTTTGAAGTGTTGAAGGAAAACTATGACCATGGAGACTTGTACCAATTCTTTAACCATTTTTGTGAGCACTAGAAACAAAAATATCTTGCTTCTCACACCCTTGAACTCATCGGGAATGACAAATTCAATGTGTGGGATTGAGATCGACTCATTTGAATTTAGGTAAAGATCCCTTTGATCAATCTTTTCCACTTCATTGAACCTTTGATCTTCAAACTCAATTTTTGTAGAAAGTGCACCCTCCAACATATTACTTTCTTGAATTGTTGGTGATGCTTGGAGCACTTCACTTTGATTTTCTGAAATTTCATGAGATCCTTGATCTTTTGATTGTTCTTTGAGTTCCAAAAGTACATTGGATTGTTTATCTAAGAACACTATCATTTGATCCCACGAATCTTGCATCCTTGCTATGCTTTTCGACATGTCCTTGGTAATATCTAACATTCGGTTGACAATCTCCGACATGCTCTCCATTCTTTGTTTGCTGGGATTGACACACTTGATAAATAGATGTGGGTTTTTTTTTTTTTTTTTTTTTTTTTTTTTTTTTTGGGTTGGGTGTTGTAGCAGCTGCCTGGAACTATGGTGGCTGTTGTTTGCCTTGGGTTGTAGATGGGAGGATAGTGTGATAGTGTGGGATGAGAATACGACTGGAATTTTTTTTTTTTCAAGAAACTAGATGGATTTGTTGGCTCTGATACCAAATGTTGTGGACTCGAAAATTGAAAAGATAACTTAGTCGATTCGAGGTGACTAGCCTCTTGAACTTAAGAGGGATAATAGAGTTTTTGGTTTAATTTTTGCTTGCTTCATTCATAATTCCTATGTACATAAATACTAGTGAGGAGATAAGCTTCATCACAACCAAGTCCTAAAACATAGAATTTAACTCCTACTTAAATTTAAATACAAATTGAAATTAAATCATAATCCTCATCCTAATCTACTACATAATTTTATTAGAATTCTATTCAAATTCAAACTTCTTCAACTACTTTAAAATTATTTGCCATTTGGCCTTGGGACACAACAATCTTGAATCAGTTTGGGGACATTGATGTCCGCTTCTTTTATGATGCCTTAAGGAGTCCATTTGTTGAGCTTTCCCATGAAAGAGCATATGGTGTGTTAAGGCCTCAAGAATGGTCTCTTTCTGTCTTTTCTTTTGATCAAAACATGGGAAAAGATTCTCACTTGTGATAACCTTGTTTAGAGAGAATATGTGCTAGTATTGTGGTGTTGCATATGCCATTTCAATGGGGAGATAAATGAGCATTTTTTTTTTTTTTTTTTTTATACTTTGTAGAAAGCAAGATAGACCCCTCTTAAAAGAAATAAAGCAAAAAAGATCATGCATATCCTAACCATAGTTTAAAAACTGAAACGGACAAAGAACCGAAAAAGAGATTGATTAATGGTTTTATGGTCCGACCGGGATCAGACCGATGGTCAAACCGATGATGTCATAATTAATATAATTTAAATATTTAAATAATTTTTATATGAATTTTGAATTTTAATAACTTATTTTAAGAAAATATAAAATATAGAATTTTTTTTCTTTTTTTGCATACTACCTTTTTTCTCTAGTTAATAATTATTGACAAAAAAAAGAATAATCTACTATTAAGGTTTCATATATTTATTTTAATAAATAATAGTCTAACTTTAACTATTTATCTATTCAAAAAACTTAAAAAAAGAAAAAAAAAAAAAAAAAAAAAAAAAAAAACCCAAAGTCAAGTGACTACACAACTCACTGATACCAATTATTATGACCAATCAACTTTCCCATCATCTCACTACCAGCCACACACGTATACCATTCTTTAATGATTTTTTTTCCCCTCATAAATCTAGCACCCCCACACGATTTACTATCAAAAAGTTATGGTTTAGTATCAAAGAGTTTTATTTTTTCAGTTCTCAATGTTTTGTGTTTTGTCCTTCAGTACCTCCATCCGTCCTGTCTCTCTCTCTCTCCCTCTCTCTCTCTGTGGAAGTTAGACAGATCCTCCATTCACTGTCTCACCGAAGAGCTGTGGATACCTTATACCAGTCCAAGAAGCTGGTTTCAACACCATGCATGAGCATTCAGTAATTTTCTCACTCTCTCAAGCCTAGCTGATCCGAGAAAAAAGAAGATTTTTTCAGCAAAAAATTGTCCTTACCCACTTAGACCAGCAGATCTGAGAAAAAAAAAAATTCTGCAAAATAAAGCTCCATTTCAGATCTCTTTTATCAATTTTGCAAAACCAGTTCAACCTTTTTGGTTTCCAGTTTTTCCAGTTGAACCAACGGTTACTAGTTAAATTCGGTTTTTCTTATATTTTTAGTTTTTAAGCATAACTGGACCGAATTACTGTCCGATTCCCAGTTGAACCGGTCAAACCGGTCGGTTTGGTTCGATTTTTAAAACTATAGTCCTAGCCCTTTGAATGAAACAGAGCTACCTATTTTGTTAGAGAGAAACCCATGGTAGTTTCTTCTTCTTCTCTCCCCAAACTTACATATCATTGGAAGGAGATTGTTACCATCACTTCTCGCATCTTTTCTGAGTGTTAGAGAGTTGATTGGTTTGGGAACTAAGTGGAGTCATCTCAAATCCAATCTTATTGGTGTCTTTCTGTTGGTGGCTCAACGGTGGTGACTCCAAAATCAAGTTGGATGAAGTACTATTGGGCACAAAGGGGCAGTGAGCTTGGGTCTATTCCATAACTTGCTTCTATATTCATTAAAATACAATCACACAATAGTACATATCTCAATTCCCAAATCAAAAATACCATACACATGCACATACACGTTCCTTACAAACAAGATTACTAAATGATTTGTACATAACCTGCTTCTATATACTTTAAAATGTCACACAACAATAGTACACATCCCAAATCAAAAAAACCAAACACATATTCATTCCTTAAAAATAAAATTAATAAATAATATGTACATAATCTACTTCTATATTCATTAAAGGGTCTGGTGTGTGCCGTTAGGACATACATTAATCATTCTTTATAGGAAATATTTTATAGGAACTTGAAAAAACTATCAAAAAAAGTTATTCACTTTTTCATTTTCTTATAAATGTTTCCTAAAATAGTTTACTAATATATGTTCTAAGGGCACACATTAGTAAAGCCATTCAACAACAATATAATCCCAAATAAATAATATCATACACAATCATTCCTTACAAACAAGAAAAAAAAAATTACATGTACATAACATGTGCAAGGCATTAAGATAGTAACAAATTTAGAAAAAATCTAGAACTCAAAATTGCTCCAATTCTCAAAATTACCTGTAACTTGTTATTTTGATCCTCCAAAACCAACAAAGGTGGTCTCACGATAAAGAAATTTTTAGTAGCCACCTGTACTACTAATTAGCACTAAGCATCAAATACAAACAAGATTAAAAAATAACATGTACAAGGAAAAATTAAAATAACACTTACAAATATAGTAACATATGCAAATTTCATAAGTAATATATCAATACTTATGTCAATGTCCACATATTGCCCATATGTCAATGCCTATATATAGCCAAAAGACTCCAAATAAATTGGTCATTTGTCAATGCCAACACTACATATATGGTCTATATGTTAATAGAGGCCAAATACTCAAAATAAATGGTCATATGTTGATGTCTAATACACATACTGTCTATATGTTAATATAGGCCAATATGAAAGACTCAAAATAAATTATTTACAAATCAATATGTCAAATGAGTCCACATATTAATATGTTGTCAAAATGAAAATCCACAAAACTCAACATCATTTGACAAAATAACTACATAAAGTTAGTCTTAAGTCATCAATACCACCAACCTAAAGTGCAAAGAGCAATCCTCAACCATCATCTTCAATCAATGTAGGTGTAGGCATGGCTAGTTCTGATAAAAATTCAACATCATCACATGTTTTACAAACAAAAAATTAAAAACTCATACAAGTTACTAGTAAATACTAAGATAAAAGAAAATATATACCAAGAATCCAAGACATTCAAAAAAAAAAAAAAATTGATTAATAAAGGAAGAAATGGACATTTAGATTTTTTCTTTTTTTTTAATAAAGAAAGAAATAGACATACTTCCTCAAGCTTTTTAAATTCTTCAACATCATCAATGACAACTTGAAGGTTAATTAGCATTGATGAAGAATAGAGCCAATTTAAAGCACAAATGAGGGCTTCCACCATAGTTGGAAACAAAGAACTCTGAAAGGGATCAAGAATAGAACCAGTAGTAATAAATGCATATTCTAAGGCCATATTGGATACCAAAATTGTAAGAACATGTTGTGTAATTTTTGAAAGAACACGATATCGAGGAGAATTAACCCTCCACTAGGCCAAAATATCAAACTTCTCATCCGAGACATCTTCACAACTCTCTGCTAAGTATATATCAACTTCTACTCTATTCAATAAGAATCAACATCATTCAAATGCTTCTTAAATCTCAAAATCATTGGCTAGCATCCCCAACCACACTAGAATTACCTTTCTCCACTAATCCATTTGGTTTTTGACTTTGTGCAGCAACAACAACAACACTACTCAATTAATTTTGTGCATAAGCATCATACAAACTCGAAAATACTTCTTTTACTTTGTTTGACATATCATTAGCCTTTCGCTTCTTAAACAAAGTCTCAAAATAATATTCAAGATATTGCAACTTATATCGAGGATCAATAACAAACCCAACATACAGCAAATGATTTATGTTATCAAAGTTTCTCTATTACTTATCAAATTTGCACTTTATGTATTTCACTATTTTTCAAAAAATAGTCATCTTTTTCATACTCCAAGTTAATTGTGTCATGAATTGAAATGAGCTCCAGCAAAAAAAAAAAAAAACGAATTTCTTGTGACATAATTAGCACTTGAAAATCACAAATTTGTATCAAAGAAAATTTTAAGAAATTTTCCAAAGATCTTAATCTTATCCCAAACCACATCATCCAATCCCTAAGCAACCTTATATATATATATATATATATATCATTCCCTTCTTCATTTTCCTCCTCTTTGACTGTCCTAAGATAATTTGGATCTTCCTCCTTCAATCTCTCAGAATCCTTTTGATACTTTTTGGCCTTCTCTAACATCAAACAGGTGTAGTTCCGCCCAATGGGCACATTCAAGCACACTTGACTTTTAGAGGCAACTTTGTCCTTCTCTACACATAACATAAATGCACTTAATCTTTATGGAGAATATCTCACATATTGCATGGATTTCCTTACCTTCATTATTGTCTCATCCATTTATGTTAACCCCTTACATACAATTAAGTTCAAAACAAGGTATAGACACTGCACCTCAAATGTAGGAATTCATGCTTCAAAATTGTTGCATTCCTATCCTTAGTCTTTTTCTTTATAAAAGCAATGAGCCCACTATTAGAGACAACATTATCTACCTTAATGGTTAGAATCTTGTCTATTTCCCAATCAAGCAAACACTTCTCAACTGTCTTTCCAAGTGTCTTGCCCTTGTGATTTTCCATTAAACGCAAGCTAAGAGTTCTCTTGTGTATTTTCCAATCAATATCTATGTAATGCGCAGAGAGACACATGTAGTTCAAATTTGCACGAATGTCTATGTATCCATGGTAAGGCAAACCCATTGCTCCCTAAGAGCTTCTTTTAACTTCTTTTCTCATCCTAAAACACCCTAAAGCAAGTTATTTCCATTGTTGTGCCACAAGGGATTAGATGGAACCTAGGTTGAGCAACAAACATAAAATTTCTAAAACCAAGACCCTCCACAAATTTAAAAGATAGCTCAAACTTCTGAAAGTTTGTCTATTACTCAACTTAGGTTCCATCCAATCCCTTGTCACACAACAACAGAAAAAGCTTGTTTTAGGGTGTTTTTGGATGAGATAAAAAGTTGAAAGAAGCTTTTAAAGAGCAATGGGTTTGCCTTACCACAAGTACACGGATATTAGTGCAAAATTTGAACTATGTGTGTCTCACTACGCATTTTATAGATGGTAATTGGAAAATATACAAGAGGATTATTAGCTTGCATTTAATGGAAAATCACAAGGTTAGGACGCTTAAGAAGGTGGTTAAGATGTGTTTGCTGATTGGAGAATAGGCAAGATTCTAACCATTACGGTAAATAATACTTCCTCTAATAGTGGGCTCATTGCTTTTATAAAGAAAAGACAAAGAATAGGAAGGCAACAATTTTGAAACATGAATTCTTATATTTGATGTGTAGTGTCTATCTCTTAAACTTAATTGTTAGTGAGGGGTTAAAATAAATGGATGAGACAATAGTGAAGGTGAGGAAATCATTATGATATTTGAGATCCCATCAACATAGATTAAGTGCATTTAAGTTATATGCGGAGAAGGAGAAAGTTGTCTCTGTTAGGTTCTAAAGACTTAGGGATTTATGTATTTAGAACTCTAATTTGTATTGTTGACAAACCATGATCAAAAAAGGTTGTTTAGTCTTGTTTAGACTTGCTCAAAGTTGTGTCTTGTATGTAAAGTTGGAATCAAGTGGCTGCAGAAGTATTAGTGCATTTCGGCCTGGTTTGAGCGATTAAAGCTTAGGCTCGATCAATCGAATCTCGGGCAGAATGCGTTTTTCTGCAGAATTCCAACTCAGTCCTAGCTCATTTAAAATGTTTAGGGTTTTATGTTTTGCCCAAGGTATATAAGGCAAACCCTAGTCACGTTTTAGTAGTTGCTCATATTGCTATTTGTGTGAATCTCTTGTGAGATCTTTGAGGAGCTTTCCTTCACATAAGCTTAGGATTATCAAGAAGGAGATTTCTTCAAGAACTTGATGATCATTTAGTTGCTACTATAAGAGTTTAAAGATACACAAACGGGAGTGCTTGTACTTGCTGAAGAATCCCAGAAAGAAGGAATCCGTGGATTCCGAGCTTGCACGTGGTCGTGTCAGTAAGTTTTACTGGTGGGTAACAATAGGATGTTAGTGGTCTAAGTCCTATTGTCTGAAATTCGATTTTTTCATATAGTGGATTTAAGTTGACCTTGAGGATAGCTAGGTTAAATCCTCTCCAAGTTTTTTACCAGTTTGGTTTTCTTGAGTCATCATATCATTGTGTTATTTATATTTCTGCTACTATACTTGATATGATTATATGATTATGTTAACCTAGAATTGCATAATTTACCTAAATTAATCACTTGGCTAAATAACTAGATTAATTCAATTATTGTTTAAGGGGTCTAAAAACTTAACAAGTGGTATCAGAGCAAGTTGCTCTCTGGTTGTAGATCTTTTGATCTAAGCTAATCCTTGACCCCCGTTGTCATGGAACACGGACACTCTCTGGTTATTCCTCCTCACTTTGATGTGAATAATTATGCCTATTGTAAAGTAAGGATGCAAGCTTTCTTGAAATCCATTGATGAGAGAGTTTGGAATTCCGTTGAGTATGGATGGGAGAAGCCTACTACTCTTGTGAGTGAGTGGCAGACTTCTCAAAAAGAAGCAGTTGCATTCAATAGCAAAGTTATGAATGCTATCTTTAACCCTGTTTCTATGGAGGAATTTAAGAGAATCTCAAATGTTGAGGTTGCTCGCATTGCTTGGAATATCCTCCAAACTGTGCATGAAGGCACAAAGGTAGTTAAGATTAATAAATTGCAGTAATTAACATCTACGTTTGAGAGCATTCAGATGTCTGATGATGAATCCTTTGATAAATTTTATGCTAAACTTAATGACATTGTTAATTCTGCATACAACTTAGGTGAAATCTATGATCAACCTAAAATTGTTAGGAAGATTCTTAGATCTTTAACTGAAGATTTTAGACCTAAAATAACTGTCATCACTGAAAGTAAGGATGTGGACTCCATCCTTGTTGATGAACTTGTAGGATCTCTTCAGTCCTATGAGTTAGACTTATCCAAAACTAGCAAATCCAAATCAATGGCTCCTAAGTCAGTTGATGATGTTGAGATTGATAGATTTGATGATGAGCTCTCTGCTACAGAGATTGCTTACCTTGCCAAGAACTTAAGAAACTTTCTTAGGAATAGTAACAAAAAGGCAAGAGGTATGAACACTATTGAACATAGAAACTTTAGGAAGAATGATCCCACTAAGGTTAGTAACACTAAAAAATCTAGAGAAAATCTAGAGAAAAAGTAGGTCAATCTTCTAATAATTCTATGGGTCCTCAGTGTTTTGGATGTCAAGGGTATGGTCATATGAAATCTGAATGTCCAACATTCTTGAGGTTTAAGGGTAAGGCTATGGCTGTAACCCTTAGTGATAATGAAGTTTCTAATAATGAGTCTAGATGTGACGAGGATGGAAATTTCATTACTTTTACTGCTACTGCTGTAGTCAACGAAAGCTTATCTGTTGAAGAGAACTCTTCTGATGGGGAACTCTCTGAGGATGCAGATCTTCAAGAAACCTATAATAAACTTTGCAAAGTTGCTGTAAAAGATGCTATGAATGTTGAACTTGGCTTGAAGAAAATTGCATCTCTTGAGCTTGATAAGAAAGATTTTCTTGTAAAACTGTTTGATGCTAATGAACTTTTGAACAATGTGAAAACTGAGAATATGCTATTGCTTGATAAAGTTAAATCTTTGGAACTTGATTTATCTGTTGCTAGATTTGCTAGTTCTAAACTTGATCAAATGCTGAGTGTTCAAAAGTCTCCTTCTGACAAATCTGGATTAGGTTTTGTTGAAAGCATCTCTATGTCTACACCCCATTCCACAAACTTTGTTCCTTCATCTTCTTCTGAACCTTCTGTGAGTGAGGTTGTGAGTGAAACTGTCAAACCCCCTGTGAGTGAGGTTGTCAAACCCATAGAAGTTTCACCATCTAGGAAGATTAGGGTTGATCTGAAAGAGTCTAAACCAAAGGAGTCTACCCTTTCTAAGGACAAGATGCATGGTAAGCCTGCTTGGGTTTGTCATTTTTGTGGAAAGTCTGGATACATTCGTCCAAACTGTTACAAGTTGCAAGCTGCTAAGAGAGCAAACAAACCAAAAGTATATGTGCCTCAAGCACAAGATCCTGTGGTACTCATTGGTGAATTGGTAAAGACTTTAAACCTTTATTCCAATCTTGGAGTTGGAAATCATTCTCGTGAGAATAAGAACTCCAATACTTGTTGCGCATCTAAAAGGTTTTGGATGCAAAAGACTCAAACTAATTGAGTCTTTTTGACATGGTCTTTATGCTTCATTGCTCTACTCTGTGTGATAATTTGTTATATATATATATATATATATTTTTTTTTTTTTCTTTCTTTCTTTGTTTCTAGGATTTGTATTGCATAACATTCATGCATTTCATTCTAGGATTGTTTTTGTTTCTTTTTTTTTTTTTTATAAAAAAGAAAAAAAAAAAAAAAAAAGGGAAGCAAATTGTGTTTTTGTGTTTATTCTCACGGTTTTAAAAATAAGGTTGGTCAATTTACTTTCACATAACATGTCTTATGTACCTTGTTTAGCTTGGATGAGCTTATTTATTGTATTTTACTAGCTTGAGCTTTGTAGTGCATGTTGTGTGGGAAGATGTTTATGATTTTTGATCACTTTATCTTGATCTTGAAGTCACATATCTTTGATTGTCGGACTTGAACCTTTTGAGAAATGCATAAATAACCATCTCACCACTGTTCACTAGCCAATCATGAACACTTTAGTGCATATCGTAAGATTTTGTGCTCGAGAAAGTGTAGCACATGCACAAAAAGAACATAAGGTGTAAGCCTCGGTTTAATTGCTTAAAATTGGTGTGTGTATTATTGGACTTAAAGCTAATTAAAATAAATAAAATTGGTGTGTACATTATCCCGGCTATTAATTAAGTTTCTAAACAATTAAAATTGGTGTGTACATTATGAGACAAATCAAGAAACTTACATGATTGCAAGCTTATGTTCTAGGATATGTGAGAGTTATATGATGTAACTCTTTTGGTGATAATCTCTTTCAAATGCTATGTGATAAATTTTGTAGACTTTGTGTTTGATTTCTATTCACATATCACCTCACATGTATCTCAAGTTTTTCGCTAGTTGCACACACTACACAAGTTAATCTTTGCTAAACTTTGTACATGTTAGTGTGTGTGTTTTTGGTTTGACCAACCAAGTTTGAACATTCTTTGAGCTTTATGCAAAACATATTTGTTGCTTGAGAATTTGAAGGGAGAATGATTGTAAAACTAATTTTTGGGAAAACTGGGTTTAAAACTTGTGTTTTTGAAAAACATCTCATATTATACTCATGCATTTTTACTCATAAAATTCAATGCTTTGAGTGTTTTAGCTCAAAATTTGCTGAGTTTTTCAAAAAAATATATTTTTTAGAATTTCGATCAATCGAAATTGCGATTAAAAATTGAAGTGAGCCTCTGTCTGTTTCGATTGATCGAACCTAAAATTTCGATCAATCAAAATCATGAATCAAGTTTTTAAAAAACTGAGTTTGACTTGTTCTTCATACTTTTTCAAAAAGTTTTAAAACTTTTCTCTCTCTCTCTCTCTCTCCAATTTGGACTAGGCTTTTTTGTCGTTTTCGTCCATATTTTTTGCAAGGTTTTCCTTTCCCAAGGCCGGTAAGACCTTTATACCCTTCCTTTTGCATTTATTTTCATGTTTTCCTCCATAAATTCATGCATTATTTTGGGATTTTCAGACCTATTCAAATTTGGGGTTTTTGATGTTTTAAGCCAAATTTTCTAAAATTGATCAATACGTTTTTGTTCTAGGATGTTATAAACTTGATCTTGATGGTTTAATTTGATCAATTTGATGAATTGTGAGAAATTGAAAATTCTAGGGCTTGTATTTACCCGAATCAGGGATTTTGTTCAAATTGGGTTTAATTGATGAAATTGGCTTGTTGGATTAATGTATTTGATCATTCTAAACTATATTTTATCTTGTGTGATGATCAATTGGTCAGTTTTTTTATAAAAACAAACAAGTGGTTTTTCAAATTTTAGGGTTTTTGTTAGAAACTCTATGCTCAAGCCAATTTTGTGAATTTGAACTTAAATTGAACTTAGTTTCACTGCATTAGAGCATGCATCGTGACATTTAACTGTTCATGCATCATATAGATTTTTGTTCTATTTTTTTTGTGCTAACTTGCAGTCTGCCCTTGGTTTTTATTTTTGTTCTTTTCGGTTCTGCTTTGTGTCTTTGTCCTTTCCCTAGCATCATGCCTAGGAAGACTAGATCCCATAGGACACCCTCCACCTCTTCTGAGTCTCCCTTAAGGAGTGAGTTGTTTCAGAGTGACAAATGCAAAGAGGCCTATGAGAAGCTGAATATTAAGAGAAAGATATGGGCTGAGGGGAAAGTTTTGTTAGATGAGTTAGATCCTACCATTAGGGAAAATTTTGAGAGTCGAAGCTGGTTGTCTTTGTTGGAGATAGAACATCCACCCTCGTCTGCCCTGATTAGAGAGTTTTGTTTGAACCTCTTTTGCCACGTCTATGATTCCAACACCTTAGTTAGGAGTTGGATACGAGGTGTTGAGTTCACCATTACCCTTAAGGTAGTGGCTGAGGCTCTTGGGGTTCCGATTGTTAGGTAGCCCGTCTATTCTTATGAGGAGTCTCCACCCCTTGATGACATTATGTCATATATCACTGGGTCTTCTATTCAGTGGGGTTCTGATCTTCGGATCACGTTTGCTAAGCTTCTTAAGACTACTTATCTCTTCCTCAGGATAGCGTGTCATTCCTTATGGCCTATTTCTCATCTCCACACCATCCCTATTAAGCGATGTGTGTTTTTGTATGCGTTTGTTTCTGGAACTTCTATCTCTTTCCCCCATTTGTTTCTTCGTTCTTTGAACGAGATTTATAGGAGTAGCGCTGTTGGTCACGCTCTTGTTTATCCTATTTTCATTCATAGGATTTTGTTACATTTAGGCTTGACTGGTTTCCCCACATTTGAGCCCGTTCATATTACTGGTCCCATAGGTGCTTCTTTCCTTAGGTAGAGAGCTGCTCATCTGAGAGCTAGAGTTAAGCCTTCCGGTGCTGTACCCCTTCCTCACACTTCTACAAGTGATGCACAGGTTGAGGCATTTGGTGCTGCTGCTATTGCTGCTGATGTTCCTCCACCGACTACTTTGGATGATTCTAACATTTGACGTACGTTGGATCATGTCTTGACCGTTTAGGCGGCTCATGGACAGATTTTGGTGGGCTTGCTCGATGAGGTTCATGCTTTGCGTGCAGAGTTGGCACATTTTCGACGACCACCTTCGCCACCTCCTTTTGATGATAGATTCTGATCGCCCTTTGGCATTCCGTCACAAAAAGGGGGAGTAGCATTTTGAGTAGTTTTTAGTGTTTTTGTTGATAGGGGGAGTTTTGATTGTCTTGGAGAGCCTATGGTGATTAGATTGCATCTAGGAGCTACACTTTGTATTTACATTTTTTGGCTCTTGATGTATGTTGTTGGGTTATTTATGTTAGGGGGAGATACATTTATTTTGTCATATATGTTTCTTGTTTCACTGCTTATTGATTTATATTTATGATGTTATTCATTGATATATGTCTTTATTTTGTATTTTGTGAAATCAAGATTTTATTTTGTTTACTTGTATTTTTTTCCACACATGCGTTACGTTTTGTTTAGTGTTTCAGGAAATATACAGGTTGATTCAATTTTGCTATTGTCTACACTTACAACTGATGGATAGTATTTAGGATTGGATTTGTTGTAATGAGCATTTTTTTTGAAAGGGCTTTACTTTGTGAACTTTGAGCTTCTAGGTTGTGTTTTGTCACAGATTGCCAAAGGGGGAGTTTGTTAGGTTCTAAAGACTTAGGGATTTATGTATTTAGAACTCTAATTTGTATTGTTGGCAAACCATGATCAAAACAGGTTGTTTAGTCTTGTTTAGACTTGCTTAAAGTTGTGTCTTGTATGTAAAGTTGGAATCAAGTGGCTGCAGAAGTATTAGTGCATTTTGGCCTGGTTCGATCGATCAAAGCTTAGGCTCGATTAATCGAATCTCGAGCAGAATGTGTTTTTTTGCAACATTCCAACTCAGCCATAGCTCATTTAAAACGTTTAGGATTTTATGTTTTGCCTAAGGTATATAAGGCAAACCCTAGTCACGTTTTAGTAGTTGCTCATATTGCTGTTTGTGTGAATCTCTTGTGAGATCTTTGAGGAGCTTTCCTTCACATAGGTTTAGGATTATCAAGGAGGAGATTTCTTCAAGAACTTGATGATCATTCAGTTGCTGCCATAAGAGCTTAAAGATACACAAGTAGGAGTGCTTGTACTTGCTGGAGAATCCAAGAAAAGAGTCCATGAATTCGGAGCTTGCATGTGATTGTGTCAGTAAGTTTTACTGGTGAGTAGCAATAGGATGTTAGTGGTTTAAGTCCTATTGTATGAACTTCGATTCTTTCATATAGTGGATTCAAGTTTACCTTGAGGATAGCTAGGTTAAATCCTCCCCAGGTTTTGTAACCGGTTTGGTTTCCCTGGGTCATCATATCATTGTGTTATTTATATTTCTGCTGCTATACTTGATATGATTATATGATTGTGTTAACCTAGAATTGCATAATTTACCTAAGTTAATTACTTTGCTAAATAACTAGGTTAATTCAATTATTGTTTAAGGGGTATAAAAACTTAATTGTCTCTAAAAGTTAAGTGTTCTTGGATGTGCTCACTAAGTGGAACTACACCTATTTGATGTTGGAGAAAGCCGACAAGTATCTAAAGGCTTTTGAAAGATTGAAGGAGGAAGATCCAAATTAAATTAGGACAATCAAAGAGAAGGAAAAAGAAAAAGGAAATGATGTACATGAGGTTGCGATTGGATGATGTGGATTGGGAAAAGATTAGGAACTTCAAAAATTTTCTTTGACCTGGAATATGAAAAAAAAAAAAAAAAAAAAAAAAAGAAGAAGGAAAAAAAAGGCCATTTGTTGGAAAAAAAAAAAAAAAACAGAGTACATGAAGTCCAAATTTGGTAAGTATAGGGCAAACTTTGATAACATGAATCATTTATTGTATGTTGGGTTAGTTTTTGATCTTCGATACAAGTAGTGGTATCTTGAATATTGGTTTGGGACTTTGCATGAGGAGTGAAAGGATAATTATATGTTAGAAAGAGTAAAATAAGTATTGTTGAGTTTGTATGATGCTTATACTCAAAATCCATTAGAGAGTAGTGTTGTTTCTGCACAATGTCAAAATCAAGTGGATCAGTGGAAAATGGATGATTTTAGTGTGGTTGGGGATGTGAGGCAATGAGAATTTTGGGATTTAAGATGCACTTGAAGGATGTTAATTCTTTAAAAGACAAATCAGAAGTTGATAAATACTTAGCAGAGAGTTGTGAAGATGTCTTGGATGAGAAGTTTGATGTTGTGACTTGTGGAAGGTTAATTCTCCTCGATATCATGTTCTTTCAAAAATTGCACAACATGTTTTTGTAATTTTAGTATACATTGTGGTCCCAAAATTTGCATTTATTATAGTTGGTCATATTCCTAATCACATTCAGAGTTCTATCTCCAGCTATAGTGGAAGCCCTTATTTGTGCTCAAAACTAGCCCCGTTTTTTGTCAACTCCAATCAGCCGTTGAGTTGCCATGGAAGATTTTGAAAATTTTGAAAAACTTGATGGAGGTATTTCTATTTCTTTCTTTATTAAAAAAATAATTTAATGTTTATTTCTTTCTTTATTAAAAAAATTGAATGTCTTGGATTCTTGGCATATGTTTTCTTTTATTTTAATTTTTACAAGTGACTTGTATGTGTTTTTCATTTTTTGTTTATAGAATTTGTGAATGATGTTGCACTTTGGACTGGTGGTATTGATGACTTAGGTTTAACATTGTGTTGTTATTTTGCCAAATGATATTGGGTTCTATGGATTTTCATTTTGATAACATATTGATATGTGGACTTATTTGATGTATTGATATGAAAAAAATTTATTTTGAGTCTTTAACATTGACCAACATATAGACAGTATATGTGCTAACTACTAAGCATCAACATATGGCTAATTTATTCTAAGTCTTTGGCCTATATTAACATATAGACAATATATGTAGTGTTGGAATTCACATATGAACAATTTATTTGGAGTCTTTTGGCTATATATAGGCATTGATATATGGGCAATATGTGGACATTGACATAACAGCATTAGCATTTTTTTTGGGGGGGGGGGGGGGGTGTAATAACCCCCAGTTGCTATTTTACATCCGAATGCTCCAAAAATTAACTACATCTAGGTTGCTATTGCTAAATTTGTTTAGCAACAATGAACCGTCAATTGGTTGCTATTGCTAAATTTGTTTAGCAACAATGAACCGTCAATTGGTAAATATGCAACCTAATGTTCATGAATTTGTATACTTAATATATAATATTTTATTCTCTCTTCGAAAGTAAATTAAAAAAAAAAAAAAAAAACTCCTCTCTCCTATTTTATATTATTTTATTGGGTTGTATGTAAAAATAAGAACTGGAATATTGAATGAGTTGTAAAATGAGTTGGTAAAATAGATAAAGTGGTGTTTAATTTTATTTTTTTCTTGTACATGTTTTTTTTAATCTTGTTTGTATTTTATGTTTAGTATTAATTTAGCTATACATGTGGTCTCTAAAATTTGTTTTTCGTAAGAATACCTTTGTTGATTTTGGAAGATCAGTGGGGCAATTTTTCTGTATGTCTATGGGTATGTGTAATAAGTTACAGGCTATTTTAAGAACTGAAGCAATTTTGAGCTCTAAATTATTTCTAAATTTTTTATTGTCTTATATCTTTCACAGATTATGTATAGATCATTTTTTAATTTTTTTGTAAGGAATGGGTGTGTATGGTATTTTTGATTTGGGATTGTACTATTGTTGTGTAGTTGTATAGATATAGAAGCAGATTATGTACATATCTTATTTATTAATCTTGTTCGTAAGGAATGGGTTTGTGTATGGTATTTTTGATTTTACACATGTACTATTATTGTGTGGTATTTTAAAGAATATAGAAGCAGGTTATATGAGATAAACGGCCTAAAACAACAATTTTTTGGAAAAAAAAAATGCCCAAAATATCAATTTTTGGGGGAAAAAAAAAAGAAAAAAAAGCCCTACTAAACATTGAGGCCCAAACAGTATTTTTATTTTTTATTTTAAAAAATAATGGTAAAAATTGAACCTGGCTGAAACATAAACCCTGAAATTGATTGGGATTTCAAAAAATTTGACTGGTTTTGGTTGAGATTTCTAAAAGCTGATTAATTTAGTTCAGCCCAAAAAATACACTCAAAACCGACCAAACTAAATTAATTACACCTCTAGTTTTTTTTTCCCCCAAGATTGAGGAGAAAATGGGTTTAGTATTAGCCTATTTGCCCCTCTCCCCTTCACGTTGGTCTACTCCTCTCTCTCTCTCTCTCAAGCTCAAAATTTCAATTTTTTTTTTTAATGGTAGTTTTTTTCTTGCAAACTATTAATTTTTTTATTTTATTTTATTTTATTTTATTTTTTTGTTGTTGGAAAGACATGAAGGTAAATTTATACAAACACTATTTTCTATCATCTCATTTTTCTTTTTAACCAAACAAAAAATTTATTTACTTCCGCTTTTTCATCTCAACTAAACATGTACGAGGAAAACTTAAAATTTTCTATTTCCTCACCCACCCCCACCCCCGCAAAAAAAAAAAAAAAAAAAAAAAAAAAAAAAAAAAAAAAAAAAAAAAAAAAAAAAAAAAAAAAAAAAAAAAAAACGTAAGACTTAGCCAATGGAAAATCCTTCTTGTTTGTGTGTCTCATAGCCCATTTAGATTTGGGGGTCATTTAGTCCAACTTCAGTGCTCATTGCAAATCAGAAATCCAGCTTAGTTTTACAAATCATGAAATTCACAGAGTCATTTATTAAGTTTTTGTTAGGAGTTGTCTGATTAATGATCTGTCTTAAAACCCAGTTAATAAATACGGTGAGAAATGCGGGGCATAAGGCCCATTTTTTGATTGCTTCATACCATTTATTTCTCGATCTTGGGCTTTTAGGCATTTGTTTCTCTCCATATATTTCACCCTACGCAAACCATACTTGTTTGTGGTTAAAGCCCATTTAGATTTATGGGTAATTTAGCCCAGCTGAATTGCACATTGCAGATCGTGATGTCTAACTTAGTCCTAAGGAACATGGATTTCAAACTTGTGGCCTTGCGGGGTACCTTATCTTCATAAGGCCCATTTGTGATGTGTACATTCCCATTTTCCTCTCTTGGACTTTCAGGCCTTTGTTTTTTCTTCACATATGTACTTACATTCAATAGATTCGAACCATACCTTACCTATTCCCCATTTCCCTCCAAAATGAACACCAAGAAACACATCTCAACTTCCACAGTACGATGTTGTCACCCACCATCACAAAAGAAGTCTGTGACACCATGATTGAATTCTACGATGAGAACTACAACAAAGCCTTGAATCTTGCCAAGGCCACTGTATCCCACCACCCAAACTCTGCGCTTGTTCGCCGTCACTTAAAACTCTAATATCCACAAAAGGTTGCAAGTGAGACACTATTTTTTCTTACAAATGCATTAAAATTTAATTTCACTACCTGGAGGTGGTGGATTCTACAGCTAGTTTTGGGTTTGATAACTTTGTGGGGATCAAGAGATTACCAACCTTGTTTATGGTTAAAATATGTATATTTGACATCTTGGACAATTTGTAGGGGAGTGATTGCGTTCGGGTCATGGTCATGGATTTCTTTATTTCTCAACATCCAAATTAAGTCACAAGTTAGTACAGCAAATAGTAAGAGAGTTTTGGGAATTTGGGCTTTAAATGTGGAAGAAAAGTTTTGGTTTTAGAATTAAGCATGTAAACCCAGGTACTTGGGGAGTTAACTTCAATGGCGGTGAATTTAATTTTAGGTATAGACCAATCTAAGAGGGACTAAAAGAAGGGCAATTGGTTAGTAGATGAAGAGGTGAATTAGACTCCCAAGCTAAATCAGGGTTATACTTATACATGTAACATATTTATAAAGATATGGTACACTAACAGAATAGTATCTTCAAGTAATGATTTCACTAAAATATTTTAAGATTTTACTTTTTTTGATTTCATATTAAAATTACAATTTTGTTCTAAATCACACCACTATTTATCGTATAATGCAATGATTGGTAAGCATGTAGGTATGGATAAATGTCTGCCCGGCCATGCTTTTTACCTGAGAGAGAGAGAGAGAGAGAGAGAGAGAGAGAGATGAAATATTGAATTGGAAATTAGGAGTTGATTTGAGAAAAAGAGAGATTCCTACCAGAGAATGCAAACACATACTTTGTTGATTTTATTTTGCTCATGTTATGTTTAAAGCTAAGAATTTTTTTTTTTTTTTTTTTTTTTTTTTTTTTAATAATTTAAAGATTGGGGGTGGGGGGTGTGTGTTTAGTTTTAGTGGAGTTGAAGGGAGAAGGATACAATGGTCATTTTATTTGTAGGAGGATAATTATTGTGAAATTGAAAGAGGAAATACTAGTATAGTCCAGTAGTACAAATTAGGAAAAAATAAAGGCAAGACAAGATTTATTCATTTAGTAGTTTTAATAATATATCGGTCATTTAAGAGAATTTTTATTTAAGAATTTTTTTTAATTTTTAATTTTTAATTTTTAATTTTTTATGATTATAGAATGAAAGGACCATATTCTAGAATACTTACACATGGAAATCTTTCAGGTGGAAGGGAAATAAGGAGGGTGGTCATGGTAGTGGTAAAGTCTTGGCCCCTATTTCGATGGAGGTTGAGGCTTTTTTTGATGTAGCCTTTATGCATTAAGGTTACATCAATTAAGTGTTGTTGTATTTAGTGATAAAATACTCATTGTTGTAATGTAATAGTTAGCCAGTAGCAGTTAACTAGTAAATATTAAGGTAATTAGCATTTTAATATGATTATTATTTTTCCTTGATGTTCAATGAATCATATTGAGACAAACAAATTTAATTCTAGGCAACACTTAATCAAATAAAATCATATTGATTTCATGCCTAAGGCCCTAAGTTAGACCTGGTAGTGTATGTAGATTGGGGAATGTCTTGATTTTGATTGGATGAGAATTTTTGTTTTAACTTAGTGAATGTATTTTTGTAATGATGATTTTTTTTTTCCACTTAAATAGTAATTTTGCTACAATAATTTGATGATTTTATGGCTATGAATCTGATATGGTTTACATTTTGTTTTGTTGGACTAAGATTTGCATGGTTTTTGTAAATTGGCGGAGTCTCATGCATTCCATTTTTTGTAATAAAAAAACTGAGATCTCCACAAAATTCCACATTCCTTTTTTTTCTTCTCTTTTAGATAATAGTATTATATTACTCAGCTCATTTCTCATTTTGGTTGATGGAAAATTATGAGAAAAAAAAAAAAGAGGAAAATATTTGGTTTTTGGGATTTTAATGTTATTCAAAATTTGAGTCAATCATTTTTTTAAATTTGCACTTAATTTGACAAGATGGTCTATACTGCTAAATTTTAGATGCCTTTCTCTCTCTTGCTTGGTTAGTGTGGAAGTTCAAGAAGGTTAAGGAATTAAGGAATAGGATTTTGGCAATATTCTTTTGTTCAATCATCAGTATTTGACAGATAGATGTTAATGCTGAATTTGGCAAAATTAATTTTATTTTGAGTTAGCATAAGACACCACCATTTGATTGGAATAATCTATAGCAACATCTTAAATGGCAAATGGAAAAGAAATTTATAAGAAGAAGAAAAAGAAATCAAGATAATTGTGCATATATTAGATATGTTTCACATTTATATAAAACCTTTCCACACATAATGCGGGTTAGCGACTAGTGAAACATAAAATGATAGATGATAGTATTTGTTAAGAGGCTCAAAGAGCTCACAAAGAGTCAAAAACTCTTTAAAAACAAATAAACAAATAGTTAGTGGATGAGGTGGAGAGGATTAATGGAAATTGTTAGTCTTTAATTGAGAGTTCATGTTAATTTAAGAGTCTTTGTTTTCCTTCATGTTTTGAAAATTTCAAATTTGAGACTTATGATACATATAACAGTATAATTTCAACATTGTTCTGTTTGAGGGCTCCTATATAGGCATGCCTTGGTGTGAATATGACACAAGCATTACCCACTTCTTATTTACACTTTCTTGGCGATATAGAGTGCTGACTACATGAATTGGGCAAACAAAAACAAAAAAAATTCCCTTTTTTTCACCTCTTGGAATTTTGGGTCTTTCTCATTTAGCCCAACTAAAATTTTTGTATTTTAACTCATTGAAAATAAGGGTAGTTTAGCCCACTGCAAACTTGCTTAGGGTCTTATAGCTCATTTAGATACATGGGTCATTTATCCAAACGACTTAAATGCTCATGGCAGATCGTGAAGTCCAATATAGTTTTACGGATCATGAAGTACCACTTATTTGTGGGTCTTTTAGCCCATTTAAATCACGGGTCATTTGAAATTGTATCATTATTTATCGGGCTTAAGGCCCATTTTGTGATTTGTTAACAACTTAATCAGAATTACAATACATAATTTGATACTTAAGGAATGAGGTGTTGTTATCTTCAATTGGAATGGTACATACTTGCACAGTTTAGTTATTAACATGAACTAATTGATTCACAAATTATTGATGACTTAAATAAGTATATACTTTCATGATCATTAGAGCATGATTCTTCCGTTTCATGTAACATGAGCTAATTAATTTAGTTTTGGATTGTAGATGATGCAACCATTTGTGTGACCTCATGAACCCCTTAGTATTTCATTTACTTTGATATACAACTCTGTTTGTACTGTGCATAGGTTTAATTTTCTGTCTTGCTTGCTTGGTAGTTCTTAATATTGCATTGTTAAAATTTTTTGATCTTGCTTGCTCCATCTAAACATCATAAACAGGACCTCATGGACCATAAAGCCTAAGACTTTTATGGTTTATAAGCCTAAATAAAAGAAGAATATTTTAACTTGATGGAGATATAAGTCATTTGATCTACGAAAAATCCTATTTTTTGTGAGTTGCAGTCCAATTTAAGTGTGCATTACAAATCATGAAATCCAACTTGATTTTATGAATCATGAAGTACAACTTGTTTATTCATCTTTTAGTCCATTTAAATTCACCATTCATTTAGTTTTTTGCTATGAGTTGTGTGATTATTGATCCTTCCTAAATCCTACTAAATAAAATGAGAAATGCGGGCCTTTTTTCTAATTGCTTAATTAAAAAATGCGGGCCTATTTTGTGATTGCTTAATTCCCTTCTTCTTCTTTTTCACCTCTTGGGATTTTGGGCCTTTTATGGGTCAGTCTCATTTAGTCCAAATAAAATATTTGTATTTTAAATTTGTGAAAATAAAGATAGTTTAGCCTATCTCCTCAAAAAAAAAAAAAACAAAAAAACAAAAAGGGTAGTTTAGCCTATGCAAAAACTGACTTGCTTGCGGGTTTTATTTATGGGTCAATTTGTTCAGCCCATTTAAATTCAGGGGTCGCTTGGAATCGAGTGATATTGAGTGGGCTTAAGTCCTATTTTAAGATTGGTTTCCTTTTTTGCCACATTGGGCTCTTGGCCTTTGTTTTTTTTTTTTTTCAATACATTCGGTTAACTTCAACCATTAGCGCTTAATTGTAAAAGAAGAAGCAATTAGATTCAAACAACCACACTTTCTCTATTCTCCATTTCCCTCCAAAAAAAATGAGTAACAAGAAACACAATGCACCCCCATCTCCCTCTCAACCTCCTCCTTCCTCTGACGTTGATGATCAATCACCCACCATCACCGAAGAAGTCAATAGTGCCCTGAGTGCAAACCCCGCCGAAGCCTTGAGTCTTCTCAAGTCCACCCTATCCCGCCACCCAAACTCCGCCCTCGCTCACAGCGCCCTCAGCTTCATCCAATTAAAAGTCGCCAATTTGGACAGCCCCGCTGCCGACGACGACGACGACAACCGTCTTCTCCCACTCGAAAATGTCAGGAGTTCCGTCAAGTCCTCCAAGCGAGCTGTCGAGTTATGCCCCGTCTCCCTCTCCTTCTGGTTCTTTCATGTTGTCGCACTCGTCAAATTAGCCCAATACGACGCCGATGCTGGCTTCGAAGCCGTGATCGAAGCATGCGATACTGGTTTGGCCATCGAATACCCCACCGTGGTAGAAGATAGATTGAAACTTGACGGTGAACACGAAATTGAATCGCTCAGAAAGCAACTAAGACTCATCAAATTGCAAAGCAAGTATCTCGTAGATGCCAAATCTTTGGGAAAGATAAAGGATGAGATTCAAGAACTACAAGACAGAAAGGAAGAGATCGAGCAGAGAGCTATTACGGCGAGGAAGAACTTGGAAACACCCTTGTCGGACACTGACAACAAAAGAAAGCTCAAGAATGTCAAGAAAGTCGCGGCTAATGTTGACACGGTGGCGGCACGAGTCCAGGCTTACTGGAAAGACAGGATGAGTATGGAGCTAAAGAAGGATTTGCTGAGTCTGGAGCTATTACTGCATTTTGCTATGAAAGATTCACCTGCGGCTGTGGCGGTGGTGATGCAGGCAGTGGAGCATGTGAAGGAGGCAAATAATTGGAAGTTTTCAACTTGTTGTCTTTGCGGGGAGAGGTTTTCCGAAGTCAAATTGAATGCGGATCATATGAAGAGTGTGCATTTAGGGACTTTATCCGATGAGCTTCGATCAGTTGAGCCGGAAATTGAATTTGATTCGGTCCATGACACCGTTAAGTCAAGAAAGTGGAGACCCGTGGACGTGGTTGCTGCTAAGAAAATGATGGAAGATTTGTCAAGAAACAAGCATGGAGATGAAGGCCTAAACGAATCTGAAGTTTTCATGAACCAGAATGGATGGCCTTATTGCGAGGATACCAGGCGTGACCTGATAATTGATAAAATTCGATCAAGGTTACGTGTGTTCTTGAAGATTAGATTTTTTGTTTCAAGTCATCTTTCAGTGTTCATGGACTTGATAATGGAAATGCTTAAGAAGCGAATCCCGGAACAGCTGCTTAAGGAGCATTGGATGGACCGCACTGTGCTCACGGCGTGCTTTCTTGACATCTCAGAGCTTAATCGTGTGTATGAGTTCTTGGATGATCTCTATAATATTTGTGGGTTACATAGTCTCAGTATCAGTCTTGCAAGGGATGAGGTTAGAGGTATGCCTTGTGTGGCTAATCACGAGAAGATTGTATTCAATGAGGACTTCTCTTGTGTAGTTCTCGACAAGAGAATGTTGCGCGGAGAGCTTGTGGTGCCGAATGATGGAGCCGCCATTACTTCTAGTGCTGATGCTGAAACCGTATTAAATGATGATGAATGTAAAGATGCTATTGTGGATTGGTTATTGGGTGGTACTAATATTAGTATTGGTGAGCGATTAATGCAGTGGACAAATTTTAGAGAAACTAGTAAAAGTCAAGCGAATGGAGTTTTTCAAGATCTATGAGGCTGAATTTCACCGGATGCAGAACTTTTGTGAAAAGAAAATAGAGTATTTGAGAGACATTAAGGTATGGAAGAATTTGGAGAGTATATGTGTTAAAGAAGATAAGAGACGAGAAGAGATTTCAGGGTACAAACCATTGAGTTATGAGTATCTCTTGTTAGATCGGCATAAATTCATTAAGAGGACAAATGGTGATATTTTTGAGTCGGATATCATATGGAATATTTTATAAGTAGATCATGTGGACAATGAAATAAAATTGGGGATCAAGAAGCAGATTGATGAGCTGGCTGAAAAGGTATGGTATAGCCAAATTTATGAACATTTCAAATTTTCCAAGTTGTTTGATGTGAAATTCAATGTCTTTCTGTGTAGTTCTGTGTATGATATTAAATATTTTTCTTGATGAAATGTTATATTCCACAGGATGATTAAATATCTGTATGTTTGTTGTTGCAGCTTTACAAATTCGATTCTATAATCAGGACAACTACTATTGCTATGAAGCAGACGGGCAAGAAAATTGATATGGTAACTTCTTATGACTACCGATCAATTATGGTGCCCCTGCTGAAGTCATTCATGCAGGTTTGTATTCGATTTTGAGTGCTTTTTCATTGAAGGTTTTCATATAGTTACCTTCTCCCCATATATGATTTGATGTTTTCGGTTTAATATTCTTTTTTTATAGGCACGCCTGGAAGATCTGGCTAATGAGGATGCCGAAGAGAAGTCTAAGGCTGCAGAAAAAGAGTTGTTATCAGAACTCAATCTTGATGACAAGAAGAACTCCGACAAAGGAGGAGGTAATTCAAGACAAGAGCGGGGAAAATCCAAGGTCAAAAAGAAGAAAAAAGATCACAGAAAGGCAAAGGAATTTAAGGTCTTGTATAGTGGTTATTTTTCTGTTTCGTTTTTATGGTAATTTGTCTTAAGCTAGCCGAGTATAAATTAATCAGAATAAATGGAGAAAGGGCAGGAACTAAAACTGGGAAAATAAGAGCATCTAAACATGTTAAATATTAACATAATATGACAGAAATTGGACTAACATACTTTAATTGGATGCTTAAGACTTAAGATATGGAGGAGCTAGAGTTAAAAGTTGAAACAAAACTGGAAGATAGTGTAAAGGAATGGTATTAAGATAGAAACTTTGCAGATGCAGACCAATGCAACAAAATGTAGCATAATTATTTTTTCCTTTAATAAGGAATGGAATAATTGGATACGACTAATAAATTAAGAAACTAGAGATAGGAAAGCACCTGAGATTGGAATTAATTAAGTTTGATAAAATGCATACCTGTTTGAAATAGAAAGAAAGAAAGAAAGATATAAGATCTGAAGGGAGTTCCCAGTTCCCACAAAACAAAGAGAATAGATTAAGCAAACTAATGTCCCAAAAATATACAATTTCTTATTGTAGGCAACTGGAGGTAGAGAGGAGCAGCAGGAAAATTTGCAGCAAATGTAAGTCTTTGTTTTTGTTCATACTTTAACATTTGCATTGACTAAAACACATGTAAGTTGTGTAAATTTGTGGCCATATGTGCTCCCAATCCCTAGGCTTAAATATAGTTCATCATTAATTCAAATTTGTTGTGCTTCAGTTCCTTTCCGGCTGCACATGGGGGAGATGATCCTCCTCCTTCTAATCCTAATCCTGAGATTGTTGTTTCTGTAACTACTGACGAATTGGAGCAAGAGGAAAGGAAACTTACACCTGAGGAGCAGAAAAATCTAAGAATGCTTGAAGAGCATCTGGAATTACAGAGACAGATTGAGAACGAGGCAAAACAAAAGCGCCTTGCTGAGCAAAATAAGGTTGGTTCCAGTGCAGAGAATGAGGCCAAATCAGATGAGAAATCAAGGGGACTTGGACAGCAGTAGCACTCCAAACCACCTGAATCTGACTAGGACAGACATACAAGAGGAGCATGTAGATAAGAAAGGAGGCCTTATGGTTATGTGTAACAAAGGATAATGATACTGGAAGGAAAAAATTACTTTCTAGTTTTTTACTCTTTAAGAATTTCCTCGTTTAATGAAAGGTTCACCATTTCTACCCCATATTCGCCATATTTGACATTTACTTCTAGCAAATCAGGTTTTCCATTCACTCAATAAAATAAAATAAAAAGAGCAGAAAAGCATCTCTGCATAAAGGTTCACCATTTATGATGATAATTGCAGTTAACCAATCTAAATGACATGAACTGTTTTCACTTTTTCTGTTCATCAAACACAATGTTTGCACCAGCCATGACTGAATTTTTTAAATATGTTATAGGTACTCTGCCCTTTGTTTTTCACAAATCTGTTTTTAATTTCATTGAATTGTTTTACTGGAAAGGAGTATGTGTGCGCGTATGTGTGCTTTTAATGGGAGTCTGGCTAATGTTTCAGTTTCGGTTTTATTTATAATGATTTTTTCACTTGAGAAAGTTTGAGATTTTAAGTCATCAAAACGTATACCTGAAACTTTTAGTAGGCACTGATGCCATCTTCTCTTCTTTTTTTTTTTTTCCCAAAGCACTCACTGTAGTAATCCTCACTTATTAGATGAAATTTTTATCTCTCTTCCTAATGGCAGAAACGATAACATGGGACTGGATCAATCAGAGTAGTGGTAATTTGTGGAAAATGCTATGGAAAAGCAAAATTCATGAAAGGTTGATGGTCTCACTTTAAAAGGGAGATGACTTTTCAAGCCTAGATTTGTGATACTAGTTGCTGTTATTGTGATTTAGAATGTGGGACACAGGTTCATTTGTTTCAGTAGTGTAGTGTAGCCAAGTTAGCATGGTTTGGTCCCAAGTGGAGATTGAATGGTAGTGGGCCTATTTGTTGAATCAAGTGTTAATTTACCGTCAAAAGGGAAAAATCCTAAAATTTTACAAACGATGATCGGTGCACTTCAACTACTAAAAAATAAACATTTGAAATACTTTTATGTGATTAATAACACATCAGATAATGGAAGATATTTGTGCATTAGCCACTAGCAGGTCTAATTTCTGGATCATTTTTGGTCAGGTGCATAGAGACAAAAATTAGGGCAGCGAATTGTTCAGCCAAGTGTAGTATTTCTAGTCATTTTCTTGTCTTTTGCTGCCGTAGAATCATCCTGGTCATGTTTTTCATGTCATCATGCTTTAAGTGGGTTTTTATTTTTTATTTTTTATTCAGTTAAAGTAGGGTAGAGGGATTTAAATGGGATGTCTCCATTTGAAATATCAGAAGGTATTATTTGAAATCAAGTTTTAGTGGTTTTCCCTTGTATGAATTATTATCTATCTATCTATATATATTAAGAGAATTCAGAAAGTTAGTTATTATTATTATTATTTTTTTTATCAAAGATGCCCCTAAATTAATTAACCAACAACTTTCATACTTCTATGTTGAAATATTTTCCTGCTTCTAATTAACTCATATTTTTACATTGATTTAAATTCTTACTTCTACTCATTAATTCCCTACAAAATAAAATAACTCTTTTGTTAGTTTTAAAACTCCTCTAATCTACAAAACTCACCCCACCTATTCTTTTTTTTTTTTTTTTTTTACTTCATCACGATGTATTTGTTTCTTCTATCCCCTTTTTTTTTTCAATTTTTTTTTATTTTAAATTTCATTACTCTAATCTCACGTTTTTATTTTCCCAAATTTCTTCTTTTTTTATTTAAAAAAAAAAAAAAAAGAGACTCCTATTATAAAAACCAGTACTATAACTTCTATCCATCCTTATCATCCCAACATTCCCACTAAAAAGCAATTACTACTATGTAATTTCTCACGCTTTTATTTTTGTTTTTCACTTTCTCATTCACGATCTCCTTATTATCACTAACCTCCATGTTTGTTAGTCAGTTTTATATTTATCTTATATTTGTGAAGGCCAAGTTTCATTCTCATCAATCTCATGTTTCTTTTTCTCTTTAATTTTTTTTTTTGACAATTTGTTCAATTTGTGCTTTTCAATGGTTATTTTTTAAAATTAAGCCAAACTTTAGCAACTAATTGATGACTTCAATGGATTTGATGTTAGGGACACATTTTACGGGGTTTGGAATTGAGATTGGCAAATGCGATTAAGACTCAAACCATTTGTTGACCAAACAGCTATCTTCCAAAATTCTTCATCACACTCATAGGTTTTTTTTTTTTTTTGGTGATTGGAAAAAGTAGAAATCCCAAATTATAATAAATGCAAATTATTAATATTTACCCAAAAATAGAAGAGCCTCCGAGCATGTGCATGAGCGCGTGCTCAGAGGCTAGTTATTATTATTATTATTATTATTATTATTATTATTACTAGTCACATACCCACTCGTTGCGCGTGACAATTTTTTTAGGATGGTTTCATTAAATATTTTATTGATACTATAATTTTAGTTATTACCTATTGGTTTTTCATTAGTTTTTAAGTTAATAAAAACTTTAAATATACCCTTTTTTACCTTTACACACACACACACACACACACACACACACACACACATATATATATATAGTAAATCTTTACATATACCTTTAAGAAAACTCTATATATTCCACTGTTTTGGATGCGTAAAATTATAGACTACTACTCCATAATGATAGTGGCTAATTAATTTTATATATTTTGTTTCAGTGATTCCATTTGTAACGCTTCTTACTATTATCATATATTTATTAACTAATGATTTGCATAACAAAGACGATAAATGAGAGGTAGCATTGTTCATTAGATTTTCGAAAATAATAGTGTATGAAAATTATATATATATATATATATATATATATATTATAAATAAGGTTAAATGAAATGTCAAAAAATGGATTTTTAAATTTTCTAACTTTATTTCTTATGTAATTTCTACTACTAACATCACTTTTTTAGTTATGATTAATATGGTTTCCATAGTTAGAGTTTGATTAGTTTTAAATTTAAATTTAATATTATGATTGTATTTAATTGTTGATTGTTGATTTAGTTTTTTAAGTGAATTTAACGGTTTATGTTACTACACTATAAAGTTTTTAATGTTCTCCACACGGTGATCTCTATTTTATTTTTTACTTCTCCTTACAATCTCTTTGCTTTTCAATCAACAATTACTAATTGACGTTTGGTTTTTTTTTTTCTTTATCTATTCTTTATTACTTTGTATTGCTTTTTTTCTATACCATCTCTCTCTCTCTCTCTCTCTCTCTCTCTCTCCATTGGCAACCTATCGATTTCCAAAATTTGATGATGATTCTATGACATTAAATATGCATTATTAGTTTATTTATTTAGTGTTTCTAACTTGATTTTTTTTGTATTTCATTCTTCCTTTGATGCATTGGGTGTGAGAATGAGTGTTTCTCTTGCATTACTCCACGTAATGTGGACAATTTTATTTAATTAATTTAGACAAAATATTATATTTAAAATTTTTTAAAATAAAAAAGGAGTGGAAATATAAATAATTTAAAGATATATATGGGGGATGTGGCTGAATTTAAATGTTAAAAAAAATTATATGAGAAAAAAGAATGAAAAATAAAATACATAACAATAAACACTAACTTATCCAAATAATTCTATGTAATATAATAATAGTACATTCTTATATACTATTTTTAATGATTTATAATGCAATATGATAATATTTAACAATCAAAGTCATAAAAAAAATAATAAAAAAAACCTTAAAACACAAAGCTAAATCCCATCAACCAAAATAGAGTTCTAAAGAATACAAAACTTTATCAAGCTAAAATAGAGATGCAAGAAAAATAAAAAAAAAAATCCACCAAAATTGAGGGAGAAAGAGTGGGAAATAACTATTTTTTTGTAAGAGAAAATTATGTAAAGAATGGAAGAGTGAATGACAAATTTATACAAAGAGGATGATAATAAAAAGAAACAAAATAAAGGAAGATAAAAGAAAAGAGGAAGAGTGATATCAACGTAGAATGTTTGGGGAGATGAAAAGGTAAAGAGAATGAGAAAGGTTGGAGAAAGTGTAAATGTTAAAAAAAATGAGTACAATTTGATGAGCACAATTTTCTTTTATTTGAATTTAAGTAAAATATTAATTTTTTTATTTTTTAAAACAAAAAGAGAGAGAAAAAATAAATAATTTAGTGATAAGGAGGATGTGGCTGAATTTCAATATTGAGTAAAATAGAAGAGAAGAAAAAAATAAGAAAAATTAAAAGATATAACAATAAACACTAAATTATCAAAATTATGCTATGTAATGGAATACTATTTTATTTTTATCTATTATCTTTAATTTTTTATAATGTAATCGAATAAAATTTAAGAATCAAAGAGCAAAATAATAATAATAATAACTTAAAACACAAAACTAAATCGTATCAACCTAAATTAGAGTTCTTAAAAGCATAAAAATTTATTAACCTAAAACGGAGATGCAATAAAAAAGAAAAATCCACCAAAACATTAAGAGAGAGAGAGAGAGAGAGAGAGAGAGAGAGAGAGAACCTTTTTTGTGAGAGAAAACTATGCATAGAATGGAAAAGAGGGACAAATTTATAGTAAAAGGGAAGGGCTAAAAAGAGACAAATAAAGGAAGATGAAGAGAAAGATGAATAATAATATTAAAATAGACGGTAGTGGGGAGATGAAAAGGTAAGTAAAGAAGAAAGGCTGAAGAAAGTGTAAATATTTAAAAAATAAGTGAATATAAAAAAAATATAGGAAAATTGGAAATAAAAAAATATATATATATATAGATGTTAAAACCGACAAAGATGAATATGTAAAGTCAATAATCTATATATATATATATATATATATTTGTAAAAAAAAAGGAATAAATAATAAATAATAATTATGTGGCAAATGACTTGGTGATGAGGTGGCGCAACAGGAGCTCAGTAACAATAAATGTCACGCTTCCGCTTTTAATAATATATAGATATAGATTATTATATGTGAATAGTAATTGCATGTATCATCTTGACCATCTGAAGCACCTCAGAGGAAGTGCCTTTGAGTAGCATCAACTTTGGTGCTTTTAAATAGATAAATTTTGATCAAGCTCAGGTGTCAATTTAGATGAGAAATCAAGTGAACTTGAACACCAGAAGCACCTTAGAGCACGTGAAGCAGACTAGAACATATGTATAAGAGGAACCTTGGTGCTTCTTCAATGGAAAAAATAGAGAGTTTGACTTGTTAAAAATTTAAGCAAACATACTGATTTTAGTCAAAGATGAGAGTTAATTGGAACTATTTCTCTCAGGAATAGTTTCATTTTGATTTTCATCAAATGAACCCCGCTTACATCAGAAACCAATTAGTATATAAGCCCGATGATAAAAAGTTATCATTATGAAGTACAAGTCATATGTTGAAATTTTATCGTACCTTTCCAAAAAAAAAAAAAAAGTCATTGATTTCACCCAAGGATCCACGATATACCCCAAACTTGCAATTCGAGGTCAAACCAATCCTCCTCCACGGCTGTCTTTTGGGATTGCTCCAAAAGTTTTGATTATTAATCCTTTGAAACTACACAATAGGACCCCATCTTGTAAGAAAGAGAACAACCTACGCATTTACTTCAACCTAAAAATCAAACAAATGAGTGTGAGTTAAAGAAGTTTAAAGTCTGTGCTGTGTATCAAAAAGTTAGGTCCTTTCGAATATATACCACTGTAAGTTTCTTTAAAAAACCTTCTCCCCTCTCCCTGTGTATGTGTGTTAAAAATAGTTAGTATTCTAAAAAAAAAAACGGTGGGTTAATCCTACGTTGGAAAATGAGTGTGAGTTAAAGAAGTTTAAAGTCTGTACTGTGTATCCAAAAAGTCTGTGCTGTGTATCCAAAAGTTAGGCTCTTTTTGATATACACCACTATAAGTTTTTTAAAAAACTTTCTCACCGCTCCCCGTGTGTGTGTGTTAAAAATACTTAGTATTCTAAAAAAAAAAAAAATCAAACAAATGAAACAATCTAAAGTTATTTTTTTTTCTTATGTTTTTTTTATTTTTATTTTTTTTTATTGTATATTCTTACTATAATAGAAGCCTTGCATTTAATTTTGCAAACCCCCCGTTGCACCACGTCATCATCCACATTATAAGTTGATTTTCTATGAAAAATTTTCCTCCGTTTATTTATATATTTGGTGTGTATGGCAATGAAGCATAAATGATAAGAAGTCCGAGGAGCTCACAAAGAGTCAACGACTCTTAAAACTCCTTAGGGTAAAAATTCAGTTAATAGTGAGATGAGGGGTTAATTTAGTCTTTAATCAAGAGTTCAAGTTAACTAATGCTTCAAAACTCTTAGTTTTCCTTCACGTTTCAGAATTTTTAGATTTGAGGCTTACAATGCATATTAGAGTATGATTCCAACATTGTTCTCAACGGCGGAGCTAGAAATTTTGAGTTGGGGGGCCAAATTATTGTGTCAAGGTAAACTTCAATCACAAATAGACATTGCCCTAAAAAGTCCACATGATATATGTGTGTATGAAAATAAAAATTTTAATTTTCTTATTCTAAATAAGTTATATACATATACACAAAATATCAACTTTAATATGTATATATAGACACCTAGACATAAGATCTTCTTTATAAAAGAAACTTATAATCTTCTTAAACTCTAATTAAGTATACAAACATTGTATAATTGGGTATACAACATACAAATATAAAGAACAAATATATATATATATATAGTATCTTCCATCAAAGTCATGCTTGACAATAATACTTCACATAATAAATTTCATCAATTATTATTTTTATAACAAAATTATACAAAATTTCTTTTTTAATATATAAATTGTTCACAAAATTTCATCCATGTTTGACAAATCAAAATCATATTGTTATAACTGAAGTCTCATATGAGCGTTTTTTTTTCTTGATAAAATCTTGAGAATAGAAAATTTCAACCAAATAGCATATATTATTAATGTTGAATGATTTAAATGCATTAATACAATTTGAAATTGAGCTAAAAATTAGGGGTCCCACTATTTACTCACAAAACTTACTATCTAATTATTTTATTCTATTGTGATTGTATATCAACGCTAAATCTCTTTTTGGGAAAGGATTGCTAGATTAGTTAATCAATGCTTTCTTTTGGGGGGGAGGGGGGGGGGGGGGGGGCAACTTCTTCTTCTTCTTTCTTTTTTTTTTTCTTTTTTTTTTTTTTTTTTTTTTTTTTTGAAACAAAAGCATATCATTCAATTAATTAGAAAAATTAGCATCTTGGTACAAAGCTTCCCTAGCTATTGGAGGAATATCTTCCATCCAAAACAAATCTTGACTAATGTTTCTAGCAAATTGAGCTAACTCATGAGCAACTCTATTCCCCCCTTGCCTAGTACATTCAATCCTAACCCATTGCAAGTTCCTAACCAAATGATGAATATCCCCAATTACATTCCCAAGCAAAGAATAATCATCCTGCAAAGCCGAAACAGCTTTCATGACAGAAGAATTATCCCCTTCAATGACAAGTTCAGAGAAGCCAACATCAACGGCAAATTCAATAGCTTTCCGACATGCAAGAAACTCAGCCTCCTCACTACCAGATACCTTAGGACCCTTTGCTGCCATGGCTGCCATAACCTCACCTTTTTCATTCTGGATTATTGCACCAAAACTTGACCTGTTAAGAGCCGAAAACAGAGTAGCATCAAAATTAAGCTTAGAGATCGAAGGAGGAGGGGGCTGCCAGGTGTCTCGAGAAGATTGCACTCTGTGTGCTGGTCCCATCAATACTGATGTAGTCTAAAACTCCTCAAGAAACTCTATTGCCCGATTATTCAACCAGCTTGGATCATGAAACTTACCTCCATGCATAACCCGATTTCTTTGATTCCAAATCAGCCATGCTTGAATGAGCACAACCTCCAAATCATGAGACTCTACCCGCTCCATTAAGTATTTCATTAACTGAAGCATATTTGCCATACCTGACCCACCTTTCTGCAGAATTTTTAAACTACCTGCCCACACATCTCTAGCCGCACCACATTCCCAAAGTGCATGGACAACTGATTCTGGAAACCTCAAACAAATTGGGCACATCGCATCTGCAATAATTTTTCTCTTAGACAGATTCAATTTTGCTGGTAAGATTTCATGACAAGCTTTCCACCCAAACACTTTTATTTTGTTAGGAATTCTAAGCTTCCAAATTGCAGACCAAACCTCCTTTCCAGCACAACCTCAAGAACTCTTAGTTACCCTTCCTTCTCTTAATACTTCCCTAGCCACCTTGTAAGCGGATTTAATAGTAAAAATCCCCTTCCTTTGGTGCATCCAAATCATAAAGTCCTCCACATGTCTTTAGCTAAGCTGTATTCTACAAATAGCTTCAACATCTTCTTTTTCAAACATATCCATGATAACATCAGCCCTTCATGCATGCAAGTCTTGGTCAATTAATTCAACAACAGTCACCTCACGAACTTCACCTTTCACTAGATTTAGAGGTGCATTTGTTGGGTAATTCGGTATCCATTTATCCCCTAGAATCCGAATTGATTGGCCATTCCCAACTCTCCAACAACATCCAGACTTCAAAATAGGAAAAGCAGCCACAATACTCTTCCAAACAAAAGAGCAATTTGGTGACTCCTTGGCAGCAAAGAGAGAAGTTCTTGGAAAATATCTAGCTTTGAGGCATTGAAACACCAAAGAATTATTATCATGCAGCAACCTCCACCCTTGTTTAGCTAGCATTGCCAAATTAAAGGCCCTTAGATCCCTAAAGCCCATTCCTCCCTCCCTCTTTGATAGAGTCAATTTTTCCCACCTCTGCCAATGAATTTTCCTTTCATTTCCCACCTGTCCCCGCCAAAACTTAGCACACATTGCATCCAGCTCATCACAAAGTTTCAAAGGGAGTTGGAAAACACTCATAGTGCAAGTAGGAATAAACTTAGCAACTGCTTTAATCAGAATTTCCTTACCAGCCTTAGACAACATCTTCCCTTTCCACCCCTGCAATTTTTTCCATATCCTATCCTTCAAGTATGAGAACGTATGATAAATCTAGTAATAGTCATACTTTAGTGTTTATTTGGACAAATTTTAGTAACCCTTGAAAAAAAAGGGTCGAAACAGGTCATGTTGTTTGTAGTATATTGACAAAGAATAACTAAAAAAAATTATTCTTACTTAGTTTAGAGAAATGCCGAATTGTGTGATAGTGATATACCAGTTGTCTAATTTAGGTCAAGCACTATATTTGACAGCTACAATGACTCAATATTCATTTCTTTAAACATATTAAACTAACCAATAAAATGATCTCCTTTTGGTCCACGAAGTACTTATTAAAAAAAATTAATTATTATAAAGAATTTATTTTTCTGAACTTTACTAACCTTTTTCTTTAATTTGCAACAAATCAAATATCTAATTTGACATATAAGTTTGAAGAGTTTGTTAAAAAAAATAAAATAAAAATTGAAGAGTTTGTGAAGACAATGATATACATAAATAAAATAGCCTACATTATGATGTCTAAATACATACATTTAGAGTCTGTTTAGGATCCGCTTATTTTGTTTATTCTAACAATTTTTTGTTGAAAGTACTATAGATAAAAGTGAAAGTTAACTGAAATAGTATAGTAAGATTCATAAATAGTACCAAAAAGTGCAGCGTGACCTATGAATAGTAGCAAAAATAAGCTGAATAATACAGTAAGTTTGCGAAAATAATCTTTACCCAACGGACGCTTAATATATTCCAAGTGAAAAAATTACTTATTCATGTATGTTTTTACAGCTGTTGATGTAATGATCATAATGGTCACTTCAATACTAAATAACCACGATTATTTTTTATTATAAAGGTAGTAATGTATTTTGTAGAATCCGTTGTTTAAAAAATCGGACTGATCGGCAAGTTCAATTGGTTGAATTGGGAATTGGACATGGAACCGATTCGATAAAACTGAAAAAAAAAAAAAAAAAAAAAAAAAAAAAAAAACAGTGAAAATTGGTTAAGAATTGGAAAAAAGCTGGAACTGGTCCCTTTTTCTTTCTTTAACCGTTCCTGTTTTTTTAAACCGTTGTAGAATCCAATTCACTAACATACTTATGCTAAATTAATCATCTATTTGTATCGCCTTCACAAATGTTGTTACATAAAATCTAATGATGTACTTGTGTTTCACTATCTGTAGGCATCCTTGTTTTATATAATTTTGAAGTGATTATTTTTATAGAATTAATAAGAACTATTTTTTTTCTTAGAATAATAAGACCTAAAAAATTGAATATCAATTTTAGAACCAAAAATAAAATAAAATAAAACCACACAATTGAAACCAATATCATTAAAGCATTAGATTTAGGAACTTTACCTTAGAAATAACAGTTTTAGTACTCAAAACAGTGGTGTTTCTAACTTCGTAGAAAAGAAAATGCGTTTTGTAGAGTCCATATTTTTGTAGTTGGCAAATGCGATAAATGTAATCAATTTATAGTGATTTTGGTGTGTCTTAGGTGGTTAAAGATGTATTTTATAGTCCAAGACAAAGACCCGAGTTCAGATCAAGAAAGAATCAAGTTCAAAGCAAGTAAACAAAGTTTCTATCAGTTTGACTACTGGCTCGATTCATGGCTAGACCGAATAAGATTCTCGATTTCAAGCTCAACATCTAGTTCGATTGATTGAGATTGCGATATTATCAAAAATCTAAAACGTGAAAAATACCATAACTTTCTTGTTTCAAGCCCGATTTGTGATTAGTTTGTTGTGCAATTTAAAGGACATCATATATAAACTATCCTATTAGGGTTTTAGACCCAAGTAGAGTCAGATTCAATTAGATTTCTAGCCAATTAATTAAAGTGATTAATTATGAAATTAGATCTAAATTCAACAAACATTAGACAAACACAATCCACAGAAACATCAAAAATGATAACCCAAGAAAACTTTTGAAATTGTGGTTTCAAAGTAAACAACCTAGGAAGGATTTAACGAAAACAATCCTCAAGGCAACATTTCACTAATATAATGGAAATTTATACAATAGACTTAACCCTAAATCTACTGCTACCTCGTGTACTAGTTACTCACATAACCACACGCAACTCCGAATTTGTGAAATCTTCTATTGTGAAACTGTTGCACACAAACACTCCTATTTGTAACTTTGAAACTCCACTCAAAGGTTTAGACCATCAACTGTGGTTGATTTGATTGCAACAACTTTCCTCTAAAGCCAAATCTATTGTCTACACAAGATCTCCAACTGTAGCTTTAAAAGTGTTTGGAAAACTCCATATCTGTATACAAAACACTCCCTTTTGAATATATAAAAACAAACAATCCTGTTGTAACTTTGAGACTCCTCACAAAGGTTTAGATCATTAACTGTGGTTGATTTCATTACAACAACTTTCCTCTAAAGCCAAATTTGTTGTTTACACAAGGTCTCCAATTGTAGCTTCAAAAGTGTTTGGAAAACTCCAAACCTGTGTACAAAACACTCCCTCTTGAATATATAAAACCTGCTCTACAGTTTGTATTTAAATATCGTTAAGATCCATCCAAATCCTAGATCTAATGGTTGAGAAATAAAGTGAGAATTCAGATCTGCACAAATCTCGATCGGTCGAGATGTGCATCTCAATCAATCAAGATAGGTGAGACTATTTTTGCACTAATCTTTTCCTACTTTCTTGAGTCTTCGGTTGTGTAGAACTTCATTTGTCTTGTTTTTGAATATTTCTAAAACTCTAGACATAAGGCTATAATTCGTTCATGGTTGCCAACCTAAAAATATGGACTTTACATATCCCTATAAAGACTTTTCAGAGAGAGAAATCACCATTTGTGCGGCTAGGGTTTGTATAACCAATTTACTCTCAATCTCACTATTCTAGAGACTTTCAAAATAAATCTAAGCCTCTATCTATTCAACCCGTGAGATTTCAAGAGCACATAAAGAAAGATCAACACAATGTTATTTCTACCATATATAGTGCAGATCTGTATGACGCCATAGAGAAACCCAGTCTACAATAGTTGCTAGTCAAAACTATCAAGTGGATTTCTTGGAGTCATAAATAGAGAAGTTTATGTGAAATTAGTTAACCACAATTATTGATCTAAAACTTTTGAGTGGAGATCTCAAAGTCACAAACAAGAGACTTTGTGTGCAACAGTCCAAGATAGAAGAGTCTGTGGATCGATTTGGACCTATGTGTGGTCACACCAGTATGTATTACATGAGAGGTAGCAGTAGATTTATAGTCGAGTCTATTGTATAAACATTGATTCTATTTAATGGAAATATTGCCTTGAGGATTGTTTAGGTTAAATCCTCCTAGGTTTTTTACTTTGAAATTACAGTTTCAAATAATTATTGGGTCATCATTCTAATCAAGGTCATAATTAATCTAATTAATTATTTTCTTAAAAGTTTATTAAATCTGCGAAAACTGGGGTCTAGAAAAGAATAATGAATATACTTAAAAATTTGATATCATTTGAAGTATATTTCCTACTAAATTATAAAGGTTTACTTTAGTCATTGGATTACATTTAAAATAACAATCTCCAAGTATTTCACAAATTTTGATGCCCTATTTATTTCTACTTTATGCCCCTGGCAATTACCATAATATATATACTCGAAAAATATGTGAGTTCTAGTTAGACCAACTAGTAAAGTCTCCTATAATTGAATAAGAGATCTGGGGTTCAATCTCCGCTTACACCAAAAACTAATTGGTGTCTTAATCTGATAAAAAAGAGTTAGTATTAGAAGCTGACGCCATAAGTTGAAACTATCTGAAATATGTGTGTGTGTGTGTGTGTGTGTGTGTGTGTGTGTGTGTGTGCGTGCTTGAAAAAGCCGAAATTCTCAAATTATAAGTGATGGGTAATTTATGAAAGTATGATTTGTCTATAAGGGTCGTCCAAGGAATACCACATCCAAGATGGTCATCAAAACAAAAAGAGGAGAACAGCATTCAACGCCAAGAAAGTAAGACATCTAAAGAAGATCAGTCATCTATACGACAAAAAGATATAGACGACCAGCAAACACTTAGTAGATTTTAAGGTATTTTCTGTATATAAAGAGCAATTGCACGACGAATCACTATTCTGAGATGTGGAGTGAATTATATAATTTTATAAATATTTAAAATCACCATATTATATTAGAATAAGTGTTGAAAGTGATAATCACCCTCATGAACCCTCAAACCAACCCCACCATCCAAAATAGCGAAAGAGTAAAATTTTGCAAAAATATTAATGCACCCACATAACCTCAAAATTTTAATATTAATGCAAAAAATTTATGCAAACCAACCCCAATTAATTATTTTATATCTATATATTAAGTATAAAGATACTGTGGGTTCTAGCTAACTTAACTGGTAAAGTCTCTGATGGTTAAATAAGAGATCTGGGGTTCAATCCCCGCCTACACCAAAAACTGATTTGTGTCTTGTTCTGATGATAAGAGCTATCATTAAGAGCGAATGCCATATGTTGAAACTCTCTCTAAAAAAAAGTATAAAGATACTAGTTTCAACTCACGATATGCATCTTGATTGTTTTTCCATCTACCTCCACAGCTTCGAATTTGTTAAACATCCACCTAAAATTTTAAGTACTGCCTTATAAACAATATATAAACACACAACATAGACTTACGCATACATATACACCCACATACATACATAAAGCTCCATCATAATGTTTTAGAAGATTTAATCATTCATTGTTAAATAAGTGGTTTAGAGATACAAGGAATCCATTATCAAGAATTTCTAGATTTGGTATGGTATTTGATTTTCGTCCAACACGCTAGAGGATGACACTTGGGAGATGACTTTTATGGTAGCTTGGTGCATGTGGTTCAATAGGAATGTAGTCTGAAATGGGAGTATTCATTAATCGGCAATAATGGTGGGGTAGAAAGCTTAAACTTTGCTTGCTGAATTTTAGGGAGCAAACCATGTTATTACTTCACCGAGGATGGAGATAAATGATTAATGGACATCACCAATGACCCTAAATTACAAGGTGAGCGTGGATGGTGTAGTTTTTAGTCATATTTGCAGGTTTGGGGTCAGGTTGGTGATCCGTGATCATGAAGGAAGGGTTGCAGCAGCAATGAGCAAGAAACTTCTTCAACCTTTGGGTCCACTAGAGATTGAGGCAAAAACTATGGAAATTGGAGTGTCATTTGCGTGGGATACCAGTATAAGGGATGTGATAGTTGAAAGTGATTCCAAGATTATAGCTAACACTCTCTTGGGATTATTTACTCCTCCTATGGTTGTCTCAAATGTTTTGACTAGTATTGCATACAAATTTCAGGATTTTAGATCAGTTCAAGTATCTCATGTGAAGCGTCAAGACAATAAACTTGCATATCTTCTGGCAAATTTTGCCAAAGAAATCGATAATATTGAAAATTATGTAATATAGATAGAGGAAAATCCATTACTAATTGAGTCAGCTATCACTCATAATGTACTGAATTTATCTTTTTTTTATCTTTTTTTTTTTTAATAAAGTTACAAGTTTCTCATAAAAATTTAAAAAAAAAAAAAAAGGTTTGGTCTACTGCACACCTTTGACCTGATGGTTACTCCATAAGTTTTTTATTAGGTGTGAGGATTAAGGTTGAGGTTCAAATCAGCAGAAAGAAACTTCAAATACATATATACTTAGATTGGACTAAAGAGAGATTTTTATTTCTGATTAAAAAAAAAAAAAAAGTGGTTTGAATTTTACAGCTCATCAGCATTTAACTAAACACTAATTTGATATGTATTTAAGGTAGTGATGATGTGGAAAATTTTGAAGCACCCCTTAAATAATAAATAATTTAAAATTTAAGATTCTAAAACTCTAGAACATCTTCAAAACCCATATACATGCATGCTTATATACACATATTGTTTATGTCTTTAATGGTTATCTCTTTATTTACTTTTAATTATTTATTTATAAAAGGTAAAGATGTTCTAATTTTATTTTATTTTATTATTTATTTATTTATTTTTTTGGAGAAAGAGAGATGTTCTAAATTGATATTGATGGATGGCAGATAAATTTGCATTAAAAAAAAAAAAAAATCCTTAAAGATATGTGATATATATATATATATCTAAGTTGTATCGATTATCCATGATTTCTTTATTGGGAATTATAAAGATTTCGCAGGATAAAAGTTTTTTTTTTTTTTTTAGAAACGTTTCGACACAGAGGATAAAAGCTAATTATATGATGTGTAGCATAAACGATAGTGCTACTTGATGCAATGACAATTTTATTGTATAGTAAGTGATATTAATAAGGAAATATTTTTAGTGTTTTAACATACCATGTAAGAAATGTAAGAAACGTATATTCTTTCTTATAAATATCAAAATACATTTTAGAGTTAGTGGCCAAGCTGCATTTAATAATTGTTTTCAGAATTCATTATTCAAATTCCAAGCGGTTACTATGACTTGTTGGAATTTTACTTGTTCTTAAAGAGAGGGAAAAACTTCCATACACTCCAAGCGGTGTATGAGTATAAATTTTCAGACCAAGCCTAATTAGGTAAAACTTCAGAGTAATACAGATATTTTTGCGGGTAGTTTTGCAAATGGATTAACCAATTTGATGAACTATCAATTTGCAAAGAGAGGTCCCTCTTATGACAAGAACAACTTAGTTACTTAGTACGCTATTAAACTATTCTGCAGTATAAAGGATAAGATGTTGGAGAAATTTTCTGCAGCATTGTCCCAATAAGAGAGAAGAACGTTAGATGTTTATGATGGGGACCTTCAAAAATTTCATCCTTGCTTTTCTTGGTGGGTTTGTTCTTATACATCTAGTTAATGCCCAGGATCAAGCAGGTATGGTAGTCTTCTTTTTTTTCCCTTCTTTTATCTATCAAATTAATAATGAGTTTCAGTTAACTCAACTGATAAAATTACTGTTGTCAATTAAAAGATCTAAAGTTCAATTTCTATCAACACCAAAAAATTAATTGATATCTTGGTCTGATTATAAAGAACTATCATCATAAACGGATGTCATAAGCATATCTTGGTGTTTCCAAATGAATCATCTAGAGTTCAAATCTTCTCCTTGCTCAGCTATCCATTTAACTAAGGTATTATTATATATTCTGTTTGTCTGTCTCAGGCTTCATAAACATATCTTGCGGGTCACCAGAAAATTCAAGCTTTTCGGAGGCAATAACAGGCTTAAATTACATTTCGGATGCCGCATTCATAGACACTGGTATAAGTCAGAATATTTCAACTGTATATATGGCTGGTCTTCAACAACAAGCATGGGATCTCAGAAGCTTTCCTCAAGGAATCCGGAACTGTTACAACATAAATATTATGCAAGGCACTGAGTATTTGGTCCGAGGAACTTTCTTCTATGGAAATTATGATGGACTAAGTAAGTTACCACAGTTTGATCTTCATCTAGGTGTAAATAAGTGGGACACGGTCAAAATAGAGGATGTATCTGTTGGTGTCATCAAGGAGCTCATACATGTTCCATCGCAAAATCATTTACAAGTCTGTCTTGTAAACATGGGCCTCGGAATGCCATTTATATCAGCAATAGAGCTAAGGCCATTGAACAATAAGACGTATGTAACTATTTCTGGATCATTGGCACTCTTCGGTCGCTACGATCTTGGTTCACTAAGCCGTAAAGTATACAGGTGAGTCACTTTATTTAAGATTAACTCCCTTGCACCTTTGCATTGCTACCAACAAAAAAAACACATGAAGTAATGGTTTGGAATTTCACAGCGTATAGAGAGTCATGACATTTTTAAATTTTAAATAACATGATTCTCAATACATGTTTAGATTTGTAATTTAATTTGAACACAGAATTAAATCCATTACAAATGGCAATGATTACATAATCGTTTTTTATTAGTTGTGCTTAAAAAAATGAGGGATGATAGGTTAATTATCAATTTGACTATAAATAAATAATAATAATAAAATTGTTACAAACATGGGGTGGTAATGATTTTTTTTTTTTTTTTTTTTTTGATTGAAGGGGTGGTAAGGAATTTGATTGGTCATATAAGGTTTTTGCAAATATAGTAAGTTCAATGAGGGCTAGATGTAAAAGCCCTATCTGCACCTTCCAATAATGTTGAGTTAGATTTTTATTTTTTTATTTTATTTTTTGGAAACAATAATATTTATTAGAATATATGAACATTAAGTAGTATATAGAGTTTTTTAAACAGATTTATAATATATTACATAACCAAAGGATCCAACTATTATAGTAGTAGCCTGAAGTTATAAGAACTGAAACTTTAACACACACAACTAATGTGGGATAAACATCCCTATTTTTTTTTTTTTTTTTGAGAAAACAGTAATAATTATTAGAACACACGAACACGAAAAAAGTATATAGAGCTTTTTATGTTGTGCTAGATAAATACACACAATTATACTCTCATCTATAACCTATAATAAATATAAAGCCAAAGACATTTAACTTTTGGTAGGCCTCGTAATGGTTTGCCACATAATCTTTTGACACCTTACTATTATACACATCAGTATTATAGTATATGTTTTAAATTAAATTTCAATTTTATTCTACATTTAAGCCATTTATTATAATCTTATCCCAACATGTTTTCTTAAATGGTAGAATATATTCTTCCATATACAACAGAATCATAGGAAATAGCTAATGCTAGATTATATAAACATAATCATAGTAAATGTCTATTAATAAATAATTATCAAATTTCATCTTAGACAAAATAAATAAATAAATAAGAGAGAGAAATCAAAATTCATATTATATTTTTCAATGCATTAGATTTTTGCAAATAAGACCATAAACTGATATACACACGAGATCTCATTAAAATATTGTTACCATATATATATATATATATATTCACTCTTTTTTTTTTTTTTTAATATTTGGCAATAATAAAAGTGAAATGTTAAGGAATATTCTAAGGTCTAGAGTATTTGTTAGTTATCTATTTTAGAAAAGTTTTTATATGGAAAAAAAAAAAAAAAAAAAAAAACAATAAATGTTTTGGCAATTTTTGCAATTTTTTTTATAAAAATGCTATATAAACATTCCTAAAATAGTTTATTAACAATTACTTTAAGGGTACCCATTAACATGTTACCAAAAAATTGTGAACAAGTAATAAAGTGTTTTTTTTTTTTTTTTTTTTTTTAGTTTCTAATGTGTTTTATCCAAGTAATTAATACAATATTTGGACAATTAATTTTCATCTTTGGTGGAATTTCACAATAGTTTGTAAGGAAAATATGATATTCAAAAAAGATGTTGGAATATCAAAACAACTGGCTATGATTTTCACGCAAGCTATCATGGTTTTGCTAACTCCAATATTAAAGCCTCAAGTTGTGTTTGGCATTGACTTAAAAAGCCTGTTTTTTTTTTTTTTTTTTTTTTTTTTACTATTTAATTTATTTTTGCTACTATTTAGTTTATTTTTTAGGATTCAGATCTTCTAGATTTTTTAAGGTACTCTACCAATAGGTTTTTTTAAATCCTAACTACTCTTAATTTTATGATTTAAGGGTATAGATTCTGTCGTGTCAGCATTTCACTAACAATACTCTTAAAATAATAAAATAATGTTGCAAACAAAACAATTAAGATTATTGTTAGTGAAATATTAACACAGCGCAATCTAGACCATTAAATCATTAAAGAATTGGTAAGATTTAAGAAAATCTATTTGGTAGAATACTCTAGAAAATTTAGAGGATTAAATCCTATATTTTTTACTATTCATGTGCCTCATTGTACTATTTCAGTTACTTTTTAGTTTTATCTACAATACTTTCAAAAAAAAGTTTAAGAGATGCTAAGTCCACAATATTTTTATAACATTTTCACAACAAATCATAGGTGGTTAGTTGTTATTGGTTTAAATTTGAACTTAACACTAAGATTATTTTTTTGCCCCAACAAAAACAACCAATAACAACTTACTACTTAGGATTTGTTGTAAAAATGTTGTGAAAATATTGTGGACATATCATTTCTCAAAAAAATTTTCAATTTTAGTAAAATAAACCGTTCCCGAACAGACTTTGAGTCATTTTTTTTTTCTTGGAGTACAATGCCAGAGGGGGTGGTTGGGATAACTGCTACACATATTCTAGCTAGATACACTTAACAATTTATTCACAAACTTTCATACAATTCTAATTTATATAAGTTTTTCTTTTATTTTTTTTATTAGGTTATAGAATTTTAATGAAAATGTAAATATATTGGCTTTAATTTTCTAATTATATATATATATATATATATATTTTTAAAAGAATATCATTCAATATACGGTGTGCATTCAACTCAACACCAATGAATACTTTTTCATGGGTTGATAAGTTGGGTTGTGTTCTAAATTTTTTTTGAAACTTGGGTTGTTAAACTTTCAATCCAAGTAACCCGCCAAATTTTTGCTATTTTCAATTTTAAAAATATGTATTTCGAACTATTTGTTTAATTTAATTTGGACTTCGGAACTTAGTTTAAATTGATTATTTTGATTTATTTTGGCATTTTAAAATTTAGTCTTGATGAAACTGGAATATTGGCATTATTAGGCCCAACTATGTAAATTACAATCATTTATCAATGAGAAATGGGTTTAAAAAGCTGAATGATGCCCGATAATTTTTATTGGGTTTCACAAAATTGTTTGAAAACCTAACCCAAGTTGGAATGGTTTTTAAAGTTCCCATAGGCTGGGTAGGTTTGAGATTTTCCCAATATGAAGATTTCAAATTATATCTATAAACAATTACGTAGTTTCTGACTTATGCTAAACATTTATGTTTTCTTAGGTATCCAGTCGACGTTTATGATCGCATATGGTATCCCTATTTTGATAATGAGTGGACAAGTTTAAATACTACGCTTACTATTGACTCCCAAAGTAACAATTATTACCAACCAGCATCAATTGTAATGGGTACAGCCGTCACACCAATTAATGTTACAGCTCCTTTGGACATGTATTGGGATTCAGAGAGTGCAACTTCCGAATACTATATCTACATGCACTTTGCTGAAGTTGAACAGCTCAAACCTAATCAATCCAGATCAATAAACATTACTCTAAATGGGAACTACTGGGGGAGTATATCTTCTCCATTATACTTGTACACAACCACGGTGTGCAGCCAATCGGCCTTGAAGATTGCCCAAACATATAACTTTAAACTGTTCAAAACAGAAGGCTCAACACTGCCACCCATCATCAATGCAATTGAGATATATTCAGTGAGAAATCTCTCGCAACCAGGAACAAACAAACAAGATGGTATTTTTTCTTCCACACGTCAATATTGTGCCTTCCTTTTCTTTTTTTTTTCTTTTTTACTTACTTATTTGTATGGATATGAAAATGTTATAGTTGATGCCATCACAAATATCAAGTCAACATACGAACTAAAGAGAAATTGGGAAGGTGATCCGTGTCTCCCAAAAGCATATTCATGGGCTGGTTTACATTGTAGCTATGATAGTATTAACCCCCCTAGAATAACATCCTTGTAAGTTTATTCGTTCGGATATGTGCTTCATGAATTGGGACCTTTTGCTTTTTTGTATTCTTAATTAATATTTTGTGAAATGTAAATTGAATCAGGAACTTGTCTGCTAGTGGATTGACTGGAGTGATATCTGCTGATATATCAAATCTCATGATGTTACAATATTTGTAAGTACTTGCAATTCACATAACAAAATTGTAAAAATCTGATAATGAATACCAAATCTGGTTACAATTTTTATGACAACCAATGTGAAATGTAAGTAATTTGCCAATTTTAGGGATCTATCGGACAATAGCCTAACTGGATCAATACCAAAATTTCTTTCTCAATTGCAATACTTGAGGGTCCTGTAAGTTGAATTTTAAGATTGTTACTGCAAATTTATTTGTTAGAAAAGATATAAATTATATTCACTTTACCTTTGCAGAAACTTAGAAAGAAATCAGCTTACTGGTTCTGTTCCAGCTGACCTCATAGAAAAATCAAACAATGGTACACTATTATTGCGGTATGATTTTTGTTGAAAATAGTAACACTTCATTTTCATAATTTTCCTTCATATTACTTGAACTCTTCTAGAAAAGATTGAAGATATATATATATATATATATATTTCAATGTGTTAATTAAAATTTCATTGACATCCTTTCTATTAATCTAGTGTGGATGAAAATTCAAGTCTTTGTGGATCTGGATCATGCAAAAAGAAGAACAATATTGTTATTCCAATATCAGTCATTCTCTTATTCATTGTTGCAGCTGTCATGTGGGGGCTTTGGAGATATCAGAAATATAAGAATAAAGGTTTAAAACTTTATATAAAAAGATGCATATTCATTTTAAACTAAGAATAAAATCTCCTCACTTATGTGCTTATAATGCTAATGATGTTTGCAATTACGATAGTAGAAACAAAATCCAACATCCAGACTAAGTCGTTAGAGTCAATAGATTCAATGCAACGACAATTTACCTACACTGATCTGGTAAGAATTACCAACAATTTTGAGACAGTTCTTGGTAAGGGTGGATCTGGACAAGTTTACCAAGGCTGCATTGATGACACTCAAGTAGCAGTGAAAGTGCTTTCCCTATCATCAGTTCAAGGGTATCAACAATTTCAAGCAGAGGCAAGCAACTATGTCTCAATTTATTTTGAGCACACTATACATAGAGATTTTAATATTAAATTAATGGACATTACGCTTCCTAAATTGCAGGTAAAACTTCTTATGAGAGTTCATCATAGAAACCTAACCACCCTCATCGGGTATTGCTATGAAGGAACAAGCATGGGGCTTGTCTATGAGTACATGGCCAACGGAGACTTAGAAGCACATCTTTCAGGTTGGTCATAATAAAAGTGTCTACCGAAGATTCCACTTTTTCAGTATATTTTTAGGAATTAAGAGTATATCATTGAAATTAAAAAAAAAAATTAAAAAAAAAATTGAGGGAATATACATAGAGAAATTCTATAGACACAAAAAATAAAAATAAATAAATGATATTTTTGATGTGGAAGATTGTAAGTGGCAAGTAAAAAAATAGTGTCAGTCGTGGACCCAAATAAGAACTAATAAAAACTTGTCAAGTCAACTGTAGTGAATTTTTGGTATATGGTATTGCTCATATATATAGGCATGTCCTACCAATAGTAGTACTAGTACAATATAATATATGACCCAACCTAGCTTGCCCCTAGGGGAGACATAATCTAACATTAGCAACGTACTTTAATCGTCACATGATCAAAGTTAGTTTAATTGAATTACACAACAAGAAAATGTAACACATTTTATTTATTGATGCAGGTAAGAGTGTTAATATCTTGAGTTGGGAAGCAAGGCTTAATATAGCAATGGAAGCAGCACAAGGTTAGTGATGAGCCAATGAGTTTATTTGCTGATCGTTTTTTAATAGTGCTTCATCTTTTCTAAAAATGATTTTTTACTGTGAAATGTAGGATTGGAATATTTACACAATGGTTGTAAACCACCGATAATCCATAGAGATGTGAAGACTACAAATATCTTGTTGAATGAAAATTTTAATGCCAAACTAGCCGATTTTGGTCTATCCAAAATTTTCCCAACTGATGGCACTCATGTCTCAATGCTTAGTGTTGCTGGCACCCTTGGATACCTCGACCCCGAGTAAGTATTTTTTTCTTTTTTTTACTTAGTTTACATATCATCTTCAAAATTGTTTTGTAAAATACAGTAATAGTATTATTTAAATCCACAAGCATGTGACCATTTCTAAATGGGAAGGGATACAAGCCCTTTTCCGGTTAAAATGAATGGGAATGACTTGAAAATTGAACTTGTGAAAACAAAAGATGAAAAAAAAAAAAAAAAAAAAAAGTATGACATGCATTTGCTTGTAGGTACACCATTTCATATAGGCTGACTGAGAAAAGCGATGTTTATGGCTTTGGGGTTGTTCTTTTGGAGATAATCACAAGTCGGCCCGCGATTGAAAGATCCTATGAAAACACCCACATAAGCCAATGGGTGAGAATGATGCTTGATAGAGGAGATATTCAAAATATTATTGATCCAAGGTTGGGTGGAGATTTCAACGTTAACTCTGCTTGGAAAGCTGTTGAAATAGCAATGGCTTGTGTGTCCACCACCTCCAGTAATAGGCCACCGATGAGTGAGGTGGTAGTGAGACTAAAGGAATGTTTGACATCTGAAACAATTAAAAGGGAGAATTTCGAGGGGGAATCAAATTATTCAGTTGACATAGTCAATATGAATATGATTAAGGAATCCAATCCTTTAGCAAGGTAAGTTGTTGTCCAAAAATGAGAATCATGTATTTGATCTCTAACTGTCTTTGAAAAAAATTGGGTGCAATCGTTTAAGTGGTTTGCATTACATTCTCCAAGTAATCAATGAATTATAAATACTATATTTTTCCTTTTTAAGAGGAAAATTTTTAATGTTGATATATATATTTGATATTAATTCAAAAACTTAATTAATTCTACACTTTAGGAATTATTGCTAAGCTGTATTGTTTGCTTTATTTTAAAAGAAGTACTACGTTGACAGTATTTACAATACTTTCATTACAAACGTTAGGGGATAAGTTGTTATTTGTTCTAATTTGAACACATTACTATTTTATTTTCCTACTAATAACAACCTATCACTTAAAATTTGTTGTAAAAGTTTTGTAAAAATGTTATGAACATTACATTTCTTTTATTGTAACCTCTTATCAATGCATATCAAAAACAATGCTAGGTCCACATCTCTTTACACAATTTGAAAGTTAAAATTCAATTTGAAAGTGCTACGTGAATAATATTTTCACAACAATTCATAAGTGGTAACTTATTATTGATTCTAATTTGAACCAACTAATAAAATTACTTTTTTGCCTACCAGTAATAGCTAGTAATAACATGTCATTTAGAATTTGTTATGAGGATGTTATAAAAATGTTGTGGACATAGCATTTCTCTTAATTAAATTAATTTTCAAAATTGTAAAAATTACATGTCTTTATTCAAACTCTTAACTCTTGCGTTAACTAGAATTAAAATTAGAGTGTTGTTAACGATATCCCTTATGTTATTTTTTAATAGATCATTTTAATAAAGTTTTAATATTACTTTTATGAGAAATGTAAAAGCTGTCAAAAAAACCTGTTACTTTTTTTTTTCCCCCTATAAAATGTTTCAAAAAATATTTTCTAAATCAATGCCCTTAGTGCATTTGTTAACATACCCTTAAAATTAATAGGGTAAATTAGCTATTTGCTCCCTAATTTTTAGTTTGTCTATGAATTTGGTCCCTAACATTTTAAACATGTTTGTTTAGTCCTTAACCTTTTATTGTCTCAAACTGGTCACTATCGCTAAATGGCGAATAAAAAATATTGACATTTCTAACGGTAATATTAATATCTTATTGTAAAGTTGTAATTTACAACTATGTTTTGTTGGCTTTTATTCCGTGCCAAATTTGATTGTAATTGAGTTCAATCGTTTAAAACCCTGTATTTGTTGTGGGACTTGTTGTAAGGGTTGTGTGTTAAAGAGAGTGTTTGAAGACTCAAGCATTTGAAGAACTGAAGATTCTCGCGGGTATCTCGCGACCTAGCATCCCGCGAAGTGACCCATGTGCCAGGCACATGCTGGAATGCGAAGAGTCAGGCCAAGTGGAGACAGTTGTGTCTCGCGAGTATCTCGCGGGTAAGGCCTTCCCGCGAGACACCCGCGAGACTAGCTGTTCTGCCAGCCTGTACTTTTTGAGTCACACCTTTTGCACCTCTCCTATATATACCATCATTACCCACAATTGTTGAGGGATGCTTCAGAGAGAAAACCCTAGCCAAACACATTGGTAATTAGAGATAGTCTTCCCCACCTTTCTCTATACATTTGTTTGTGGTATTTCCTCAACCCTTCCCTCTCCATTATCCATATCTTTGAGAGGTTGATAGCCCAAACACTTACCACACCTTGTGAGTGCTGTGTGACGTTTTGGTGCTGCTGGGAAGCATTGGAAGAAGTCTTGAATGGCAGATGCAACATGGAGCTTGTTGCGGGATCCGGATAACTAGGACAAGACACGGTTCCGAGAAGCCTTGTTGGAGTAGGAGCTTGGAGGGCTTAGGTACAGCGGGTAGACTAGGCTTGGAGGGTCTTTTGCTAACCCATGTATCCCAACTGATTGTCTAGTGGATCGATTTCCGCTTAGAGGGCGGCGGAGAGGTTTTTCGCCGAGTTCTTCGGTTTCCTCTTCGAGAACACGTCTCGGTGTTTTCTGTGTTTGCATCCTTCTTCCCTACTCTTGTTTAATTCCATTATACTGCTGTGTTGCTTAGTTTATGGATTAGAGTAGCTTATTTGTTCATCCGCTCGCTTTTACACTATTCCGCACTGTGTATTAAAGTTGTGTAAAACCTATCGAGCCGTAATTTTTATTTGGGGGTCTAAACAGCTCTTGTGTTTTTCAACACATTTTCGAGCTTTCAATTGGTATCAGAGCAGGTACACTTGCTGAGGTTTAACTACCTAAGTGTGATCCTTGACCCTTGTTGAGATGGACCGGTCTCAATCGCTCAATGTTCCACCATTTTTTGATGGAAATAATTATGCATTCTGGAAAGTTAGGATGAGAGCATTTTTATGCTCTATTGATGATACCGTTTGGGATGCAGTTGAGATAGGTTGGACTAAGCCGGAGGCTCCTAAGTCCACTTGGGATAAGGCTGCTCTAGCAGCGGCCAATGCTAATAGTAAGGCCTTAAATGCAATTTTTTGTGGTGTGTCCCCTGATGAATTCCACGGGATTTCTCATATGACAGTAGCCAAGGAAGCTTGGGAGATTTTGGAGACTACCTATGAGGGTACAAAGAAAGTTAAGGACACGAAACTTCAGATGCTTACCACCAAATTTGAAGAACTCAAGATGGGTGATGATGAACCATTTGATTCATTCTATGGGAAGCTCAATGAAATTGTCATTGCTAAACTCAATCTTGGGGAGAAGATTGAAGACACCAAGGTGGTAAGAAAAATTTTGAGGTCCCTACCTGAAAGTTTTAGAGCAAAGGTTACAGCCATAGAAGAAAGCAAAGACTTGGATGAGATTAAGATTCAAGAGTTGATAGGGTCTCTCCAAACGTATGAGCTGGGACTGCCTTCCCATAAGACAAGCAAATCGCTTGCTCTTAAGACCATCACCGAAAGGATAAATGATTCCTCCGAAGAAGATGGAGTGGAGAAGGAAGTAGCATATCTTGTCAAGAACTTCCGCAAATTCTTGAAAATGAAAAATAGCGGGAAACCTTTCAATGGAGGAAAGTTCTCTTCATCAAGAGGTGATAAGAAAGAGTTTAATAGAAAAGAAGGGAAGGACTCTCAACCTTCTTCAGATATTGTATGCTATGAGTGCAATGGGCATGGACATTTAAAGAAGGAATGTCCGAATTTTCTGAGGGGAAAAGGGAAGGCTTATGCTACAACACTCAGTGATTCTGACTCTTCTGATTCTGACTCGGAAGAGAGCTGTGACGGTGAGGGAAACTACTCCGCCTTCATGACCATTGATCATGTAGATTCTTCGGATGACTTGGAAGCACTTGTGAAGGAACTTGGTGAGCATTCTGATTCAGAGTCCGTTGGAATTGTAGATGAATCAGATGAGGAAAAGGATGAAAGTACAGATAATCTTCAAGAAAACTACTCATTACTCCTTGAGAAGTCGGGAGAATATGCAAGGGTAGCCAAGGCGGCTGTCAGAAAAATGAAGAAGGCAGAGGAAGATTACCGGAGCCTTATGGTCAGACATAGGGAGGCAAAATGCGAGATAGAAAAGATGAATGGTGAGCTGTCAGAAGCTTACTTAAAGATCAGATTTCTTGAACAAGAGGTGGTTCAAGCACAAGCCAAGGTAGATAGGGTCTCCTCCAGAAAGTTGAATGATGTTATCTCATCCCAAAAACATTCCTCGGACAAGTCCGGATTGGGATATACCGGAGTGAGTAGCTCATCAGTCAAAGCTACCAAAGAAGTAAAATTTGTGAAGGCCGTAGAACAAATTTTAGAGGAGGCCATTCCTGAGATTGTTAAGGTTGAAAAGAAGAATGTAATTGAGCAACGGATGGTGAACAAGCCCCGAAATCAATCTGTAGGAAGACATGAAACCAGAGCAAGATCTCTTTCAAGACCTCAACGGGGTCCTAGAACAGATTATGTATGTCACTATTGCGGACTGCGAGGACATACTAGACCAAACTGCCAAAAGTTGAGAGCAGACAACAATGCAAGCGCACCGCGGTCACGAGGAAGAAGAAATGACAATAGAGCTTGGAGCGGTGGAAACTCAAGAAGCCAAAATTGTGATCTCGGAGTGACAGACATGATGAAGATGATAGGTGCCTTCACCACTTGCATGGAGAGTTTCACAAGGAGGTTTGAAAGTCCCAACTCTCGTACCCAATCCGTCAAGGATATCACCCCAAACGCACGTGACGTGTGGGTGAAGAGGGGTACCCATGCATAAGCATTATAATATGTCCATGCATCAATTCTTTCCATGTGTAGGGACATTTGTAGATGCATCATTTCATGCATTAATTTCATTTTTTTTTGGTTTAAACCTATTTTTGTTGATCTTGCTTTTCCTGTTCTGTTTTGGGTGTGTTTCAAAAAATTCAAAAACCCATAAAAATTGAAAAATCTCAAAAGTTTGATCACTTGTTTTGTGCATATCTCATGTGAGTTTGGCCTAGTACCTTCGTACTTATGGCATAGTGCATTTACGATCTTTGCTTGTTCGTATGCACCCTTTTCTATGTGGAAGAAACCCTGAAAATTATGAGTGACTGTTGTAAATAGATCTTCACACCTGTCATGAATGATTAGTCAATAGTCTTGTTGGTCTTGATACTTGCATAGACTTGTGTCTATATCTCTTCCCACTTTATTTTTATGTTTTTGCAAAAAGAGCTCACAAATTGTAAATCTCCAAATGAAAAGAGATATTGAGCTGCAAAAGCCTGTCGCACACACTAGTATTTGACTAGGAAAAAGGGAAAGCGACTCCTTTTAAAGTAAATGTTATGGTGCTCAAAAAGCCAAAGGCTTCTCATCAATGTTGAAATATCATAAATTTCAGGCACCTTCCTCAAAATGAGATGTATTTGTCCAATCAAAATGAAAATGGACCAATTGTTATGAGTTATAAGAAGCCAAATGAAAAGCTTCTATGTTTTCAATGTGTGGGAGGTCATATATACTCATTTCTATAATGGAGATAGTCCACATGATTTCGTATCAGTTGTGTATGACTCGCGTGAATTGATCATTGAAGCTTCGCTCTGGTCTAAGGACTATTTCACATTTGATACTCACACACAACACACAAGTTTTTGATTCAATCAATGCCTATCTCATTTGTGTGATTGTATATGTCCAAATGGGATGTGATTGCCCATGAACTTGTTGATCAAATCCAAAAAGATTTTTGTGAGTTTTATTAGTTTTTGAAAGTGTTTTTATCCTTTCTTGTGTTTCTTTTTGGTCAAAATGTTTTTGTGTGTTTTTCATCAAAAAACTGGTTCAGGGGTTATTTCGCGAGAAGCTCGCGACTAAGCTGCTTCCCGCGAAAAGATTTGAGGGAAAAATTTTCATCATCCTGTCACACAGAGAATTTCGCGACTGTCTCGCGACTGTATCGCGACTAACAGCTTCTCGCGAAATGCTGTTTGGCCAAAACTGGAGTTTTCTCAAATTCAGACAGAGATTATCGCGACTGTATCGCGACTGTTTCGCGACTTAGCGCTTCTCGCGAAAATTTTGTGCTTCAGTGGCACCTTTCGCGATTGTCTCGCGACTGTCTCGCGGCTCCCTATCCCGCGAAAAACGCGTGTTTTCAGTTTTATAGGGCTGATGTGACAGTTTTTCAAAACATATCAAACTTCCCTCCTTACACTTCTTCGAAACTCTCTCAACCCAAAAACACTATTCCATCAAATCCCTCTCCAAATCAAGATTTTTTCTGCATTTTCTTCTTCAAGGTATGTTGATTAATCACTTCTTTTTAAGTTTTTACTTAGATTTTGCAGTCTTTGTGGTTAGGGTTGTCATAATTGGGGATTTTCGAAATGTTGGGTTGCTTTTCAAAATTGGGGGTTGTTCTTGCCAAAATTTTGATTGGGCTTTGTTGCATTTAATCTTGTTGCATCTATGTTGGCCCCTTGTGGCATTTTATCATGTATTTAGGCAAGATTTTACCATGTTCATGCATTGTTCATACTCAAAGTGTTGTCACGCACATTAGGTATTTGATTAAATGTCTAAATGACATTGTTGTGCCTAATTGGTCTCAAGTGAGTCCCAATTTCAAGTTTTTCATATAACTTACCATGTTTTGGTCTAGAATTGATTTTTGATCATGTATGCATTACACTTTGCACTTGGTGCACTCACTTGGCAAACACCTAGGCACTCTCTAGGCACACACTCATGCATTTCATGTTACACACACATATGCGTACACACAAACACACACTTGCACAATATTTTAATTTCATGCAAAATGTCTTTTTGTTCATGCATTTGTGTTTTAGTTTAACGATGTATGGTGTGTAGCATGCGTATATGAATTGGTCATGCCCTGTTTTGAATGTTACTCTGTTTTTGGAAGTATCACATTTTGATTTAAACTAACTTGAATCTAATCAAGTTTTGTTCTTGTGTTGTGTGCACTTGTGCTTTATGTGTTGTTTCCACTTATGTAGATGTCTCCCACCAAGCATGCCGGTATCAAGAAGAAGGGTCCCAAACGTGCTCGTACTGAATCCGATCACTTCAAATCCGCAGAGGCAGATATGAAGTACAATGATTGCTACAAGAGAGCAACCATTGTCATGGAAAGGGTGGTTCAATTGGAGGAGCTTGAGAATACATGCATCCCAGATGTGTTCAAAGAAAGAACCTGGACAAAGTTGCTAAATCCAGTTGGGAATGTGTACTCGGAAATTATCAGGGAATTCTTTTCTAATGCTGCTGTGGAGGATGACAAGATAGTCTGCTGGGTGAGGCACAAAGAATTTGAGATCACAAAGGATAGCATTCAAGACTTCTTGGAGATTCGTCCTCCCTCACAACCGATGACAGTTCAGTATGATGAGAGATTAGGGCATATCACAGAGATGATATCAGCTCTTGGTGGAGTTCCAAAGAAATCATCAATGGATACTCTCAAGTTCTCTCCAGAAATGAGAACTCTCAGCTATGTCATGATCCATAACCTGTATCCGGTCACCAACCTCACCACTCTCTCGGCTCCAAGGACGAGGTTTCTCTACGACCTCTTTACTCACAAGGAAATTGATATCTGCAGCCACATCTTCCACATTCTGAAGAAGAGCATCATGAAGCAAAATTCCAGAACCATAATGCCCTTTCCTTCATTGATCATGGGGCTCATTGCCAAGACAAAGCTGAAATTCCCTAATGGCCTCACTGTTGTTCAGAGGGATTACCCCATTGGTGCAAACACTCTAACTCGGAGCACAGCACACATTAAAGGCCCCAAGTCTGGTGCCCATCTCATTCCACAACCTCGGGTTGTGCCTCAGGATGCACCAGATGAGGGTGGGGATACAGAGGAGGAGATTGACAGGTTTACTTCTGCTCCAGAGACTGCACATCCAGAGACTGCACAGCCATCATCTTCAACACAAACACCAGGTCTCAGCAAGCTTGATCAGATCCTAGCTAAGATGGATCACATGTCCACAGTGCTTGACACTCATGTACAGCACACAGCGGATCAGTTTGCATACCTCCAGGAGCAGATCACCACATTGTCAGCCCAGATTCAGAGCCTATCTCCTTCACATGTATCAGACTCCGACTCCGATCAAATCTAGTCCTTTGGCCATTCCGGTCAAAAAGGGGGAGAAAATTTTGAGGGGGAGCTGCTGAACAAGAGCTTGCACAGCCTTAGGGGGAGCATAGCCTAGACACATAGCTATAGTTGATATTGGTTATTGGTTTTACAGACGGGTTTTATACAGCTCTTTTTAGTTTTTTTCTGGTTTATGGTTTATAGTTAATGTCTTACTGTTTTCTGGTTTATAGTTCTGACACTTATGCTTTAACTTCAGTATTAATTTAAGTATATTTAGTATATTTTCAGAACTGTGTGTTTTCGTTCTATGCTTTGTGGCATATATGCTATATGGCATTTTTTTGTACCCATGTTGCTTTTGTAAGCTTTAAGGGTTTGTTTCATGCATTGTTTGTAGGTCTTTGTGGTTTGTGCCATGCATTTGCAATACCTTGCCTATGCAACCTTCATGCATGTTTGCTTGTTGTTCAATGTCATGCATTTTACTTCAAGTATATCACTCTTGTGCCCATGTAGGATTGTTCCTAGATGCATATACGTTCTATGCATTGGTTGAGTGATGAACACTCTTGTGCCCTAGTAGGATTGTTCCTAGATGCAAATACTTCGTGTATTTCGCATTGGTTGAGTGTTGGAGTTGCAAGTGACTCTCTTCAATTGAGCGTATCTTCTTGCAAATCCGGATGTTCGTTCCATGTGTGAATGAGCAAAGTAATTGCTTATGTATAGTGATTACTTGTTTGATCCTGCCATGATCTAGTGTTTCTATTTCGTTTTGCTCGATCATGCTATTATTGCTCCATATGTTTTCAAGTTTTCTGCATACAATGATGTTATTGTGTTGTTGTGTTTCAGGAGTTACTTGTTCATATGTTTCAAGAGCTTATCAGAATCTAGAATTAGGTGTGAGTGAGTTTTGCCTTTGTTCCCAAACTCACGGTTAAGTCTAGAGTCTGTTTTAGGGTTTTGTCACGGAATAGCCAAAGGGGGAGATTGTAAAGTTGTAATTTACAACTATGTTTTGTTGGCTTTTATTCCGTGCCAAATTTGATTGTAATTGAGTTCAATCGTTTAAAACCCTGTATTTGTTGTGGGACTTGTTGTAAGGGTTGTGTGTTAGAGAGAGTGTTTGAAGACTCAAGCATTTGAAGAACTGAAGATTCTCGCGGGTATCTCGCGACCTAGCATCCCGCGAAGTGACCCATGTGCCAGGCACATGCTGGAATGCGAAGAGTCAGGCCAAGTGGAGACAGTTGTGTCTCGCGAGTATCTCGCGGGTAAGGCCTTCCCGCGAGACACCCGCGAGACTAGCTGTTCTGCCAGCCTGTACTTTTTGAGTCACACCTTTTGCACCTCTCCTATATATACCATCATTACCCACAATTGTTGAGGGATGCTTCAGAGAGAAAACCCTAGCCAAACACATTGGTAATTAGAGATTGTCTTCCCCACCTTTCTCTATACATTTGTTTGTGGTATTTCCTCAACCCTTCCCTCTCCATTATCCATATCTTTGAGAGGTTGATAGCCCAAACACTTACCACACCTTGTGAGTGCTGTGTGACGTTTTGGTGCTGCTGGGAAGCATTGGAAGAAGCCTTGAATGGCAGATGCAACATGGAGCTTGTTGCGGGATCCGGATAACTAGGACAAGACACGGTTCCGAGAAGCCTTGTTGGAGTAGGAGCTTGGAGGGCTTAGGTACAGCGGGTAGACTAGGCTTGGAGGGTCTTTTGCTAACCCATGTATCCCAACTGATTGTCTAGTGGATCGATTTCCGCTTGGAGGGCGGCGGAGAGGTTTTTCGCCGAGTTCTTCGGTTTCCTCTTCGAGAACACGTCTCGGTGTTTTCTGTGTTTGCATCCTTCTTCCCTACTCTTGTTTAATTCCATTATACTGCTGTGTTGCTTAGTTTATGGATTAGAGTAGCTTATTTGTTCATCCGCTCGCTTTTACACTATTCCGCACTGTGTATTAAAGTTGTGTAAAACCTATCGAGCCGTAATTTTTATTTGGGGGTCTAAACAGCTCTTGTGTTTTTCAACACATTTTCGAGCTTTCACTTATATTTTCTGCCACATAAGCTACCCCATGTCCTAAAATTGAAAAAAATTTGAACTTAGCTTATTTTGATCTTCATTACCAAAAACTAAAGATTCGAAAATTTATTTTTCCCTATACTTTTCTTTTCCTTTGCCTTATTGGGAATAGAATAAATACTAAGAAATAAAAATTGAACTCAACTCACAATAAGCCACATTGGACAATAGGCCCCAAAAAACTTCATATATAGAATGAAAATTTTACAACAAGAAAATTTGAGGAAATGGGTGAGAGAAGCAATGAACCAAAGTGACCTATAAAGATATTATAAGAGAGAGAAAGAGCGACTCACAGTGCAAACCAAATAATTGAATAGAGAAACAAAGGACTTTATTGGAAGTCTAGGAAGTTTCAGTTAGTGTTGATAAACTAAGCTGTAAAAACACTTTTAATCCTTACATTTTGGCTTTTTTCCATTTTAATCCTTACATTTTAATTTTACCACTTTTAGTCCCTAAATCAATTAACGCGTTCCATTTTAGTCTTTTCCGTTAGCCCACCAACAGAAATTACTTAGGTGGCAAACTGATGCTGATGTGGCCAATTAAAAAATAATAATAAATTTTAATTAGCGTTTAAAAAATTGCCATGTCAACTTCTAAATATATAAAAAAAAAAAAAAAAAATTTATTAATCAATTTTAATGAAATTAAAAAAAGAAAACAAAGTTAAAATCAATAAAATACATCTAATTCATTTTGAACACACAGAAACACAGTCACAGAGCCGAAACCCATAATTAGAATTCATGCCAACATTCTTGACAAACCTAGATAAATATGATAAATTAAACATGAACCCATGAAATATTTGAACAAGAACACAAACCCAGCAAATTTAAAACCCAAAAAATTAAATTCAAACCTAGATTCAAAAATTTAAATTCAAACCCAGATTCAAACCCATATTTCAAACCCCCACACCACCAAAACATTAAACACAAAAATCAAATCCAGATTTTTGGCCCCCAAACACTAAATTCAAACCCAAATTTTTAGCTCCTAAACTCAAAACTCAAAACTCAAAACCCAAATTTTCTTATACTTTCTAAGATACCAAACACAAACCTCAGATCCAAGTGGCACGTTGTATAACCTCAGGCAGATCTGGTCCTCTAGCTCCACATCGTGATCTTCAATCTTCGGGTTCTATATACTCGATCTAGGGCTTGCGATTCATCGAAGAATTCTCATATACGTATCTTCTCTCGCAAGCCCTCGATTTTTTTTTTCCGGCAATTCTCTGAAAGGTTTCAATTTCAGACGCTTTCTTCTAGTACCTGATTTTGAAGACACGTACGGCCAATCGGAGATCTCGCTCCTCTGATAAGGTCTCGTTTCATTCTGATGCATCCCTCATCAGACTGATTGTGGAAGATTTAGGGTTTGTGAGGTTTTCTCACTATTCAAAGAACTAACTTTGCTTCGCCTTGAAGATAAGGGGGATTCTTCAATTTTTGTTGAGATCTGTGTAATTCTACGGCAACTGTGGCAATCGGAAGAGAAGAATAATCACTGTGATCTGATTTTTCTCGTTCAGACACTATCTGGTGATGGTGGCGTGGTGGTGGGTCTACCTCTCTCTCCTCTCTCCTCTCTCCAGCTCTCTCAACTCTCACCGTGTCTCACCCTCTCTTTTGCTTTGATTTCTGAATCTCAGCTCTATTGGGGTTTGATATTTTGTTGTTTTTGCTAGGGGTTCATGTGTTGTTCTATATGCTTAGATCCCTGTTAATAGTGCGGGAAAGATTGTTTTGAGCTTGGAATATTGATCTTGTTCTTATTTAATTCCTTGTTCATGTTTATTCTGACGTGGATCTTATGTTTAATTTTGTGATCTTATTTTTTGAGTTATTCATTTTGTTTGTTTTCAACTTTGAGATCTTAAGTCTGGGTTGGTGTTCTTGATGTTCTTGTTCAGGATACTTTTAGATCTTAATTAATGTGAATTTTTATTTTTATTTCTGTATTGATGTATTTTATTGTTTTTAATTTTGTTTGTTTTATTTTTTAATTTTGTTAAAATTGATTAATAAATTTTTTTTTTTATATATATTTAGAAGTTGACATGGTAACTTTTTAAATGCTAATTAAAATTTTTTTATTATTTTTTAATTGGCCACGTAAGCATCAGTTTGCCACCAAAGCAATTTCCGTTAGTGGGCTAACGGAAAGGACCAAAATGAAACGTGTTAATTGATTTAGGGACTAAAAGTGGTAAAATTAAAATGTAGGGACTAAAATGAAAAAAAGCCAAAATGTAAGGACTAAAAGTACATTTATGCCATAAACTAAATATTTGAAATATTAGATATTAGATTTAGACAAATTCTGAAAGTTAGGGACTAAATAGTAATTTTCTATTAAATTAATATTTTTTATTGTTAGGGTGGTTTAATATTGGGCTTCTTTTTTTTTTTTTGGATACATATTGGACCTTTTAGACTAAAATTTTAAACACCATTTGTTTTTCTAATGTCACTTTTTAGAATATGTTCAGTATTAAAAGGTTGAAAAGTTAGAGTTAGTTGGTCCAAACAGACATGAACATGTATATATGTCAAATCATTGAAATTGTCATGAAAATTATTCACCTAAAAACAAAGTAATAACAAGGATGACATTAATACTTTTTAAAACCTAAATAAATACAATTGATAATTCAAAGACAAAATTAAACTTGGGATCAAAACCATAATATGTTTTAATAACTAGTATTTGTGTAAATATATACAACAACCCCACCATATTGGTAGAGAAGGTATCTTTCCAAAAAATTTAGCCCCTAGCTAATCTTATTCTCTCTCACCTTTCTTCGAAGTAACGATCTCGAAGAAACATTAACATGTAAAGAATGCAAAGTGAAAGACTTGTTAAGCTAAAATCAAAGCTCGTGCTTCTTCCTTCGCGAGCATGTATGTGTACACTACACGCTCTGAATTGCTTTACCTATTATTAGACCAAGAAGCTAACAACCATGACAGTCAAACAAAATGGATTTACCTATTATTGTACCAAGAAGAGTAAGTTACAAATTTGAAATGCAAAAGGACAAAGTAAATATATGCAGTGTGCCTGTGTCTCTCCTTTTAGGGCTTTTGAATTTTGATGCATTAATCAATTTCCAAATCTTTGGTGCTCTAAGAAGAATTAGGGCCCTAACTCCTAAGGCCTAACCCCAATATGGGATAAGTGTTGGTAAATGGGAAACATGCCTACTCCCTAACCCATGTTAAAGTTGCGGGTTTCAATTATCTCAATTAATAAAGTCTTCTATTAATATTAAAGAAGATATTTGGAAATTCAATTCCACCTGTAACAAAAACTAGTTGGTATCTTGACTTAATTGAAAAGAAAAATCTTATTAGAGCAGACATCATAATTGAAATTCTGTTGTATCTAAATATATATATATATATATATATATAAGTAAAAAATCGCAAAATTCATATTGAATAAGTTATGCTTAACCATTGTCACAAGACTCACAACTCATCACGAGACTAACAATAAAAAAATAAAAAATATAAATTAAAATTGTTCACAACTCATTAATAGGAAAAAAAAATGATGCTTCCGTGTTTGAGGCCAAGCTATATTTGTCATTTGTTTTTAAGAATTCATTATTTAAATATCAACCAATAGTTAAATTGTCAATATAATGGGTGTTATACCTTTTCTAATAGGAAAAATGTTGAAACTACTACAAGCGATGTTGTATTTGATATTGAGTCCAAATATTCTGTACACCCTCAGTGCTTCACTTTATATTCCACAAATCAAAATTTGGCACATGTTTACTTATTTCATTAATGCCTAATTTTACGCCTTCTCTCCTTTATTTACGTAAAATTTGCCACATAGTACACATTGGAGATAAATTGCAAAGAGTAATGCTATAAACACAAACTATTTTACAACATTTTTACAAACTACTGATGTGGCTTTAGTAATTTTCAAATAATTATTTGTAAACATAAATGTGATGTTAGTAGTGGACTCATATTAGAACTAATAAGAATTTGCCACATCAATAGTTTGTAAAAATGTTATAAAATAGTTTGTGCCTATAGCATTACTAAAATTGCAAAATACCAGTCCTTTGACTTTTTTTTTTTTGATTGCTTTCAAACTACTACCCAGCCGAATTAGGAAATCCGAGTTCAACTTGGAATTGTTATTTGGCACCACTTGGTCTCTTATGTGGCAAACCTATTTAGCGCGCGCACACACACACACACACACACATATATATATATGTAATGCGGCTATTGTTCTAGGAATCTAGTTTGTATGAGAGCCGCCTATACAGTTCTAAGCTGTGACTTTGCTATAGAGATTTTCAGGTTTCTCTAATCACGTGATTGTAGCGATTGAGAGCTCTCTAGGTGTATTTGGGGTTTGGGATTTGTGAGAGAGAGGTCTTTGGGTGTATTAGGGTTTGGACTCTGTGAGAGTGTTCTGGTACCATCCCACTAGTGGACGTAAGCAAAAAGTCAAACCACGTAAATCTTTGTGATCCTTATACAATTGTTTCTTTTATTTTCTATTTTTATAAATTACAGGGGCAACAAATCTACTGGCAAACGTTCTGTCCTCTTACGGTGGAGTGGGCCCACTCGTCTATTGGAACCATTATTGCGGATGGGATAAGATGAGATGGTATGTGTTTTTCCTTGGATCCTATGTTTATATCGTTTTAAATTAACATGTTCTATATATGCACTTCTTTTAGCATTGCATGCCATTTGTTGGAGGAACTTACTTTAAAACTCGATATATATGTGATATTTTCATTTGTTTTTTTTTTTTTTAGTCTATAATAAATTTGACTAGTTAAACATTTTCACTGTTTAAAATCAATTTTCTGCTCTTATCAAAAGCAAATTTAAATGAATGATTTGGTTAGATTAGAAGTTTTTCTGATAAAATTTAATTAAATCTAAACTTTAGGGTTACAACATATAATTTGATACTTAAAGAATGATGTATTGTAATCCTCAATTGGAATAATGATACTTGCACAGTTAGTCATTAACATGAACTAATTAATTCACAAATTGTTGATGGCTTAAATAAGCGTATACTTTCGTGATTATTTAGCATGATTCTTCCTTTACAAATAGATTGAGTTAGCAAGCTCCTTCAATCTCTATTCTCATATCCTTTTTGGGGTGGCAGAGATTGATTGAGATGGATCTTTGTTGTGGACTCGAAAATTGAAAAGATAATTTAGTCGATTCGAGGTGACTAGCCTCCTGAACTTAAGAGGGATAATAGAGTTTTTGGTTTAATTTCTGCTTGCTTCATTCATAATTCCTATATACATAAATACTAGTGAGGAGATAAGCTTCATCACAACCAAGTCCTAAAACATAGGATCCAACTCCTACTTAAATTTAAATACAAATTGAAATTAAATCATAATCCTCATCCTAATCTACTACATAATTTTATTAGAATTCTATTCAAATTCAAACTTCTTCAACTACTTTAAAATTATTTGCCATTTGGCCTTGGGACACAACATTCCCTTCCCCTTCAGATGAATCTTGTCCTCAAGATTTTGCAACATAGAAATTAACCCTTGCTCACATTGATTGGAGAATACTCGGCCTCGGATTTTGAAGTGTTGAAAGAAAACTATGACCATGGAGACTTGTACCAATTCTTTAACCATTTTTGTGAGCACTAGAAACAAAAATATCTTTCTTCTCATACCCTTGAACTCATCGGGAATGACAAATTCAATGTGTGGGATTGAGATCGACTCATTTGAATTCAGGAAAAGATCCCTTTGATCAATCTTTTCCACTTCATTGAACCTTTGATCTTCAAACTCAATTTTTGTAGAAAGTGCACCCTCCAACATATTACTTTCTTGAATTGTTGGTGATGCTTGGAGCACTTCACTTTGATTTTCTGAAATTTCATGAGATCCTTGATCTTTTGATTGTTCTTTGAGTTCCAAAAGTACATTGGATTGTTTATCTAAGAACTCTATCATTTGATCCCATGAATCTTGCATCCTTGCTATGCTTTTCGACATGTCCTTGGTAATATCTAACATTCGGTTGACAATCTCCGACATGCTCTCCATTCTTTGTTTGCTGGGATTGACATACTTGATAAATAGATGTGGGTTTTTTTTTTTTTTTTTTTTTTTTTTGGGTTGGGTGTTGTAGCAGCTGCCTGGAACTATGGTGGCTGTTGTTTGCCTTGGGTTGTAGATGGGAGGATAGTGTGATAGTGTGGGATGAGAATACGACTGGAATTTTTTTTTTTCAAGAAACTAGATGGATTTGTTGGCTCTGATACCAAATGTTGTGGACTTGAAAATTGAAAAGATAACTTAGTCGATTCGAGGTGACTAGCCTCCTGAACTTAAGAGGGATAATAGAGTTTTTGGTTTAATTTCTGCTTGCTTCATTCATAATTCCTATGTACATAAATACTAGTGAGGAGATAAGCTTCATCACAACCAAGTCCTAAAACATAGGATTTAACTCCTACTTAAATTTAAATACAAATTGAAATTAAATCATAATCCTCATCCTAATCTACTACATAATTTTATTAGAATTCTATTCAAATTCAAACTTCTTCAACTACTTTAAAATTATTTGCCATTTGGCCTTGGGACACAACAATCTTGAATCAGTTTGGGGACATTGATGTCCGCTTCTTTTATGATGCCTTAAGGAGTCCATTTATTGAGCTTTCCCATGAAAGAGCATATGGTGTGTTAAGGCCTCAAGAATGGTCTCTTTCTGTCTTTTCTTTTGATCAAAACATGGGAAAAGATTCTCACTTGTGATAACCTTGTTTAGAGAGAATACGTGCTAGTATTGTGGTGTTGCATATGCAATTTCAATGGGGAGATAAATGAGCATTTTTTTTTTTATACTTTGTAGAAAGCAAGATAGACCCCTCTTAAAAGAAATAAAGCAAAAAAGATCATGCATATCCTAACCATAGTTTAAAAACTGAAACAGACAAAGAACCGAAAAAGAGACTAATTAATGGTTTTATGGTCCGACCGGGATCAGACCGATGGTCAAACCGATGATGTCATAATTAATATAATTTAAATATTTAAATAATTTTTATATGAATTTTGAATTTTAATAACTTATTTTAAGAAAATATAAAATATAGATTTTTTTTTTCTTTTTTTGCATACTACCTTTTTTTTCTAGTTAATAATTATTGACAAAAAAAGAATAATCTACTATTAAGGTTTCATATATTTATTTTAATAAATAATAGTCTAACTTTAACTATTTATCTATTCAAAAAACTTAAAAAAAAAAAAAAGAAAACAAAAAAGAAAAAAGAAAAACCCAAAGTCAAGTGACTACACAACTCACTGATACCAATTATTATGACCAATCAACTTTCCCATCATCTCACTACCAGCCACACACGTATACCATTCTTTAATGATTTTTTTTCCCCTCATAAATCTAGCACCCCCACACGATTTACTATCAAAAAGTTATGGTTTAGTATCAAAGAGTTTTATTTTTTCAGTTCTCAATCTTTTGTGTTGTCCTTCAGTACCTCCATCCGTCCTGTCTCTCTCTCTCTCTCTCTCTCTCCCCCTCTCTCTGTGGAAGTTAGACAGATCCTCCATTCACTGTCTCACCGAAGAGCTGTGGATACCTTATACCAGTCCAAGAAGCTGGTTTCAACACCATGCATGAGCATTCAGTAATTTTCTCACTCTCTCAAGCCTAGCTGATCCGAGAAAAAAGAAGATTTTTTCAGCAAAAAATGTCCTTACCCACTTAGACCAGCAGATCTGAGAAAAAAAAAATTTCTGCAAAATAAAGCTCCATTTCAGATCTCTTTTATCAATTTTGCAAAACCAGTTCAACCTTTTTGGTTTCCAGTTTTTCCGGTTGAACCAACGGTTACTAGTTAAATTCGGTTTTTCTTATATTTTCAGTTTTTAAGCATAACTGGACCGAATTATTGTCCGATTCCCAGTTGAACCGATCAAACCGGTCGGTTTGGTTCGATTTTTAAAACTATAGTCCTAGCCCTTTGAATGAAACAGAGCTGCCTATTTTGTTAGAGAGAAACCCATGGTAGTTTCTTCTTCTTCTCTCCCCAAATTTACATATCATTGGAAGGAGATTGTTACCATCACTTCTCGCATCTTTTCTGAGTGTTAGAGAGTTGATTGGTTTGGGAACTAAGTGGAGTCATCTCAAATCCAATCTTATTGGTGTCTTTCTGTTGGTGGCTCAACGGTGGTGACTCCAAAATCAAGTTGGATGAAGTACTATTGGGCACAAAGGGGAAGTGAGCTTGGGTCTATTCCATAACTTGCTTCTATATTCATTAAAATACAATCACACAATAGTACATATCTCAATTCCCAAATCAAAAATACCATACACATGCACATACACGTTCCTTACAAACAAGATTACTAAATGATTTGTACATAACCTGCTTCTATATACTTTAAAATGTCACACAACAATAGTACACATCCCAAATCAAAAAAACCAAACACACATTCATTCCTTAAAAATAAAATTAATAAATAATATGTACATAATCTACTTCTATATTCATTAAAGGGTATGGTGTGTGCCGTTAGGACATACATTAATCATTCTTTATAGGAAATATTTTATAGGAACTTGAAAAAACTATCAAAAAAAAGTTATTCACTTTTTCATTTTCTTATAAATGTTTCCTAAAATAGTTTACTAATATATGTTCTAAGGGCACACATTAGTAAAGCCATTCAACAACAATATAATCCCAAATAAATAATATCATACACAATCATTCCTTACAAACAAGAAAAAAAAAAAAAAATTACATGTACATAACATGTGCAAGGCATTAAGATAGTAACAAATTTAGAAATAATCTAGAACTCAAAATTGCTCCAATTCTCAAAATTACCTGTAACTTGTTATTTTGATCCTCCAAAACCAACAAAGGTGGTCTCACGATAAAGAAATTTTTAGTAGCCACCTGTACTACTAATTAGCACTAAGCATCAAATACAAACAAGATTAAAAAATAACATGTACAAGAAAAAATTAAAATAACACTGACAAATATAGTAACATATGCAAATTTCATAAGTAATATATCAATACTTATGTCAATGTCCACATATTGCCCATATGTCAATGCCTATATATAGCCAAAAGACTCCAAATAAATTGGTCATTTGTCAATGCCAACACTACATATATGGTCTATATGTTAATAGAGGCCAAATACTCAAAATAAATTGGTCATATGTTGATGTCTAATACATATACTGTCTATATGTTAATATAGGCCAATATGAAAGACTTAAAATAAATTATTTACAAATCAATATGTCAAATGAGTCCACATATTAATATGTTGTCAAAATGAAAATCCACAAAACTCAATATCATTTGACAAAATAACTACATAAAGTTAGTCCTAAGTCATCAATACCACCAACCTAAAGTGCAAAGAGCAATCCTCAACCATCATCTTCAATCAATGTAGGTGTAGGCATGGCTAGTTCTGATAAAAATTCAACATCATCACATGTTTTACAAACAAAAAATTAAAAAATCATACAAGTTACTAGTAAATACTAAAATAAAACAAAATATATACCAAGAATCCAAGACATTCAAAAAAAAAAAATTTTTAATTAATAAAGGAAGAAATGGACATTTAGATTTTTTTTTTATTTTTTTTAATAAAGAAAGAAATAGACATACTTCCTCAAGCTTTTTAAATTCTTCAACATCATCAATGACAACTTGAAGGCTAATTAGCATTGATGAAGAATAGAGCCAATTTAAAGTACAAATGAGGGCTTCCACCATAGTTGGAAACAAAGAACTCTGAAAGGGATCAAGAACAGAACCAGTAGTAATAAATGCATATTCTAAGGCCATATTGGATACCAAAATTGTAAGAACATGTTGTGTAATTTTTGAAAGAACACGATATCGAGGAGAATTAACCCTCCACTAGGCCAAAATATCAAACTTCTCATCCGAGACATCTTCACAACTCTCTGCTAAGTATATATCAACTTCTACTCTATTCAATAAGAATCAACATCATTCAAATGCTTCTTAAATCTTAAAATCATTGGCTTGCATCCCCAACCACACTAGAATTACCTTTCTCCACTAATCCATTTGGTTTTTGACTTTGTGCAGCAACAACAACAACACTACTCAATTAATTTTGTGCATAAGCATCATACAAACTCAAAAATACTTCTTTTACTTTGTTTGACATATCATTAGCCTTTCGCTTCTTAAACAAATTCTCAAAACAATATTCAAGATATTGCAACTTGTATCGAGGATCAATAACAAACCCAACATACAGCAAATGATTTATGTTATCAAAGTTTCTCTATTACTTATCAAATTTGCACTTTATGTATTTCACTATTTTTCAAAAAATAGTCATCTTTTTCATACTCCAAGTTAATTGTGTCATGAATTGAAATGAGCTCCAGCAAAAAAAAAAAAAAAACGAATTTCTTGTGACATAATTAGCACTTGAAAATCACAAATTTGTATCAAAGAAAATTTTAAGAAATTTTCCAAAGATCTTAATCTTATCCCAAACCACATCATCCAATCCCTAAGCAACCTTATATATATATATATATATATATATCACTCCCTTCTTCATTTTCCTCCTCTTTGACTGTCCTAAGATAATTTGGATCTTCCTCCTCCAATCTCTCATAATCCTTTTGATACCTTTTGGCCTTCTCTAACATCAAACAGGTGTAGTTCCGCCCAATGGGCACATTCAAGCACACTTGACTTTTAGAGGCAACTTTGTCCTTCTCTACACATAACATAAATGCACTTAATCTTTATGGAGAATATCTCACATATTGCATGGATTTCCTTACCTTCATTATTGTCTCATCCATTTATGTTAACCCCTTACATACAATTAAGTTCAAAACAAGGTATAGACACTACACCTCAAATGCAGGAATTCATGCTTCAAAATTGTTGCATTCCTATCCTTAGTCTTTTTCTTTATAAAAGCAATGAGCCCACTATTAGAGACAACATTATCTACCTTAATGGTTAGAATCTTGTCTATTTCCCAATCAAGCAAACACTTCTCAACTGTCTTTCCAAGTGTCTTGCCCTTGTGATTTTCCATTAAACGCAAGCTAAGAGTTCTCTTGTGTATTTTCCAGTCAATATCTATGTAATGCGCAGAGAGACACATGTAGTTCAAATTTGCACGAATGTCTATGTATCCATGGTAAGGCAAACCCATTGCTCTCTAAGAGCTTCTTTTAACTTCTTTTCTCATCCTAAAACACCCTAAAGCAAGTTATTTCCATTGTTGTGCCACAAGGGATTAGATGGAACCTAGGTTGAGCAACAAACATAAAATTTCTAAAACCAAGACCCTCCACAAATTTAAAAGATAGCTCAAACTTCTGAAAGTTTGTCTATTACTCAACTTAGGTTCCATCCAATCCCTTGTCACACAACAACAGAAAAAGCTTGTTTTAGGGTGTTTTTGGATGAGATAAAAAGTTGAAAGAAGCTTTTAAAGAGCAATGGGTTTGCCTTACCACAAGTACACGGATATTAGTGCAAAATTTGAACTATGTGTGTCTCACTACGCATTTTATAGATGGTAATTGGAAAATATACAAGAGGATTATTAGCTTGCATTTAATGGAAAATCACAAGGTTGGGACACTTAAGAAGGTGGTTGAGATGTGTTTGCTGATTGGAGAATAGGCAAGATTCTAACCATTACGGTAAATAATACTTCCTCTAATAGTGGGCTCATTGCTTTTATAAAGAAAAGACAAAAAATAGGAAGGCAACAATTTTGAAACATGAATTCTTATATTTGATGTGTAGTGTCTATCTCTTAAACTTAATTGTTAGTGAGGGGTTAAAATAAATGGATGAGACAATAGTGAAGGTGAGGAAATCATTATGATATTTGAGATCCCATCCACATAGATTAAGTGCATTTAAATTATATGCGGAGAAGGAGAAAGTTGTCTCTGTTAGGTTCTAAAGACTTAGGGATTTATGTATTTAGAACTCTAATTTGTATTGTTGACAAACCATGATCAAAACAGGTTGTTTAGTCTTGTTTAGACTTGCTCAAAGTTGTGTCTTGTATGTAAAGTTGGAATCAAGTGGCTGCAGAAGTATTAGTGCATTTCGGCCTGGTTCGAGAGATCGAAGCTTAGGCTCGATCAATCGAATCTTGGGCAGAATGCGTTTTTCTGCAGAATTCTAACTCAGCCCTAGCTCATTTAAAATGTTTAGGGTTTTATGTTTTGCCCAAGGTGTATAAGGCAAACCCTAGTCACGTTTTAGTAGTTGCTCATATTGCAGTTTGTGTGAATCTCTTGTGAGATCTTTGAGGAGCTTTCCTTCACGGAAGCTTAGAATTATCAAGGAGGAGATTTCTTCAAGAACTTAATGATCATTTAGTTGCTACTATAAGAGCTTAAAGATACACAAACGGGAGTGCTTGTACTTGCTGAAGAATCCCAGAAAGAAGGAATCTGTGGATTCAGAGCTTGCACGTGGTCGTGTCAGTAAGTTTTACTGGTGGGTAGCAATAGGATGTTAGTGGTCTAAGTCCTATTGTTTGAAATTCGATTTTTTCATATAGTGGATTTAAGTTTACCTTGAGGATAGCTAGGTTAAATCCTCCCCAAGTTTTTTACCGGTTTGGTTTTCTTGAGTCATCATATCATTGTGTTATTTATATTTCTGCTACTATACTTGATATGATTATATGATTGTGTTAACCTAGAATTGCATAATTTGCCTAAGTTAATCACTTGGCTAAATAACTAGATTAATTCAATTATTGTTTAAGGGGTCTAAAAACTTAACAAGTGGTATCAGAGCAAGTTGCTCTCTGGTTGTAGATCTTTTGATCTCTAAGCTAATCATTGACCCCCGTTGTCATGGAACACGGACACTCTTTGGTTATTCCTCCTCACTTTGATGGGAATAATTATGCCTATTGTAAAGTAAGGATACAAGCTTTCTTGAAATCCATTGATGAGAGAGTTTGGAATTCCGTTAAGTATGGATGGGAGAAGCCTACTACTCTTGTGAGTGAATGGCAGACTTCTCAAAAAGAAGCAGTTGCGTTCAATAGCAAAGTTATGAATGCTATCTTTAACGCTGTTTCTATGGAGGAATTTAAGAGAATCTCAAATGTTGAGGTTGCTCGCATTGCTCGGAATATCCTCCAGACTGTGCATGAAGGCACAAAGGTAGTTAAGATTAATAAATTGCAGTAATTAACATCTAGGTTTGAGAGCATTCAAATGTCTGATGATGAATCCTTTGATAAATTTTATGCTAAACTTAATGACATTGTTAATTCTGCATACAACTTAGGTGAAATCTATGATCAACCTAAAATTGTTAGGAAGATTCTTAGATCTTTAACTGAAGATTTTAGACCCAAAATAACTGTCATCACTGAAAGTAAGGATGTGGACTCCATCCTTGTTGATGAACTTGTAGGATCTCTTCATTTCTATGAATTAGACTTATCCAAAACTAGCAAATCCAAATCAATGGCTCCTAAGTCAGTTGATGATGTTGAGGTTAGTAGATTTGATGATGAGCTCTCTGCTACAGAGATTGCTTACCTTGCCAAGAACTTAAGAAACTTTCTTAGGAATAGTAACAAAAAGGCAAGAGGTACGAACACTGTTGAACATAGAAACTTTAGGAAGAATGATCCCACTAAGGTTAGTAACACTAAAAAATTTAGAGAAAAAGTAGGTCAATCTCCTAATAATTCTATGGATCCTCAATGTTTTGGATGTCAAAGGTATGGTCATGTGAAATCTGAATGTCCAACATTCTTGAGGTTTAAGGGTAAGGCTATGGCTGTAACCCTTAGTGATAATGAAGTTTCTGATAATGAGTCTAGATGTGATGAGGATGGAAACTTCATTACTTTCACTGCTACTGCTGTAATCAACGAAAGCTTATCTGTTGAAGAGAACTCTTCTGATGGAGAACTCTCTGAGGATGCAGATCTTCAAGAAGCCTATAATAAACTTTGCAAAGTTGCTGTAAAAGATGCAATGAATATTGAACTTGGCTTGAAGAAAATTGCATCTCTTGAGCTTGATAAGAAAGATTTTCTTGTAAAACTGTTTAATGCTAATAAACTTTTGAACAATGTGAAAACTGAGAATATGCTATTGCTTGATAAAGTTAAATCTTTGGAACTTGATTTATCTGTTGCTAGATTTGTTAGTTCTAAACTTGATCAAATGCTTAGTGTTCAAAAGTCTCCTTCTGACAAATCTAGATTAGGTTTTGTTGAAAGCATCTCTATGTCTACACCCCATTCCACAAACTTTATTCCTTCATCTTCTTCTGAACCTTCTGTGAGTGAGGTTGTGAGTGAAACTGTCAAACCCCCTGTGAGTGAGGTTGTCAAACCCATAGAAGTTTCACCATCTAGAAAGATTAGGGTTGATCTGAAAGAGTCTAAACCAAAGGAGTCTACCCTTTCTAAGGACAAGATGCATGGTAAGCCTGCTTGGGTTTGTCATTTTTGTGGAAAGTCTGAATACATTCGTCCAAACTGTTACAAGTTGCAAGCTGCTAAGAGAGCAAACAAACCAAAAGTATATGTGCCTCAAGCACAAGATCCTGTGGTACTCATTGGTGAATTAGTAAAGACTTTAAACCTTTATTCTAATCTTGGAGTTGGAAATCATTCTCATGAGAATAAGAACTCCAATGCTCGTGGCGCATCTAAAAGGTTTTGGATGCAAAAGACTCAAACTAATTGAGTCTTTCTGACATGGTCCTTATGCTTCATTGCTCTACTCTGTGTGATAATTTGTTATATATATATATATATATATATATATATATTTTTTTTTTTCTTTCTTTGTTTCTAGGATTTGTATTGCATAACATTCATGCATTTCATTCTAGGATTGTTTTTGTTTCTTTTTTCTTTTTCTTTTTTATAAAAAAAGAAAAAAAAGAAAAAAGAAAAAAAAAGGGAAGCAAATTGTGTTTTTGTGTTTATTCTCACGGTTTTGAAAACAAGGTTGGTCAATTTACTTTCACATAACATATCTTATGTACCTTGTTTAGCTTGGATGAGCTTATTTATTGTACTTTACTAGCTTGAGCTTTGTAGTGCATGTTGTGTGGGAAGATGTTTATGGTTTTTGATCACTTTGTCTTGATCTTGAAGTCACATATCTTTGATTATCGGACTTGAACCTTTTGAGAAAGGCATAAATAACCATCTCATTACTGTTCACTAGCCAATCATGAACACCTTAGTACATATCGTAAGATTTTGTGCTCGAAAAAGTGTAGCACATGCACAAAAAGAATATAAGGTGTAAGCCTCGGTTTAATTGCTTAAAATTGGTGTGTATATTATTGGACTTAAAGCTAATTAAAATAAATAAAATTGGTGTGTACATTATCCCCGCTATTAATTAAGTTTCTAAACAATTAAAATTGGTGTGTACATTATGAGACAAATCAAGAAACTTACATGATTGCAAGCTTATGTTCTAGGAGATGTGAGAGTTATATGATGTAACTCTTTTGGTGATAGTCTCTTTCAAATGCTATGTGATAAATTTTGTAGACTTTGTGTTTGATTTCTATTCACATATCACCTCACATGTATCTCAAGTTTTTTGCTAGTTGCACACACTACACAAGTTAATCTTTGCTAAACTTTGTACATGTTAGTGGGTGTTTTTGGTTTGACCAACCAAGTTTGAACATTCTTTGAGCTTTATGCAAAACATATTTGTTGCTTGAGAATTTGAAGGGAGAATGATTGTAAAACTAATTTTTGGGAAAACTTGGTTTAAAACTTGTGTTTTTGAAAAACATCTCATATTATACTCATGCATTTTTACTCATAAAATTCAATGCTTTGAGTGTTTTAGCTCAAAATTTGCTGAGTTTTTCAAAAATATATATTTTTTAGAATTTCGATCAATCGAAATTGCGATTAAAAATTGAAGTGAGCCTCTGTCTGTTTCGATTGATCGAACCTAAAATTTCGATCAATCAAAATCATGAATTAGGTTTTTAAAAAACTAAGTTTGACTTGTTCTTCATACTTTTTCAAAAAGTTTTAAAACTTTTCTCTCTCTCTCCGATTTGGACTAGGCTTTTTTGTCGTTTTCGTCCAAATTTTTTGCAAGGTTTTCCTTTCCCAAGGCCGGTAAGACCTTTATACCCTTCCTTTTCCATTTATTTTCATGTTTTCCTACATAAATTCATGCATTATTTTGGGATTTTCAAACCTATTCAAATTTGGGGTTTTTGATGTTTTAAGCCAAATTTTCTAAAATTGATCAATAGGTTTTTGTTCTAGGATGTTATAAACTTGATCTTGATGGTTTAATTTGATCAATTTGATGAATTGTGAGAAATTGAAAATTCTAGGGCTTGTATTTACCCGAATCGGGGATTTTGTTCAAATTGGGTTTAATTGATGAAATTGGCTTGTTGGATTAATGTATTTGATCATTCTAAACTGTATTTTATCTTGTGTGATGATCAATTGGTCAATTTTTTTATAAAAACAAACAAGTGGTTTTTCAAATTTTAGGGTTTTTGTTAGAAACTCTATGCTCAAGCCAATTTTGTGAATTTGAACTTAAATTGAACTTAGTTTCACTGCATTAGAGCATGCATCATGACATTTAACTGTTCGTGCATCATATAGATTTTTGTTCTATTTTTTTTGTGCTAACTTGCAGTCTGCCCTTGGTTTTTATTTTTGTTCTTTTCGGTTCTGCTTTGTGTCTTTATCCTTTCCCTAGCATCATGCCTAGGAAGACTAGATCCCATAGGACACCCTCCACCTCTTCTGAGTCTCCCTTAAGGAGTGAGTTGTTTCAGAGTGACAAATGCAAAGAGGCCTATGAGAAGCTGAATATTAAGAGAAAGATATGGGCTGAGGGGAAAGTTTTGTTAGATGAGTTAGATCCTACCATTAGGGCAAATTTTGAGAGTCGAAACTGGTTGTCTTTGTTGGAGATAGAACATCCACCCTCGTCTGCCCTGATTAGAGAGTTTTGTTCGAACCTCTTTTGCCACGTCTATGATTCCAACACCTTAGTTAGGAGTTGGATACGAGGTGTTGAGTTCACCATTACCCCTAAGGTAGTGGCTAAGGCTTTTGGGGTTCCGATTGTTAGGCAGCCCGTCTATTCTTATGAGGAGTCTCCACCCCTTGATGACATTATGTCATATATCACTGGGTCTTATATTTAGTGGGGTTCTGATCTTCGGATCACGTCTGCTAAGCTTCCTAAGACTACTTATCTCTTCCTCAGGATAGCGTGTCATTCCTTATGGCCTATTTCTCATCTCCACACCATCCCTATTGAGCGATGTGTGTTTTTGTATGCGTTTGTTTCTGGAGCTTCTATCTCTTTCCCCCATTTGTTTCTTCGTTCTTTGAACGAGATTTATAGGAGTAGCGCTGTTGGTCACGCTCTTGTTTATCCTATTTTCATTCATAGGATTTTGTTACATTTAGGCTTGACTAGTTTCCCCACATTTGAGCCCGTTCATATTACTGGTCCCATAGGTGCTTCTTTCCTTAGGCAGAGAGCTGCTCATCTGAGAGCTAGAGTTAAGCCTTCCGGTGCTGTACCCCTTCCTCACACTTCTACAAGTGATGCACAGGTTGAGGCATTTGGTGCTGCTGATGTTCCTCCACCGACTACTTTGGATGATTCTAACATTTGACGTACGTTGGATCATGTCTTGTCCATTTAGGCGGCTCATGGACAGATTTTGGTGGGCTTGCTCGATGAGGTTCATGCTTTGCGTGCAGAGTTGGCGCATTTTCGACGACCACCTTCGCCACCTCCTTTTGATGATAGATTCTGATCGCCCTTTGGCATTCCATCACAAAAAGGGGGAGTAGCATTTTGAGTAGCTTTTAGTGTTTTTGTTGATAGGGGGAGTTTTGATTGTGTTGGAGAGCCTATGGTGATTAGATTGCATCTAGGAGCTACATTTTGTATTTACATTTTTTGGCTCTTGATGTATGTTGTTGGGTTATTTATGTTAGGGGGAGATACATTTATTTTGTCATATATGTTTCTTGTTTCACTGCTTATTGATTTATATTTATGATGTTATTCATTGATATATGTCTTTATTTTGTATTTTGTGAAATCAAGATTTTATTTTGTTTACTTGTATTTTTTTCCACACATGCATTACGTTTTGTTTAGTGTTTCAGGAAATATACAGGTTGATTCAATTTTGCTGTTGTCTACACTTACAACTGATGGATAGTATTTAGGATTGGATTTGTTGTAATGAGCATTTTTTTTGAAAGGGCTTTACTTTGTGAACTTTGAGTTTCTAGGTTGTGTTTTGTCACAGATTGCCAAAGGGGGAGTTTGTTAGGTTCTAAAGACTTAGGGATTTATGTATTTAGAACTCTAATTTGTATTGTTGGCAAACCATGATCAAAACAGGTTGTTTAGTCTTGTTTAGACTTGCTTAAAGTTGTGTCTTGTATGTAAAGTTGGAATCAAGTGGCTGCAGAAGTATTAGTGCATTTTGGCCTGGTTCGATCGATCAAAGCTTAGGCTCAATTAATCGAATCTCGAGCAGAATGTGTTTTTTGGCAGCATTCCAACTCAGCCATAGCTCATTTAAAACGTTTAGAGTTTTATGTTTTGCCTAAGGTATATAAGGCAAACCCTAGTCACGTTTTAGTAGTTGCTCATATTGCTGTTTGTGTGAATCTCTTGTGAGATCTTTGAGGAGCTTTCCTTCACATAAGTTTAGGATTATCAAGGAAGAGATTTCTTCAAGAACTTGATGATCATTCAGTTGCTGCCATAAGAGCTTAAAGATACACAAGTAGGAGTGCTTGTACTTGTTGGAGAATCCAAGAAAAGAGTCCGTGGATTCGGAGCTTGCACGTGGTTGTGTCAGTAAGTTTTACTGGTGAGTAGCAATAGGATGTTAGTGGTCTAAGTCCTATTGTATAAACTTTGATTCTTTCATATAGTGGATTCAAGTTTACCTTGAGGATAGCTAGGTTAAATCCTCCCCAGGTTTTTTACCGATTTGGTTTTCCTGGGTCATCATATCATTGTGTTATTTATATTTCTGCTGCGATACTTGATATGATTATATGATTGTGTTAACCTAGAATTGCATAATTTACCTAAGTTAATCACTTTGCTAAATAACTAGGTTAATTCAATTATTGTTTAAGGGGTATAAAAACTTAATTGTCTCTAAAAGTTAAGTGTTCTTGGATGTGCTCACTAAGTGGAACTACACCTATTTGATGTTGGAGAAAGCCGACAAGTATCTAAAGGCTTTTGAAAGATTGAAGGAGGAAGATCCAAATTAAATTAGGACAATCATAGAGAAGGAAAAAGAAAAAGGAAATGATGTACATGAGGTTGCGATTGGATGATGTGGATTGGGAAAAGATTAGGAACTTCAAAAAATTTCTTTGACCTGGAATATGAAAAAAAAAAAAAAAAAAAAAAAGAAGGAAAAAAAAGGCCATTTGTTGAAAAAAAAAAAAAAAAAAAACAGAGTACATGAAGTCCAAATTTGGTAAGTATAGGGCAAACTTTGGTAACATGAATCATTTATTGTATGTTGGGTTAGTTTTTGATCTTCGATACAAGTAGTGGTATCTTGAATATTGGTTTGGGACTTTGCATGAGGAGTGAAAGGATAATTATATGTTAGAAAGAGTAAAATAAGTATTGTTGAGTTTGTATGATGCTTATACTCAAAATCCATTAGAGAGTAGTGTTGTTTCTGCACAATGTCAAAATCAAGTGGATCAGTGGAAAATGGATGATTTTAGTGTGGTTGGGGATGTGAGGCAATGAGAATTTTGGGATTTAAGATGCACTTGAAGGATGTTAATTCTTTAAAAGACAAATCAGAAGTTGATAAATACTTAGCAGAGAGTTGTGAAGATGTCTTGGATGAGAAGTTTGATGTTGTGACTGGTGGAGGGTTAATTCTCCTCGATATCATGTTCTTTCAAAAATTGCACAACATGTTTTTGTAATTTTAGTATACATTGTGGTCCCAAAATTTGCATTTATTACAGTTGGTCATATTCCTAATCACATTCAGAGTTCTATCTCCAGCTACAGTGGAAGCCCTTATTTGTGCTCAAAACTAGCCCCGTTTTTTGTTAACTCCAATCAGCCGTCGAGTTGCCATGGAAGATTTTGAAAATTTTGAAAAACTTGATGGAGGTATTTCTATTTCTTTCTTTATTAAAAAAATAATTTAATGTTTATTTCTTTCTTTATTAAAAAAATTGAATGTCTTGGATTCTTGGCATATGTTTTCTTTTATTTTAATTTTTACAAGTGACTTGTATGTGTTTTTCATTTTTTGTTTATAGAATTTGTGAATGATGTTGCATTTTGGACTGGTGGTATTGATGACTTAGGTTTAACATTGTGTTGTTATTTTGCCAAATGATATTGGGTTCTATGGATTTTCATTTTGATAACATATTGATATGTGGACTTATTTGATGTATTGATATGAAAAAAATTTATTTTGAGTCTTTAACATTGACCAACATATAGACAGTATATGTGCTAACTACTAAGCATCAACATATGGCTAATTTATTCTAAGTCTTTGGCCTATATTAACATATAGACAATATATGTAGTGTTGGAATTCACATATGAACAATTTATTTGGAGTCTTTTGGCTATATATAGGCATTGATATATGGGCAATATGTGGACATTGACATAACAGCATTAGCATTTTTTTTGTGTGGGGGGGGGGGGGGGGGGTTGTAATAACCCCCGGTTGCTATTTTACATCCGAATGCTCCAAAAATTAACTACATCTAGGTTGCTATTGCTAAATTTGTTTAGCAACAATGAACCGTCAATTGGTAAATATGCAACCTAATGTTCATGAATTTGTATACTTAATATATAATATTTTATTCTCTCTTCGAAAGTAAATTAAAAAAAAAAAAAAAAAAAAAAAAACTCCTCTCTCCTATTTTATATTATTTTATTGGGTTGTATGTAAAAATAAGAACTGGGATATTGAATGAGTTGTAAAATGAGTTGGTAAAATAGATAAAGTGGTGTTTAATTTTATTTTTTTCTTGTACATGTTTTTTTTTAATCTTGTTTGTATTTTATGTTTAGTATTAATTTAGCTATACATGTGGTCTCTAAAATTTGTTTTTCGTAAGAATACCTTTGTTGATTTTGGAAGATCAGTGGGGCAATTTTTCTGTATGTCTATGGGTATGTGTAATAAGTTACAGGCTATTTTAAGAATTGAAGCAATTTTGAGCTCTAAATTATTTCTAAATTTTTTATTGTCTTATATCTTTCACAGATTATGTATAGATTATTTTTTAATTTTTTTTGTAAGGAATGGGTGTGTATGGTATTTTTGATTTGGGATTGTACTATTGTTGTGTGGTTGTATAGATATAGAAGCAGATTATGTACATATGTTATTTATTAATCTTGTTTGTAAGGAATGGGCTTGTGTATGGTATTTTTGATTTTACACATGTACTATTATTGTGTGGTATTTTAAAGAATATAGAAGCAGGTTATATGAGATAAACGGCCTAAAACAACAATTTTTTGGGAAAAAAAAAATGCCCAAAATATCAATTTTTGGGGGAAAAAAAAAAAGAAAAAAAAGCCCTACTAAACATTGAGGCCCAAACAGTATTTTTATTTTTTATTTTAAAAAATAATGGTAAAAATTGAACCTGGCTGAAACATAAACCCTGAAACTGATTAGGATTTCAAAAAATTTGACTGGTTTTGGTTGAGATTTCTAAAAGCTGATTGATTTAGTTCAGCCCAAAAAATACACTCAAAACCGACCAAACTAAATTAATTACACCTCTAGTTTTTTTTTCCCCCAAGATTGAGGAGAAAATGGGTTTAGTATTAGAAATTGCCTATTTGCCCCTCTCCCCTTCACGTTGGTCTACTCCTCTCTCTCTCTCTCTCTCTCTCTCAAGCTCAAAATTTCAATTTTTTTTTAATGGTAGTTTTTTTCTTGCAAACTATTAATTTATTTTTTAATTTTATTTAATTTTATTTTTTTGTTGTTGGAAAGACATGAAGGTAAATTTATACAAACACTATTTTCTATCATCTCATTTTTCTTTTTAACCAAACAAAAAATTTATTTACTTCCGCTTTTTCATCTCAACTAATCATATACGAGGAAAACTTAAAATTTTCTATTTTCTCACCCACCCCCACCCCCGCAAAAAAAAAAAAACGTAAGACTTAGCCAATGGAAAATCCTTCTTGTTTGTGGGTCTCATAGCCCATTTAGATTTGGGGGTCATTTAGTCCAACTTTAGTGCTCATTGCAAATCAGAAATCCAGCTTAGTTTTACAAATCATGAAATTCACGAGTCATTTATTAAGTTTTTGTTAGGAGTTGTCTGATTAATGATCTGTCTTAAAACCCAGTTAATAAATACGGTGAGAAATGCGGGGCATAAGGCCCATTTTTTGATTGCTTCATACCATTTATTTCTCGATCTTGGGCTTTTAGGCATTTGTTTCTCTCCATATATTTCACCCTACGCAAACCATACTTGTTTGTGGTTAAAGCCTATTTAGATTTATGGGTAATTTAGCCCAGCTGAATTGCACATTGCAGATCGTGATGTCCAACTTAGTCCTAAGGAACATGGATTTCAAACTTGTGGCCTTGTGGGGTACCTTATCTTCATAAGGCCCATTTGTGATGTGTACATTCCCTTTTTCCTCTCTTGGACTTTCAGGCCTTTGTTTTTTCTTCACATATGTACTTACATTCAATAGATTCGAACCATACCTTACCTATTCCCCATTTCCCTCCAAAATGAACACCAAGAAACACATCTCAACTTCCACAGTACGATGTTGTCACCCACCATCACAAAAGAAGTCTGTGACACCATGATTGAATTCTACGATGAGAACTACAACAAAGCCTTGAATCTTGCCAAGGCCACTGTATCCCACCACCCAAACTCTGCGCTTGTTCGCTGTCACTTAAAACTCTAATATCCACAAAAGGTTGCAAGTGAGACACTATTTTTTCTTACAAATGCATTAAAATTTAATTTCACTACCTGGAGGTGGTGGATTCTACAGCTGGTTTTGGGTTTGATAACTTTGTGGGGATCAAGAGATTACCAACCTTGTTTATGGTTAAAATATGTATATTTGACATCTTGGACAATTTGTAGGGGAGTGATTGCGTTCGGGTCATGGTCATGGATTTCTTTATTTCTCAACATCCAAATTAAGTCACAAGTTAGTACAGCAAATAGTAAGAGAGTTTTGGGAATTTGGGCTTTAAATGTGGAAGAAAAGTTTTGGTTTTAGAATTAAGCATGTAAACCCAGGTACTTGGGGAGTTAACTTCAATGGCGGTGAATTTAATTTTAGGTATAGACCAATCTAAGAGGGACTAAAAGAAGGGCAATTGGTTAGTAGATGAAGAGGTGAATTAGACTCCCGAGCTAAATCAGGGTTATACTTATACATGTAACATATTTATAAAGATATGGTACACTAACTGAATAGTATCTTCAAGTAATGATTTCACTAAAATACTTTAAGATTTTACTTTTTTTGATTTCATATTAAAATTACAATTTTGTTCTAAATCACACCACTATTTATCGTATAATGCAATGATTGGTAAGCATGTAGGTATGGATAAACGTCTGCCCGGCCATGCTTTTTACCAGAGAGAGAGAGAGAGAGAGATGAAATATTGAATTGGAAATTAGGAGTTGATTTGAGAAAAAGAGAGATTCCTACCAAAGAATGCAAACATATACTTTGTTGATTTTATTTTGCTCATATTATGTTTAAAGCTAAGAGGTTTTTTTTTTTTTTTTTTTATATATATTTTTTTTATTAATTTAGAGATTGGGGGTGGGGGGTGTGTGTTTAGTTTTAGTGGAGTGGAAGGGAGAAGGATACATTGGTGATTTTATTTGTAGGAGGGTAATTATTGTGAAATTGAAAGAGGAAATACTAGTATAGTCCAGTAGTACAAATTAGGAAAAAATAAAGGCAAGGCAAGATTTATTCATTTAGTACTTTTAATAATATATCGGTCATTTAAGAGAATTTTTATTTAAGAATTTTTTTTTTTTTTTTTTAATGATTATAGAATGAAAAGACCAAAGTGAACCAAAATAGACTAAAATGGACTGAACAAACCAAAATAGACCAAAATGAATGTATTAGACCAAAATAGACCGAAGTGGAGTAAACCAAAGTAGACTGAAATGGGCCGAAGTGGACCGAAACTAAAAGGACCACATTGGATTGAAGTAGACCAAAGTGGATTTTTTTTTTTTTAACAGATCACTACTTAATGGCTACATGTTTTTCTCTTTAAATTTGGGGGGCTGTATTTTTTTTATTGGCTATTAATTAATAGGTCAATCTTCCTAGAAAAAAAGAAAAAAACCCTTGTCCTATTTTGATGGAAATTTTTTTTTTTTTGGGGTTAAAAATGTAGTGCTCATATCCGTGATGAGTGTCCTGTTAAATATCATGTACAAGACACAATAACATAGTGTCCTATTGACCATAAATTTTAGATCAATGTATTGTACATCAATGTGTAATATATATATATATATATATATATAAAAGTTGAAGCATAACATTTATTGTTGCTATGCTTCTATTAAGCCACATTAGTAGCCACATCATCCACTTATTTTTTAACTCATCTTTCCTCTTTTTAAACTTTTATATTCTCCCTTCTTAAAAAAAAAAAAAGAAAAAAAAAAAAAAAAGAAAAGAAAAGAAGAAAAACTGTTCTTCTCCCTATTAGTCCACATTTATTCTTACGCTTCCTCCAACATTTCCCCTCATGTGACCCTATTACTCCAACTCTTCTTCTCCCTTTAAGTCCTTATATTTTGACCCTATTTCCAATTTGGTCCCTACATTTTCATTTAACTACTTTTAGTACCTAATCCAAATAACACATGTTATTTTTGTCATTTCTATCAGTAAACAAATGGAAATATCTGAGGTGGTTAATGGAGGAATTAAAATATTATTAAAAATTCACCGTGGCACTCATCACCCACGCCACATGGGTTTCCCACCCCTTTATTTCACACGTGACCATCACTACCACATAAATCCTCCAAATCAATACCAGAAACCCAAAATCTCCCAAAATTTGAGCTTGGAGCTCCACCCACACAGCTAAGCCTCATCTCCCCAAACCACAATCAAAAAAATCTTCGAAGTCCCAAACCAGAATGGAAGCAAGCTCTTCAACAAGTTCTAGCATGAGGAGGAGAGCACCAATGAGGTGTTACTGTAATAAAAAATCTATCCTAGTTATGTCGTGGGCAACAAACAATCCTGGCAAAAGGTTCTATGGTTGTCCAAACTACTGGGTATGTCAATTTCAGTAAATTTTTTGAGTGGGTTTTAGTACATTAATTTCAGTATGTTGTTTCAATTTGTTGTTGCAATAGTTTATGTATTTTCATTTTTCATTATTGGCATTTTAGGTGGGGTGAAAGTGTAGGTTCTTCCAATGGCATGATGATGAGATATGTGATCGTGGTAAGCTGCTTATCCTATAGCCAAGGCAAGGATCATCATGCTTAAGGCTAAGGTTGTAGACTGCAAGAAAAGAGAAAAGTTTTTAGTTGTGATTGTGGCATTGTTAGTGGTGATATGCATAGTTCTATGTTTGGTTAAGTTGGGAGTGGAAATAACTTGTGTGGGTTATTGTGGTTAGTAGTGTATGTAGGGTTGTAGTGTTAATGTATATAGGGCTGGCAGTATGCTTAATTTTGGTAGGATTAGTTATTAGCAATGACACACCTGCTGCTTATTTTGTACTCTTTCTATTGTGAAATAAATGAATACATTTCTCCTTAAATGTGTGGATGTGTGGACTAGTAGTGTGATAGTGTGATGGTTTCATAATCATTTTTCTATGAATGGGAAATTTGAAATAGCAAGATGCTGTGTGTTGCTGTTACTGCTGCTGTTGTATGCTGCTACTGCTGTTGCTGCTGTGTGCTACTACTACTAATGTTGTGCTGCTTGTTGTGGCATTAGTTGGGGCATTAGTCGTGTTATAAATAAGTACAACAGTAACCAAGAATATGATAATTGAATATTTGACTGAACTATGAATGAAGAAACAAAAAGCTGTAGAGAAATGTCCATGTTGAGCCATGTAACATAGTTCCAAGTCAAAGCAACAAAGAAAATTGGTATTAACAGATAACATATTCCAAGTTAACTAGGTAACATATTTCCAAGTCAAACACTAGTATACACGTATAAAACAAGACAAGAGGAAATAACAAACTCCACATCTTAATTAACATACTGCCAATCTTAACCCAAACATCTTCATAGTTATTGATGAATTAGAAATTTATGATCTTCACTAAGTGGAGATCATCATTAACCCAGAGAAGACGTTACGCAGTTATTACACTCATTGATGACGAAACGTAATGGACGGAGCAACAGTCATAGAATGAGTTGTGAACTTCAGACAAAGATTTTGGAATGCACTAGCCGTTGAGCATAAATATAATGATTCATTGCCCATTAATGAGGCACACAACTATAAAAGAAAGAGCAGCAGAAAATTAAAGGTACACGCAAATACTTTACAAAAATCACTCTTTAGTCTGTTTCTCTCTAAAATCCTTCTCCTTTACTGACTTAAGCATCAAAGGCAGTTTGGCTAATGCCACTTTAGCGTGTTACTCTTCCACCTAGTTCATTTTTCAAGTTTTCCTCCAATAGAGATGACCTCAATCACAGCTTTGTCCATCCGCTACGAAGAGGAGCTTAACTGCTGATTTTTTGCATCATCAGTTTGGCGCCGTCTATGGGAACGCTAATCATTCAAGCCATCTTTCCCGGTGACAAAAGAGTTCCTCAAAGTAGGAGATGGAAGCAGAGATTGCACCTCAACCAGAAGCTGTGCAACAACAACAAATGCAAGCCCTTTTGGCTAATATGGAAGAGCTGACTCACTAGAATGAAGAACTGTGAAAGACAATGGAATCCCAAAACGCAAAACGTCGGCGAACAGGTGAAAACCAAAATGAAGAAAAATCAAACTCTCAAGCCACAGGTGAGATAGGACCTCAAGAAAAGATCCCACCAAGATGGAAAATGAGCTTCGCAACATGAGGAAAGAGATGGACGACCTAAAAAGTGCTATGAAGGACAAAGGCAGAGAGAATCTGGATGGGATGATTCGAAGGATGGACTCACCAGTCACTACTGAAGTACTGAACCATCCCCTCCCACCAAAATTTCGTCTCCCACAGTTGGAGTTGTATGACAGTTCAAAGGATCCCTTGGATCACATCGAATCATTCAAGACGCTGATGTTATTGCAAATTACCCCAAACAAGGTGATGTGTAGGGCATTCCCAATAAGACTAAAGGAAGTAGCCAGAGTATGGTTCAGCAAGATACCCCTTGGAACTATTGTAGATTTCGAACAACTCAGCAAGGGTTTTGTTCATCATTTCATTGGGGGACAAAGACACAAAAAGCCAACTGGCCATCTTCTCAACATTCAACAAGCAGAAGGAGAATCACTAGGACAGTACGTTATCCGATTCAATAAGGAGCTACTACAGGTAGACGGAGCTGAAGATCAAGTCATCCTAACAACTTTCCAAGCAAGGTTGCTGCTTGGGAATTTCTTCTTCTCAATCACTAAAAGTCCACCAAAATGGATCACGGAGTTGCTTTGAAAAGCTCAAAAGTACATGAATGCAGAAGATGCAGTGCTTGCAAAAGAAATGAAAGAAAAAAGGAAGAGAGACGAAGGAACAAGTAACAATCACGATAGGAAGAAAGAGACGCAAAGTGTTGGGTAGAACACAGGGAAAAAGAAGAAACAAGTAACACCTCCGATTGCTATGACCTGAAACAACAGATAGAAGCCTTCATTAGACAAGGCAAATTACAACGATTCATAGGGTGAGAACGGGCAGGAGGAAACCTGCTAAGGGACCAAGAGCCAAACCAAAAGGTTGAGAAGCAACCTAGGGCACCACTGGGAATAATAAGAGTGATTGTTGGGGGAGGTACGACGATCGGATCCTCAAGGAAAGAAAGGAAGACCTACCTACGGATGGTGCAAAATGTTTAACTCACTAGTCGCCCGCCCAAGCTTCCTCAAAGGGACAATTCGGTGATTAGCTTCATTGAGGAAAATGCTGGACGAGTCCATCACCCACACGATGATGCATTGGTAATCAATTTGACTATTGCAGACTTCAACACATGACGGGTCCTCGTGGACAACGGAAGCTCCGCTGACATCCTCTGCTACCCAGACTTTCAACAGATGAGGATCGATAGGGAACGGCTCACTCTAGCAGATGCCCCTCTGGTGGGCTTCGGCGGAACGAAGGTCATGCCCGTCAGATCCATTACATTTCTAGTCACTATCGGCACCTACCCTCAGCAAGTCACAAGAGATATCACTTTCTTAGTAGTGGATTGTTCGTCAGCTTACAATGCCATCATAGGGTGCCCAACACTCAATGCATGGAAAGCAGCTACATCCATATATCACCTACTACTAAAATTCCCAACAGAGTATGGGATAGAAGAGGCCCGAGGGGATTAGGTGGCAGTTTAGGAATGCTATGTAGCCATGCTGAAGATGGACGAGCAAGGGACCACCATAAACATTGAAGAGTGACGAGTAAATGTAGAGCTGACGGAATAATTGGAGACCATCCCCTAGAAAAGAACACTCGGATCGACACATAGGCCAGCCCTTCAGTTCGAGATAGGCTGATCTGTTTCTTAAGGAACAGCGTGGGTATCTTCACTTGGAGCCATGAAGATATGCCTGGGATCGACCCATGCATCATGCTCCACTAACTCAATGTTTCCCTATCCTTTCTGCCCGTTCACCAAAGGAAGTGGGTCTTCACTCAAGAAAGGGACAATGCCATAGCCAAAGAAGTATGTAAGCTGTTGGACGCAGGCTTTATCAGGGAGGTTTACTACCCCGAGTGGTTAGCCAACGTGGTCATGGTCAAGAAAGCAAATGGAAAGTGGAGACTGTGCGTGGACTTCATCGACCTAAATAGAACTTGTCCAAAGGATAGCTACCCCCTCCCACAGATTAAGCTGCTTGTGGATTCGACAGTTGGGCACCAATTATTAAGCTTCATGGATGCTTTCTCCAGTTACAACCAGATTAAGTTGGAGGAGTCGGACCAAGAGAAGACATCATTCGTCACCAGCCAAGGACTTTTTTGCTACAAGGTCATGCCTTTCGGATTAAAGAATGCAGGGGCAACATATCAAAGGCTTGTGAACAAGATGTTTATCCAGTAGATCGGACTGAACGTGGAGGTATAAGTGGACGACATGTTGGTAAAAAGCAAGAAATAGGATCATCACCTGAACGATCTTAGAAAGACGTTCGAAACTCTTCGCCTTTGTGGAATAAAGCTCAATCCCAGCAAGTGTGTATTCGGGGTATCGTCAGGAAAGTTCCTTGGCTTCATGGTATCCCAATAGGGTGTCGAAGCTAACCTCGATAAGACCAAGCGATCTTAGAGATGAGCCCCTCAAAGAATGCCAAAGAGGTACAAAGCCTAAACAGAAGAGTCGTGATGCTCAAAAGATTTGTCTCACAAGCGATGGACAAATGCTTGCCATTTTTCAGAATTTTGAAGAGAGCTTTTGAATGGACTAACAAATGCCAGAAGGAATTCGAAGAGTTGAAAGCATACCTAGCGTCCTTACCACTCCTTAGTCCGTCCAAACCCAACGAAGAGCTCTTCCTACACCTGGCCGTATCCCCCACTCTAACCTCGATAAGATCCAAGCGATCCTAGAGATGAGCCCCTCGAAGAACGTTAAAAAGGTACAAAGTCTAAACGGAAGAGTCGCGGTGCTCAAAGGATTCGTCTCACGAGTGATGGACAAATGCTTGCCATTTTTCAGAATTCTGTAGAGAGCTTTTGAATGGACCAACGAATGCTAGAAGGCATTCGAAGAGTTGAAAGCATACCTAGTGTCCCCACCACTCCTTAGTCCATCCAAACCCAACGAAGAGCTCTTCCTATAGCTGGCCATATCCCCCATGGCCGTCAGTTTAGCCCTAATCCGGGAAGAAGATCGAGTACAACTACCTATGTACTATACCAGCCGAGCATTAAGGGGAGCAGAAGCAAGATATCCTTCCATGAAAAAGTTAGCTTTCACTCTGATCACAGTAGCCCATAAGCTCAGGCTGTACTTCCAAGCCCATACCATAGTAGTTCAAACAGACAAGCCTCTTTGGAAGACAACGGATGATTCAGAAGCCACCGAACGATTGATCCTTTAGGTAGTAGAACTAAGCGAATTCGACATACGGCGATCGATGACCGCAATCAAGGCCTAAGCCTTAGCTGACTTCATCGTCAAATTCACAATAAGCGAGGCCAACGATTGGGGGGCAACCCCTTGGAAAGTTCAATCGGACCAATCGTTTAACAAACGAGCCGGAGGCATCGGAGTGGTCCTCCAATCCCCCAAAGGGGATATCATCGAATGTGCCTTCTGACTCCAATTCTCAATGACCAATAATAAGGCCGAATATGAAGCCATTCTCATGGGCCTTAATTTGGCCAAAGCAACTAGGGCCTCGTCAGTCGTCCTTCATAGCGACTCCCAAGTTGTCATCGGGCATATCAATGGGGAATAAGAAGCCAAGGGTGAACGAATGAAAAAGTATCTTAATCTTGTTCGGAGGCGAACGAATCAAACTTTGAGGTTAAATTTCTACAAGTCCTAAGAGGAAAGAATGAACATGCCGACCGATTGACCAAAGCTACATTCGCACGAACACAGTATGGCTGATCAGCGAATCCTATCCTTCGTCCAGTAGTACTCTTACATTGAAGAGTTGGAGATATAGATGATTCTAGGGAGTGATGGCTGGACTACCCCAATTGTTGCTTACCACAAAAGCGGGACACTCCCCAAAGACTAAGAGGAATCCCGACGGCTGAAAGTCCGGGCAGCACGCTTCGTGCTGATAGTAGATGTGCTTTACAAAAGGGGCTTCTCCCGACAGTACTTAAGGTGTTTGGCTCTCGAAGAAGCAGACTACGTCATGAGAGAAGTCCATGAATAGGTGTGCGGAAACCATTCAGGGGCACGATCACTAGTCCACAAACTCATACAAGCAAGATACTATTGGCCTACAATACAGAAGGATGCCTAATCCTACATAAAGGCATGTGACAGATGCCAACGCTTCAACAGTGTCATAAGCATGGTTGTCAAAATCGCGATCTGGATCGTAGGATCACACGATTTTACGATCCCACCTCATCAAATCGTTTAGGATCGCATTATGATTGTAAAAATGGTAGGATCGTGTAGGATCATAGGATCGTATGGGATCATAGGATTGTATGGGATCCTACTGATCCTACCAAAAACATAAATTTTCGATTTTTATTTTTTTTATTTATGGGATAAATTTTTTGTTTTGATGAAGCTTTAAGGGTTTTTATTTTTTATTTTTTTCATGTTGTGATGGTATGACTTTTTATTTTATTTTTATAAAATTATGTTAACCTAAGCAAATGTTTTCTAATTTCTAGTTCACTTGTAATCAAAATGAAGGAATGCTTCTTCATTTCTTAATGAAGAATTTGATGTTGGCTTTGCTGCCTTTTAAGCTATAATGTTGTTAAATTTATTTGATCAATATACTAATTTGTGTTTTAATATGATTAATTTTTTTTTTTTTATATATAATTTTATCAATTATGCTTGTATAGTTGTATTTGTATATTGATTGATTGATTTTTTTTAGCATGCTGTTTAATTGTTGCTGAGTGGTATAACTTGAATAGTTGAGTCTGGAATTTTATCTTGATGTATTTTGCCACTCTAGCATACAAATATATAATGTCTACACAGATGATGAAATGGATGATGATGATTAGGAATTTAGGACGGTGGTTATAAGAACCTTAGAATGAGAATAATTAAATATTCACATCACCTTAATATTCATCTTGCTTTTGGATTTCATATTGTAGTTAGCTAGTTTCCATTTGCTAACTTATTTTGGATTTCAAACTTGGAACTTAGAACTTGGAAAATATTTTCCATATGTTTTGATAAATATTTTGGTATTTGGTTGCCAATTAAACGTTTATTGAACTTTTTAGATACATTAGGTCAAAACTTAAATATATTTGTTTCGTTAGTATAGACTTAGCGATATATGACATGCAAATTACATCATATGATGCAAATCTTAGTTTATTTTATTTTATTTTTATGGATGAATTTATAATTTACGTGATTATTCAACATACAAAGTCATTATCAATGTGTTTTTTGCTTTAAATCTAAAAATATGTAGGATCTTACGATTCACGATCCGATCCTACAATATACGATCCCACCTACCTTCAACGATCCTACGTAGGATATTTTGACAACCTTGGTCATAAGGCAACCATCCGAACCACTCACCCCAATGAACGCCCCATGGTCTTTTGCCTAATGGGGACTGGACATCATGGGACCCTTTTCGATGGCAATGCGATAACTTAAATTCTTAGTTATAGGGATTGACTACTTTACCAAATGGATAGAAGCAGAACCATTGACAATCATCAAGGAGAAGAATGTCTGTAGCTTTGTCTGGAAGAGAATCTGTAGGTTCGGGATATCTAGAGTCCTCATCTCTGACAATGGCAAACAGTTCGACAATGATGCATTCAGAGACTTTTGCAATTAGTTGGGGATAAAAAACCACTATTCTTCACCCACCCACCCACAGGCCAATGGGCAATTTGAGGTTACAAACCGATCCTTCCTCAAACTAATCAAGACTCGGCTGGAGGGGGCAAAGGGGATATGGCCGGACGAGCTACCAAGCGTCTTATGGGCATATAGAACAACCGTGCGGATGCCTATGAGAGAAACACCATTTCGACTAGCATTCGGGAGTGAGGATGTCATCCCAACAGAGGTGGGAATAGCAAGCTACAGGATAGCTTACCATGACAAAAGGAAAAATTAAGAAGGGATCTGTTTGAACTTGAATCTATTGGACAAGGTGAGGGTAGTCACTAAATAACGGATGACCCGATACTAAGACCTCATGGCCAAACACTATAACACCAAGGTAAAGCCTCGACACTTTAGCATCGGAGACCTTGTCTTGAGGAAAGTGACTATGGTCGCTAAAGATCCCACACAAGGAAAGTTAGGACCCAACTAGGAAGACCCATGCAAGATCGTTGGTTGCAACAGGAAGGGCACCTACTACTTGGAGACACTCGACGGGCAAAGGCTACACCATCCTTGGAACACTGACCATCTTAGGAGATACTATCAATAGTACACCCGCTGTAACTTATGCTATCGCTTATGTTATCGCTTTTTCTATGTTACTACTTTTCTTTAACTTTTTGTTTAAGTACTTGATAGGCCGGTTTTTGGTTGATCAAATAGCAAGTTATCAACATTTTTTATTCAATTTATTTTCAAATGAAGTTATTATTGTCTATAATAAGGAAATGCTTAGCCCTATTTAAAGGGGGAACAAACTGACGATCAAGGATGCCCTCGTGCACCTGATCAAATCCTAAGTCCTGTCTAAGGACAAATCGACGATCAAGGATGCCCTCCTGCTCCTAATCAAATCCTAAATCCTGCCTAAGGAAAAACCGACGATTAAGGATGCCCACGTGCACCTGATCTAATCCTAAGTCCTGCCGAAGGATAAACCGACGATCAAGGATGCCCTCGTGCTCCTAATCAAATCCTAAGTCCTACCCAAGGACATATTGACGATCAAGGATACCCTCGTGCACCTGATCAAATCCTAAGTCCTATCCAAGGAAAAACCGACGATCAAGGATGCCCTCGTGCACCTGATCAAATCCTAAGTCCTGTCCAAGGACAAACCGACGATCAAGGATGCCCTTGTGCTCTTAATCAAATCCTAAATCCTTCCTAAGGGCAAACTGACGATTAAGTATGCCCACGTGTACCTGATCTAATCCTAAGTCCTACCGAAGGATAAACCGACGATCAAGGATGCCCTCGTGCTCTTGATCAAATCCTAAGTCGGGTCCAAGGACATACCGACGATCAAGGATGCCTTCGTGCACTTGATCAGATCCCAAGTCCTACCTAAGGACAAACCGATGATCAAGGATGCCCTTGTGCACCTAATCAAATCCTAAGTCCTACCTAAGGATAAACTGACAATCAAGGACTCAGGCACCTAATCAAATCCTAAGTCCTACCTAAGGGCAAACCAACTATCAAAGGTGCCCTCGTTCTCCTAGGTAAAGCCTAAGCCCTAAAGGTTTGGACGTTAACGTGCTTCACCTTAGCCAAAGACCAAAAAAACGTGTGACCCAATGGCTGGGGGGGGGGGGGATGCAGAAGGCATTGAATGGAGTAATTGACGAATCATCAGACTCAAAACCTAATTGACGATTCAATGTAAGCTGATGACCCAGTAATGGACTATGGTGAACCAATGGTTCAAAAGCAAACTGACTATCCCAAGATCAAAGCAAATAGACGATTCAATGATGAGTTGAGGTTATCAATAACCTTTGATTAAAAAAAAAAAAAACGCAATGAACTAACAATTCAAAATTCAAACCAATGAACACCAACACTTGCATAAAATATATAAAAGGTTAAGCCATAAAGTGTCAACCCAAAAGAAGGGGCAAAAATAAAAGTTAAAAGCCCAAAGACAAGCAGCCACCATTGTTCTTAGCTTGCAAATAAAAAGCTGATAAAAAGAAGGAGAATACAAATAGAAATTTCTTCTAAGGACCAATAGAAAGAGGATCGTCGCTCTGCACTAAGGGATTCACAGGATCAGCCACTGCGTCAAACCCGTTAGTCACCACTAGCTCTTCATCAGTCTCCACATCTTTAGGGGTAGGATCAGCAATGGGAGTCGTTGGGGGCATTAACATTGATTTGAATTTGGGAGAAGTCCAGGTCAGGAAACATGAGGATAGCTTGTTTTCGAAAGTCTTCAAAACCATCTCCATAGTAACCCCCCATTTCATTGAAATAAGGTTAGGATCCCTGATACTCCTCAATGGCCTCCTCATTCACCTTCCCATATGCTCATGAACTACAGCCACTTTTGACTTCAAAAGAGCATTTTCCTTCTCCAAGTCGTCGGCCTTGTGGATCATCCTGCTCAGCTTGGCTTTCAAATCAACCACCTCCTAGCCTAGAGTGTGAGAGGATTCCTTAAATTTCTTCAAGGCCTTTGCTTTGGATCCTATGTGCTCCTTTAGGTGTTTGATCAATGCCTCCCTAGAAGCATAATGGACCTGTAGAGCCCTTACCCTCATCAAGCCCTGAAAAAGGAGACGAACAAAATAAAGGGATGACCAATGTAAACGGACGACTTAAGAGCTAAGGGACGAATGAGTAAACTTACCCTCATCATGTCATGAAGACCAGAGTCGCCCAAAGGATCGGTCTCATGCTTGGAGCACTCATCTAAGTCAGCGTCCTAGACGATGGAATGGGCAGTGTCCACAGCATATCCCTTGTCTTTCACCAACAAGGGAAGGGGAGGAGGAACGACTAGGCTTTGGGAGGTCATGAGGCCCTTCCCCACTCCATGACGGGGAGGACAGCAGCTCCCTCTTGTATTTTCGAATGAACAGAAAATCTACCAGCACCTTTACCCGACGACTAAATGTCAGAAGGTTACTTCCTCTTTTTGGAAGCATGATGAGATGGGGCTGACGAGCCCCTACCTTGGGCTCTCTGGGCCGCAGCGGCTTTCTTGATTTCCTCTTGCCTATTCTTGGCCACTTGCTTATTCTTTAATGACTCCATCTCTGAAACAAATGAGTGTGTTAGAAAGTGCATGGGTCCAATCTAAAGCAAAGGGAGAATGATAAATGAGAGAAAGGCATTTATGAATCCTCAAAAAATGGTCTAATCGTCGGGCTTCTTCAATAGGGATGGGTCCATCATAGTAGGCGTGATGCGTGTCCAAATTGACAAGCTTCTTTTAGGACCTTTCCTCAAAAGGGATTTCAAAAACCTTCTCCAAAAAAGCCTTCTGCTCAGGAAGGATCATCAGGCAAGCTTTAACTGAAACACAACAAACATTAGTTAGTTCAATAGCAAGTACATACCGACCTAAGGAACTAACAACTTAAGAGACCGACGACTCACCAAACTTGGGCAACTGTCCCCAAGAATGATCATAAAAAGGCCTTACACTACTCCACTCGTTAAGGCTACAAACCCAATTAACCCTTTGAATAAAGAAAAACCTAGCTTTCCATTGATGGTTAGAGTCAAGCATATTTGTCTTAGGGCAACTTGACGACACACGAAATTATAAAAACCCTTGGAACGAGGAATCTCTTGGGGTTTGTAGCAATAGAAAAATTCCTCCAAAGTAAGAGAACAGTTGCCCTTACTAAGTTTTCCCCATAGCACTTCAACCCCAATAAAAATCCTCCAAGCGTTTGGGGTTATCTAACTAATTGATATACTCAAATAGGAGGCCAACCAATGATGCAAGGTAGAGAGGGGCAGATGAAGCCCTGTTATGAACATAGCCTTATAGAAGCCTATATCAGATGACTTCCCATCATAGCATTTCTCTCCCAAGTCACCTTTTCTAATAAGCACATTGTCAGAAATTTTAAAACGAGATCTTAGCCTACTGAAGACTTCGTCGCTCATATCCACGAGGAAGTCATGGATGGACTAATTATTGGGTAGAATGACCTCTTGTGGTCATCACCCTGACAGGCTGGCATCCCGATGAACGATTTGAAGACGAACTCCTGTCAGATACTAACGAGTCGTCAGAAGAGTACACCGTCCTAGGACTAGACATGTTGTCGTCTAAACCTATACGAATCGACGAGGTATGCTCACTCATCACTTCACTATCTCCAGACATCCATATGTACAAGTGATGAATGAAAACTAAGATTCCACTCCACTTCCTACGTGCAAAAAAAAAAAAAAAAAAAAAAAAGTAAAAGGAAAAAGATGCCGACGAATCATACCTAGGAAACGGATGAGTAACCAATCAACGAAGCAAGGGTACAGATGAAGCTCAAAACCAACGATTGGGCTCTAGAATTAAGATGGAAAATTTTTGGATAATAAGGTTAATAACAGAATGGGCTATTTATAGGATGACATGGCACAAGAATCAAAGAGTCACGATGCTTGATTCTACAAATCAGAAGGTGAAACGTGTCAGTGGCCTGGTCAGAAAGATATAATTACCCCTATTTATGACAAGCATTTATGGCAACTCCGTGACCCATCGACTATCCTGACGATTCACGAAGTAGGGGGCAACTGATGAGGAAAATTTCGAACTAACCTTGCAAAGGGACGACTAAAGGTTGAAAGGATGGATCTGCCCCTAAGGGACGATGCCAACAGATTCATATCAAGAGGTCTTGAAGAAGCACCAATGGTTGGATCTGGGGTTTGGTACAATGATTATTTGCCTTTTTTCATAGGAAAAGGTTCATTTTATGGTCTAGCTTGGGGTTCTAGTTGATATGGTGCTGAATATATTATGCCAAGGAAGATTCCACTTGGTTTGAAAAGATTATGATCTGGATGTGTCATGGCTAATGGTTGAAGATTTTGGTAAGAAGAAGTTGATGAAAATGGAGAGGTTAAAGGTATGGACATGTCTTTATATAATGATTGTCAAGGTTGGTAGGGCATGTGAACATGCATGGGGAGAGCCTAGGTGGCTTCCTTCTATGATCCTTCCATGGATTGGAGTTGTATTAACAACTGTTTTCTTTCTTTTTCCTTTGGCCCAATAAGAGGGAAAGAGACCGACAAGTCTTTAATTGTGGAAGCAATTGTTGCCAATTCTTGTTCAACCGTCTTGATTTTCTTCTTCAAATCTTCAATAAGAGAATTTGAGGATGAGAAGGTATGAGTAACTACTTCAGGCATCTTTTGTTGATTATCAAGAGCTTCGAAAGGACTTGGTTTTGTGCCACAACATTTTCTGCCTGCCAATTTAAAGCTGCTTTAGCCAAAGAAACCTATCTCTTGGTTCCATCTAGATTGGTTCCAGTAGGATTTTTGATTTTCCAAATGTGTTTTGTGTTGGTTTGGGGATGTTCAAAACTTTCAAGTGGAGGAAAATTTTGTAAATAGGAAGTTGAGGCCTAGTCAAACATGTAGCAAGGTAAGCGCTTCTGTGAATGGGTTTGACTAGTAGGAAAGGGTTGACATTTTGGTATTTGGGGAAGGACTTTCTGGTAGTATGGGATTAATGGAGGTTTAGGATTTTGAACATGATCTTTTCTACATGGAGGAGTAGGGATTTTTTGTTTTCTAATTCTAGGGTAAAGAACATAATAATCAAATTTTCCAGAGGGTTCTCCAAGGAGGACAACTTCTGGATCTCTTGCTTCATATCTTTCCTTGAGTATTTGCTGGGAAGATTTTTTCTTTCTTCTTGAATGATCTTCTTCAAAAACTTCTTCTTCTCTACAATCAGCACAATCACATATATCCTACCATATGTGACTAGAAGGTGATTTGCCTTCATCACATGGCTTTGCATCTTCTCGAAATGCCTTGATTTTAAGACCATTTTCACAAACATATAACACTGGTTGGAGCATAGCAATTTGAATTGGAAAGACTGTTACATCTTTCTTTTTTGGTGAAGCTGTCAAGAATCTTGTCTCAACTTCGCCATTTGATTTTCTGATAAAGAAAGGATCATTTGATTGGATTGGCTTAGTCACCTAATGAAACATCTCATATTTCGTAATCCATGATTCTTGAAAGAGAGAAGTCATTTGGTCTCTATTGTGTTGTCTTGGAACGAATGTACACATGGGTGTCATTCTTGGATCAACTTGGATTAGCAAAGCATCATTGGATTGGGCCATGTCTGGAACTGCCATGTCAAAAGCATGATTTTGAAGCCTATAAGCAAGCTGGTAGTGAAGTGTAGTAGCAAATGTGTCTTGCACTTGAGAGGCTCCTGTAATCTGGACTTGTACTTTGAGAGCATCACAAAGGTGAGGATCTTTAAGAGACACGTTAAAGTTAGGAAAAAGTGTGACAAAAACTGTTCTCGCATTTAAAGTGGTTTGAATAGTTCGTATGACTGCATTTTGATATTCCAGGAATCTAGAATCAAGAAGTGAAATTCTAGAGACTACAGGGAGTCCTTTCCTTCTATGGAATGTTAGCGCCAACCTCACTGCCCCAAAATCAAGGTGTGTGTACCCTTATTTTTGCCATGGAATTACAAATTCTTTGGGAAGAGCAAGGGTGATAAAGTTTTCATTTTCACATGCACGAATATTGAACTAGTCCAACTTGGAAGCTTGGACATATTCTTTGACAATAGAAGGATGAGAAGGACCAATAATTTTTTTTTATGGTTTTTTTGAAAGTAGTTTGGGGTTTACCAATCACAGTATAAGTATTTATAATAGGGAAATTAGCAATAGGGATCTTACTATCTTCAGGTACATGAGAAATCTCATACAAGTAAAGTAACCTATTTGTAGTGGATGTACGAAGGGAAATATCAAAGATAGGTTTAGTGGTATCAGTAACTGCTGAGGATGAACTGGCCATGATAATTTCTTCAAGAAAGAACTATTTACCTAAAACACAACAATACTAAAACCCCACATGGCTCTCTCTCTCTCTCTCTCTCTCTCTCTCTCTCTCTCTCTCTATATATATATATATATATATATATAGAGAGAGAGAGAGAGAGAGAGAGAGAGAGAGAGAGAGAGAGAGTGTGTGTGTGCTAATTTTTTGGAAAAATGATGAGTTAAATGTAGTTATTAATGCATTTAAATAAATTTTATTTTTTTTAAGTTGTTAACAGATGGTGCTAAAAACTTTTAGCCTTTTTTTTTTTTTTTGGAAAATTAGAAAAAAATAATTAGAAAAAAATATTACCTAAATTTCAAAAAGGCAAATATAAAAGAAGCTAAATTTTAGGATTTTGAAAATGAGTAGTTTTACGTGAGAGTTAAAAATATATTTTTACTTTATTGTCTTCAAATTTTGTTTATGCTTAAATCTAAAATTTAGGGGTATTTTTAAACCATAGAAATAAGGATCCCAAATAAGGGAAGTCACTTAATAACAATATTATACTTTAAATCAATAACATCAAAGGAAAGAAACCTTCCTAAAATTGGAAATGGTGATAAGGTGAGTAGAAAGTTGAGGCAATATAAAAGCATGTGCAGAGAAACTGAAAAAGATACATGTGAGATATTTCTAAATAGAAATAGTGTGTGCTAAGTTGTAGGAAAAAATGTGTCCAATGTAGTTATTAATGTTTTTTTTTTTTTTTTAATTTTTAATTTCTAAATTTTTATAAATAAATTTTTTTTTAAAAGTAGTTAACCAATGGTGCTAAAAACCTACTGCCATTTGTTTTGGAAATTAGAAAAAAAAAAAAAAGAAAAAAAAAAAAAAAGAGAGAACCTAAATTTCAAAAATGCAAAGATAAAAGAGGCTAAAATTTTGGATTTTGAAAATGGGTAGTTTTACATGAGAGTTAAATATGTATTTTTACCGTATTGTCTTCAAATTTTGTCTCTATTTAAACCTAAAATTTAGGGGTATTTTTAAATAATAGAAATAAGTATCCCAAACAAGAAAATTAAACCATTTGAATACTGTACATATATAAATATATATATATATATATATATATATAATACATACTAGTCACAAATAGTATGTATATAAGAAGGAGATAAATAGATGTCAACACAAATTTGACATGATTTTTTTCTTAATAAAATGAAAGAAGGAGATAAATAGATGAGATTTATAGGTCTCAAGCCCAAAAAAAACAGTTGGATCTATGCATGTGAACATGATAGAGCATGTAATAGAAAATATAGTTTATGTGCAATATCTAAAAATTTAGACCATGAATGCATGCATAAATTAATCTGGTTTGACACCAAAGTTTGTTTATCCATACCCACAGAATCATTTCATTATGTCGGGCTACATGGAACATCATCTCACCTCTAAAAATTCAAAGAAATGAAATACCCTACCTTCAAATACCCTACTTGGAAGATTTTTTTTTTTTTTTTTTTAATTGTAGTATTATATATTCAATCTTATTTCGGTAATAATATAATATAAATCCCTGCACAAAATAAAATAAAAAATAAAAATCACCTATAACATTTTATCAAATAAGGAAGTCATCCGTTATTATGTATTCGGAAGTTATTGATTGCTTTAAATTAAACTTTTTGTTTATATATATTTGATTTGAGTTTTCTCTATATTTTTCCCCTGAATATATATATATATATAGAGAGAGAGAGGTTCAAATTACATCTGGTGTAACTCTTGTAAAGTTACACATTTTTTACACTGTAAATTTTTAAAAGATCTAACGGTTAAAAAAAATCATTAAATGTTATAACTTGACACCTTTTTCTCTCTCCTTGTTTAATGTTTTTCACTTGATTAAAGGGCACATGTCATTTTCAACAACTTGCTTTTTAAATGATTCATCCTAAAAGAGAAATTAAATAGATATTTGATGATGAAATTAAATTATTTGAAATAAAATTTATACAATTATGTATATGATTGAAGTATTGAACATAACCATCGCGCACCCTTGGTGTGGTAGTCACTCTACAAGTATAAATACTTGCGTGGTGTGACAGGGGGGGGCAAGGGCCGGGGTTGAAGTCTCCAGGAGGAAGCTTCACACACATATACACTTAGATTAGGCTAGAGTAGAAATTCTATCTTGTAAAAAAAAAAAAAAAAAAAAAAAAAAAAAGAAGAAGAAGAAGAAGTATTGAACACAAAAGTAATTTGCTGCTTTTTAAAAGTTTTCGCACTGCAAATGTAACAATAGTGAAAAATCATTATTTCTACTCATGCATCGTTCCTCCATATAAAGTAAATAGTTATGGTAATGGTGATGAAAGTGCTACCTAACTAGGTTATTTAATTAATTAATTAAGAGTAGTTTTATTTTATTGAGCAAAAAAAAAAAAAAAAAGTATTATTCTAATTTATATGAAAAAAATTTGTCGGCTAAGGAATCTGAACATGGGTTATCTTGTCCTTTGTGTATTTTTTTAGCTTATTTGCTCTCTTAAATTAAAGTATGCAATGATTTGCAATGTATGTATAGTATTATTCTAAATTAAATTGATATTTTGAAAGTAATAATAAATAAAGAAAGAGAAAATGTTAGTATTAATTAGATAATACTATTAATAAGATAAAAAGTAATAACATTTAATAATGTTTTTTTTCAACCATTTGATCTCTTAGAAATATATGGTGTAAAAAATGTGTAATTTTACAAGAGTTATACCAGGTGTAACTTAAACCTATCTCATATATATATATATATATATATATATTCTTTGAAATCAAGATTAAAATAATGATTACATTGTTTAGTGTTTAAGTTACTATTTTTTTTTTTTTTTTTTTCTATTTACAAATCATTCACTTTACTTGTGTAAATGCATAGAGTCAACACGCATTAGTAAAACCCAAACCACAAGGAGTAATGAAGGGAAACAAGTTGTGTTAAAATTAAGTTTACAACAATCTTATTCAACACATGAAAGTCAAGAAGAAAATTGACTTTACAACAATCTTTATTCAATTAAAAGTCTCATTCCTCACACCTCTAACGATATGTTAACTGAATTGAATGTACAATTTGATGATCACCGACGATAATTGTGTGGGAACCAGATGGCAAGACAGCATTACCATTGGAGTCTACAATGCCCAAGCCCTGGCAAATATTTATGGCAAAACGAACCAGCTTACTCGTCCCAGCTGCAACAGAAACCCTCTGGAACTTAATCAACTGCTTAATATGAGTCCCAAGAATACCAAGTGGGGGCTGTGAGTAAACCAACACAACCTCATCTCCATCTCTGTTACCTGCATTTTTTACTTCAATGTCAAATTTGAATTCTTTATTACAACTCAAGTCATCTATTAAAACTGCTGGGCAGCTAGTTTTGAAGGTTCCATTTTTATATGGTAGGTCACGGCAGTGTTGAAATTTGCTTAATTTTATCGTCAACTTTGATGGCGCGGCCTTTAGTGCATAGTTGAATTTTGTGTAGCTGAGGCCATAGCCATAAGGGAAGACAGTAGGACCATCGAAGAATTTATATGTTCGACCCGGGTAGCCTTTGCTATCATCTGGCCTTAATTGCAAGGATGTTAGGGGTATCTTGTCAACATAATCAGCTTGATACCAAGTAAGGGGTAACCTTCCTCCTGAAAAACATAGAAAATAAGGTGTAAATAATGGTGCAAAATCATTAAGATAAAAGATTTGCATTTGTGCAAGGAATTGAATTCGATGTTACCTGGATTGTATTTTCCAAAAACAACATCAGCAATGGCTTGACCACCTTCTGCTCCAGGATATCCAGCCCACAAGATAGCATGGATTTTGGGGTTACTCTTAGCAAAGGAGATATCAACACCTCCAGCCGACATGATTACAAGAACTACCGGGCCTTTTGCAGCATCAGCAACTTGGTTGATAAGATTAGTTTGTTTTCCAGGAAGGAGGATATCCAACCTGTCAAGGCTCTCTGCCTCAATTGATAAATCTATCCCCGCAACAATTATGGTGGCATCACCTGTTTTGGCAGCATCCACGGCTTCGCCAATCAAGTTCCCATCAGAGCATTTAACATTGGAACATCCTGCTGCATAGCTCACGCTTCCATAACTGGAGAAGCCATTAAGTGGAGTATTGTATCGACATGGAGAACCTTTATTATATGTGGCAAATGCATAGTTTCCAATCATGGCAACGGAAGCATTAGCGTGTGGTCCAACCACTGCTAGGGTTTCGTTCTTTTCGGTTGCCAATGGCAAAACTCCATTGTCATTCTTCAAAAGAACAATTCCCTCCCTCGCTGCTTCTCCTGCTAACGCGATGTGGGCCCTAGTACACACATCATTTATACCGAGAGAATTGTATTGAAGCTGTCCATCAAATATTCCTAGCCTCATAAGCACAACATAGAGGTATTGCAGTGACTGGTCTACATCTCCCTCCCCAACCTTCCCAAGTTTCACAGCATTTTCAACATAATCGGTGTAGTAAACTCCACAATCCAAATCCATACCTAAACCAAGTTTAAACATTCGTGAAGAAAAAAAGCAGACGAGGAAATCGAAAAAAAAGAATAGGTAAGGGACATAATTAACTAACCTGCTTGTAGTGTATATGAAACTGCAGTCTCATTGTCAACGTTTAGCCATTTGTGGTCCTTAATCATTACTTCAACAGAATCACAATCTGAAACTATATATCTGGCAATGATTGTAATGTTAGTCTCACAAAAATAGTATCCTAATTAAAATTTTATATGAGTTTTATCAACGTGTGTTCTTAGGGCATATATTAGTAAACTATTTTAAGAAACTTTTTATGAAAAAATAAAAAAAGTGATTAATTTTTTTTTGACAACTTTTTCAATTTCTCATAAAAACTTTCCTAAAATAGATAGTTAACATATGCCCTAAGGGCATACATTAACCGGACCCTTTTAATATTGAGATTAGAATTTAGATATATATTGTACCCATGAAGATTCCAGTCTTGTCTGACGGTTTCCTTTAAGAGTTTGTGATTAGCACAAGCAGGTATGCCATTAACACGGTTATAAGAGCACATGACACTACTAACATCACCATCTTGAACACACATTTGGAAGGGCCTGTTAAATGTCTCAACCAAATCTTGTTCCGTCACCTTCAAATAATAATATTAAAAAAATACTTCACTTTAATATTTTTTTTGAATCATAGATAGTGGTATATCAACTTTAGAATTATGATTTTCATAGAGCAGTTACCCTAGCATCAAAACTGTAGCGCTCAATTCCTTTCCAATTGTCAACATCATAGGCAATAAAGTGCTTACAACATGCAGAAACTTTAAGTGGTCTTGAGTTTAAATCCTTATATTTATTGCCCTCGGTTCCCTCAACATCCTGCAAGCCTCTCACGTAATTTGCGGCATAGGTGCCTACTACGAATGGATCTTCACCTGGTGTCTCAATGATTCTTCCCCATCTTGGATCCCTTGCTACGTTAATGGTTGGACTCCAAAATGTTAATCCTGCATGTCCTAAATTGTGCAATGCTCGTGCTTCTATGGAAACAGCCTATATATGAATATGAATATTGATCAAAAACGATTACCTTAAACTTTTTTAAGTACTGAAATACTTAGACAGTGTATTTTTATTTTTATTTTTCAACAAAATGCTCCTATATACCTTCCCAATTGTGTTCCACAATGACTTGTTGAATGAAGCTGTTGTGAGAATTGGCGTAGGATAGCTGGTTGCATGTGGAACTGAATTATCAAAAAAGGTACCTGGACCAACATTGGACAAACCATGGAGTGCCTCAGACCACCACTGGTATTCAGGCACCCCTAATCTTGGGACTCCGTAAGCACGATTTCCTAGTTGTCGTACCTTCTCGTACAGTGTCAGTTGTCTCACCAAATCTCTTGCTCGGACTTCGTAGGAAAGTTTCTTGTCACAAAAGGGGAGTGACTTGATATCCAATCCAAGTTGGGCATACCTGGCGGGATCACATACATAGGTGAAGTTACTAGGGGTCGCGGCATCAGTGTAGATGACACTGAAAGCAAAAGTGAGATAGATATAAAGAACAAAACTAAGCGTTTTGGCCATTGCTTGTAATTGAGTTGAGTGTAATACTCGCCCATGAAGGCTCTTATATATGGAGGAAGGAAGATATCATATCCAAAAAAAATTAGACTTGTGAGTTGGCTCATCTCTTTGACTCTTTATTGTGAGGATGATCTTACTTCTCGGTTGATATATTAGATTATCCAATGATTTCATTCCATCGATCGACAATGTTCGAGGTGCATCCCAAATAAGAAACATGCTAATGAGTTCTAAATAATTATATTCCCTCTGTTCTAGTTTGGTTGTCCTCTATTCTATTTTGGGATGTCTTAAAATATTATCCTGTTTCTAAAAATAAAAGTTATTAATTTACTAATGTTTCTATTATACCCTTACTTTGTTTTCAAAACTATTTGAAAAGAAAACTAACAAATATTTAAAAAAATCAATCTAATTGGGGCATCTTTTTAATTACCTCATTAAGAATGACTCTTTTAAAAAAAAAAATATGATAAATTTATTTAAAGGTAATTTTCTATATTTATACATTTTTATAAGGGAGACAAGATAATAAATAATATTTCCTTAAAAATTTTAACTTTTCAAATAGGACAAACAAATTAAGATGGAGGGAGTATTTTATTTGTTCCTATCCCAACTTACTCATAAATTTGAAGAAAATCTATATACATCTAAAAGCTTTATAATTTTTTCTATAATTTACTCATTTAAGGTAAATTAAAAACTTCATTATTTAAAAATCAAAAATATCATTTCTTTTAACTTTCTATCTTATTATTAATTTTCAAACTTATTGTTACTCTTTGTCTTAATATCAGTCTTCCTCTATCCCTTTATCTTCTTTTATTTTGACTCTTCTTGTTCTTATCCTTTTACTATAAATTTGTCATTTTCATCTTATTATTAATTTTCCAACTTATTGGTACAATTTCTCCAACCTTTCTCCCTCTCTTTCACATTTTCATCTTCCCACTACTCTCTATCTTAATAACAATCTTCTTCTATCCCATTATCTTCTTTTGTTTTGACTCTTCTTATTCTCATCCTCTTATTAAAAAATTTTCATTTTCTCTCCCATTCTATGTATAGGTTTTCAACACAAATTTATCTCTCTCTCTCTCTCTCTCTCTTACACACACACACACACACACACACACACACACACAAACACACACATTTTTGGTGGGTTTTTGTTATTTTTCTTGCATCTCTACTTTAAGTTGATGAATTTTTGTATTCTTTAGAACTCAATTTTAGGTTGATGCAATTAGTTTAGTGTTTTAAGTTGTTACATTTTTTGTTCTCTTTGACTATTAAATTTTATCCTTTTGAATTAAAAAATTAGAATATAAGAATATAATGGTATTCTATTACATAACATGACTTGAACAATTGGTGTTTATTTAATATTTAAATTATATATATTTTCTCTCATTTCTTATTTTTTAAGAATACATATATAATATTTAACTTGAAGAAACATATATATATATATATCTATATATAGAGAGAGAGAGAGAGAGAGAGAGAGAGAGAGAGAGAGAGAGAAGACAAATAAATATGGTAATAGTATATGTTTTTAATCATCTAAAGGTTTGGCTTATCTCCAGTACTTTTTTTAACTGGAATATCTCATTTTGTTTTAATAAGAGACTATCATGTTACCCACTAACTAAATAAAATGTGAAGATTAAAATCCACTACCACTTGACATTGTATATTTAAAATAAAAGGACATGTCTAGTTAAAAAAGTACTCAAAGTAAGCTGAACTCAGAAGTAGACTGTATAGAGTTCCTAAACAACTTATAAGTAACAACCCAAATCCATAATACTACTAGAAATTTACACAATCAAAGCATGAACGTACAACATCAATTATTCTTTGAATTACTACTTAAAATTTACACAGTTGTTAATGCACTTAAATTCAAAAAAAAAAAAAAAAAAATTCCACATAAAGTGTTCTCATGAAATGTTACAGTGCATTAGAAAAAAAAAAAAAAAAAAAAAAAAAAAAAAAAAAAAAAAAAAAAAAAAACAACAACAACAACAACAACAACAACAACATAGCTACCAAGGATATATCCTCCGGTAATAATGTAAATTACATAACAAAATAAAGTTGCCCAATTTAAAAATCCCATTTTCCAACATTTCATTTCATCTTTTACTATGTGATGGTAAAATAACTGATGTAGATATTAATGATTTTTTAACTACTTTAAAATTATTAATAATTTATTTATATAGGAGTTTTGATAGTTTAAATATACTGTCTTTTGAATTTTTTTAAGAAAAGTGGCAATTCAATAGGTATGAAGAAGTAATTCACTTAAATGAGGAGAGGAAGAACCAAAGAAGTGGATATTATGGACTTTTTTTAGCAATTTCAATATTATTAATAATTAAATTATAAGAGACTTTTGATAGTTCATATATATTGTCTTTTAATTTTTCAAGGAAAGTAGCAATTGAAAAGGTAAAAACAAGTATTCAATTAAATAAGCTCAATTTGAGAAATTGTAGCGTGAAATACTATTTGGCTTGGGCTTTATGGATGGGAAGATTAAATGTAAGCTACAATTAATAAATATATTAAATACTATAAGGCTTGGGCTTTATAGTGGAGGGTATATGAAATGCTTTTATTCACTTAAGAGACAATGAAAAATAATTGCTTATAACTAGAGCAATCTCCAATCCATAAAACACAGAACATTATAAATTACAATCCTAAACAACTTATAAATTACAAACCATAAACATCATACAACATGCAATCACAAAATGAGCATACAACATGAATTACCTTCTGAATTACTATTTGAAATATTCACAATTTTTCCAAGCAATTTTTTTATTTTTTATTTTTTATAAAATTTAGTGACAATGAAGCATAAAATGATGGTATGTGTTAAGATGTTGAAGGAGCTCCCAAAGAGTCAAGACTCGTAAAACTATTTAGGGGGTAAAAATAACAGTTATTAGATGAGATGGAGGATTAATGGATTATTATTTATATAATATTTAAAAGTCAAAGTATAACATTTAATGTTACATTCTTATTGAGTCATATCATCTGCCACATCACCATTGTCAATCAGTTAATATTTAATGTTTTCAAAAAATTACATGAACAAATCAATAATAAAAAATGGCGATCCATTTTAGACCATTTTGGTCAATTTTAGTCCAATTTAGTCCATGTTAGTCCAACTCAGTCCATTTAATTCACTTTTTTCCAATTCAATCAGTTTTAGTTTACTTCCATCCAATTTGGTCCACTTCAGACCATTATAGTCTAGTTCTATCCCTATTCAATCCATTTTAATATGTAAGTGAAATAAGGGATTTGAGAGACAAATTTATAAGATAATGTGAATGCATAAATTTCTTAATTTTTTAAAACTTCATATCATTTTATTTTCATGTTTTTCATAATTCTAGCCATTGATTTACTATTGGGCTTCCTAAGATGGGTAAATAAGTTTAAGTCAGATAAAAATTTTAGGAAATTACTATAATTATGGTTCTCTTAAACTTTTAAATGATTCACCTAAACAAATTAAACTTTTTTTTTTCTATTGACATGTAAAGCTCATATTGCAATGTATAAACTATTTAACATACCATGACATAACTTCTTTTATAAATAAATTTATTGTCCTTTCCATTCGCTAACAAAAATGATCATATATATTTTCATTCAAGCCCTCATAATACTTATTATGACAAAACCAAGCCACATGAAGTATGCTTTTTGTGTTGATAACTCTGTTGTGTGGTTGAAAAAAGCACCAAACATTTTATTAAACAAAAATAATAACTAAAAATATTGACATAAAAATTTTTACCTGCCACATGCATTGTTAGAACTTACAACTAGTTAGTCATTATCTTAGAGTTCAAGTTGACTAATGACTAAAGAGGGAAGACTCTTTGTTTTCCTCTAATTTATAAATAAATAAAAATGTTTTTCTTTTTTCCTTCAGGTTTCAAAATTTTCATATTGAAGCTTATACTATATATAATATTGGGAGTTTTGCATTTAATTTAGTAAAAGACTAGTTGCTCCATGTCATCATCTACATCATTAGTTTATTTCCCCCCCCAAAAAAAAAAAAAAAAAAAAAAAAAACTCCTTTTTCATTTTGGCTATCTATAAATACTATATAATCCAAACCTTTGACTATTGTTAATATCCATTTTCACAAAACATTCTCTATAAACCTGACTCAATCAAGCTCGACTCATTATGAGCCCAATTCATGTAATATATATTATTTTTTATTCTTTAGGCATGGCCCAAGCCCATGCCACATATGGGAGAAATTGAGGAAGTGTAGTTTGGAGGGTATAAGTTGATTTCTTTCGGACCTTTTGCATGAGCCCAGCCTATGCATGCTACCAAGTGGGCAAGGAACACTAGTAGGACCTCAAGCTCATGGAAGAGGTCTTGTACTCAAAATTTCTAGCCCAAAATAGCTTTTTTGCTTTGGTTGACTGTGGCTCAAAGTTTCTGTTTGAACCCTTTTTTTACTTAAAAATAGTTGGCTCTCATTGGCAAACTGCAACTGCTAGCCCTCACTTAGGTGAGCCTCCCAAGAGTATGAAATAACGGAAAAGAGGGATAAAAATAATCCTTCATTTTATCCAAACAAAAGCAAACTTGAATATTACTACTTGCTTAACACCTTGGGGTCTAAAGCCTCTTCTATTGATAAAAAACTAGTCACTTAGAGCACCTCAAACTCAATATAAATGCCACAACCAAATTCAAAACAAAGGAATCATGTTTTACTCTGAGAGCAACACCCTAAGCTCAATACAAGAGTCTTTGTTCAGCTAAAAAGCCAAAAACTACGTTTTACCTACATAGCTGAAACTTTAGAGCAAAAGCTCATTTAGTTAGCCAACATTCTCACAATTCTAGAGTTTGGGGGTGGAAATATGGGTACAGGGAAACCTTTCCTTTCTTCCTCACAATATCTCTCAATTTTCTATTCTCGCTGACAGTGGGTTGAAGTTTCGGACTTGTTTACTTTTTCTGCATTTTCTTGTATTTCAGTTATAGCATTTTGATTTCTCTCTTGTTAAAGCACGATTAGGCTTTTATTCACTATACATTTGGAATTTTGGACTTGATTTTTCACAAATAAACACTTTTAAAGAACCTAAGGGGAGATTTGGAATTCTTGCATTTTTGGCCCACGTCGCAAAAAGTCCCTGACAACTATTTGTTGACCTCTTGAGAGTATGCCACCTCAACTTTGCAGCCTCCACAATTTTACACCTCATTATTAATTTATTAACTAATTCATTTAATTTTCAGACTTCAATGAAGTGAAAAATCCTGACTCAAAAACTTCCGTTGCCAATCCTTTGAAACCCCACCTACATTTCTGTAAAGGACAAAGTTTAGCTATAAAATTAATTGTAACTTAAGGTTACAAATTTATTCAATAAAATAAATATTATGACATATTTTGAAAATCTAACCATTGAATTGCATATTCTTTACGCTCTTACTACACATGTCAAATTTTATATCAATCGGATATTATTTACTATATGATCTATAAGTTTATATTTTATACATAATTTTAAACTAAAACTTGCAATTTAAACAATTTGTTGATGATATAACTATTGATCTTTAATTTTCTAGAAATTTTACAAGCATGAAGGATATAAGAAGAAGATATGATCAAATGGTGGATTTGTTAAAATTCACCTCCAAGAAAAAGATATTGAGTAAAGTTGTAGCCTAAGGTTACAACAAATTTTGTAGCTAAACCTTGTCCTTCTATAAAACCCAAAAACTTCAAACTAAAACTCACGCGCTTTTCCTCTTTTCAATCAAGATTATGGAATTTGATTCTCTTCAATCATATACTAATTGGGACGGCGGGGTCAATCTCACTGCCAAGTGAATCTTACCCTAACCCAGTTGTGGCATAGGTGTGGCTGCCTTTTCAGTTGTCATTGTTGGCTAGGCCTCACCAGTTCTATCTTTATCTCTCTTCTTCTAATTTGTAGATTCTCTCTTCTTCTTCTTCTTCTTCTTTTCTTTTCTTTTTAAAACTTTACAAGAAACTTTTTTTTTTTTTAAACAGTATATAGAACCCTTAAAATAATATGTGTAAGTACGAGTGTGGTGGAAGATCTAAAGCATTCATTTTTAACAATTTTCTTTTTTCTTCTAATTCTTCTATATTATATTCTGCAATAGAACAACTTAAGTTTATATACACCATTTGTTTGACAAAATTCCTGGGTAATCTTTTGTTTTATTCTAGAATACTTACACATGGAAATCTTTCAGGTGGAAAGGAAATAAGGAGGGTGGTCATGGTAGTGGTAAAGTCTTGGCCCCTATTTCAATGGAGGTTGAGGCTTTTCTTGATGTAGCCTTTATGCATTAAGGTTACATCAATTAAGTGTAGTTGTATTTAGTGATACAATACTCATTGATGTAATCTAATAGTTAGCCAGTAGCTGTTAATTAGTAAATATTAAGGTAATTAGCATTTTAATATGATTATTATTTTTCCTTGATGTTCAATGAATCATATTGAGACAAACAAATTTAATTCTATGCAACACTTAATCAAATAAAAACATATTGAGTTCATGACTAAGGCCCTAAGGCAGACCTGGTAGTGTATGTAAATTGGGGAATGTCTTGATTTTGATTGGATGAGAATTTTTGTTTTAACTTAGTGAATGTATTTTTGTAATGATGATAATTTTTTTCTGCTTAAATAGTAATTTTGCTACAATAATTTGATGATTTTATGGCTATGAATCTGATATGGTTTATATTTTGTTTTGTTGAACTAAGATTTGCATGGTTTTTGTAAATTGGTGGAGTCTCATGCATTCCATTTTTTGTAATAAAAAAATTGAGATCTCCACAAAATTCCACATTCCTTTTTTTCATCTCTTTTAGATAACAGTAGTATATTACTCGGCTCTTTTCTCATTTTGGTTGATGGAAAATTATGAGAAAAAAAAGAAGAAGAAAATATTTGGTTTTTGGGATATTAATGTTATTCAAAATTTGAGTCAATCATTTATTTTGTTTTTTTAATTTGCACTACATGGTCTATACTGCTAAATTTCAGATGCCTTTCTCTCTCTTGCTTGGTTAGTGTGGAAGTTCAAGAAGGTAAAGGAATTAAGGAATAGGATTTTGGCAATATTCTTTTGTTCAGTTATCAGTATTTGACAAATAGATGTTAATGTTGAATTTGGCAAAATTAATTTTATTTTGAGTTAGCTTAAGACACCATCATTTGATTGGAATAATCTATAGCAACATCTTAAATGGCAAATGGAAAAGAAATTTATAAGAAGAAGAAAAAGAAATCAAGATAATTGTGCGTATATTAAATATGTTTCACATTTATATAAAACATTTTTGCGCATAATGCGGGTTAGCGACTAGTGAAACATAAAATGATAGATGATAGTATGTGTTAAGAGGCTCAAAAAGTCAAAAACTCTTCAAAAACAAATAAACAAACAGTTAATGGATGAGATGGAGAGGATTAATGGGATATTGTTAGTCTTTAACTAAGAATTCATGTTAATTTAAGAGTCTTTGTTTTCCTTCATGTTTCGAAATTTTCAAATTTGAGACTTATGATACATATGACAGTATAATTTCAACATTGTTCTGTTTGAGGGCTCCTATATAGGCATGCCTTGGTGTGAATATGACACAAGCATTACCCACTTCATATTTACACTTTCTTGGCGATATAGAGTGCTAACTACATGAATTGGGCAAACAAAAAAAAAATCCCTTTTTTTCACCTCTTGGGCTTTTGGGTCTTTTATGGGTCTTTCTCATTTAGCCCAACTAAAATATTTGTATTTTAACTCATTGAAAATAAGGGTAGTTTAGCCCACTACAAACTTGCTCATGGGTCTTATAGCTCATTTAGATACATGGGTCATTTATCCAAACGACTTAAATGCTCATGGCAGATCGTGAAGTCCAATTTAGTTTTGCAAATCATGAAGTACCACTTATTTGTGGGTCTTTTAGCCCATTTAAATTCACGGGTCGTTTGGAATTGTATCATTATTTATCGAGCTTAAGGCCCATTTTGTGATTTGTTAACAACTTAATTAGAATTACAATACATAATTTGATACCTAAGGAATGAGGTGTTGTTATCCTCAATTGGAATGGTAATACTTGCGCAGTTTAGTCATTAACATGAACTAATTGATTCACAAATTATTGATGACTTAAATAAGTATATACTTTCATGATCATTAGAGCATGATTCTTCAATTACATGTAACATGAGCTCATGAACCCTTTAGTATTTCATTTACTTTGATATACAACTCTGTTTGTATTGTGCATGGGTTTAATTTTCTGTCTTGCTTGCTTGGTAGTTCTTAATATTGCATGGTTAAAATTTTTTTTCCTCGATTGCTCTATCTAAACATCTGATTTTCCACTAAACACAAGCTAAGAGTTCTCTTGTATATTTGTGAATCAACATCTATAAAATGCACAGTGAGACACACATAGTTCAAATTTTTCATGAATATCTATGTATTTGTGGTAAGGCAAACCCACTGCTCTCTAAGAGCTTCTTTCAACTTTTTTTCTCATCCAAACAATCCTAAAACAAGTTTTTGCCATTTTTGTGTGACAAGGGATTGGATGGAACCTAGGTTGAGCAATAGACATAAACCTTCTAAAACCAAGACCCTCCACGAACCTAAAATTCAGCTTAAACTTAGCATTCAAACCTATAGAAGAAGGAAAAAGTCGTAGGGGACTTATGCCTCCTCTGTGTAAAAAAGCATTGGCAGAGATGATTATTATGGATGAGCTATCTTTTAGATTCATGTAAGGTCTTGGTTTTAAAAGGTTTATGTCTGTTGCTCCACCTAGGTTCCATCCAATCCCTTGTCACACAATAATTACAAAAGCTTGTTCTAGGGTGTTTTGGATGAGAAAAAAAGTTGAAAGAAGCCCTTAGAGATTAGTGGATTTGCCTTACCACGGATACATGGACATCAGTGCAAAATTTGAACCACATGAGTCTCACTACGCATTTTATAGATAGTGATTGGAATATATACAAGATGATTCTTAGCTTTCATTTAGTGGAAATCACGAGGGTGAGATACTTGGAAAGATGGTTGAGATGTGTTTGCTTGACTGGGGAATAGGTAAGATTCTAACCATTACGGTAGATAATGCTACCTCTAATAGTGGGCTCATTGCTTTTATAAAGAAAAAGACAAAAAATAGGAAGACAATAATTTTGAAACAAGAATTCTTGCATTTAAGGTATAGTGTCCATATCTTAAACTTAATTGTTAGTGAGGAGTTAAAAGAAATGGATGACACAATAGTGAAGGTCAGGAAATTAGTGCGATATGTGAGATACTATCCATAAAGATTAAATGCATTTAAGTTATATGTAGAGAAGGTGAAAGTTGCCTCTAGAAGTTAAGTGTTCTTAGATGTGCTCACTAAGTGGAACTACACCTATTTGATGCTGGAGAAGGCCGACAAGTATTAAAAGGATTTTGAGAGATTGAAGGAGGAAGATCCAAATTACATTAGGACAATTAAAGAGAAGGAAAAAGAAGGAAATGATGTACATGAGGTTGTGATTGGATGATGTGGATTGGAAAAAGATTAAGAACTTTGGAAAATTTTTTTGACTTGAAATATGAAAAAGATGGCTATTTGTTGAAAAAAAAAATGGCGGAGTACATGAAGTCCAAATTTGATAATTATAAGAAAAACTTTGATAGCATGAATCGTTTGTTGTATGTTAGGTTAGTTCTTAAACTTCGATACAAGTAGTGGTATCTTGAATATTGTTTTAGGACTTTGTATGAGGAGTGAAAGGATAATTATATGTTAGATAGAGTAAAAGAATTATTGTTGAGTTTGTATGACGCTTATACTCAAAATCCATTGGAGAGTAGTGCTGCTACTGCACAAGGTCTAAATCAAGTGGATCAATGGAGAGAGGTGATTCTAGTGTGGTTGGTGATGTGATGTGAGGCATGTTGATTCTTTATAGAACAAATTAGAAGTTGATAAATGCTTAGTAGAGAGTTGTGAAGAAGAGAAATTTGATATTTTGCCCTGATGGAGGGTTAATTCTCCTTTATATCGTGTTTTTTAAAAAAATTACATGACATTTTCTTGCAATTTTGGTATCCATTGTGGCCTCAGAATCTGCATTTATTACAGCAGATCATGTTCTTGATCCTCGAGTTCTTTGTCTCCAACTATGGTGGAAGCCCTTATTTGTGCTCAAAATTGGCCCCGTTCTTCGTCAACTCTAATTAGGCTTCAAGTTGCCATGGATGATGTTGAATAATTTGAAAAACTTGATGGAGGTATTTCTATCTCTTTCTTTATTAAAAAAAGAATTTGAATGTTTATTTCTTTCTTTATTAAAAAAAATTGAATGTCTTGGATTCTTGGCATATGTTTTATTTTATTTTAATTTTTACAAGTGACTTGTATGTGTTTTTCATTTTTTGTTTGTAGAACTTGTGAATGATGTTGCATTTTTATTCAAACTAGCCATGTCCACACCAACACTGATAGAATATGATGATCGAGGATTGCTCTTTCCACTTTAGACTGGTGGTATTGATAACTTAAGACTAACATTTTGTTATTATTTTGCCAAATGATATTGGGTTTTGTGGATCTTCATTTGAAGAACAAATTGACATGTGGACTTACTTGACATATTGATACGTAAACAATTTATTTTGTGTCTTTAATATTGACCTATATTAACATATAAATAGTATATGTATTAGGCATCAACATATGGCCAATTTATTTTGAGTTTTTGGCCTCTATTAACATATAGACAATATATGTAGTATTGGCATTGGCATAAGACCAATTTATTTAGAATCTTTTGGCTATATATAGGCATTGACATGTGGACATTGATATAAGTATTGACATATTACTTATGAAATTTGCACATGTTATTATATTTGTATGTGTTATTTTTTTTTTCTTATACGTGTTATTTTTTAATCTTGTTTGTTTTTTATGTTTAGAGTCCGTTTGGATACAGCTTATTTTGCTGAAAACTGAAAACACTGTAAAAAAATAATTTTTAAAAATGTGAATAGTGCCGTGAAACCCATTTTTAATATTTTTTTCTTGAATAAAGTGATCGTGGGTCCTGTGAATAGTGCACTTTGTCTCCTACACAGTATAATCCATGTGCATGAATAGTGCGGGTTACTGTTCATAAGCGTTGAAAAAAAAAATGCAAAAAACGCAAAGGCAGACCAAAACATCTGAATCCAAACGCAGACTTAATACTAATTTAGCTGTACATGTGGCCTCTAAAACTTGCTTTTCTTGAGAATACCTTTGTTGATTTTGTAAAGATTTTGGAGGATCGATGGGAAAAATTTTTTTGTTTGTCTATGGATATGTGTAACAAGTTACAGGTTATTTTAAGTGCTAGATTGATTTTGAGCTCTAGATTATTTTGAAATTTTTTACAATCTTATATCTTGCACAGTTTATGTATTGATTATTTTTTAATCTTTTTTGTAAGGAATGGTTGTGTATGGTATTTTTTATTTGGGATTATACTATTGTTGTGTGGTTGTATTTTAATAAATATAGAAGCAGTTTATGTGCATGTTATTTATTAATCTTGTTTGTAAGGTGTAAGGTTGAATTTAATCAACCATCTTGTTGGCTTTATTCCGTGCCAATTTGCTTGTAATTTAGCACTTAGTAACCCTGTATTTAGGTGGGAAAATTGTAAGGGTAGTGTGTGAGAAGATGTGAAGAAAAGCTCAAGAGTGTGCAAGAAAAACAGAGCTTCGCAACTAGGGCTCGCGGGTGGATCGCGACTGGCAAGCCGCCAAATGCAGGCACGTGAGATGCACACGGGGAAGCTGAAGGGTCGCGCCAGCTGTCACGCTACAGGACAAAAGTCCCAGGCTAGCCAAGCCGTTGGCTTATGGCTTGAACTCGCAACTTGACCCAGTCGCGAGGCCAAGTTGCCAAAATGCCTTGTTTGGCAAAAACTGACGTTTTGCATTCCCTTCTCACCCTACTATATATATACCCTTAAACCCACCATATTGAGAGAGCTTCTAGAGAGAATTTTGTGAGAGAAACCCTAGAGAAATACAAGATTGATTCATCCACAATCTTAACCTTAGAGACTCTACAAATTCCTCTACTCTCTTCCTTTCCATTGTCATACCCTTGAGAGGCCTTTAGCCAAATTCTTGTCTAACCACACCCACGTCTGTGAGAAGTTCTATTTGGTACTGTTGGGAAGCAATTAAGAAGGAACCAATCTACATTAGTTGATGCTATGGTCTAGTAGCGGAATCCAGTAAGGTAGAAAAGAAAAAGGTTCGGAGCAACCTCGTTGGAGCAAGAAGCTTGGAGGGCTTAGGTACCTGGGTAGATTAGGCTTGGAGGGTCTGTTGCTGTTCATGTATCCCAACTACATTTTCTAGTGGATTATTTGACCGCTTGGAGGGCGGCGGAGAGGTTTTACGCCGAGGGCTTCGGTTTCCTCTTCGATAACACATCGTGTGTTGTCCGTGTGTTTGCATCTTCCTTCCCTTTATCTTTGCCTTATATTTACTGCTGTGGATGTGTTTATATTTGGCTTAGATTAGTTATCAATTCTGTTATTAGCTTGATATCATGTTCCGCACATTATTTGTTTAATATAAAGCTTGAATTGGCATTTTTGTATTTGGGGTCCAAACGTTCAAAGGTGTTGTATACCCTTTTTGAACTTTCAATTGGTATCAGAGCGGGTACACTTGTTGTAGTTTATATTATCTAAGTGTGATCCTTAACCCTTTGAGATGGATAGGTCTCAATCTCTTAATGTACCACCGTTCTTTGACAGTAATAATTATGCATTTTGGAAAGTCCGTATGAAGGCGTTTTTGTGTTCTATTGATGATGCTGTGTGGGATGCAGGGGAAGTAGGATGGACAAAGCCAGAAGCTGCCAAGTCTACTTGGGATAAGGCTGCTCTTGCAGCAGCAAATGCAAATAGCAAGGCATTGAATGCTATTTTCTGCGGTGTGTCTCCAGAAGAATTCCATTGGATTTCTCATATCACCATTGCTAAGGAAGCATGGGAAATTCTGGAGACAACATATGAGGGAACTAAGAAAGTGAAGGACACCAAACTTCAGATGTTGACCACTCGCTTTAAGGAGCTAAAGATGAGTGAGGATGAGTCGTTTGATTCATTTTATAGTAAATTGAATGAGGTTGTTGTTGGTAAATTTAACTTGGGAGAAAAGATAGAGGACTCGAAGATTGTAAGGAAGATCCTCCGGTCACTACCAGAAAGTTTCCGGCCTAAAGTTACAGCCATTGAAGAGAGCAAAGATCTTGACGAAATCAAGGTTCAAGAGCTGGTTGGTTCTCTACAGACATATGAGTTGTCCCTTCCTTCAGCGAAGAAGAGCAAATCCCTTGCTCTTAAGACAATTGATGAGAGAATGGTGTCTCATGACTTTTCGGAAGAGGATACGGTAGACAAAGATGTGGCGTATCTTGTAAAGAACTTTCGGAAATTCCTAAAGCTCAAGAATAGTGGGAAATTTGGTGACAAAGGAAAATTTTAGAGCGCCGGAAAAGAGAAGAAAGAGTTCCGAAGAAAATATGGTAAAGATTCTCAATCCTCACAAGGAATTACATGTTTTGAATGTAACGGTCATGGGCACTTTAAAAAGGAATGCCCCAATTACTTGAAGTCGAAAGGAAAGACCTATGCCACTATTTTGAGTGATTCGAACTCATCAAATTCTGATTCTGACGAGAGCTGTGATGGAGAAGGAAATTTATCTGCATTCATGACCATTGCTCATGTGGAGTCCTCGGAGGACTTGAATCAACTTGTACAAGAACTTGGAGAACACAGCGATGATGATTCCTTAGGGATTGTTGAAGAATCAGATGCCGAAGAGGATAGAAATACAGCCAGCCTTCAAGAGAATTATACTTTACTTCTTGAGAAATCGGGTGAGTATGCAAGGGTTGCAAAGGCAGCTGTGAAAAAGATGAAAAGGGCTGAAGAGGACTACAAAAGTCTACTGGCCAGGTATAAAGAGGCTAAGTGTGAGATTGAGACACTAAATGGCGAGTTATCGGAAGCTTATACCAAAGTAAGATTCCTTGAGCAAGAGGTGGTGCAAGCACAAGCCAAGATAGAAAGAGTCTCCTCCAGAAAGTTGGATGATGTTATCTCATCCCAAAAACATTTCTCAGACAAGTCCGGATTGGGATTTACCGAAGGAAGTAGCTCATCAGTCAAAGCTACCAAAGAAGTAAAATTTGTGAAGGCCGTAGAGCCAATTGTGGAAGAGTCCATTCCAGAAAATGGTAAGGTTGAGAAGAAGAAGAATGTGGTTGAGCAGCGGATAGTGAATAAGCCCCGAAATCAATCTGTGGGCAAACATGAAACCAGAGCAAGATCTCTCACAAGACCACAATGGGGTCCAAGAACAGATTATGTGTGTCACTATTGCGGATTGTAAGGACATACAAGACCCAATTGTCAAAAGATGAGAGAAGACAACAATGCTAATGCACCTCGGTCACGAGGAAGAAGAAATGACGTGAGGTCTTGGGGTGGTGAGCAATCAAGAAGTCAAAACCGTGATCTAGGAGTGACGGACGTGATGAAGATGATTGGTGCCTTCACCAACTACCTTGAAAGCTTCACACGAAGGTTTTATAGTCCTAATTCTCGTACCCAATCCGTCAAGGATATCACCCCAAACACACGTGACGTGTGGGTGACGAACGATACTCATGCATAAGCATTACAACATGTCCATGCATCAATACTTCCCATATTTTGTGTTTATGCTTGGTTGTTTTGTTTCTTGCTAGTTTGTGATGAAATTTTTTTTTGTTAAATTATTTTTCACTTTGCTAATTTTGTAGTTGATCATTTTTTTGTGTCAAAAATTCAAAAACACATAAAAAGTAGAAAATCCAAAAAGTTTGATCAACTTTGTTGAGTTTTGTCTCAAATCATGTTTTGCCTTGTACCTTTGTACTAATGGGTTTGTGCATCTACGAGCTTAGCTTGTCTTCTATGCACTCATATCATTATGGGAAAAATTCTGAAATCTATGTGACTGTTGTAAATAGATCTTCAACCTTGTCATAAATGACTAGTGAATGGTTTTGTTGATCTTGAGACATGCATAGACTCATGCCTATATATCTTCCCACTCTTTATTTTTGTTTTTGCTTAAAAGAGCTCTCTAAATGTAAATCTCCAAATGAAAAGAGAAATAGAGCTGCAAAAGCCTGTTGCACATACTAGTATTTGACTAGGAAAAAGGGAAAGCGACCAAAATAAAATGTTTGATGCCCAAAAAGCCAAAGGCTAACTCATAAATTGAAATATCAAAAATTTCAAGCATCTATCTCACAATGAGATTTACTTTGCTCAAAAAAATGCAAATGATATGTTAAAAATGGAGCCAAATGAAAAGCTTCAAAGTATGTAATCAAGTTCTTGTGGGAGGTCATATATGCATGTTTCTATAATTGAGATAGGTCACATTATCTAGTGCTAATTGTGTATGCCTTGATTGAATTGATCATTGAAGCTTCACATTGGACTAAGGACTATCTTATTTTTTATATCCACACACAACACACAAGTCTATGTTCAATGAATGCCATATTCATTTGTGTGATTGTACTTGATTAAATGTGTTTTCACATGCTCAATCTTTGTTTGATCAAACACAAAAAGATTTTTGTGTGTTTTTATTTGTTTTTGGAAAGTACTTTGTTTTTACAAAAATGTCAAAATTTCAAAAACAGTGTTGCCCTGTTTTGGCGACTAAGTCGCGGGTTGTCCCAGTCACAAGTTCCAGTTGTGAGGACCACTCAGAGACTTTTCGCAGCTCACTGGCGAGTCAGCAACCAAGTCGCGAAAAAGACTTAGAAAATTTTTCAAAATTTGAGTTTTGCAGTTTTTCGCGGCTGTGTTTGGCGACTGGTTCGCAAGTGGAAGGTCCAATCGCGAAGGTTACTCAGAGATTTTCGCGGCTCAGCTTGCGACTCCTTCGCGGGTAGACCTTCCAGTCATAAAAAACACTTAGAGAAATTTTCAAATTTCTTGCCTTCACAGTGTTTCGCGGCTTAACCTGGCGACTTACTGGCAACTTGATCAAGTCGCGAAAAACGCGTGTTTTGCGTTTTAAAGACAGTTTTCAAAAAAAAATTTCTGTTTTTCCCTCAAATATTAGTGACTGTTCATTGTCTTCTTCACTCTCTCACTCAAACCGTACGTTTCTTACTGAAAAATCCTTCATTTTTGCATCATGTCTGCATCATCCTCCAAGAAAAAGGTATGGTTCTTGTTCCCTATACTTTATTCTTATGGTTTTGGTGTTATGATTCCTATTTTGTGAGTTACATTTGTGTTCTGCAACATATTAGGTTCGAACATGGGTTTGTTCAAAATGCTGAGTCTGACTGTTTCAGTATTGTTATTCTCTTGTTTGTTGTGTTTACTAAGTACCTTGTAAATGCTTCTATTTGCTTGTTATGTTCTGAGCATTTCCTTTGGGCATAGGGGTTTTGGGTCTCTCTATGGGTCTCTCTGAATGTTGTCATTGGTTTTGATTTTCAATATCTATGTGTTACATGTGTTTTGCCCTGTGTTATTGTTTTTCATATTTTGGGGTTGCTACTGCATTGGGGTGTTCATGCTCACTTCATTCTCTTCATATCCTGTTTCATTGCCTCTTAGTCATTTCTGGGTACATTTCCCTTTAACTGACTTTTTACTGAAACTAACCAATCTGATGTTTGCTTCTGGTGGTATTGTATTTGGTTTGTTTTTGTGGCTATTGTGTTGCAGTTAACTCGCTGTTCATCCAGAGGTAAAGGCATTGTGTCTGAAGATTCAGCAACCCCCATTGCTAAACGGACACAGTTGTCGTCTAAGTCATCCAAGGACTCAACCATTGAGAAATTCAGGACTCATACTGACTTAAAGACCTACACAGACATCTTCAAAGAGTCCTCTCCCATTGTGGAATGAGTTGTTAAGTTTGACACTCTAGAGAAAACTTTCATTCCTAACATTTTTAAGGACAGAGATTGGGCTGACTTGTTTGGAAACTTTGAGGATCCGATCGAAGAACTGGTCAAGGAATTCTACTCCAATGCCAAATTTATAGGTGTAGAGTTAAAATGCTGGGTTCGAGGAACAGAGTTTATCCTAAATGCAGACTACATTGCAATGGTACTCCGCATTTCCGGACCAAGTAATGTCGATTGAACTCCATACGATGACAGAGTGCTTCAAGCACAAGATATCCTCCAAGTTCTTGGGAATGAACATGTAGTGGGAAGCACAAAGTCGTCAATAAGCACCGCATTGTTTTCGCCCGAACTGACAACCCTAAAGCTGATTATGTTTTCCAATCTCTACCCTTTGTCAAATACTACCTTCATCAATATTGGAAGGGCTCAATTTCTGTGTGATCTGATTACTGGTGCACCAATTGATATTTGTGCTCATATATTCCAAACCATTGGGAAGACATCGGCTCATTCAGCAACACGAACAACACTTCCTTTCTGCAGTCTAATCATGAAGATTGTTCTTCGTGAAGGTGTTAGTCCTTCATCAGATGAGAAGTTCTTGTCTCGTCCTCGACCGGTATCACTGTACTCTCTCCAAGCTAGCAAGAGTCACTCCTCCAAGAAACCTAAAACTGAACCATCCACTCAGGCATCTCCTTCTGCTCATGCTATAGCTACTCATGTACAGTCAACCAGCACCCCATCTGTTCCTCTTGGATTCCAATTTCTAAGACAAAGTCACTTCATTGAAAATGTAATTCAACGGATTTCTGATTTGGAACGGTTTCTCAACTCATTTCACAATCAAACTCAAATGCGTCTCGGAACCATTGAGTTACAATTAGATAACATCCAACAGAAGCTCGAAGACAACCTTTAGCTATTCGTGTCAAAAAGGGGGAGAGCAACTTAAGGGGGAGAAAGAGCTTAATCATGAAAAGGAGGGTGCATACTGAAAGGGTGAGTGTTTTGTTTTTACAGTTGCTGTTTTAAATTTTTTATGATGTTATACTATTGGGAAAACTTTTTTTTATGATGTTATACTTTTGCGAAAACTTGTGGTACACTTGTCGCATACTTTTGTATAGGCTAGATACACTTTGGTTTTAGTCTGTTTTAAACTCAATACTTTTGGATGGCTGTGGAACTTTGGTACTTATATATTTTCATGTTATTTAGTTATTTCAGCACTTGTCTTATCTGATTATTTGTACCTATGTTGCTTATGTAAGCTTTAAGGGTTTGAATATGCATGTTTTGTAGGCTTTTATGGTATGTGCCATGTATTTGCAATTCTTTGCTTATGCAGCCTTTATGCATTGTGCTTTTGTACTTGTTAATGCTTTGCATTATTTTAAGTACAACACTCTTGTGCCCTTGTAGGATTGTTCCTAGATGCATGCATGTTTGTATGCATTGGTTGAGTGTTGGTCATTCAAGTGATGTGCCTTGTGTTTGTCATCTTGAATGTCCAGATGTTCATTCCAAGTGTGAATGAGCATTGTGATCACTTGGTTATGGTGATTACTTGTTTTGGTCTTGCCATGGTCTACTAATTTATTCCATTTTGCTTGATCATGATATTTTTGCTCCATATGCATATCAAGTTTTTCTGCACACAATGATATTGCTATGTTATTGTGTTTCAGGAGTTACTTATTCATATGTTCAAGAGCTTTACAGAATCTAGAGTTAGGTGTGAGTGAGTTTTGTTCAACTGTTCCCAACTCACGTTTTAAGTCTAGAGTCTGTTGTAGGGTTTTGTCACGGAATAGCCAAAGGGGGAGATTGTAAGGTTGAATTTAATCAACCATCTTGTTGGCTTTATTCCGTGCCAATTTGCTTGTAATTTAGCACTTAGTAACCTTGTATTTAGGTGGAAAAATTGTAAGGGTAGTGTGTGAGAAGATGTGAAGAAAAGCTCAAGAGTGTGCAAGAAAAACAGAGCTTCGCGGCTAGGGCTCGTGGGTGGATTGCGACTGGCAAGCCGCCAAACGCAGGCACGTGAGATGCACACAGGGAAGCTGAAGGGTCGCGCCAGCTGTCACACTACAAGACAAAAGTCCCAGGCTGGCCAGGCCATTGGCTCGCGGCTTGAACTCGCGACTTGACCCAGTCGCGAGGCCAAGTAGCCAAAATGCCCTGTTTGGCAAAAACTGACATTTTGCATTCCTTTCTCACCTTATTATATATATATACTCTTAAACCCACCATATTGAGAGAGCTTCCAGAGAGAATTTTGCGAGAGAAACCCTAGAGAAATACAAGATTGATTCATCCACAATCTTAACCTTAGAGACTCTACAAATTCTTCTACTCTCTTCCTCTCCATTGTCATACCCTTGAGAGGCCTTTAGCCAAATCCTTGTCTCACCACACCCACGTCTGTGAGAAGGTCTATTTGGTACTGTTGGGAAGCAGTTAAGAAGGAACCAATCTACATTGGTTGATGCTATGGTCTAGTAGCGAAATCCGGTAAGCTAAAAAAGAAAAAGGTTCGGCGCAACCTCGTTGGAGCAAGAAGCTTGGAGGGCTTAGGTACCTAGGTAGATTAGGCTTTGAGGGTCTATTGCTGTTCATGTATCCCAACTACATTTTCTAGTGGATTATTTGACCGCTTGGAGGGCGGCAGAGAGGTTTTACGCCGAGGGCTTCGGTTTCCTCTTCAATAACACATCGTGTGTTGTCCGTGTGTTTGCATCTTCCTTCCCTTTATCTTTGCCTTATATTTACTGCTGTGGATGTGTTTATATTTGGCTTAGATTAGTTATCAATTCTGTTATTAGCTTGATATCATGTTCCGCACATTATTTGTTTGATATAAAGCTTGAATTGGCATTTTTGTATTTGGGGTTCAAACGTTGAAAGGTGTTGTATACCCTTTTTGAACTTTCATAAGGAATGGGTTTGTGTATCGTATTTTTGATTTGGCGTATGTACTATTG